>CM028132.1:561060833-562274166 GCA_016271365.2 Neoceratodus forsteri
GCAGATTTCATCCTTTCCAGGTGGGGTTTAAACTTGTGCGGGCAGGAGGAAGGGGGCTCCCTGGGAGGTCAAGCCAGGATGGCCCTGGCCTTCTCCCACATGTGGAAGGGAGGGGGCACAGGCCAGGAACACCAGATAGTGCACGTGGGGTCCTTGTAGGCAGAGAACAGGGAGCCCAGAGGGCAAGGGATGGGGGTTAAGGGGGCACATTGAAGGGTGGTCCTGATTAACGCCAGGAACATTGGGACCAAGATGCCAGAGCTTCAGGTGCTGTTGCTGAGGTAATGTGTATTAAACAAAAATAAACAGCCAGGCTAAGGAATGACTGAGCTTACCTGCAGCAGAGGTTGAAACAGACTGTGCCCTTTAGGGTGACAGAAGCCTCTAGGGGCTCTTTTTATATTAAACTATACATTGGTCATACTGTTCAGGGGGAGGAGCTAGATGACATTATTGGCAATTTCATGTGCATGACACTTTAATGTGAGAAACACATATTTTATACTGCTTACCCACAGACAGTATGATTGATGCAGTCAAGATGATATACTAATCATTTTCCTTTCTATAAAAAGAAAAATGAGTTGAACCCAGAAATGCCTAATTGAAAAATGTGGGTGGATCCCGTGTTTAAGGGGTAGGGGTATATAAACTCTTGGAATACATAGACAGGTCAGATCAGTCTTGGGAGAGGAACCTGAAGGACCTCTACCAGTATATGGTCTGAGAAAAAGCACAGAGGAAGGTGGACCTTAAAGCCTAGCTGATGATCCACTCTGTACGCAGTACTACAAGCTGTAGTACTGCCTTTGTAAGAACTGTGTTTTTTTATTTTAGTTTATTATTTTTGATCCTGTCATTTTAAGAAAAATAAAGCCACACTGCGGTGTGTTGCACCAGACTCCTGTTGTTGCATTATCTTTCACCCACACCTGTTGACATATGGTGTCAGATGTGGGATCTACTTGTTGTCCAGAATTCTAGGGGGAACCAGTACCAGACTAGGTATCAGGTATAACAAGCAGAGGTGCATGGCAGTGGAGACTGACAAGATGCGGACAGTGCCTGCTGGATGTGAGGACAAGGACGAGGAACTATGGAGGGATCAACGTGGACCAGAAGGACAGGACGACGCCTGGATGGTGGAAACCTTGATATGGATGATCTGCTGGATGACTGAGTGATGGATTGAGACAGACTGTCTATGCAGAGAGGAGGAACACAGATGCCAGGTGCTCAAGAGGTCCCAACCAGAAAGTTTCAATGGGGAATCGTGGAATGATTCATGGGCTCAGCTAGAGGATGACCCCATGACTGAGCAGAATATTCCTTTGTTGCATGTGCTCCCTGGATGTTACTTGTTGACAGATGGAGAAGCCTGCATGAATCTGGAAGATGAGACCCCAGGTAAGACTGTATCTAGGAATAACATACTGGGGGAGAAGACTACAATCAAGCAAGAAGATGCCTTTAAGGCTGAAGGAATTTTTGCATGTGTTGATATATCTGTAGCAAGTAACATTAGTCAAAGCAGTACTGACTGGGTATACCGCAGGCAAAAGATGTGGATATTACTAGACTGTTGCAATATATTAAGGTCAAGGAGGGTATTCAGGTCATGGTGGTGTGGAGGCAAAACAATGTTGGTGGTACAAACTAAAGAAGGGTGTATTGTACCACATGAGGCCCAACCCCTGTACAAAAAGTGTGGATGCCCAGGTAGTGGTACCTGAGTCCTACAGACAAAAAGTGATGAAGGCCGCTCACTTCAGTCCCTGTGGGCATCTGAGCCATGGTAGGGTATTAGCTAGATTAACCCTGTACTTTTATTGGCCAGGAATGTACAGACAGGTGACGGCCTATCTTAAGACCTGTCATTTTGTGCAACCAGATAGAGGTACCCGCTGGGGACAGCAGAAGAAATAGTACCCAGGGTGTGGAAAAAGTGTCCCAAAGGGTAGAGGTCATAAAAAAAAAAAATGGCACACTTGGAAAAGGGGAAAACTTTCACACAGGTCACAAGGTAGCAGATGGTAACAGACAGCTGAAATAAGCACAATGTTTAAAAAGATGATGTTATTAAGACACCCCAGAATTTAAAGGATTTAGGAACCTGCTTCATTGTATGGAATTCAGCATGGGAGAGTTCCTTGATTTCCTGTAGGTTGCTGTAGAGACCCACCTGGGGATAAAGATGATCAAGGGTTTGGGGTCACGGGCCATAAAAGGTTGAAATTGGAGGAATTGAAGCTACTATTACTCCTTCCATGTTCCCACAGACACTTTATGTAGGCTAGAGGGGCCAAGTTAGTTGCAGTCACAAGGCCAGATGTAGCTCTGTAATGATCCCAAAGTGTAGTATGTTTTGGTCGGGGCTGACCGGGGAGCGGGTAGGCGGTGGGACCGCTAGACCACCAGGGATATTGGGCTGAAATCTTTTTTATTACAAATGCCCGTGATCGGGCAGACAGCAGTCCACTGGACCACCAGGGATATTGGACAGGATTCTTTTTAATTACAAATGCCCGCGATCGGGCAGACAGTGGTCCACTGGACCACCAGGGATATTGGACAGGATTCCTTTTTATTACAAATGCCCGTGATCGGGCAGACAGCGGTCCACTGGACCTCCACTGATATTGGATTATTTTTATTTATACTGAAGCCCGCGATCGGGCTGTGGGGCACATTGCCGCGCTGTGAAGGGGGTGTCGGTCCCCTAGGGCTGCTGCCTGGCAGAGCGCCAGGCACAAGTCACCAGGGATTGGCGCACCTGCATGCAAATGGGGCCATAATGACATGCAAATGGACCCATTTGCTGCCCATACATTATGGCCCCATTTGCATGTGCACTTTGAATATTGCGGTTGCTATGCATAGCACAATGGAACTGCACTAGCACATCCCTGCTCCACTCTGGCCACTTGCACTGGCGCAGTGCCACTGCACGCCATACACTGGAGTAGCCAAGTGCGATATTCAATGATACTGTGCCATGGCGCAGCTCGTTGAATATCGCCCAGTCAATGCCCCAGCGCAGCCAAGTTGCGCTGTGCCCAGGCTTGCACCACAGCCTGGCACAGTTTGAATATCTCGGCCTCAGTGTCTGTGTGCATCAAGGATCTGTGCATATAGGGCATAAAATGAAGTGATGCATAAACATTGGGAATAAAGTGCTTCTAGTGCTTTAGATTTTGGTAGAAAGTGCTGCCAGAATTAAGGTACATACAGTACAAGTTAAAATGAAATATATAAGGTACATATGGAAGTAATTGTTAACCTGAGGAACCTTGCTGAGTAAATATATTCCATAATACATAGAAATGCTATAGAAAGCTGTATTGAATGCATAAGCTATAGAAAAAGATAACAAAGACACAAAGGAGCTTCAGTTTGCAGCATGGGCCGGCTTAACTATAACTTTTATTTTTGTTTGGGAAAAGTCGCTCCGAATGTTAAAAGTCAGCCGTTTGCCTCTATGCTTAAAAAAATGAGTAAATAGAGGTTCAGTGAATCTGTTTAGGTACCTTAGAAAAGTATATTTATATAAAGTTTACAGAAAACGGAACAGAAGGGGCAGCTTTCCTTTCTTTTACTTTCACTTTTTGTACAATGCCATTCCGAATGAAAACCTTCCCCGTATATCTGTAAAATAAAGATAAAGTGCACCTGGGGGAGTGGTAAAGCCACAGAAATAAGAAGGTTCTTCATGTTCACAGAATGAATTTGGACCAGAGGAGATTAAATTAAGACTGAGAGAGAACTTTAGCTTGTAGCATGGAGCAGCTTCACGTTAACTGTCACTGCACTGTGTAGAAGCCGCTTCTAAAATAATTACCCTTCGATTTGTTTATATGTTATTTATCAAATACGGTGAGATTTAGATAAATGAATAAATATAGAAACATAGAAGTTGATGGCAGATAAGGACCACAAGGCCCATCCAGTCTGCCCATCGTTTCTACCTTAAGAAAGTGCCATAGGCCTTTACTCTGTCAATGGCCTATCTATTCACATGTATTTGTATTGCTCCTTTATGTCTATCCCATGCCTGTTTAAAGCCCTGTGCTGAATTCATATCCCCCACTTCCTGAGGTAGGCTGTTCCATGCATCCACCACCCTTTCTGTGAAAAAGAACTTCCTCACATTACCCCTTAATCGGCCTCCTTCTAATCTCATGCTGTGTCCTCTTGTCTTGCTATTTTTCTTATATTGAAACATGTTAGACTCTTCCACCTTGTTAATGACCTTAAGATGTTTGAATGTTTTGATCATATCACCTCTCTCCCTCCCTCCTTTGCTCTTGGGTATACATATTGAGCTCCGTTACTCTCACCTCATATGTTTTCTAATGAAGTCCCTGCACCATTTTGGTTGCCCTTCTCTGGACTGCCTCTATTTTATTAATGTCCTTGTGCAGGTTCGGCCTCCAGTACTGCATGCAGTAATCCAGATTGGGCTTAACCAGTGTCTTGTTAAAAGGGATTATTTTCTCCCTCTTATGACTTGTGATACCCCTACTAATACACCCCAACATCCCTCTAACCTTACCCTACTGCTTTAGTCATATGAGTTGATGGACACCACCAGTGACTGTGGAGGGACTGAAAACTGATTTGGCCTTTACAGTGCATCAGAGATTGGGGCTGGACTGATGCCAGATGAATTGAAGGCAACACCATTATTTTTTTCATTTTAAACAATCAGCAACTGCATATTAGGGAGAAAACTCAAGTGCAGAGCATGAGACAAACATGCTAGGACTCATATTTTTTTACAACCGACATCTCCATACTCCCGTATTGGAAATGGCCTCAGAATTGGTAACCAGTCCCTCTCCCCTGCAATGACCCAGGGTCCATAAACAACCCTAGAGAACCTAACCAAGCAATGTAATGCGAGCCATGTAAATTAACCTGTACAGAGTAACCATGTATAATTTGTTTTAATGTAATGCTTTGCCTAGTAAGCAATGTACAATTTGTCTTTAAGCTATGTATGTTTGTACTGACGTGGAGCCTTTGCAAAGGAGTCATCGACTCAAAGGATTGTAATTCTGAAATTTAAATAAATAAATAAATAAACAAATGCTACTGATCCTAACCTGCTTATCATCCATAACATGGAGCAACAAGCCACATGGATTTTAATATAGCCATAATCTGAACATAAGCTCTTTAAAAAAAGTAACAAAAGGTGCTGACTTCATGTGACCTCATCTAGTAGATGCACAAGAAACACTCTCTCCCATCAGGAATGCCAGCCGGATCCATAAGATGTGATCACACAGGATGACCAGAAAGTATCCCAAAATAACCAAAGTGACAACTATGAAAACTTTTATCATAAATAAAAATAAAAACAAATAAAGTAGAACAGTCTGAATGTGCAAAGTTTGCATATTCCCGTTGCCAACATACCTAACTGGATCAGTCTTCCTTGGTTGCATCTTCATCGGTGTCCACATCAGAAAGCTCCTGCTCAATACATTGGACCATCTTACTTGCATCTTTGGGCTCGTTAAACAGATACTGCTGACCATTACACTGTACTCTAAGCTTGGCTGGAAGAAGCAACAGGTGCTGCACCTTGAGCGAACGTAGCCGGCCCCGCAGGCCATCAATGGCCTTGCATCATTGGCGAGTACTAAATGAAAGGTCTGGAAATAGAAGAATTTTGTCCTCGCCATATTTTAGAATCCTGCAGTGCCTGGCTGCAGCAAGAGCCCGGTCTCTGTCCCTGATCCCAGTACATATGATCAAAAAACTTCTCGGGTTCAAGGAGTCTGGTACTGCTTTCCGAGGGGTGATTCTGTAGGCTTTTTCAATAGACAATGGGGGTCAGTTTCATCAAAATCCAGCAAAGCTGATAAAAGCATTTTAGCAAAGCTCAGACTGTCCTCTCCCTTGGCACTTTCTGACAACCCTATCACCCATAAGTTATTTTCCCTTGTCTGGTTCTCTACAGTTTCTAGCCATTGTCCGAGGTGCAAATTTTCCTTTATTAATTTAGTTGTTGCATCTACTGATTTAAGATCCCTTATCAGTAAGAGCACATCTTCAAGCAGACTTCAATTGCTTGCAGAAGTGGTTACTACAGAACAGGCTCCTAATGAATGCTAAGAAAACCGTAACTGTGCTTTTTGGCCCCCTGTCTAGAATCAGATCTCTTACTCCAGACTTATCGATACATTCTCTAGATGACTCCCCTCTTGAATTCGTTACCTCCTTCAGGCATCTAGGAGTCACTCTCGACCCATCTCTTGACTTTAACCTCCACATTGCGGCTACTTGTAAGACAGTTTACTCAAAACTTGGTCTTGCCTTTAAAATTAGGTCCTCCCTCAATGATGCTGCCTGGCTTGCTATTGCACAAGGATTTCTCCTCCCTGCTCTGACATATTGCTCTCAGGTTTACCTTAAAAGCTAGCAATGGAGTGCTCAGAAATGGAGCACCTGCTATATAGTATATGCAGATTTTCTCTCTCCACTCACAGACTTATCCATCATTGCCTGCTCTACTCGAAACTAAATTGGCTCTCCCCAGACTCTCTCAGACACTATTCTGCGGGTTGTACAATTGATAATATGATCGGAACGGGGTCCCCTAAATACCTTGCCGAAGTATTAACTCAGCCCTCCCAAGCATACCTCCTCAGGGCATCTGCTCAAACCCAACTTGAAATTCCCAGATATCTCACAAAAAAAGGAGAACGATCCTTCGCCATATCTGCTCCCCACTCATGGAACTCCATTCCCTCACACATCAAACTCTCCAAATCCCACAAGGCCTTTAAACTGGGTCTTCGGGCACACCTATTAGAATCTGACTGCTGCTCTTGTGCTGTAACTTGAGCCTCTCTCCTAGCATTTTCTCCTCCCTATGGCACTTACTGATTTCCTGCTGGTCTCCAAAATCTGAAAGTTTCCTACATCCAGCAGAAATCCTATTGTTATAATGCTGCTTCATTTAAGTTTTGTTTGCTATTTGTCGTTTCAATTTTAGTCATTGATGTATCATCAGATGAAAATAATTAATGTAATGTTATCTGTTTCTCTTTGTCATCACTGATAATGACTGTACCTGACTGTATACTGTGGAAATGTTTGTTCTCACCTCATGGTGCGTCATGAAATACTCTTTAATGTTGACTCTGGTCTCCCCTGTCTGTACTCTCCTGGGTCGTGTCTGAATATAGGCAACATTGTTGTCTAGTGTACTTACCCGGTAAACAAAAAACAAATAAGTATAGAGGATTCAGAGTGCTGCACCACATCCTTACAGTGCTCCATTCCTGTTTCCAAGGCAGATACTCTTGGGGTGAGAGTATCAAACTTTTTGTCCAGTTCTTGAATTGATTTAACTAGCTGATGGAGTGTGGCAAGTATAGAAGACAGCGAGGCCTCCTCCAGTTGAGTATTAGAAGGTTCCCCGGCTTCACCATGTTACGTAGGCCTGTGGTCCCTCACCTGTTTCTTTGGAGCAAATAAGTTGCCGGCTGACACCCCAGCCCCTTTAGTTTTACCCACAAACCCTCTGGAGCAGATGTAAAGCTTTCTGTGTAGAAAAGATCAAAGTTATGAACTTATTTTAAAATCCTTTCTGGGAGCTCGAGAGAAGTGCTGCTTCCTCTTGGCTGCTCAGTAGTGCCCCCTATAGAGGTCTTCTTAAGTTTATATTTTCAATAATGGTGGGAACAAAGAGATCAGCTCTCTCCAATCTTGGTTGTATTCATAATCTATATCTTCAATAACACATGCTAATGCTTCATAAAGTAGAGATTCATAAAGAATAAAACTCATAGATACATACATAGATACATAGACAGTGTCGGCAGATAAGGGCCTATGGCCCACCCAGTCTGCCCATTTGAGCTTGTAAGTTCAGTTTGTTTTCCTAGAAGTCTGTTGCCCCTTACCCCTGACCTCCAGAATTCCTTTATGTCTATCCCATGCATTCTTAAATCCCGTGATTGTTTCAGCCCCCACCACTTCCTCTGGCAGGGTGTTCCACTTGTCCACCACCCGTTCTGTGAAGAAATTCTTTCTCATGTTTCCTCTGAATCGTTCTCCCTCCAACTTCATCCCATGCCCTCTAGTCCTGGAACATCTTTTTCTCTTAAAAATAGTGTTTTCCTGCACCCTGTTCCTCCCTGTAAGATACTTGTATGTCTCTATCATATCCCCTCTCTCCCTCCTCTCCTCCGTTCTTACTCAGTGTTTTGAGGGATGCCTTGGCTGTTCCAAAATTTGAGAATTATTCCTTAGCTGTATGGAGCCCAAATGTATTATTTTGACCAGTTTTGTTGTTAGCATTAAGGAGTTAAAATCGTTAAATAATAATCCTTGTGGGGTACATGAAATTTGCCAGTCTATCATTTTAGAAATATTATCTGCCACTTGATCCCACCAGTTTGGGGCACTCCTAAAAGCAGTGTATCATAGTGCCTTTCTGCCCACACCCATGCCAGCATACTGGATTATATGAGGGACTGATTTTAGAAATTGTTGAAGGGGTTATGTAAGCCCGAGTAATGATTTTATACTGCATAGATTTGTTTTTTGCTGATAGAATATTCTTGTTTGCACTAATAGAGATTAGTTTCCATTGTTCTTGTGAAAACTGTTCTTTTGTTTCTTTCCCCATGTTCTATGTCGTTTAGTTTTTTGAAATTGTGTTGAGTTCATTATAACCGTATACAATTTCACATTTTTTTTGTTGAAAATTGCTTATAGATCTTTGTTATTTTTTTTTCCTGAGCTGAAAAATCTGGTCCATGTATCCCATGCCTTTTACAATAGTTTTTTTTTTGTGGGATGCCGACAGGGAGCTCTGGTCCCTCTCTTGGAGGGGCTTGTTCTACAACCCGATAGTAAGGACATCATAGACCCTGTCAGTTCTCAATTTTGCTGTTTTGCCCCCGGGCCCACAGCCATGCAATGGGCAGAGCAGCTGGCTCCGCCTCTGTGGAGGCAGCTTAATGTCCTTGCCATGGGTCCTCCCTGTTCTTGGCAGTGCACCTGGGCTGACATCCAACCACCACTGGGTGTCAGTTTACAGCATGCCCCATAATTCCCCCCTTCTACAGAGGAAGGAGAACCGTCTACAGATGCTCAATGCTTCCTTGCCCTGCCAAACCTTGAGCAATCTGAGTCCATTCCTGAACTTGGGTCACCAGTGTGGTGCGAGGTGTAGCGTCCAGCACCTCAATCCTTGGTGCCACTGGGCCGGCTATTACAATAGTTCTTAAAACTGCTGTAAATTGTTTTATATGGCATAAAATGATTTATTTTCTGGATCTTGTTAAAGGCTAAAAACTGCTGATATGTTGATATGTGGGAATTTGATTTTGGTATAAAAACTGTTTCCATTGTGTTATGGATTCTTTTTATAGAAGTTTACCAATTCTGTATGGGTTATTATTCAACTTATTATCAAGAATTATTTGGGCATGAGGTTGTGGAATCAATTTCCCTACAAATTTTATTTTAGTTTAATGTGTATGGAAGAGGATTACAGAACAAATTTTGTATTTTTGGAAATTCAGTTTTGTTAAATATAAACATCGTTGAGGATTAATGTTGCTATTCTCGTGCTCTATAATTTTTTGTAAGATTATCAAATAATAATTTGGCTTGATAGACCAATCTGACATATTAATCATGATTTGAGCTTGAGCATATGCTAGCAGGTCTGGGCAGCCAAGTCCTCCCTCCATAACAGGTTTTGTCAAATGCTGCCATGCTATCCGGGGTTCTCCCCTCTCCAAAGAAATGTGGTGAATATGCACTAGATATCTTGAAACCATTTACCATTAGGTATACCATAAAGGGCTTGTAATACATATATGTAGTGTGATAAAACCATCACCCTAACAACTTAGATACATCCCCAGAGGGAAATTGATAGATTTTACCATAAATTGAGTTTGTGCTGAATCTTTTGCTTTGCAATATTGATGTTTATTTGTATTGTTTCCTCCAGTTTATTGGTGATTATTATACCTAAATATTTTATCTGGTTTGCCTTAGTGAACTGATCTAGTGTTACATATTCTGAAGCAGGTATTCCTTGATGTATCTGCATAATCATTGATTTTTGCTAATTTAGTTGATAGTTTGATATACTAGAAAAATCCTGGGTTATATCCAGTAAGAAGTGTGTGGAGTTGTTTAAATTCTTGAATACAATCAGGGTATCATCTGTGAAGGCACTTAATTTATATTCTATCTGTCCCACTATAATTCCCTTTATATTAGAATTCCTTTTTATTTGCATCAATAAGGGCTCTATGCATAGAATAAATAATATGAGTGACAGGGGACAACTCTGACACATCTCATTGCACATATCAATCTCTTTGGTGATGATCTTATTAAGTAAACATTTTATTTGGGGGGGTTGTATAGAAGTGTTATTATATTAAGGAAATTATTGGGTATATGCCATTTTTTAAAATATTTTAAACATGAATTAATGTTGAATCAGGTCAAATGCTTTGGTGGCATTTGGAGCCACAGTATAATAAGTGTCTGGTAATTTTTGAACATAGTGGAATAGTAATTGAACTTTCCTTATGGCTGTAGCAGTGATTCTGCTCAGTATAAAACCTGACTGGTCTGTGTGCATACAGGAGGGAAGTCCTCCTAGTAGTCTGGCTGCAATAAGTTAGGCAATGATTTTATCATCAGTATTCAAAAGTGCTATGGGTCTATAACTTTCCATATTTTTTTTGTTTGTTTTCTTGGGTATTAAAATTATTGGTGCCTTGTTCATAGACACTGGGAGACTTCCCTCCTCTTCCTTTGCTTCCTGTAACAATCTCTGAAACCATGGGGCTATGATGTCACAAAAGTGTTGGTAGAATTCATTTGTATATCCATCAGGTTCAGGGCTTTTATTTTTGGGATGTTTTTGAATTATTTGTTTGATATCTTCTAGGGAAATTGTGTTGTGTTCTATATTAAGGTTCTGGAGATTAAATTCCTTTAGAAACTTCTCTATTTTTGTTGAATCTCTGGTCTCTTATGTTTGGTATATTGTCTTTTAGTATTGCAGAACTATTTCTTGTAAGTCTTCCCAATCATAAATTGGTAAATTGGTATTCCTTGTTGGTTTAATAAAGTCCCAATTATGTTTTGTTCTTCTGTTTTTCTCAAAAGATTTGCTAGCAGTTTGCCTGCTTTATCACCTTGTAGATGCCATGCGTTTAACCTTTTTTTGATATTATTAATTGTTTCCTTTGTTAGCTGATTTTGTAGTTGTAGTTTACAGTCATACCAGTCTTGAATATGGTTATCATAATCGTGTACTATTAATTGATCGAGAACTTTCATTTTGTGTTCTAAGGTTTGTTTATACATTTTTTTCTGTTTATTGTACCAAGTCTGATATGATATCACAGCTCCTCTGATCACTGCTTTGAAAGCATCCTGTAGTGTGTTAACTGGCTACTGTCCTGAATAGTTGTAGTACCAATAATCCTGTATTGCTTCTTGTATTATTTTTTTAAGTTCTTGTTGTTTTAAGTAATTAGTTGTTAAATACCCATCTTCTCTCTGATTGCTTATTCTTTTTGGGAAGTATATGCATTTCTTATGTTGCATGATCTGAGTGTATGATGGATCTAATTGAAACCGTATATACCATTGACATTAAGTTTTTTGAAATGAAAATATAATGGATTCTAGATAAGTTATATATTTTTTATCTACATGTGTGTATTCTCTTAAGTTAGGATTAAATGCCCTACATGGATCTAGTAAGTTATGTTCTTCCAGGAAAGTGTTTTATTCCTGATATACTTAAGTATTATTTTTTGTTACATTATTTCTTTTGTCCAGGTATGGATTCAGAAAGGAGTTGAAATCATCCATTAATAGTATATTAGTAGCCTGTATTTCAGATAGTCCTGTTGTGATGGTAGTTAAAAAATGATTATAATCAGTAAAGGGTCCATAAAGTGATCTAATTGTACTCTTGAAATTGTTGTATATTGCTCCTGTAATTAGTATAACCCTACCATCTGTATCTGTCCGTTGTTGTTCCAACTGGAAATTTAAATTTTTTCTAAGTAGAATAGTTATTCCCTTTGATTTTTTATTGCCTGGGGAAAAGAAAGAACATGCAATGTAGTTTCTTATTAGTTTTTTAGCTTCTGTCAAGTTATTGTGTGTTTCTTGAAGCGTCACTATATGTGCTTGAAGCTTATTAAAGTAAGTCAAAATTCTGAAACTTTTAATTAGCGTGTTAAGGCCATTGACACTGAGAGAAACACATTTGATCATTGAGTGGTTATTCATAATCATACTTGAAAAAAAAATGAAGGGTAAATGATAAGAGCGCGCACACACTTATATCTTGAAGGCGACCTCTTCCCCTTTATTTTTGTAATTTCCTCTTTTATTAACCACATTACAGAAAACTGTATCTTGCCTTAACCCCAAATCCCCTTTCTCTGCTCCCACCCAAACTGACCTCCCCACCAGAAAGAAAAATCCATTTTGACAAGACCCTCCCCCCCACTCCCAATCCCCTCCTCTTTGTAAAGAAATATCTCTACCGATTTCACCTATATGCTTTCTCAATACATACCTATAAACTTTTAGTATAGATTTCTCTTACCTTTGAGAAGTATTGGGTAAACAGAAAAACTGAAGCCCATCAGGGCTATCATAAAACCCCATGACCATGAAATGGCCCCCTACCCTCTCACAGTCCCTAGCCCTACAGCATTATATTCCTAGTTTCCTAACACAATTATACATTAAGTTAATTTGTGAATTTTCAAAATATTTTAGGTAGTTTCCTCTGCAGTTCGCTGTTCGCTTCTTCTGGTGAGTTATATATGGTAGACTTCAACAATCTTAACTTGTATCTTTGTTGGGTAAATGACTGATGCTCTACAATTATTGTCCCAAATTTTCCTATCATATTTTCTCCTTTCCTGTATAATCTTGGCAGGTAAATCACTGTAAATTGAAATGCTTGTCCCAATTAAGTTTATCCTTTTTTTTGTAATCTGCTGCCATGAGTGTTTATCTTCTGAATTAAAAAATTTAGCAATAATAGGACATGGGGCCCTTGATTGTTGTTGGCTCTATGCGTTTGGTGGATTCTGTTGATATCAAATTGGTAATAATGGTGCCTGTATCCAGGTATCCAGGTATGCGTCTGCTAACTGTGCAAATTTTAAGGTCTTTGTGAATCCCAAAGTTCTGGAACACCCAAAATTCTAAAATTTTTTGTATCTGGCATGAGCTTCCATATCAGTTAGTTCATCTCTGTATTCTTTAATGGCTTTCACAAAGTCTTTCATTTCTCTAAGGTAGTATTTTATCTTTGAGGTCAGAAATTGTTTGTTGTGCCTGTAATAGCTGTATTTTTAGTTCTTTATTGTCATCAATCACTTGTTGAATAGTCTTTTGAAAAGAGTCTATCTTTATTTCTAAATGTTACATTTTTTTGCAGTTTCTTTTCCATATTGTCTAGCCTATTTAAAATTGATTGTGCCCATTCCAGACATTCCTTATCAGCTGGCTCTTGTTGGCATTTATTATGTTTTTTGTCGCCTGGTAAGTTGTTAGTTTCTTGAGACTGGTTTTGCTCCTGACCCATTTTGTGGACTGGTGTCTCTTCCTCCATCTTGACCCTTATTGATTTTATCAACCTTTTGGTGTAACACGTTAGTTATTTCTTCTGAGGTTTGCTCAATGTGTTCTTTTATGCCTCCTATATGCAGGCTTCCTGAATTCTTATTGTTTCACTCAGAATTAATTTGAAATGGGTAAAACTCAAAAACAATATCTGAGTTTCAAGGTGTAAAGGAAGTTGCTACTTGCCATTGAGGTTTTTCTCCTCTTGCTGCTGTTCCAGTGTTCTTCTTGTCAGTGGCAGGATCGTCAGCCTGTAGAAATGGTGTTGGATTCGAGCAGCTCACCCTCCATGTCTATTGTCAGCTCGGGACAAGTGTTTGTTAGCACCTTTGGAGATGAAACCTGAACCGGCAAGTTTTTCTTCAGAAATATTGGTGATGTAGTTTTAGAAAGTTGTTTGTTTCCATCCACTTGAGGGCTCATTCCTTCAGCTTTCCCAACTTCTGGAGAAGGTATCGCTTGCTGCTCTTTATGTCCTTGTTGTAAAACATTTTTATTTTTGAAGCACACAACAAACATACATACACCCTGGGGAACACTGCAACATTTGGTGCCTCCAGGGACATCCTGAAACAATGAATGACCACGGCTTGTACAAATTATGACTATGCCATACATTTAACAGTTTAACTAACTGCGTATACAGGAGGAGGAGGTACTTGAAGCCAGCCACCTATTGATTATCATTGCTGCCTGCCATGGCTCTAGCCTATATGATGTGTGTGAGTGGGGGGGAGGTGCCTCAGCTTGCCTTGCAGCTGCACACTTAAGGCCATCCATCTCTTGCAATACTGATGTGCACCACAGGTAGAGCCTTTTCATGTGTGCTAATCCCATTCAGTATTCCTTCAAAACACAACTATGTTCATTCAGGCAATCGCATGTGTAGGGGGTCATAGTGATATCAAGAAAGGGGCAGGCAGGGAATTGGTTGGCAGATGGTTAAGGGAAGGGGGTTCTGAGTGCATGGGAGGGTTTGAGACCAATTTGCTAAAAGCCCCCTTCATCCTGGGTCAGGTTGGGATCTACGGTGCCAGCGCGACATCCCCCACAGCAACATCCTTGACAGTGTTTGAAACCCGTTGACACTCCTGACACCGATGCATCCCCACAATGACTGGCAACACTGTAACGTCCAATGCGGGGGGCTGTGCCCCTGCACTCCCTACTTTAGATACCTAACTCCACGTCGCACAGACAGTGGAGTTAGATATATAACACCCTGTCGCCTCAAAGTCCATCGAAGTGAAAACCCCATCGCTGCCAATATAGGCATGGTTGGGGTTTTGCTGTTTGGGGTTCGCTGTGCCAGTGTTGCTGTACAGATGGCATACCATCAGTTGGGCCTTGTGGCAGTATATCGAGTCCAGGAAACTGCTCTTTATGTCCTGATTTATTTTTGTCTGCTTTCATCCTTGTTTGCATGTCAAGCAATTTTATGGATTTGGCAATTGATTTTGAAGTAGGAGTTGGTTTAACCCCCAGCTGAAGTTTTTTTTGGGTCATGCTAAGTCTGAAGTTCCTGTAGAATTTAAAGTTTTTCTTTAAGATGTTGTCAGATTCCTCTTGCTAGAAAGTCATTGTATCTTAAACAAACATTCAGCTTTCTTTATCAAGCCAGAAACTGATGCATATTGCCACACCAGGTGGGGAGCAATGACAGAACTACTCCTTGCAGCTCGGTTGTATCACCATCTTGGATTCTAGCTCCTCCTCTTCTGAATCCCCAGCTCAGGGTCCTTTCCTCCAGAGACCCACTTCCTCACATAAAGGATATGACTTGTGTGCTCCCCATCAGGAGCTCTGTTCTCTGCTCTCCCCAGTACAGCTGACAGTCTCTTTACATGGCCACAGTAGCCACTTTCTTAAAGGTGCAGTGTACCAAATGCTCATTTTTCTTATCCTCCCCCCAGTGTCTCTGCACATCATAATGCCCACTGAAGTCCCTGGAGGGTCAGAGCACACTAGGGGAGGTGCTGTAGTGGCTGAACATGCGGTTTTCTGAGCCCTGCTGGGTGGGCACTCCTGTACTGAGAAACACTCAAGCTGCCATGATGGCTTGCACACTGCGGCACGAAATGTGGCAGTTCTGATTGACTGCTCCTCTGGTCCACTTTCCAACTGCCGTCATGGGGCCAGAGCGAGAGTGAAGAGGTGGTAAGGGGAGTTCGGTGGAAGGCACTAGTAGCAGCCAAGTAATCATAGGGTGGGTTACCTGCATGAGTTTCATACTGAGCAGATTTGATAGACTTTTGGGCCTTTTTTTTGCTGGCCTTTCATATGTTCATATGTAAACCATGGAAATATTTTCCATGGATTGCAGAAAAAGAATCTGTGGTTTATGTAGACTGCAGATTACTGATTCAGAATTTCAGAATTCCACTCCTGATAGAATTCCATGGAATTAAACACAATTTTCTGAAATTGTACAGAATTCTGTTTTGTCAGAATTTGAAATTCCACACAGCACTATTCGAGGTCCTCTTGACCAAAACTCACACTTGGAGTCTCTTATGTAATAAGAGACACCTAGTAGAGGCACTATTAACTTACACGTACATCAATACACTTGTATCCAAAATACTATAGTTAAAAGTGTATTGATATATATTGACATATAAAACTGTATTGACAGGAGAAAACTATGTTGACATTGCTCCAAGCTCATATTTAAAAAGGAAAATAAGTTAATATATTTAATGGTTTAAAAGTTAATCATTTTCAAAGAAATTATCATTTGATTGTGTTAATTTTTAAAGCGCTAGGGCTAGAAATGGTTATTTCTGGAGTCTGGGCAACATAGACAGTTACATATTAATACAATTCTGATTTAATGATATTTTAACATTTTAAGGATAATTTTAAACCTGGCTCTATTCTATGCCCTGAACTTTAGCTGAACATTGCTAATGCTGTAGTCTTCTACTGCACTCCTTACCTTGTGGTGTACCATGGTAGCAGACATCCCTTGTAGACCAGTGGCTCTCCATTTTATTCTCTGCCTTTTTTGCCCTGTGTGTCAAGTGGAACCCCACTCATCAATTATTTTGTTCGATCTGTGATGCTGTGCACCACCTAATCATTCCCCAGCACTTTCATTCCAGTTTGCCAGCCTGTGCCCCCCATAACTGCTTTTTATGTTTGAGTATGCAGCACAAAGCAAATATTTTGTTGTAAGTCAAGAGAGAAGGGGCTGCAGAGGTGTGTTAGCGTGCAGGCCAATGCAGCTAAGACTGCAGGAAGCTCACCACTGACAGCCCATTGAGGAGCAGTTGACAGTGATGGTATTGAGCCTGGCTAATGGGTGGAAACTTCATGCAGTTGAAAGGATAAAGCTGCACCTATCAGGGGCTCTATCCTTTCATCTACAATATGCCCCCATCAGTCAACTGAGCAAAGCAATGCTCAGCCTGCTCCTTGTGCCCCCCTTGTCCATATTACCCTCTTCCCCCACCAGCAGTTGTTCTTTTCTTTCCATTTAGCCAGAAGCTACTTTTTTAAAATGTTGTTGCTTCCCTAATCCCTACCATCTATGCCTATCTGCTGTGTGTGGGGCCAGCAGGCCAATGCTGCGTGATGTGATACAAGAGAGTCTGGAGATTGAGGCTGCTGAGTTGAACTGACTCCAAAACAGACTAAAGGGCATCCTTTTTGTCCTTATAGTTCTAAATATTGTGTTCCCCAACCTGCTACTGTGACTCTGACCTTGAGATTTTTAAATTTATTGAGTCAGATGGAGCCCATGCTGCTTGTTACTGGCTTTTCTGCCCCACCACATACACAAGCATCACTCAGAATTTCTCGGTATCAAGCCTGGCCAGTCTGACTGTGTTCAGTTACAGTACCTTCCTCCAACTGCCTGGAAAAATCTGCCAAACAATCTCATATTGAGTCCAAGACTCCCTGGTAGTAAAATGCAGGGATTGGAGCTCTTCATATGTTATTTTTGTTTTATCTGTATGCTAGTTACCTGTTGTGTATGGATGTATAAGGCCCCCAAAATCGGCTTACCTTTGGGTGCTATGGCTCCGTGCTTCCCACATCAGGTCAGTGGCTCTCGTGGGATACAGACCTGGTTGGTCCGCGGTTGGTTCTTCGCGGCTCCGGCTGCCCTGTAGTGGTGTCCCAGCTCTTGGTAGGTGGGCCGGGTGCTGCTCCATTGTATTCCATGCCTCTGGACACATTTCATTTTTTGTTTGTCCTAGCGGTTGCTGTGGCGACAGGACAGCGAGTTTTGTAAATTGTAATGGTGGCTGCACCTTGTGACGTATGTGTGGCATTGTAAAAAAAAAAAATGTGGTGGAGCGACTGCTCTGGGTCCTGGTTCTGTTTTTTTGGGGGTTGACTGGGCTTGGGACTCCATGGAAATAAAATGAGAAAAGAGAAATTGCAAATAGTTTGGCATTCTGCGCTGTTGAGCCTGCATGGCCATCTTGTGGGGCAGGATGGGGGAAATTGGATGGAACGGCTGCTCTGGTAGTTTTGGTGCCAGCTGGTGCCGTGTTGGGAGCATGTAAATAGTTATTACAGTTACTACAGGTCCCATAGGGTTTTAGGGGCACAGTTGTTTTGATGGCTGGGGGGAAATAGGTCTGGATTGGACCTCTGGTTTGGTGTGGAATTTTTGGCGCCTTTAGGGAGAGAATAAAAGGAGCTGTTTGGCACCTTTGTGGGAGGATTTTTGAGGAGAGAGAAAGATGTGGGAGCAGGGATGATTGCCCACTCAGCCAGTTAGGCCACAGTTTTTTTATTGTGTTGGCTGTGCAGTACTTGAGTAGAGGACATGGTGGTGGCCATTCTATTTTCAAGCCACTGTTGGGGCTGGACCCACAAGCTGCATATGCGGAGTAGCAGAGGGAGGACAGCAGTGACCAAAGGGAATGGGATGGGACCTGCAGCATGGGGGTGGACCGATTCATGCTGGCCCAGATTGCCACTGTTGAGTGAGACCCTCTAGAAGTGAGATGAAGGGAAAAGAGAGTGGCACCTGAGAGGTGAGGGGATCTAAGGGTTTGGGAAAAGCCCCTGGTCCTGGAGACTGTAGATGTGTGCACCAATTAAGTAGGGACCATAAGCAGGGTCTGTTTGGGAGCCAGAGGATTCAGAGGTACCTTCCCTGGTTCCATTGATGACCCCAGGCTTAGATACTGGCCCCGTTTCTGGCTGGAGGATAAACTGTTGCTGTTGATTAATGGCCTGCTTTGGTTGCAAAGTTAAGCTGCCTGCATTTTGGACTGCTGACTGCCTAGCCTGTAAGAAAGCTGCCTGGAATTTAGCTTTTGATGTGACCTTTTCGGTCCTAAGCACCAATTAAGCTTGTGATGTGACCTCTTGGTCCAGAGCAACTTGTCTGTGTGTTTACTGTTCCATGGAGTGGCTGTTCCTGTTTTATTAACTGTTCATTAAATGGGATCCCTCGTTCCTGCAGTTCTGTTCACCTCATCTGTTTTGGATGAACTGTCTGCTGCTAACAAGAAGTTTACCTCCACATCCCAGCCCCCAGTGTGTGTTGCAGGGTGTGCATCCAGTGATCTGTAGGATCAGCGATAAAGACGTTTTAGGCCTGCCTGGTGAAGACTGCCTCCAAAGGCCTCTGAGGTGAAGATGGCAAGGTCAGGCAGATGAAGACCAGCATCTTCATTTCCCCTGGTCAACCAGTTCAGCACCTGGAAGAATGGGGCACCCCGGTTTCATCAGGTCTGGTAAGCCAGGCTGACCAGGTATTTTATTTTGCTGAAGTGTTTCACCAGTAAGGCACAGTGAGTGACAAGTCACTCATCTTCCAGTAAGACCTGGGGGGATGGGGTACAATAGGAATGAGACATTAAACATTCAAGTTATGAAATCAACATTAACATACTAGTTGTTAGGCAGGTGTTACAAACAGTATTACAACAGTGTTGCGCATGTGCATTTGGACTCTTTATGCTATATAGCCTCCCCTACCTTGGACTTTACCACTGTGTTAACTCTCCCTACACAATGTTATGTTTTGCTTCCCTCTCTATTATCTCTGGGTGTCCAATTGTCTGAATGTAATCCACATTGTCAGACCTTCCTGTGTTGGGGTGCAGTACAGGTTTAATTTGATTTTGTTTTCGTTTGTCTCACTCTTACGTGGGTGACGATCTATGTGATAAATGATGATTTGTATTTTGACTTCCCGTGTGAGGTGCTGCTTTGTCATATTGTACCATTTTCTACTGTTTATTTTGTATCTCTGTATTCTGTACTCTCCCGGGTCATGCTTGAAAATAGGCAGATCCAATTGCGTAACGCACCCGGTCACCAAAAACTAATAAATAAATCAATCAATCATACCCAGAGACACTGGGATGGGGGGCTTGCACGTGTCTAACACAACTGCTGTCCCCCTTGGATCAGAACTGAAATTAAATACTGCATCTCATGAGGTTATGAAGGTGAGCCATAAATAAACATGTACTGTACGTGTGCAACCCCCAGGGGGCGCTATCCCAAGGGCTACTACCCCTGCCTGCCCTAACTGTAACAGGGTGAGGGGCCCAGATCCATTGGTGGGTGCCTCCACCCAGAGGTTGGGGTTAGAACAGTCGAGATTGACTCGGTCGCAGCCTTCTGGGTTGCAGCAACCCCCCTTTCTTCCCACTAGTGGCTCACACAAGTCATTTACAGTGTCCTTACCATATACACTTACCCACCGGCTCGAACCACTCAGCTCACTCTGGGAACCCCCTGAAAAGTAAGGTACAGTTACACAATATTCACTGTGCAGTATTTCACCAGTAATACACAAACTAGTCAGTGTACTTCTGCAAAACAAGAAATCTGATTTATTCAAGGGGGGGTGGGGTAACAAGGACCGGGGAGAATCAGGGTGATTGGCTTACCACTACAATATGTAAGTATCTACTTAGGGCTCTGTGCACAGGCCTAACCTATAAGTTACTGTCTATGGGTACCCAATCCCTAAAGGCTAGTTCCTCGATGCAGCTGGTTGGGGCCCTGACACAATGAGCTTTTAATTCCTACGGAGATCAGGTGGAGCCAACAGGCTCAGTTAGTGTAGTCAGCAAAGCAACCTGAAGATCTTGCCCTTGCCAGAACATGTGACAGGGAACTGCCCTGATTTAGTACTCACAACTCCAGAAGAAAACTGCTCTCACACCACTCACAGGGCTGCGCCTGAACTTCAGATACTTCTCCACACACTTATATGGAAAGAAACAGAGGGGTACCATACCAGGCAGCTGCTCCTAGGGCCCGACCGAACTCACAGCTAATCGGGAGTCTCACTGCAGCTTCACTTTCCTGACAGACCAAGCACGATTCAGCAGATTCTCCAGTCTTCTACAGGGTGAGCCTGGTAGGTAGCTGTGCTTTTACACAGCCTCCTCTGATCGATGCCCCGGAGATTTAGTCCGAAGCTTGCCAGCTATTCAAACGGGTGCCTCTGGCCTTTCATGCGCTTCCCGCAAGAAAACTCAACGGTGCAGGAGCCCAGGGCTCCTTCCTCATTCACAGCTACAACGTCTCTGCCTCTTGGCAGTATGGGGCAATCCTCTCTGCTCGGGCGCCACCCAATCCCATTGGCCGGCTACAACTGCCAGTCACTTAATCTTGCCCTCAGTGGTGCGAAAAGGTGCCATGGCCCAGACTTCACTTCCCAGAATTACTATCTGTATCTTCATTGGTCAGCCGGCTCCCCAGGGAGTCCTAATTCTGGTTGGTCGCCATTTACTCCATTTGAGATACCCTCTGCCCCTATTGGACCCTTCAGACAGTCCTGGTCCAAAATGGAGGGGCACAGCACACACAGTCTCCACTGCGAAAGAAGCAGGTTAGACAAATGGGAATTCCAGCAACATGCTAGCTAATTATGGTCAAATAGTTACATCAGTTAAAAGGGCTCCCTCTGTGCATACAGAGAGGGCTAAAAGGGAGCGATTTCACCGCAGCTCAGGTGGGATTCGAACAAGGAAACACCAGTCCCTCCCATACCAACCCGCTGGAGCCTGCGAGCAGGCAGCTCTTAAAGAGACAGTACTGGAGGCTTTGAAAGCACTCACAACACCCACATTTAGATGGCATTACGCCGAACACCAGTTAGGAGGGAGCATTCAGACAAGCTCCGGGAAGGCTTTCAGGAACCCCCATGTGTGAGGGGGTTACAGATGTTTATGTGAGGGCCTATGAGTGCATTAAGCAATAAGGCATGGCAGGATGTCTGTTACTGGGGGATAATGGCACACCTCAGGAAGTGAAGCCCGAGGTGAAGCCAAGGGCTTTATGCACCCTAGAAGTGTTGTTATCCCACAATAACACACACCTTGTAATGCCTTATTGTGATTATAAAAGGGCTTCCCTGATTTCTTTTTATTTTAGGACCAAGTAATGAGGTTCAGAAAGTTATGCATTTCTGACCTGTGCCATTGTGCTAGGATATCAACACGGTCATGTGACTCGATTTCACCAATCACAGTACAGTATTTTTCTTACCCATTTTATAGTATCTCTTTAAGAGGCGGTCTCCATCTGCTGGAATGTCACTTTGTTATTTGGTAAAGTCAAGTCTGGGAGAAGGGGCTGATTTGAATGAATGGCAGGGATCAGCGAAGCAATGCCAAGCTTGCAGTTTAAGAAGGTGCAGATGTGCCCCCCTAGCTGCTGAGACATGGCCACTTATAGCCTGAGGGAACTGCCTCTTGGGGTTGAGGAGAAAATCCAAGCATAGGAGCTTGTGAGGGAGAAGTACAAAGGCACTGTGAACTGCAGCACAATTTTAAAGAGCACTCCTATTTAGACAGTACCAGTGAAAAGTTTTCAAACCAGCTGGACGTGTCGGTCAGCCAGCAGTCTGCAGTCTGTTATCTGGGGAGTAGGTGGGTGGCTTATCAGGCTGGAGTCCACACTGCCCTGCTGCCAAAAATGTCCTCTCTCTTTTGTAAGCCGCATATAGTAGGTAGAGGAGCCTTGTTTGTGAGGTATGCTTTTCTGGCATCCTGTCCTAAGCTTCAGGAAGGTGCATTGCCTTCAGCCTGGAAACATTAATTTGCAGACATCCAGAAATGGAACTGTAAGTGTGAGCGTGAGTATGTGCGTGTGTGTCTGTGTGTGTGTGTGTGTGTGTGTGTGTGTGTGTGTGTGTGGTTCTTCTCAACACCAACCCTACCCCACCCTCCCATCGTGCCATTTAAGCTGTATCACTGTTTTCATTTCTGCAACATCCTTAAACTTATCCTTTCTTGAATCTGTTTTGGGGGAGGGATTCAGATGACTAAACGTATCAGTGCATTCTTACTGTGCTACATTTACTGTATCATGGAGTCAGGGTACAGCTGTGTTTTTCTCTATGTATTATACATTTCTACTTACTGCAGTAAACTGCAGTAAGGATGCTGTGGCACATTTAATACTGCACTGTGGTACAATAGAGAGGTATGGTTCCAGTGATGTTTTGGCATTAATACAGTCCAACTGACTGTGGTAATGTACACTAGAAGCTAGGGTACCATGACATTTGGGCACTAATACAGTCCTACTGCAGAGTAATACTGCATACTGAGCGAAGGGTACCATGATGTTGGTGCACTAATACAGTCCTACTGTATTTCTGATACTGTATACTGGGCCATGGGTACCATGACGGTTGGCCACTAATACAATCATATTGTACAGTGATACTGTATACTGGGCCATGGGTACCATGATGTCAGTACATAGAAACACATAAAATTTGACAGCAGATAAGGACCACTTGGCCTACTTAGTCTGCCCATTTGTTACTACCTACAGTATCACTGCAGACCTTATTTGAACTCCTGCTCATTCTCCCCTTTCCACTAAGATTCTGTTGTGCTTCTCCCATGCATTCTGAAACCCTCCTACTGTTTTCACCCCCACCACCTCTGCTGGAAGTCTGTTCCAAAAATCCATCACTCTTTACCCCCTCCAGCTTCACAGCATATCCGATTGTTCTTAAGTACCTTTTTTTTCTGAAAAATATTTCCCTCCTGTATCTTATTTATCCAACGTGTTTAAAGGCATTTATCATATCCCCCATTTCCCTACTCTCTTCCAGGGTGTATAACTGAAGTCCTTTGGTTTCTACTCTTAGGACTTTTGATGCAGATCCTGCACAGTTTTAACTGCCCTCCTCTGGGCCACCCTCCATTACTCTGAGTGAACTCCATTCACCGCCACCCTCTGCTGCCTATCCCTTAACCAAATTCTTATACAGTTTGCCACCTTTGGACCCACTCCTAAGCTACCTGACTTGCGTACTAATCCCCTATCTGGAACAGTCTGAAAGCCTTAAAGAGGGAGTCTGGCCTAAAGTGCTACATTGCAGAATTAGAAACAGCATATCCCCAACAAGTCGAATGCCAAAGATTAGATCCCCGTGTTACTTCATTTAAAAGTCATGGGCCATTTTATAACCCTGATTTCACTCCCTGTTCAAAAATGGCAGTTTCAGGGAAGAGTTACTGATGATGATGTCATAACCTGAACTTATAGCCTAATCCTCTATGTCAGCAGCCCTGTCAGACTTACTTCTCCAAAGTTTAAGAAACTGTAATTGTAGTAATCATTTAAAAAAGTGACACAGGGTTGGGTGCAGTACATGTATTTCCAGAGGTCTACAAATTCAAAAGAGAGCCACAGCCCAATATGGAGATGCATGGCACATCTCAGAAAATGTGTGGAAGTGCGATATTCAAAAGGGAGAGATGCATGGTGCATGTCTGAATGCGTGAGTGCACAGAAATAATGTATGTGGTGCAAAAAAGGGGGCATGTACATGAATATGCCACGCATCCATATATTCAGCCAAAATGTGCAATGCATCTGCTGCGCATCTCGGAAGTGTGCCACACAAAGTTAAGCAGACAACAGGATGGCCTAAATAGGCCAGACACCCACAAGCAGGTCAGGGCCATACTGAGATATCCTTTGGAGGTGCACCAGGAAGTGCCCCAGGCACACCCGCACAACAGTCATGCCAGGACAGAAGTACCCAAAGCCACAGGTGCCGGGACACTACCCCCACACACAGCACCCAGGAGGTAGACACCCAGCAGCCACATGCCAGTGCTGTTGGGTGCTCCTTGTAGCACACCAGGAGAGAA
Organism: Neoceratodus forsteri; assembly: GCA_016271365.2. Lineage (NCBI taxonomy): Eukaryota > Metazoa > Chordata > Ceratodontiformes > Ceratodontidae > Neoceratodus > Neoceratodus forsteri. Next base: position 561,085,598 of record CM028132.1, read on the forward strand.
TTCAGCCACAATGCAGCACATGTACCAGGGGCCATGGCCTGCACCCATAAGGCCTGCAGGGTGCCACCTGGTAGTGGCATGCACCCATGGTGACATCTGGAGCAGTAGTGCCCAGGTTGCCTGGTGGTACTAATGGCAGCATGACACAAGCCAGGGACTGACCTGTGGCACACACACCCACAGTGTTACACCATAGGTGCACACAGTACACCCATGCCAGGCCCACACAACAGGGAGCCACAGACATCTCACCGGTGCCTGCTATGTGGTATGCCACCACCACAGAGGCACTGCAGTGGGTCTGTGTGGTGTTCCTATGGTGGATATAGTGCTACAATGGGCAGCGCAGGGCAGGGCAGGGATGGCACAACCTGCAGCCTGGGGGTGACATGGGCTTGCCTCATGGACACCTGACACTTCCGGTGTTGGGCATGTGGCCACCATGGGCACATACATGGCCAGTGTCAGACTAGAGCACTGGGTTACCTGGAGTTGTCCAGGTGGGACCCACACACTTGGGTACCCAGTCACCTTTTGAACACTGACATTCCTTGCATTTATCATCATGTTTCTATCATATAGGGGTATGTGGGGCACTGCAGGTGATTGTAAGCTGCAAACTGAGCTAGTGTAACACATTCCTGAGGTATACCAATCACAGTGTGTCACCTTGTGTCCTCACCTGTTGCTTGACCAGGTGGGTCCCCTGTACCCCAGTCCAACCCTGTACATGGCCATGGATAATAGCACTGTACTCAGACCAGTGCAGTCCACCAACCCACACACAAACATTCCGTCACACCTGCCTGCTATGCTGCAGTACCTCCTGTTCACCTTTGTGGAGTGGTGGGCCAGCCCTGCAAAGCTGGAACTGTGCATGCCTTGGGTATGCAAATGGCCTGAATACATTCCAGTAATGAGCTGCACATGTGGGGAATGGGCTCAGAATGTGCAATAAGGACATTTGCATATGCTGGCTGAATACTGCAATTTTTCCATGCCGTGCATGTGACTGCCTATGGTGCATTTCCCTATGCAATGCACAGGTCTCAGGACACCTGCCGTGCCATGCATCTCCCACTGCACAGTCATGCATGTTCAGGATATTCATCTGTGCATGTGCAATCACATCTTATGGTGCATCTTCTAAATATATAATTATTTTGTGCCGGTGCATCAAACTTGCGTGGCACAGGCACTTGCGTGATGCAGCCTGGGACTTTTGAATATGGGGCCCAGAATGTTCAGATTCATGGTACTGTACTTTAGAATGCAGCAGGAGGTGGTTTTAGAGTACAGCACTGGACAAAGCTATAGAATGTCAAGGTAATGCACAATTTCCGAATATTGGGGAGACATAGAGTCTAGGAATGTGTCAGGGACACGTAGTCTTGAAATGTTGTAGGAACACAGTCTTAGAATGCGATAGGGACCCACATCCAAGAAAACGTTGGGGGAAAACAATTGCGGAATAAAGTGGGGATGCACAGTGTTGGAATGTGACAAGACACCATGTTATTCTAATATTGCTTGCCACTGCCACATTCCAAAATTGTACGTATCCACCACATTTCTAAATTGCGCATTGCATCTCCACCACATTCCAACACTGTGCGTTTCTGCCACATTTCAAAAGTGCACATCCTCACCACATTCCAAAACTGCATGCCCTGACACATTTCAAAGTTATATCAGTGCCATATTATGAAATTGTTACTGCCACATTCCAAAACTGTCACCACCACATTCCCAAACTGTTTCACCACCACATTCCGAAATTACGCATCCCTGCCACATTCTGAAATTGCATGTCCCAGCCAAATTCTGAAATCATGTGTCAATGCCACATTCTGAAATTGTGTCACCACCACCACATTCCAAAATTGTGTCACCGCTGGATTCCAAAATTGTGTAGTCCCGCCACATTCCGAAATTGCATGTCCCCAAAACACTCTGAAATTGTGTATCCCTGCAGCATTCTGAAATTGTCGCAACACTATATTACAAAATTGTGCATCCCTGTCACATTCCAAAAATTCTCATCCTCATCACATTCCAAAATTATGCATTTTTTCCACATTCAGAAATTGCATTTAACAGCCACATTCAAGAACTGGGCATTCCCAACACATTCTAAAAGTGTACGTCTCGGTTACATTCTGAACTTGTACCTTCTTGCAGCATTTCAAAATTGTGTGTCGCTGCCACACTCCAAAATTGCCGGTCTACATCACATTATGAAAATGTGAATTCCCACCATGTTCCAAAATTCCACATCCCCACCACATTCTAAATAAGAGTGTCCCTGTCGCATTCGGAAATTGCAAGTCCAATGCACATTCTAAAACTGTGCATCCCTGCTACATTCTAAAATTGTGTACCCCTGTCACATTCTAAAATTGTGAATACCCATCACATTCTGAAAGTGTATTTCCCTGCCATGATCCAAGATTATGCATCCCACCACATTCCAAAAATGTGCATCCCTACCACATTCTAAAACTGAGTGCGAACACCACATTCTGAAGTTGTACATCTTCCCCACATTCTGAGATTCCATATCCTCACCACATTGAGAAATTGCATGCTGCCGCCACAATCTGAAATTAAGCATCCCCACCACATGCTGAAATTTTGCATCCCTGATACATTATGAAATTACACTTCTAGGAAACATGGATATGGTGCACTATCCACTCTTCTGGCAGTCTTCCTTTCCCTTTAAATCTTGCCAGAAGGTCTTCAAGTTAAGCTCCTCCCACCCACCTGGGTGATATCCTCCTCGGCTCTACCCCATGATGTCAGATCTTCCTTTCTGTTGGATGCATCAGCTGTCCTCCTCCTTCACATCTCCTGTGTGCAGTATAGGCCCATTTGGGCTGTTTTTTCAGGCAACTTCTCCTTCACTAATTCATTATTAGTATGAAGCATGATAACCAGAAGGCTGGCCCTGGGTTCAAGTAGTGCACCGCTTGCAACCAAAAAATGTCATGCACTGACCATCATGCCTCATACATGTACTGCCTTTGGGGCTCAACACGATCCACAGGCTTGCGGCCTGTGCCAGTCCCTGCAGTCCTCCACATTGGAGGACCATTATGCCCGCCTCCTTTTAGGCCTCCTGGATGAACGGGACCCACCGGTTCAAACCAGAGATGTTCACATGGTCATTTTAGAGGCAGAGGGTTCAGTAGCACAGCTTGCTGCATTTGAAGAGGTGGCAGACCTGGGTGAGATGGACACAACATTGGTCTCTGCACTGCTCCCAGTGGGCTTGGGCACTTTGCTCACCAGAGCATTTCAGGACTTATACCAGTCCCTTCCAACCCTCAGGGAGGGCCTTTCCCATGGGAGCAAATCGTCCAAGTCCTTTAAGTCCAAACGACCCATCGCAGGCTTTGGAACAGGGTGTGGGCTTGCTCTTCCTGCCCTCGCAATCCTGCTCCTGGCTCAATGGCTGTTGAGCTGTTGGCTTCGGCTGAATCTTCTGTTCCAGTACAGGTTGCTGGCCCCTTGGTATCTCTGTCAGGCTTGCTGGCTGAGACGTAAGCCAACCAGCCGGTCAAGATCTCTCTTAACCTGGTCGACCCATTATCAGAGGATGGCAAGGATGACTCACTCTCAAAGACCCCGGTCTACTTGTCCCTCTCTCAGGAGGGTCCGGATAAGCCAGCCAAACTGGCTGTCTCCCCTCATGAGATTAGTCCATCTGGGGTTCCACGTGCCCCGGTCTGTGTCGAACACACAGACCCCTCCCTCATGTCTCCTCCCCAATGACCTGATCGGTGTCGGTCGAGGTCTTGGTCCCATTCCAGATCAAGATCGCAGGAATCTTAGTGTTCCCCTTCTTGGACATCAGCCAAGAAGCACCATCGCTCCTCATCTTCGTTGTCTTCAGACAAGGACAGGCTTCACCACAAACTGCAGCATTTTTATGTGAAGTTGGTGTGGCAGCAGTGGATCCTCGGCCACACCCTTGCCCCACCGCAGCCTCCAGCACTCCCCTGGTTGCCTTCACCATGGCCAGTTCTGGTTACCCAGGTTGGGCCAGTGCCAGCTTCTCCTTCCATTTGGGTGGAGCCCCCACCTCAGCAGCCCTTGCATGGGGCCCCATCCAAGGCTGACTGACCCACTTCCAGTCTCTCTGGTCAGCCATCTGTCAAGATTACTCATTCAGATGAGTCATAGTTGATCCATGGGGAGCCCGGGTTGAGGGCCCCGTTTAAGGAATCTTTGGACTTGGAGGACTCCTCTATGCATTCTATCTGAACTCTGGCCTTTGACAGGGAGTCCACTGAGAAGCTCTGCACTGATCTAATCTCCAAATCCCTGGGGATTCCATTGGAGCCAATCCAAAAGCAGTCCAAATACCCCGATGAAAGTCCTTGATAGGGGCGACTCCCTGTGGGTGGCCTTTCCAGTGGTGGAAGCCATTCTTGGTCCCGCTGTAGAACTTTGGCAATGTCCAGCCTCTTGCCCGGTGCCTTCAAACTGCATGGTCCGCAAGTATGTGCTGCATATGGGATCTCTTCCCAGCTTCGCCGACCATCCTTCTGCTGAAGGTTTGGTGGGGGACTCAGTTTTCCAGCACATGGGCAGTGTCAGGGCTGTCGACAAGCTCCCTGACAAGGAATCTAGGAAACTGGACCATGCGGCAAAGAAGGTCTATGCCACTTTCTCCCTGGGACTTTGGCAGGCGAGCTCCACCATCATAATAGCCAACTTCTACCATGCCCTCATGGGTTCCTAGATCAGGTTCTTTGCCACCTCCCTGCGGATCTTCAGTTGGCATTTAAATGGTATGGGACATGGGATGTTTGGTTGCCAAGCAACAGCTACAGATGGCCATGGCCATCACATCAGACAAATGGGTGCACAACTTGGTGAGTCGCAGTCTGCTCTAGACTTCAATGCTCTCCTGCCCTACTGGCCCATGCCTCACTGGTGGCTGTGGTGTCCCTGGACATGCTGTCCACCCTTCGGGAGAACATCACTTAGCTCCTTTGGAATGGCACTGTAGCCCATGTCCTGGATTCCATGGCCAGTCAGGGCTTTGTTTCCAGATATTTTCTGGTTGCCAAACGGATGGGGGGGAAGGCTAGAACCCCATACTGGATCTCCATGGTATCAATCAGTTCTTGAGGAAGTGCAAGTTCCAGATGGTCACTCTGAACCGAATCATTCCATCCCTGGAGCAGGGCATGTGGTTCTGCTCTCTGGACCTCCAGTATGCCTTCTTCCATATCCCAGTCTGTCTGTCCCACTGGCTTTTCCTTCAGTTTCTCACAGATGGGGTGCTTTACAAGTTCTGAGTGATGCCATTTAGCCCTTCCTCAGCCCCCAGTGTCTTAATCAAGTGCATTGCAGTGGTGGCAGCATTCCTGAGGTGCTGAGGAGTCTGGGTATACCCTTACCTAGATGACTGCCTGATTGCCAATTCCTGTTGGGAGGAAGTGGAGCAGTCTAGGGATCTGGCCCTCCAGACTTGCTTGACCTTGGGCCTTCTGGTCAACCTGGCCAAGTCAGAACTCAACCCTTTGGGGGAGTCATGTGATGCAGCCTCGTGGATAGCAGCTTTTCCAAGATGGTCCCCGCTACCTTCAATAAAAAGTACTACTTTTTCGACTTTCTGATCTTATATTCAAAATCTCCTTGCTTATTAGACTATCTGAGGCTGCTGGGATCACTGTCGATATACTAGAACAATAGTTCTCAGACTTTGTCACAGTGAGCCTCCCCAAATCCATGGAAAAGATTTTGAGCCTCCCCCAGAAAGTGAAATAATCTTGGGACTCCCCAATGAAAAATAACACACTGTACTTTGAACAGTACACCATGAATAAACTGAAACCCCTTTGAGTACTTGGCTCACATTCAATTCTTTTTCTTATACTGACTTGGAACTTTTGAAAAAGAGCTCATCTGCTCAAAGGTGTTATCTGAATAACAAATAAATAAAATAAATGTAATTATTCAGCTTATTGTAACCCCCCCCCCCACACACACACAGGCCAACCTACTTGCTCTGCTATTTTCATTCTTGAACCATTGTTCCCCTTTGTTACAGTACCTTCATGGGTCAGACTACTTTCTTTGTTTTCTCTCTGCATGAAATAAACTTCCTACATACTTTGCCTCTTCTCGGAGGTTACTTTGCTCCTTCCTGCTATTGCTCTTAGCACTTCTATGCTCAGCCCTTGTATCTGGGCTGTTCTGCCATCAGTTTACAAATGGATCAATTACCACCATTCATTATTAATTTATTGTTCATATTTATTTACACTATTGCTCTTTGTATATTACTTGATTGTTTTGCAGTTACCGTTTGAAATTTATTCACTCCCTACCCTTCCCCGGGTACACCCGAAATGAGCATTGGCTCATTCACCTTCCCTTGTCACCTATTAGTAAATAAATACATAAAATTCACCTACTGTTATTATCCTCTTTCAGTTTGCTTCATCTCTTCACACAAAATATATAAAACCCAAAATTTAAATACAGTACTCAAAATTTAAATACAGTACTTTTTCAGACTTGCTTGAGCCTCCCTTGGAACAGGTTGGGGCCTCCCCAGGGAGGCTGGCCTCACCATTTGAGAACCCCTGTACTAGAACATCATAGATGGAGGCAGAAATGCATTTGGCATTACCTAAACATACGCCACCACAAACGCCTGATAAGACTCCTAAAAAGTCTAGGCCTCAGCCCATGGTGAGGGGGCGTTTGGCTACCACCACATCGGAACAAAATTTGCTGACAGTGGAAAGGTTTCTGGAAGAATTTAAACCATTCCAGGAGAAACTTAGATCACTTACATCAGAATTCAAGATGATGGCAGGAGCTTTGGAGGAGATATCCAGGCGCACTAGGAATAATGAAGCACGTATCATCTCCCTGGAAAAGAAAATCGAGCATCTGGACTCGGAGCTGGTTGCCACCAAATGTCTGACCTGCTTAGAAGCCAAAACAGAAGACCTAGAGGGTCACAGTAGGTGCAATAATGCCGTTATAATTGGCCTCCTGGAGAGAAAGAAGAGGGGACTGACCCAATACTGTTTACTCAGAAATTGGTCCTTAAGCTAGCAGGGCCATCACTGTTTGGGCCTACTTACTCCATTGAGAGACTGCACTGTGCTTTAAGACCCATGACCCCCGCTGCATCACTGCCTTGGCTGCTAATTTTCCATTTTTTAAACTACCAGGAGCAGCAACAGTTCATCATCAAAGTTAAAGAACTTCAGGAGGTTAGATGGAGGGAGGCTAAAATTCGGGTGGCACAAGACTTACCTACTTCAGTGTGGCAACGGTGTTCCACATTCCATCCCATTGTCAACAAACTGATCCCGGGGGGGGGGGTAAAATTCAAAATGCTGTACCTGGCTAAATTCCAAGTGCTGATCAATGGGACATGGGCCAGCTTTGAAGACCCCAAGTCAAGCAGAAGCAGCTCTGGTGGAAGCCATGCCCAATTTATTCAAAAAAATGCTGATTAAGTGTGTGGACTGTGGCAGCTAATATGCACCAAAGTACTGTTTGAGCAATTTTTCTACTTAGTCCTTTCCTTGTTATTGATCATCAGCTGAGTGGTAGATGTTATGGATTGTAAGATTTATTGGGCTGTCTCCCTCATCTCTATCATATGGCGCTCACTAGATCAGGCTGCTCTACTTTGAGGAGGGGCAGTTTGTCACCACGTTGAGAAGCTAAAAGGGAGAGGGGAGTTTGGACTCGAAGGATCTTGCTGGCTCCATCAAGGGTTGTGAGAAGCAGCAGCAGATCCTTGTTTCTACTTTTACAACCATGGAAACAAGAGACTGTTCCTGAATTGGTTGATTTCTATTTGGGCTGTGATGCAACAGCACATTCTCTTATTGATGTGGAGAGAGTCCGGCCTGAAGAATTACTAATTTTGAAAATGAGACTCAACTGGGTTCTTGTCTATTTTGATTTTCAAGAAGCATTAAATAAGATATGCATCTTTATTTTGGAACTGAACATCTTTACCTCATTTTGTTAACCAGAACTGAAAATTTTTGTGACTTTACACAGTTCTCCATATGAGTTAGGTAGTTGGACTATAAGAACTTAAATACACATGCCGGACTTTTGCTTTATGGTTCCCTTTTTTCCTTTTTTTTAATGTTAATAAAGGTCTCCGATCAGTTTATTTATTTCTGGAGCCAGCTGATCACAACTTAGTCCTGAGTTAATTATAGTTTACTGATCCACTCGGTTGGATGCTCCTAATTAGAGCAGAGAAGGAATGGCTCTATATAACCTGAACATAATGTTGGGAAAGTGTTTGGGCTGCACCCCAGTAACTTGTTTTTTTAGCCAACAGTTTAATAAGTCTGGGGTGAGCCCCTCAAAATGGGAATATGTTGAGGGTATCAAGAGGAGGCAGGAGGGTGAGGAGCACTGATCAGTGGGTTGAACGTCATGGGCCTTGGAACTTATGCTTTGGAGGGAGGGGGTACAATTGCTCTTTACATTGGTCTTGTTTACCATGCACTGGCTCAATGAGCAATGGGAAGTGGGAGTTTTACATTCTAGTTTCAGGCCTTATCATGATGTTTTCTGGTTTATAGGACTTTACTCAGGGGAGGTGGGGAGATGGTTATTGGGATAGCTGTGGGTTGATGGGGGAAGGGGGTTGGCATCTAATATTCCTGCAGGTAACTGGGGACATAGAACTTGGGTATTAGTGCTCTATCTGAAGAACACACATAATCTATCTAAATGGCCACACAGGTGAAAATTACCTCGTGGAATGTCCGGGGGGCCTGCAATAAAACTAAAAGATTCCAGATTATTAAACACCTCCAATACCTTAAAGGGGGCATATTTTGTTTACAAGAAATCCATCTGCTGGAATCTGAAGCTAACTTATTTAGAAGGCAATGTATTGGCCAAGTTTTCGCAGCAGGTTGTAGCACAGAGTAGAGGGATTGCAATTTTGTTTTCCCGGAGGATCCCTTTTACTTGTGCCCAGTGTATTAGAGACCCCAGTGGATGATATATTCTTCTCAGAGGCACATTAGATAGATCTGAAGTAGATTTGGGATGTATTTATGGTCCTAATGTAACCCCTAGGTGGTGCTATCCCCAGGGTACTACCCCTGCCTGCTTGGCTATTAGCAGATTAAGGGGCCTGAGTTCTGAAATGGGTGCCTCCACCCAGAGGTCTAGGTTGGTAGTGGTCAAGCTAACCTGATAACAGCCCTCCGGGACACTGTAACTCCCCTCTTTCCTTACTAGTGGCTGGAACAATACACAATAATCACTTTCATAATACCCCTGATACACCACACACAAGTACCCACACTGTTTGCACTTACCACCAGGGCTTTCCTCTGGCTTGACCCTGGGGACCCCCTGTAAAACAAGGTTATACACAGCAAATAACAGCAGTACAGTACTCTTGCACAAACTGGAATCACAGTCAGGGTAAATGCAAAAAGAGTTAGATCTGATTTATTTAAGAGACTTGAACAAAGGAGGGGTGTAACCAGGTTAATTTGCTTAAAGGCTGTATCAATCAAACAGTTGTGCATGTACTTCAGGGTCCATAAGCAGTCACACACTCGAGGTACCCAGATGGAGAATGGTGGGCTAGCCAGGAACTTTGCAGCTGGTTGGGGCCCTGTCATGGAAGAAAACAACATGCACCACTCACACTAATTGTAATCCAGAGCCGGAGGGCTCAGTTCATGAAAAGAAAACAAGACGATCAGATGACACACTTTTAGATTAGGCTGTTGTTGTAGGGAGCTACCCTGATGATTACTCACGATACCCAAGACTGGACACAGGCTGGATGAAAATTGAGACTGCAGGTGGCTGATCTGGAGTGCCAGGAGAAGCAGGGCCCACATGATTCGCCGAGGCATTGTTCCTGTTCAAACGTGGAGCGGAGGGCTGATCCCCAGGCAGGTCTCTCGTCAGTGGCTTTCTCGTGCAGCGGGTAGTCTGGCTGGGCCAGTGTGGCAAGGCCCAGGCCAAATGGAGACAAATTCGGATACAGTCCATTTTGGGCTGGATACAGCTTCCAGCAAGCAGAACACAATTTACACAGTGGGGAACCAAATCATGACCCACTAACAACTCACAGCACATTTACATGTAAGGAAATTCTACTGTACCAGGCAAACTGCTCTCTGGTCACGATTGCAAAGTCTCTGCACAAACCGGGGATTCAAAAGCAGCTGGAAACCCTGACAGGCCAATTGCATTCAGCAAAATCTTCGGTCTTCTTCAGGTATGAGCTTGGTAAAAAATCAGTGGCTTAATTTGTTCTCACAAACTTGGATTTCGTCCAAAATAATTCTCTTTTCTTCTCTCTCTCCCGCTCTCTCTCTCTCTCTCTCTCTCTCTCTCTCTCTCTCTCTCAGGGGCAACAGGACGACATGCAGGCCACAACTCAGGCCTTACACAGTTCTCCCAAGCAGAACTACACAGAACTCTTTCCCAAATCACTTGAGCTGTTACTTCTTCACTTATCAGGCCAGAACTGAAACTAGCTGCAGCAGCCTGGGAAATTCCCCAAGATCCAAAAGGTTCAGTTGGCTGATCCTCCTGTCAGTCACAACAAAGGCTCCTCCTTCAGGTGCAAAAAAGGCACAAAAAGCCCAGAACTACAATTTAGTCCGGCTCCATTTTAGGTCCTACCAGTACTGATTGGTCCAATTCACAGTCCAGAACCAAGATAGTGGAGATAAACAAAACAGTCCTTGCTGCAAAGAAGGCAGGTTAGACAAACTATATTATCATTATCACTCTAAATGATTTTCAGCAGTTATATCTTTCAACAGAGCTCCCTCTAAGCATTACTTATGACTGCAATCCAGGCCGCTCTTAAAGAGACAGTACACAGAGGCTATACGGGCACTCTCTGGCAATCACATTTAAACTGCTAAAACACAGGACACCAGCCTAGCACTGAGCATTTAGGCAAGCTCGAGGAAGACTTTTTGGGAACCCCCATTTGTAGGGGGGGGGTTACACTAACATTGATTCTCCCTCATTCTTTATGGAACTGCTTTCTGTCCTCACTCCTTTCTTAACACTTCCCATTCTTTTAGAAGGGAACTGGAATCTCTCATTCACCCTGGACCTAGACAAGTCAACCAGGAGAACTCAGGGGCTGTCACCCACCCAAAGGGCAATATGTGATTTCTCAGACCATTTTGGGCTGTGCAATCCTTGGAGGATCCTAAACCCCTCTTCCAAGGAATACACGTTTTACTCCATGGTGCATGGCACCTCATCTAGAATTGATTATCTCTTGATAAGTCGACCCTCTTGTCAGGGATCACAGGAAGTGGTATTGAGTCAGGGGTAATATCAGACCATTCTCCGGTTTGGTGTCATCTCTCCCTTTCCCCTAGCCAACAGAGAGAGACCATATGGAAAACAAACAACCAACTGCTTAAGGATGACTGGCTAGTCAAACAGATAGCCAATTTGATAGAACAGTATACTACAAACAATTTGAACTCCATCGGTAAACCGGACATGGAGTAGGGGGAGGTCTAAAATGTTATATAAAGGGAGAGTTAATACACCTAGTGTCCATCAGGAAGTGCACAAAGGAAAAAAAGGCCTCAGAGATTTTAGCTCAGACAAGGCAATTGGAACGTCACCTCTCACCAAACACCAGTGAGGTAGACAAACTTAAACTCATCAAATTAAGGGATAGCTATGGGGAGATTTTAAGACAGAAAGCTGAATTTGCCATTCTGAAAACCCAGTCGACTTATATAGATCAGGGGGAGAAAGCGGGGTGTTTATTAGCCCTGAGACTGAGACAACAGGAGGTTTCCAGAATTATTAAATCCATTAAGTCCTTGAACGACGAGCCTCTGAAATTCACCCCTAAAGAGATAGTGTCCAAATTTGAATATTATTATCACAATTTGTATACCCCAATGCCTGATCTACCAAATGTACAAGAGATAGATGATTATTTGGAGTCTATGCCACTACCATCATTGTACGGTGCTGTGGGGGTTAGTTTGACTATTTCTGTAACAGATGAGGAGATTCAGTCAGTGATTAATAATCTTCCCCTAAACAAAGCTTTTTTGTTTGTAAGTACTGTGTCCCTTGTACTACTGTTCTGATGTCCTCTTTGTGACGAGGTACCTTTGTAAATGAGCCTCTGGCTCAAAGGTTTCTAAACTGATGTTTAACTAAAGCCCCAGACCCAGATGGCTTTTCCCCCTAATTTTTATAAAACATTTGCTGAACAGTTAACACCTTGGTTGTATAAATTATTCTCCTGATTACTATCATCAGACTGCAATGACCAGCACTTATTGGAAGCCTTGATTGTTGTTTTACATAAGCCAGGGAAAGTGGAGGACAGGGTAATCAGTTATAGACCGATCTCGTTACTAAATTATGACATCAAAATATTAGCTAAGCTTTTGGCAAATAGACTTGGAAGGGTACTGCCTTTATTAATTGGGAAAGAACAGGTAGGCTTTATGGTAGGGAGGTCCTCATCAGATCACCTATGTAAAGTGGCCCATGTTTTCTCCGTGTCCAGGGACTCTGATCTTCTGGCTGCTCTGGTGTCTCTGGAAGAAGAGAGAGAAAGCCTTTGACAGAGTTGACTGGCAGTTCCTATTTAGAACGTTGCAAAGGTTCGGACTTCCCTCTCAGCATATCCAATGGATACAGCTTCTGTACAAGGGACCCCGTGCCCGCATGTATTGTAATGGGGTATTTTCCTCCACTTTCTCTTTACATTCTGGGATGAGGCAGGGATGTCCCCTGTCCCTGTTATTATTTAACCTGTACCTGGAACCCGTTCTTCTTAAACTCAAGATGAATCCCAGGATAAATGACATTAAAGTGGGTCCCAAGTGGTGAAGCTATCCGCGTACGCAGATGATATTCTGCTACTTCTTTCTCACCCCAAATCCTCTATCCCGGCCGTACTAGAGATGATCAGAGAATATAGCCTCTTATCTAATTACAAAATTAATCTGGACAAAACTCAGGCCTTCCTTTTAAATGACAGAACCCTAAAAAGTGAAGTAATAGATAGTGGCCTACAATGGTCCCCGAAACACCTTCAGTATTTAGGGGTGAAACTGGCTAGGAGTGATCTTAAGATGAAATGGCTTCATTTAGACTCCCTACTACAGGTGGTCCAATGGGACTTGACCTTTTGGAAAAATCTGCCTTTATCTTTATGGAGTCAGGTTAGTTTGATTAAAATGAATATCCTGCCATGGATCTTTTACCCACTCAATTTATTTAACTTATGATTACCCCTTAGCTGATCTAAAAAAGTTCACTCGATTATATCAGATTTTGTATGGTGGAATAAGCCTCTGAGAACAGCATGTCATAAGATGGCAGCTCCTAAGGCTAGGAGGGGATTGAGGTTACCACATTTGGGTTGTATTACTGGGCCAGATGCACAAGTAAGTTCCTCTAGTGGTTAGTGAGGTCTGCAGAGTTATATACATTTCCATATGTCCCCATTTGGCTAACAATTGAGAAGGAACTCACACATGCCTCAGGAATTTCTCCAGCTGCCCTTCTACATATTAGGCCAAAGGACCTCCCCAAAGGCTTACATGATTCTTTGATTCTGGTATCATTGAAGGTTCACAATCAGCTTTGTGCTTTCCTAAAATATAATCATGCTACAGACCCCAACCAGCCAATCATGAGAAATCCAAACTTCAAAATAGGGAACAAGATTTTGCAGGAACAATGGCTTCCGCAGTTGGTAGAGGCGTGCCCCCAAAGACTTTTTTATGGGGGGGCTACTGCCATACTTCGGAGGACATTGTGAGAAACTTCAGAATTGAGCGAGGTCAGATCTTCAAAATTTATCAAATCTGCCATTTGATGGTATCCAATTGGACACCGACTTTAGAGGAGGCAGGGAATGGACTATTAATCAATTCTCTCCCCACCCTAGCTGCCTCACCCCATGCAGTTTCTCGGATATAGGCCAGTCTCTATGACTCAGCTTTTCCTTTTATAGATGGAGTTTCCAGCTACTGGGCATCTCAGTTTCCTCATCGGGAGTTAGACTGGGGCAAGTTATGGAAGAATTGCCATACATACAATTCACAAGATAGACTAAGGATCATGCAGTTTCAGATATTAAACAATATGTAAGTGACTCCAGTCAAGCTTCACAAAATGGGTAGGCTGCCCTCCCCAACCTTCATTAGGTGCAACCAGGCAGAAGGTAACCTCTTTCACATTTTTTGGGAGTGTTCCAGTATAGCATCTTTATGGGAAACTATCAAGCTGAGAGCAGACCCGCTACTGAGCATAAGTGATTTATTTACCCCAGATGTATGTCTGCTGGGTGATTTTGCGGGTGTGGCGGTATCCCAACACAGATATCATATGGCCATGATAGCCTTGTCACTGAAAAAGCTAGTGCTATGACACTGGTGGACTCCTAATACTATTTTATATATGGAATGGTTACAGGAACTTTTGGCTAATTTAAGAACTGAGCATATGATAGCCAGCCTGCACAATCACCTGCCCAGATTTCAAAAGATTTGGGATAAGCTGTACACCTTGTTTGGCATGTGATCTGCTCTAGTGTAGGTTTCAGCAACTCCTGTTCTCCTTGTTCTCAGTGTACACCTGTTGTCAACCAGGAGAGGGAGGAAATGGGAGAGTGGAGGTGGGATGAGGGTGGGAGTGGGATGAGGGGTTTATGTATTGGATTAAGAAGGTTTTGTTTCTGGTTTTTTTCTTTTGAACTGTATGTATTTGTTGTGTAACTGGCAACTTGAATAAAGTAGATTCAATTTGATGCCTGTCCCATGTCTGAGATCTCGCTAGCAGACCTAATAACATGCTATTCTTGCAAACTCTGCCAGGAAGCACTGACTAAGGAGTTGCAGAACAACTTTAGCCTACTACAGGAATGGTTCAAGGACAGCATGCTGGTGCTCAATAGTAAAAAGATCAAGGCAATGCTTTTTGCTGGACGACAAAAGAAGAGGTCCACCGTACCTCTCTCAATTACCTGCAACTCTCACAACACCCTGGAGCAGCTAACTTCCTTCTGGTATCTTGGTCTTACCATAGATGAGTCCCCATCATTCAACGAACATATACGCAATATTACCACAGTGTCAATAGGAAACTAGGGGCTCTAGGCACCAGTTCTGTCTTACTCCCGAGGCCAGGACACAGGCAGTCAGAGGTACAATCCTTCCAGTCCTGGACTATGGGAATGTAGTCTATGGGGCTGCCACTGAAACTAGCCTGCTCAAAGTGCATGCCTCCTTAAATAAAGCCTGTAGGTTTGCGTTAGGGGCTGACTGCCTGTTGCATACATATGAACTGTACATACGGACTGAATGGCTCCCAGTTATGGATCACATTAAGTTCTATGCCTGCATCTTGGGACAGAAGGCCCTACTCAGACTTGCACTTCCCTCTATACAAGCCTTATTCCATTCTGCTCCAGCTGAACATGCCACAAGAAGTGTTACCAAACATGCATTAGCTGTTCCATTCAGAAGGACTGCCTTGGGGAGATGAGCCTTTGACGTCAGGGTCCCTGCTTGGATAAATGAGCTACCAACCGCCATCACAAGCCTTACCCAACTTGAGCCTTTCAAGTCCGAGCTAAGGAAGTCTATCCACCCTCCTGTACATTGCTATTGCCACTCTTAACCCACGAGCCAGCACGCCTCTGCTTCCCATAGCCATGCTTGTAATGACTATCTCCCCTCCTGTACGCTGCCACAGCCACTATTAGCCTAGCAGGTACCAGAACCCTAAGCTTGCCAAAGTTCTTCTTTCACTCTATAATTTGAATGCAAAACTCCCTGCTCACCACCTGCCCAAGTCTGCCCATCTGCCTGCTCACCTTTCTCTTCTCATACTCTCCCTGACAAACCTTCACCCGCTGACCTCCTTACACCACTCACCTTTGAGCCTACCATCATCCCCCTCCTCTGATTCCTCTTCCCCTACCTAATCCTGATTGGTTCCTTCTACCCTTTCTGACTACTTTACCTAGGCTGACTCCTCTGACCATAGCCTAGTAACCTTTAGGTATCAGTTCTGATGAACAGCTCCATCTCCTGTTTCCTCTCAATACAAGATCCTGCCTAGCTTCCACCTCTGATTTTTTTTCTCAAACTAGCACCTAACTCTGACTTAAGCACTTAATTGTATGGAATGACCTGTGAACCCAACCCCATTGACTATGTACCCTTGCTTTGGTTATGTGTTGTTATTTGCCTATGTTATCCTACATTGTTATGCTATTGCCAATGTTAACTGATTTCTCCTGTTCACATTTTTCTTACTATTAGATGTTCTTGACAATGCCTGTTAAGCTGCTACTGACTCCAAACTTATGTACCCTCCCCTACTCTTGTGATGAGGATCCATTGTAAATGAATTTTTAGCTCAAAGGTTGTAATACTGGTAACTAAATAAATAAAAAATAGATAAATAAAATTTCAAAAAAAGAGAACTCCATCCCTTGCAGGTTATCCACTTCACTGAGGCAGAGCTTGACTCCCTTTCAGCCAAGGCTCGACTCCCAGTGGACTGGGCGGCGGATCTTACTGCCTTTGCCCAATCATTTCAGGTTGGGTGCTCACACCCTGCCCATGACTTCCAACAGCTGCTGGGGTACATGGCATCGTGCACTAATGTGGTCCAGTGGGCCTGCTGGTGGATGCAACCCCTGCAATGGGAGCTGGCCTACCAGTGGTCTCAGTGCCTTGGTCACCTGGACCAGCCAGTCATGGAGATGCAGCCGATGTGGAATGCCATCCAGAGGTGGCTGATTCCAGAACACTTGCAGAAAGGAGTACCATTCATCTGCCCAGAACCAGTGGTAACTCTGATGACAACACATCTCTGGTGGGAAGGGGAGAATACTTGGGGACCACAAGGTCCATGGGCTGTTGTCCCACAGGGAGTCCCGGTACAACATCAACCTACTGGAGCTCCCCGTGGTGGCTCTTGCTCTGATAGCCTTCTAGTTACTAGTGGGCTACCGCAGGGTTCAGTATTGGGTTCAGTCCTTTTTAATGTCTGCATCAGTGACATTTCAGAGGGACTGGAAGGAAAAGTATGCCTTTTTGCAGATGACACAAAGATCTGCAACAGGGTTGGTACACAAGGAGGCGTGGAAAGGATGAAAAGGGACTTGGTAAGGTTGGAGGAATGGTCAGAAGTATGGCAGCTAGGATTCAATGCAAGAGTGCAAAATAATGCACCTGGGAAACAAGAACCCAGGGAAGAATACCAATGAGTGGGGGCGGTAGTAACAACAACAAAAAGGAAAGGGACCTGAGGTAATCATATCAGATGACCTTAAGGTTAGCAAGCAATGTGAGAAGGCAGTAGGGAGGGCTGGGGTATACTGGGATGTATAGGGAGAGGCATCAGCAGCAGAAAACAGGAAGTTGTTATCCCTCTGTACAGACAGTTGGTGAGACCCCATCTGAGAGTACTGTGTCCAGTTCTGAGACCCCATCTCTGCAAGGACATAGACAGAATAGAGGTAGTCCAGAGGAGGGCAACTAAAATGGTGCAGGGTCTGCAAGAGAAGCCGTATGAGGAGAGACTAAAGGAGCTTAATATGTATACCCTGAGGAAAGAAGGGAGAGGGGGGACATGATAGAAACTTTTAAGTACCTCAGTGGAATCAACAAAGTCCAAGAGGGTAGCATCTTTCAGAAAAAGAGACTTGCAAGAACAAGGGGACACAATTTAAAGATAGAAGGAGGGCAGTTCAGGGGCAATGTGAGGAAGTATTATTTCACAGAGAGGGTAGTGGATACATGGAACAGCCTTCCTGAGGAGGTTGTGGGGTCTAAAACCGTGGGAGAATTCAAGAATGCATGGGACAGACATAAGGCAATTCTTGTGGGGAGTAGGAAGAAATAGGCTGTTGGTTAACTAGGATCTGCGGCCTATCCTGTAGGTAGGGAAATGGGCAGACTAGATGGGCCAAGCGGTCCTTATCTGCTGTCAAAGTCTATGTCTATGTTTCTATGTTTCCATCTGCTTGGGGTCAGGTTGTGCAGGTCCAGATGGACAACACCATGACCATGTGCTAACTCAACAGGCAGGGCAGAAGGCATTACCTCCGGTTGTGTCAGGAAGCCCTCCACACCTGGACCCTTGTGTACAGTCTGGATGCTGAGCTCCTGGCGATCCACATGGCTGGTGCTTCCAGTCAGCTAATGGACACCCTCAGCCGAGTGGGTGAAGCGTCTCACCAGTGGTATCTCCACCAGGCGGTGGTGCATCACCTGTTCTTCCCATGGGGCACTCCCCTGTTTGACCTGTTTGCCTCCTTGGAGAATGCCAAACTGAGGCTGTTCTGTTCCCACCTCCCATGGTGCAGAACACTGATGGGGGATGCCTTCATGAGGCTCTGGATCCCAGGCCTCCTGTATGTCTTCCCTCCCTTTCCCCTGAGCCACACAGTGTTGGTAAAGGTGCAGAAGGACAAGGCATTGATGATCCTGGTGGCCCCAGACTGGCCGCACCAATTCAGGTACCCAGATCTCCTCAGCCTCAGCAGCAGGTCTCCATTGCACTTGCCTCTAGGCCTGAACCTGCTGCCTTGCCAGCAGGGGAAGGTCTTCCACCTGGACCTTCAATTCCTGCACCTGACAACCAGGTTCCTGATCTGCTAGAGTTCCAGGCTTTGGGTCTCGCTGATGAAGTCCTCCATGTTGAAAACTCCTCTTGGAAGAAGTTGACTCACTAGTGCTATGCCTTCAAGTGTAAACACTTTTCCATTTGGTGCCAGGGCAAGGAGCTAGATCCCTGTCCTGCCCCATGGCTAGCATCCTGGACTATTTGTGGTCCCTCTCCCACTCAGGCCTGAGGTTGACAGCCCTCAAGGTGCACCTGGTAGCCATCTCTGCATACTGGGTATGGGCTGGTATGCCAACAGTGGTGCAGGGAAACGTGGTTGGATGCTTTTTTAAGGGTCAGGACCATCTGCCGCTGCTGGTGCGTGAACCCCCACCACCTTGGGACTTGTTGCTGGTACTAGCAGTGCTTGTGGCAAGCCATTTGAACCAATGTACAGGTGTGACATCTCTCACCTGTCATGGAAGACCACCTTCTTGGTGTCCATCACCTTTGCCAGAAGGATCTGTGAAATCCATGCACTCACAATAGAGTATCCATACTTTTTTTCCACAGGGACAAGGTTGTCCTGTGCCACAACCCAAAGATACTCCCAAAGTTTGTTTCAGAGTTTGACCTTAACCAGGTGATGAACATCCCAGTGTACTTCACCAGCCCAATCTCAGAGGCAGAACACAAGCTCCACATGTTGGACCTGAGGCAACCGCTCGCTTACTGCACAGAGCACACGGCTGGAGTTCAGGGAGAGGTTTGCCATCTCTTTGTCACCAAAGCTGAAGCCACACCTGGCAGACCAGCACCTAAGCAGATGATTGGCAGGTGGATTGCCTCCTGCATCAACCTCTGCTACAGGTTGGCTCGTGGGAGCCTCCCATAGGGCTTAGGGCTCATTTCACCAGACATACCACTGCCTAGGTGGCTGCTTCCAAGGACGTCCCTATTCATGAGATCTGCCAGGCTGCTACCTGGAAGTCAGCACACACCTTCATTTCCCACTACCACATTGACCTTGAGTCACGTCGGGATACTGGTTTTGGGGCCACTTCTAGAACTAAGGTAGCTTGAACATGCAGCTGCCTGCCAGCATGTAGCTCAAACGTGCAAGCTGATTCAGTACAGCAGAAGTTCTGCTGCACTTAATCAGGTCACATGATCGAGCATGATCGAGCAGGCAGGCAGCTGCTCAAACGTATGCACAGCAGTCAGTGCACAGTGCCTGTGTACGAATGTGAGAGGGGCCTAACTGGCACCTGATCTACACTGGTTGTTGCACTGTGCCCTCCCCACCCTTTGAAATCAGAAATGGCACCCAACCCTGGTTATCACAGCTCTGAGCTTTTTGGTTTCACCCATGTAATGCTGATCCTAGTTAGGCAGGTCTTCTGAATATCGCCTAGGAGTCTGCCAGAAGTGTGGATAGTGCACCATATCCATGTAGCTAAAAATGAGGGTTTACTCACCTGTAACCTTAGTTTTAGGAGTGTTATATGGTGCACATCCACGCAACCCTCCCAACCTCCCCTGCCAAGGGCACATGGATCCTTGCTTTCAGCATGCAAGATCTGATGTCACAGGGCGGAGTTGTAGAGGATACTACTTGGGTGGGTGGGAGGAGCTTAGCTTGAAGACTGACCGGCAAGATTTGTCTGGAAAGGAAGAGTGTCAGAAGTGTGGATGTGCACCATATACCACTCCTAGAACTACAGTTATACGTTAGTAACCCTCATATCCCTGCCACATTCCACAGCTATGTGTCTGCTGCATTTGAAGCTGTGTATCTCTGCAAGATTCTAAATATTTATGACACCACCACATTCTGAATTTAAGCATCATTGCCACATTACAAAGTTGTGTGTACCAGCTACTTTCTGAGACTGTTTCATTGCTACATTCCTTAGTTGTAGCCTGGTGGCATTATGAAATATCATCCCTGCAGTATTCTAAAAAATGCACACAACTTTGGCATTCTAAAGCCATGTTTGCTGCTGCATTCCAACCCTCCGCTCCCACTGTCACATTCTTAAGTACCTTGCATCTGCACATTATGGAAACGCATGTCCTTTACCCACCCAGTGTCAGCTTTCCTTTTTCAAATGTTTACTACAACTGCCGCTTTATGTAACATAGGAGAAATAAGTCCTATAAGGCAGCTTGCAGACAGGACTAGACTGTGAGTTCTGGTTATGACATCATCAGTAGGTCTTCATTGAAACTGAAAAAAGCAAGCAGGCAAAGCACTCACCAGTCTTCTGCATAGAAAGTCATGGAGTCAAGACTTCAAAGTTTTCAAGAGCAAATCTCCACTTTTATTTGCAGGATTTTACCAGCGTTTGTGTGGAACACTACCACACAAAAAAACCCAGTGCTTCGACACTCGGTCTTCCTGAGGGGGTTCACTGAAACTGGCTTTTTTCAACAGGCTGTGAAATTAGGGTTACAAAATGACTTGTAACTTTTAAAAACAGTAATTTGGAGATGTCATTTTTGGCAAGAAGCCGACGGGATATGCTGATCAAAATTCTGAATTTATTAATGCTAGAAATTTTAGTAGGACTCCCTCTTCAATGAAATCTAGGTAGGCCATGTCCACTGCTCCACCCTTATCTAATTCCTTTGTCACTCAGACAAATAAATCTATCAGATTTGTTTGACATGACCCAACCCCCCAGAATCCATGCTGCCTTGGGGCTTGTAACCCACTGGATTCAAGATATTGCACAATCCTTTCCTTCAGCACGGATTCCATTAACTTTACCACCGCTGATGTCAGGCTGACTGGTCTATGATTGTCAGCCTCCTCTCTGCTGCCACATTTGTGAAGTGGGACTACATCTGCCCTCCTCCAATCCTCCAGAACCACTCCTGTTTCCAATGAGCTGTTAAATAGGACTGTCAGAGGTGCAACCAATACCTCTCTGAGCTCTCTTAATACCCTTGAACACACCCTATCTAGCCCCATTGCTTTGTGCACTTTCAGATTAGTGAGTCCCTTCAGGACTCTCCCCTCCAAAAAATAACTAGTGTCCACCTCCCTCCTGCAAAAGCTCCTGTTACTTTTTTGCAGCTCCTCCCCTTTGCCTTCTTCTGTAAACACCGAACAAAAGTATTTGTTCAGGATATTTGATTTTCCTTTGTCTCCCTCTGCACAGTCCTGCCCTTCCCTTTTTAATCTTACAATCCCTCCCCATTTCTTCCTCTTTTCAGTTACCTACCTAAACAAGTATTTGTCAATGCCGAATGTTTGCTTGCTGGCATTGGCATTGGTAGTGTAGAAGTTACAGAGCTGCATAATAGAAATGTCAGTGAAGTATTGAACTGAAGCCAACCCCACCACCACCCTGCAGAGAGTGACAGGCATTGGGGTGTGCCTTTGGGTCGTCAGGCATAATGGCCACGTCATTTCACCACACCCTACCCTGCAGACACTGACAAGTGTCACGGTGTGCCTTGGGGTCTTTGGCCCTTATGCGCACCCCATTCCATCAGAAAATATGGTGAGATGGGTGAGGTATAGGAGAATGGGGTGAACTTTGAGGCCGAAGAGTCCAAGGCATACATCGATGCCTCTCACTAGTTGCAGGGTGTGGAATGGTATGAGCATTACAGGCAAGAATCCCAAGTCACACCCCTGATGCCTGTCATTCTCTACAGGATGGGGTGTTATGGTTGGAAACCCTAACAGCTCAGGCATTCGTTGGTATTTTCACTCCAAATTTTCAACATGGTTTTTTTGTGACCCCCACCTCGTGAACAGTGGCAATATCAGTTTGTTGCAGGCTGCTTATGAACAGCGACTCGGCATTTAGCACCACAGGTGCAAAACACATTCGAACAGGATGTGAAAATGACAGCTGTACTGTTCATGGGAGGTGTAAAAATGGCAATGTTGCAAATCTACAGTAAAAATATTAAAAAACTGGTGAAGTCACGCGTGCATAGAAACTGTGCAACGCACACCTGTAATGTAATTTGGTTGGGGATTTTTAGCAGATTGTCAACACAGGCATTTTCGACCTCCGATCATGAACAGTGTCACTGTGATTTTCTTTATCTGTCCCGAACAATGATTCCCACAGCGACCATCAAGATTCTGGCGCTGAAAGTGAAACACATTTCAGTCATGTTATGAAAATGACAGCTGTACTGTTCATAAGGAAGTGTGGAAAAATGCCACTGGTGAAAATCTGGACTGAAAATATTACAAAGTCATGAACTTACGAGGGAGCGTGGAAACTGTGCAATGCTCACTCGTAACATAGACATTTTATGGACTTTTGTCACCAAATTTTCAACATAGCCATTTTAAAACCTCTGCTTATGAACAGTGTATCTGTGATTTTCTTAATCTGTCCCAAACATTGCTTTCGCACGCCGACTGCACCATTGTGCGCTACATGTGCGGAAACACATTTGGGGCGACATGTGAAAATGGCAGCTGTACTTGTTCATAAGGAAGTGTAATAAAATGGCAATGTGGAAAATCTGGAGTGAAAATATAGAAAATTTGCAAACTTCTGACTAACGTAGGAACTGTATGCAGCCTCGTAAAACAGTCATTTTAGGAATTTTTTCACCAAATTTTCAACATAGCCATTTTAAGACCTCTGCTCATGAACAGTTTCACTGGGATTTTCTTAATGTGTCCCATACATTGATTTCACACACTGACTGCGCCATTGTGAGCTACATGGGCGGAAACACGTTTTGGGCAAGATGTGAAAAATGACAGCTATATTGCTCATAAGGAAGTGTGGTAAAATGGCAGTGTTGAAAATCTGGAGTAAAAATATTGAAAATTCACGAACTTACGAGTGTGCATAGGAACTGTGCAACGCAGGCTTGTAAGACAGTCATTTTTAGGAATTTTTCCACCAAATTTTCAACATAGGCTTTTTGAGAGCCCACCTTATGAACAGTGGTAGTGTCGTTTCATTACTCAGTCCCAAAAGGTGATTTCACGCAGTGACTGTGAAATCACCCTTCGGGACCAATTAACACCATGACAGTGAGAGCATTCATGAGAAGGGTTCCCAAAAACCATATGTTGAAAATTTGGTGCAAAAATTCCAAAAAAAGCCTGAGATATGCAGCAAAGTTGAAAAAACCCTATCTATCCCATTATACAGCTTACCAGCATTTCCTCAGATTGCGGTCGGCTTTGAAGAGTGCAGACGTGCTCCCAGTCCACTGAAGATCGTCGCGCCGGAGTCCGGAGGTAAGTATGGGGTGAGGGGGGTGTGGGGAGGTGGGGTGTGCAGTGGGTGGGTGCAAGTGGGGTAGAGACAGCGAGGGACCGTTTTCCAGTTTCAGGTTGTTTTTTTTTAAAATAATGATGCAGGACATTTGCCATGCTGGGGTGGGCTCCCCAGTGTGGCTGGCAACTGGTGAAGTGCTGGAGCCAGCAGGGGTTAGGCACCCCGTCAGCAATAGCATCTGTTGCCACGCTGGGGTGGGCTCCCAGCATGGCACCTGTACTCTGGGAGGGACCAATGGAGCGACAGATTGGGCACCTCGCTATTATACGATATGCAGCCACACTGGGGTGGGCACCCAGCGTGGCATATGGAACTCTGTTTTTTGGGGGGGGCACAGTACAGCCAACGGGGGATTGGGCACCCCTGTCAGCTACACAGTGTGTGAGTGGGGGGGCGAGCACGCAGTATGTATGTGAGTGTGTGTGTGTGTAGGGGGAGCGCACATGAGCAGGCGATATCTTATCCCTGCTCACTGAAGCGTAGCTCCCCTTTCAACTGTACTCCACTGCATTTTAGACTGCTGTCATAGACAGCTCCAGCCGGCATTGGAGAACTGCGGCCGCGCCTGCAAACACACTGACTGAATTGAAAGAGAGCTGCCACACCTCCGAAAATTCGGATGATGGCACTATGTTTCTTGCACATGTATGCAAGCAATCATAAAAATGTCTTGTCCCTTTTCATTTTGACCTGGACTATTCTCTCTTCAGTTTGCACCTTTTCGCTCCTTACTGCTTCCCCTGCTTCCCTCTGTTTCCCCTGATACACCTCCCTGTCCTCCTCCCTCTGCCTCTCATTATACCATCTGAATGCTACACTTTTAGCCTTTTCCTTTTCAGCCACCTCTTTTGAGAATCATAGTGGTCTCTTTTCCCTCTTGGTTTTGTTCACTTGCTTGGTGCAGAGGTTTGTAGCCTTCACTATGCCGTGTTATTGGAACTAATATAATCTCATTGCACAGTGAAACTGCATACTTAGCCTAGGGTAACATGACATTAGGATGCTAATATAATCCAATTATACAGTGATACTATATACTGGGGTAGTAAGAGTACTGTGTCATTTAGACACGGTAGCCTGTGACAATGGCGACCGA
This sequence comes from Neoceratodus forsteri, assembly GCA_016271365.2. Lineage (NCBI taxonomy): Eukaryota > Metazoa > Chordata > Ceratodontiformes > Ceratodontidae > Neoceratodus > Neoceratodus forsteri. The sequence continues at coordinate 561,110,585 of CM028132.1, forward strand.
GATTGAGCACATACAAAATGATCGATTCAATCGCGGCACATGTCATGGGGCTACAGAAGAGGAAGGGTGACCGGATGGGGGGGGTTCACGCATATAGCAGCAGGATGTTGCTACATGTACTTCCTGGCGTGTGGGGAGAGTGAGCATCCTCAGTGAGGGTGGGAGGGAGGAGGGTTTTGAGGGTGGTGCCACAGTGATCAGATGAGCTGGCCCAGTGGCATGGTGGGTGGGTTCAGGGCTGAGATCAACAGGGTGCTGGGCTTGGGTCCGGGTGCAGGTACATTTTGTTGCCCTGGACGAAAATTTTCCACAAATTTCCACACCCCCGACATGCACCCCTCTGGAGTTGATAATCCTACAGTAGGGGTGAAGCCCCATGGGGGAATACTTGAGACACAACCCCACATAACATTTAAAATTGTAAGTCCCCAGCACTGTTTGCTGTGCGCCCGGGGAGGTGCACATCGCAGAAATTGATTTTCGGCGCTATGAAGTCGCCCTAACGGCGATCGCCTTCCGGTGGTCACCATTATGACATACAACCTTAGGCACTGATATATTCATATTGTACACTGATATGTATACTGAGCATATGATACCATGATGTTAAAGCACTAATAGGCTGTATAGCCTTTGTCACCCTGTATAGCCTAGAGGTTAGAGTAATGAGTTACAAATGAGCTTGGTACATCTGGCAAACTCTGTGTGACACTTAACAAGTCACTTAACCATCACAGTGCTCCTGGGTCACTCCTGAAAACAGGCACTCGTGCTTAATGGGCTTTACATGGTTACCAAAAAAAAAAAAATTATTATTTTAATACTATTGTACAGTGATACTGTACTGTATACTGGGCCAAAGATAACATGATGTTAGGACAATACTATAATCCAAGTGCACAGTGATAATTTATACAGGTCCAAACAAGTCATGATGTTAGGGCACAGATAAAATCCTATTGCACAGTGATATTGTATACTGAGCCAAGGGTAACATGACATTAGGACACTAATATATTCCTATTGTACAGTGGCATGTATACTGAGCAAAGGATAACATGATATTAAAGCACTAATTTAATCCTATTGTACAGTGATACAGAACTGCAAACTGGGCCAAAGGTGAAATGACATTAGGGGCCGGATGTTCAAAGCTCCTGGCATGGCGCAAGTCTCTGATGTCTCCAAACATATGACGCATGGAGCTGGAGGTGTTCTCCTATTGGCGATTGGGATTTCCATCCCTTGTGCGGATCGCCTCACCTTAGACCATAGTTTTGTTGTCGAGCATTGGCACAGGCTGACATAAATCATGGAAACTGTCGCAACTGCATCCAAAATTGGAAATTCGGGTGCAGTTGCAGCAAAAAGGGTTGGCGCACTGCAGATTTCTAAGACCTGTGGTACAGGGCTGGACGCAAGTCCTGTGACCCTTTTCAAAAATCCAGCCCTAGGACAATAATATAAACCTAGTGCACAGTGACAATTTATATGTGCCCATGTCAGCCATGACGTTTAAAGGCACTGATATAATCCTATTGCACAGTAACACTGTAGACTGAGCCAAGGGTAACATGACATTAGGACACTAATATTTACTATTTTGTTTAGCTTTTATTGACCAGGTAAGTACACTAGACAAATATATGCCTATTTACAGGTATGACATGGGAGGTTACAAAGATATACAGGCAAGGCAAGCTTTAACAGTGAAAAAGATAAATAGCATATGAGAACAGGTAAGAAATTAAAGGTCACAACAGGATAAACAGTGTATAAATAAGGCACTGTTATTCCAAAGCATGGACCTGAACAGATCAAGATTAAGCAGTGGTGTCCACCATAAAATTGGAGGGAGGAGATACCAGGAATTAAATGCAATTACAGGCTGAGTTAGATTTCAGATGCTCCCATAAGGACCTTCTGAAAATGTCATGGGAGATGGCACTATGAGTAGGCACTGGGAGGGAGTTCCATATCCTAGGGCACAGATAACAAAAGCCTGGTACCCCATAGCCATGCAGGTTTTTTGGAAGAGACAGCAAAGATATACCATAAGACCTGAGGGGGTAAGTAGAATTAACAGCCTTTAATTGCTCTGCCAAGACAGGAGGGGTGGCTCAATCCAATTGTACAGTGATACCATACCTTGAGGTATGGGTATAGTGATATTTAGGCACTGATATATTCCTATTATACAGTGATACTGTATACTGGGCCAAAGGTACCATGATGGTAAGGCACTAACTTAATCTCATTGCACAGTGAAACTGTATACTGAGCCAAGGGTACCATGATGTTAGGGCAGTGATCTATAATCCTGTTGTACAGTGATAGTGTATACAGGGCCAAGGGTACCATGATGTAAGGGCACTGATATACAATCCTATTGTACAGTGATACTGTATACAGAGCCAAGGGTACCATGACGTTAGGGCATTGACCTGTAATCCTATTGTACAGTGATACTGTATACAGTGCCAAGGGCAACATGATGTTAGGGCATTGATCTATAATCTAATTGTACAGTGATACTGTATACAGGACCAAGGGTACCACGATGTTAGGGCACTGATCTATAATCCTGTTGTACAGTGATATTGTATACAGGGCCAAGGGTAAGATGATGTTAGGGCATTGATCTATAATCCAACTGTACAGTGGTACTGTATATAGGACCAAGGGTACCATGAGGTTAGGGCATTGATCTATATTCCAGTTGTACAGTGATACTGTCTACAGGGCCAAGGGCAACATGATGTTAGGGCATTGATCTATAATCCAATTGTACAGTGATACTGTATATAGGACCAAGGGTACGATGATGTTAGGGCACTGATCTACAATCCTTTTGTACAGTGATACTGTATACAGGGCCAAGGGTACCATGACGTTAGGGCATTGATTTGTAATCCTATTGTACAGTGATACTGTATACAGGACCAAGGGTACCATGATGTTAGGCCACTGATGTATAATCCTATTGTACAGTGATATTGTATACAGGGCCAAGGGTAAGATGATGATAGGGCATTGATCTATAATCCAACTGTACAGTGGTACTGTATATAGGATCAAGGGTACCATGATGTTAGGGCACTGATCTATAATCTTATTGTACAGTGATTCTGTATACAGGGCCAAGGGTACCATGATGTTAGGGCAATGATATATAATCCTATTGTACATTGATGCTGTATACAGGGCCAAGGGTACCATGACGTTAGGGCATTGATATGTAATCCTATTATACAGTGATACTGTATACAGAGCCAAGGGTACCATGATGTCAGGGCACTGATCTATAATTCTATTGTACAGTGATACTGTACACAGGGCCAAGTGTACCATTATGTTCGGGCACTGATCTATAATCCTATTGTACAGTGATACTGTATATAGGACCAAGGGTACCATAATATTAGGGCACTGATCTATAATCCAATTGTACAGTGATGCTGTATACAGGGCCAAGGGTACCATGATGTTAGGGCACTGATCTGCAATCCTATTGTACAGTGATATTGTATACAGAGCCAAGGGTACCATGATGTTAGGGCACTGATCTGTAAACCAGTTGTACAGTGATACAGTACTGTATACTGGGCCAAAGGTGACACGACATTAGGGGCTGGATTTTCAAAGCTCCTGGCATGCCGCAAGTCCCTGGTGTGCCAAACATATGACACATGGAGCTGGAGGCATTCTCCTGTTGGCGATCGGGATTTCCATCCCTTGTGCCGATCGCCTCACCTTAGACCATAGTTTTGTGGTTGAGCATTGGCACAAGCTGAAATAAATCATGGAAACTGTCGCAACTGCACCCAAAAATGGAAATTCGGGTGCAGTTGCGGCAAAAGGCGTTGGCGACTACAGATTTCTAAGTCCTGTGGTACAAGGCTGGACGCAAGCCCTGTGACCCTTTTTGAAAATCCAGCCCTAGGACAATAATATAAACCTAGTGCACAGTGACAATTTATATGTGCCCATGTCAGCCATGACGTTTAAAGGCACTGATATAATCCTATTGCACAGTGACACTGTAGACTGAGCCAAGGGTAACATGAAATTAGGACACTCATATTTATTATTTTGTTTAGCTTTTATTGACCAAGTAAGTACACTAGACAAATATATGCCTAATTTCAGGTATGACATCGGAGGTTACAAAGAAATACAGGCAAGGCAAGCTTTAACAGTGAAAACGATAAACAGCATATGAGAACACGAAAGAAATTATAGATCACAATAGGATAAACAGTGTATAAATAAGGCACTTTTATTCCAAAGCATGGACCTGAACAGATCAAGATTAAGCAGTTTAGTACACCATTAAATTGGAGGGAGGAGATACCAGGAATTAAATGCAGTTACAGGCTGAGTTAGATTTCAGATGCTCCCATAAGGACCTTCTGAAAATGTCATGGGAGATGGTACTATGAGTAGGCACTGGGAGGGAGTTCCATATCCTAGGGCACAGATAACAAAAGCCTGGTACCCCATAGCCATGCAGGTTGTTTGGAAGAGACAGCAAAGATATACCATAAGACTTGAGGGGTTAAGTAGAATTAACAGCCCTTAATTGCTCTGCCAAGACAGGAGGGCTGGCTCAATCCAATTGTACAGTGATACCATACCTTGAGGTATGGGTATAGTGATATTCATGCACTGATATATTCCTACTATACAGTGATACTGTATACTGGGCCAAAGGTACCATGATGGTAAGGCACTAACTTAATCTCATTGCACAGTGAAACTATACTGAGCCAAGGGCACCATGATGAAAGGGCACTGATATATAATCCTATTGTACAGTGATACTGTATACAGGGCCAAGGGTACCATGGCGTTAGTGCATTGATCTGTAATCCTATTGTACACTGATACTGTATACAGGGCCAAGGGCAACATGATGTTAGGGCATTGATCTATAATCCAATTGTACATGGATACTGCATACAGGGCCAAGGGTACCATGATGTTAGGGCATTGATCTATAATCCAGTTGTACAGTGATACTTTATACAAGGCCAAGGCAACATGATGTTAGGGCATTGATCTATAATCCAATTGTACAGTGATACTGTATATAGGACCAAGGGCACCATGATGTTAGGGCACTGATCTATAATCCTATTCTACAGTGATACTGTATACAATGCCAAGGGTACCATGATGTTAGGACACTGATATATAATTCTAATGCACAGTGATGCTCTATACAGGACCAAGGGTACCATGACGTTAGGGCATTGATCTGTAATCCTATTGTACAGTGATACTGTATACAGGACGAAGGGTACCATGATGTGAGGGCACTGATCTATAATCCTATTCTACAGTGATACTGTATACAATGCCAAGGGTACCATGATGTTAGGACACTGATATATAATTCTAATGTACAGTGATGCTCTATACAGGGCCATGGGTACCATGACGTTAGGGCATTGATCTGTAATCCTATTGTACAGTGATACTGTATACAGGACCAAGGGTACCATGATGTGAGGGCACTGATCTATGATCCTGTTGTACAGTGATATTGTATACAGGGCCAAGGGTAACATGATGTTAGGGCATTGATCTAAAATCCAATTGTACAGTGGTACTGTATATAGGACCAAGGGTACCATGATGTTAGGGCACTGATATATAATCTTATTGTACAGTGATACTGTATAGAGGGCCAGGGGTACCATTATGTTCAGGCACTGATCTATAATCTTATTGTACAGTGATATTGTATAAAGGACCAAGGGAACCATCATGTTAGGGCACTGATATATAATCCTATTGTACAGTAATATTGTTTGCAGGGCCAAGGGTACCATGATGTTAGGGCACTGATCTATAATCCTATTGCACCATGATCCTTTATACAGGGCCAAGGTACCATGATGTTAGGGCACTGATCTGTAATCCTATTGTACAGTGATACTGTATACAGGCCAAGGGTATCATGATGTTAGGACACTGATCTGTAATGTATACAGGGCCGAGGATACCATGATGTCAGAGCATTGATCTATAATTCTATTGTACACTGATACTGTATACAGGGCCAAGGGAACCTTGATGTCAGAGCATTCATCTATAATCCTATTGTAAATTGATACTGTATACAGGGCCAAGGTACCATGATGTTAGGGCACTGATCTGTAATCCTATTGTACAGTGATACTGTATACAGGCCAAGGGTATCATGATGTTAGGACACTGATCTGTAATGTATACAGGGCCAAGGATACCATGATGTCAGAGCATTGATCTATAATCCTATTGTACATTGATACTGTTAAGGGCCAAGGGCAACATGATGTTAGGGCATTGATCTATAATCCAATTGTTCAGTGATACTGCATACAGGGCCAAGGGTACCATGACGTTAGGGCATTGATCTATAATTCAATTGTACAGTGATACTTTATACAGGGCGAAGGGCAACATGATGTTAGTTCATTGATCTATAATCCAGTTGTACAGTGATACTGTATATAGGACCAAGGGTACCATGATGTTAGGGCACTGATCTATAATCCTATTGTACAGTGATACTGTATACAGGGCCAAGGGTACCATGATGTTAGGGCACTGATATATAATCCTAATGTACAGTGATGCTGTATAAAGGGCCAAGGGTACCATGATGTTAGGGCATTGATCTGTAATCCTATTGTACAGTGATACTGTATGCAGAGCCAAGGGTAGCGTGATGTTAGGGCACTGATCTATAATTCTATTTTACAGTGATACTGTATACAGGGCCAAGGGTTCCATTATGTTCGGGCACTGATCTATAATCCTACTATACAGTGATGCTGTAAATAGGACCCAGGGTACCATAATGTTAGAGCACCGATCTATAATCTTATTGTACAGTGATATTGTATAAAGGACCAAGGGTACCATCATGTTAGGGCACTGATATATAATCCTATTGTACAGTAATATTGTTTGCAGGGCCAAGGGTACCATGATGTTAGGGCACTGATCTATAATCCTATTGCACCATGATCCTGTATACAGGGCCAAGATACCATGATCTTAGGTCACTGATCTGTAATACTATTGTACAGTGATACTGTATACAGGCCAAGGGTATCATGATGTTAGGACACTGATCTGTAATGTATACAGGGCCAAGGATGCCATGATGTCAGAGCATTGATCTATAATCCTATTGTACATTGATATCGTATACAGGGCCAAGGGTACCATGATGTCAGAGCATTGTTCTATAATCCTATTGTTCACTGATACTGTATACAGGGCCAAGGATACCTTGATGTCAGAGCATTGATCTATAATCCTATTGTACTTTGATACTGTATACAGGGACATGGGTACCATGAAGTTAGGGCACTGATCTATAATCCTATTGTAGAGTGATACTGGATACAGGGCCAAGGTACCGTGATGTAAGGGCACTGATCTATAATCCTATTGTATAGTGATACTGTATACAGGGCCAAGGTACCATGATGTTAGTACACTGATCTATAATCCTATTGTTCAGTGATACTGTATACAGGGCCAAGGGTACCATGCTGTTAGGACACTGATCCGTAATCCTACTGTACAGTGATGATGTATACAGGATCAAGTGTACCTTGATGTCAAAGCACTGATCTGTAACCCTATTGTACAGTGATACTGTATACAGGCCAGAGTACCACGATGTTATGTCACTGATCTGTAATCCTATTGTGCCGTGATACAGTGCTGTATACTCGGCCAAAGGTGACATGACATGAGGGGCTGGATTTTCATAGCTCCTGGCATGCCACAAATCCCTGGTGTGCCAAACATATGACGCATGGAGCTGGAGGAATTCTCCTGTTGGTGATCAGGATTCCATCCCTTGTGCCAATCGTTTCACCTTAGACCATAGTTTTGTGGTCGAGCATTGGCACAAGCTGACATAAATCAGGAAACTATTGCAACTGCACCCAAAATAGAAATTCAGGGTATAGTTATGCGAAAAGGTGTTTACACTGCAGATTTCTAAGTCCTGTGGTATAGGGCTGGATGCAAGCCCTGTGACCCTTTTCAAAATCCAGCCCTAGGACAATAATATAAACTTAGTGCACAGTGACAATTTATATGTGCCCATGTCAGCCATGATGTTTAAAGGCACTGATATAATCCTATAGCACAGCGACACTGTATACTGAGCTAAGGGTAACATGACATTAGGACACTAATATTTATTATTTTGTTTAGCTTTTATTGACCAGGTAAGTACACTAGACAAATATATGCCTATTTTCAGGTATGACATAGGAGGTTACAAAGATATACAGGCAAGGCAAGCTTTAACAGTGAAAAAGATAAACAGCATATGAGAACAGGTAACAATTTAAAGATCACAACAGGATAAACAGTTTACAAATAAGGCACTGTTATTCCAAAGCATGGACCTGAACAGATCAAGATTAAGCAGTGGAGTCCATCATTCAATTGGAGGGAGGAGATACCAGGAATTAAATGCAATTACAGGCTGAGTTGGGTTTCAGATGCTCCCATAAGGACCTTCTGAAAATGTAATGGGAGATGGCACTATGCTTTGCCAAGACTGGAGGGGTGGCTCAATCCAATTGTACAGTGATACCATACCTTGAGGTATGGGTATACTGATATTTAGGCACTGATATATTCCTATTATACAGTGATACTGTATACTGGGCCAAAGGTACAATGATGGTAAGGCACTAACTTAATCTCACTGCACAGTGAAACTGTATACTGAGCCAAGGGTACCATGATGTTAGGGCATTGATCTATAATCCTGTCATACAGTGATACTGTATACAGGGCCAAGGGTACCATGTTGTAAGGGCACTGATATATAATCCTATTGTACAGTGATACTGTATACAGGGCCAAGGATACCATGACGTTAGGGCATTGATCTGTAATCCTATTGTACAGTGATACTGTATTCAGGGCCAAGGGCAACATGATGTTAGGGCATTGATCTATAATCCAATTGTACAGTTATACTGCATACAGGGCCAAGGGTACCATGCTGTTAGGACACTGATCTGTAATCCTACTGTACAGTGATACTGTATACAGGGCCAAGGGTACCTTGATGTTAGGGCACTGACCTGTAATCCTATTGTACAGTGATACAGTACTGTATACTGGGCCAAAGGTGACATGACATTAGGGGCCGGATTTTCAAAGCCCCTGTCATGCCTCAAGTCCCTGGTGCGCCAAACATATGACGCGTGGAGCTGAAGGCATTCTCCTGTTGGCGATTGGGATTTCCATCCCTTGTGCCGATCATTTCACTTTAGACCATAGTTTTGTGGTCGAGCATTGGCACAAGCTGACATAAATCATGGAAACTGTCGAAACTGCACCCAAAACTGGAAATCCGTGTGCTGTTGCGGCAAAAGGGGTTGGCGCACTGCAGATTTCTAAGTTCTGTGGTATAGGGCTGGACGCAAGCCTTGTGACCCTTTCAAAAATCCAGCCATAGGACAATAATATAAACCTAGTGCACAGTAACAGTTTATATGTGCCCATGTCAGCCAAGATGTTTAAAGGCACTGATATAATCCTATAGCACAGCAACACTGTAAATTGGAGGGAGGAGATACCAGGAATTAAATGCAATTACAGGCTGAGTTAGATTTCAGATGCTCCCATGAGGACCTTCTGAAAATGTCATGGGAGATGGTACTATGAGTAGGCACTGGGAGGGAGTTCCATATCCTAGGGCACAGATAACAAAAGCCTGGTACCCCATAGCCATGCAGGTTTTTTACAAGAGACTGCAAAGGTATACCATAAGACCTGAGTGGGTAAGTAGAATTAACAGCCCTTAATTGCTCTGCCAAGACAGGAGGGGTGGCTCAATAAAAATTGTACAGTGATACCATACCTTGAGGTGTGGGTGTAGTGATATTCAGGCACTGATATATTCCTATTATAAAGTGATCCTGTATACTGGGCCAAAGGTACCATGATGGGAAGGCACTAACTTAATCTCAATGCACAGTGAAACTGTTTACTGAGCCAAGGTTACCATGATGTTAGGGCACTGATCTATAATCCTGTTGTACAGTGAAACTGTATACAGGGCCCAGGGTACCATTATGTAAGGGCACTGATATATAATCCTATTGTATAGTGATACTGTATACAGGGCCAAGGGTACCATGACGTTTGGGCATTGATCTGTAATCCTATTGTACAGTGATACTGTATGCAGGGCCAAGGGCAACATGATGTTAGGGCATTGATCTATAAATCCAGTTATACAGTGATACTGCATACAGGGCCAAAGATACCATGACATTAGGGCATTGATCTATAATCCAGTTGTACAATGATACTGTATACAGGGCCAAGGGCAACATGATGTTAGGGAATTGATCTATAATCCAATTTTATAGTGATGTTGTATACAGGTCCAAGGGAACCATGATGTTAGGGCATTGATGTGTAATCCTTTTGTACAGTGATACTGTATACAGGACCAAGGGTACCATGATGTTAGGGCACAGATCTATAATCCTATTGCACAGTGATATTGTATATAGGACCAAGGGTAAGATGATGTTAGGGCATTGATCTATAATCCAATTGTACAGTGGTACTGCATATAGGATCAACGGTACCATGATGTTAGGGCACAGATCTATAATCTTATTGTACAGTGATACTGTATACAGGCCAAGGGTATCATGAAGTTAGGACACTGATCTGTAATCCTATTGTATAGTGATACTGTATACAGGGCCAAGGTACCACTATGTTAGTACACTGATCTATAATCCTATTGTACAGTGATACTGTATACAGGGCCAAGGGTACCATGCTGTTAGGACACTGATCTGTAATCCTACTGTACAGTGATACTGGTTCTCTGACAGGTACCTTGATGTTAGGGCACTGATCTGTAATCCTATTGTACAGTGATACTGTATGCATAGCCAAGGGTACCATGATATTAGGTCACTGATCTGTAATCCTATTGTGGAGTGATACAGTACTGTATACTGGGCCAAAGGTGACATGACATTAGGGGCCTTGTTTTCAAAGCTCCTGGCATGCTGCAAGTCCCTGGTGCGCCAAACATATGACGCATGGAGCTGGAGGCATTCTCCTGTTGACGTTCGGGATTTCCATCCCTTGTGCCGATCGTTTCACCTTAGACCATAGTTTTGTGGTCGAGCATTGGCACAAGCTGACATAAATCATGGAAACTGTCGCAACTGCACCCAAAAATGGAAATTCGGGTGCAGTTGCATCAAAAGGGGTTGGCGCACTGCAGATTTCTAAGTCCTGTGGTATAGGGCTGGATGCAAGCCATGTGACCCTTTTCAAAAATCCAGCCCTAGGACAATAAAATAAACCTAGTGCACAGTGACAATTTATATGTGCCCATGTCAGCCATGATGTTTAAAGGCACTGATATAATCCTATTGCACAGTGACACTGTAGACTGAGCCAAGGGTAACATGACATTAGGACACTAATATTTATTTTTTTGCTTAGCTTTTATTGACCAGGTAAGTAAACTAGACAAATATATGCCTATTTTCAGGTATGACGTGGGAGGTTACAAAGATACACAGGCAAGGCAAACTTTAACAGTGAAAAAGATAAACAGCACATGAGAACAGGTAACAAATTAAAGATCACAACAGGATAAACAGCATATAAATAAGGCACTGTTATTCCAAAGCATGGACCTGAACAGATCAAGATTAAGCAGTGGAGTCCACCATTAAATTGGAGGGAGGAGATACCAGGAATTAAATGCAATTACAGGCTGAGTTAGATTTCAGATTCTCCCATAAGGACCTTCTGAAAATGTCATGGGAGATGGCACTATGATTAGGCACTGGGAGGGAGTTCCATATCCTAGGGCACAGATAACAAAAGCCTGGTACCCCATAGCCATGCAGGTTTTTTACAAGAGACAGCAAAGATATAGCATAATACCTGAGTGGGTAAGTAGAATTAACAGCCCTTAATTGCTCTGCCAAGACAGGAGGGTGGCTGAATCAATTGTACAGTGATGCCATACCTTGAGGTATGGGTATAGTGATATTGAGGCACTGATATATTCCTATTATACAGTGCTAATGAATACTGGGCCCAAGGTACCATGATGGTAAGGCACTAACTTAATCTCATTGCACAGCGAAACTGTATACTGAGCCAAGGGTACCATGATGTTAGGGCACTGATCTATAATCCTGTTGTACAGTGATACTGTATACAGGGCCAAGGGTACCATGACGTTAGGGCATTGATCTGTAATCCTATTGTACAGTGATACTGTATACAGGGCCAAGCGCAACATAATGTTAGGGCATTGATCTATAATCCAATTATACAGTGAAACTGCATACAGGGCCAAGGGTACCATGATGTTAGGGCTTTGATCTATAATCCAATTGTACATTGATACTGTACACAGGGCCAAGGGCAACATAATGTTAGAGCATTGCTCTATAATCCAATTGTACAGTGATACTGTATATAGGACCAAGGTTACCATGATGTTTTGGCACTGATATATAATCCTATTGTACAGTGATGCTGTATACAGGGCCAAGGGTACCATGACTTTAGGGCATTGATCTGTAATCCTATTGTACAGTGATACTGTATACAGAGCCAAGGGTACCATGATATTAGGGCACTGATCAATAATTCTATTGTACATTGATACTGCATACAGGGCCAAGGGTACCATTACGTTCGGGCACTGATCTACAATCCTTCTGTACAGTGATACTGTATATAGGACCAAGGGTACCATAATGTTAGGGCACTGATCTATAATCCTATTGTACAGTGATATTGTATACAGGACCAAGGGTATCATGATGTTAGAGGCACTGATATATAATCCTATTGTACAATATTGTATGCAGGGCCAAGGGTACCATGATGTTAGGACACTGATCTATAATCCTATTGTACATTGATACTGTATACAGGGCCAAGGTACCATGATGTTAGGGCACTGATCTGTAATCCTATTGTACAGTGATACTGTATACAGGCCAAGGGTATCATGATGTTAGGACACTGATCTGTAATGTATACAGGGCCAAGGATGCCATGATGTCAGAGCATTGATCTATAATCCTATTGTACATTGATATCGTATACAGGGCCAAGGGTACCATGATGTCAGAGCATTGTTCTATAATCCTATTGTACACTGATACTGTATACAGGGCCAAGGATACCTTGATGTCAGAGCATTGATCTATAATCCTATTGTACATTGATACTGTATACAGGGCCAAGGTACCATCATGTTAGGGCACTGATCTGTAATCGTATTCTACAGTGATACTGTATACAGGCCAAGGGTATCATGATGTTAGGATACTGATCTGTAATGTATACAGGGCCAAGGATACCATGATGTCAGATCATTGATCTATAATCCTATTGTACTTTGATACTGTATACAGGGACATGGGTACCATGAAGTTAGGGCACTGATCTATAATCCTATTGTAGAGTGATACTGGATACAAGGCCAAGGTACCGTGATGTAAGGGCACTGATCTATAATCCTATTGTATAGTGATACTGTATACAGGACCAAGGTACCATGATGTTAGTACACTGATCTATAATCCTATTGTTCAGTGATACTGTATACAGGGCCAAGGGTACTATGCTGTTAGGACACTGATCCGTAATCCTACTGTACAGTGATGATGTATACAGGACCAAGTGTACCTTGATGTCAGGGCACTGATCTGTAATCCTATTGTACAGTGATACTGTATACAGGCCAGAGTACCACGATGTTATGTCACTGATCTGTAATCCTATTGTGCCGTGATACAGTGCTGTATACTCGGCCAAAGGTGACATGACATGAGGGGCTGGATTTTCAAAGCTCCTGGCATGCCACAAATCCCTGGTGTGCCAAACATATGATGCATGGAGCTGGAGGAATTCTCCTGTTGGTGATCAGGATTTCCATCCCTTGTGCCAATCGTTTCACCTTAGACCATAGTTTTGTGGTCGAGCATTGGCACAAGCTGACATAAATCAGGGAAACTATTGCAACTGCACCCAAAAATAGAAATTCAGGGGTATAGTTGCGGCAAAAGGTGTTTACACACTGCAGATTTCTAAGTCCTGTGGTATAGGGCTGGATGCAAGCCCTGTGACCCTTTCAAAATCCAGCCCTAGGACAATAATATAAACTTAGTGCACAGTGACAATTTATATGTGCCATGTCAGCCATGATGTTTAAAGGCACTGATATAATCCTATAGCACAGCGACACTGTATACTGAGCTAAGGGTAACATGACATTAGGACACTAATATTTATTATTTTGTTTAGCTTTTATTGACCAGGTAAGTACACTAGACAAATATATGCCTATTTTCAGGTATGACATAGGAGGTTACAAAGATATACAGGCAAGGCAAGCTTTAACAGTGAAAAAGATAAACAGCATATGAGAACAGGTAACAATTTAAAGATCACAACAGGATAAACAGTTTACAAATAAGGCACTGTTATTCCAAAGCATGGACCTGAACAGATCAAGATTAAGCAGTGGAGTCCATCATTCAATTGGAGGGAGGAGATACCAGGAATTAAATGCAATTACAGGCTGAGTTGGGTTTCAGATGCTCCCATAAGGACCTTCTGAAAATGTAATGGGAGATGGCACTATGCTTTGCCAAGACTGGAGGGGTGGCTCAATCCAATTGTACAGTGATACCATACCTTGAGGTATGGGTATACTGATATTTAGGCACTGATATATTCCTATTATACAGTGATACTGTATACTGGGCCAAAGGTACAATGATGGTAAGGCACTAACTTAATCTCATTGCACAGTGAAACTGTATACTGAGCCAAGGGTACCATGATGTTAGGGCATTGATCTATAATCCTGTTGTACAGTGATACTGTATACAGGGCCAAGGGTACCATGTTGTAAGGGCACTGATATATAATCCTATTGTACAGTGATACTGTATACAGGGCCAAGGATACCATGACGTTAGGGCATTGATCTGTAATCCTATTGTACAGTGATACTGTATTCAGGGCCAAGGCAACATGATGTTAGGGCATTGATCTATAATCCAATTGTACAGTGATACTGCATACAGGGCCAAGGGTACCATGCTGTTAGGACACTGATCTGTAATCCTACTGTACAGTGATACTGTATACAGGGCCAAGGGTACCTTGATGTTAGGGCACTGACCTGTAATCCTATTGTACAGTGATACAGTACTGTATACTGGGCCAAAGGTGACATGACATTAGGGGCCGGATTTTCAAAGCCCCTGTCATGCCGCAAGTCCCTGGTGCGCCAAACATATGACGCGTGGAGCTGAAGGCATTCTCCTGTTGGCGATTGGGATTTCCATCCCTTGTGCCGATCATTTCACTTTAGACCATAGTTTTGTGGTCGAGCATTGGCACAAGCTGACATAAATCATGGAAACTGTCGAAACTGCACCCAAAACTGGAAATCCGTGTGATGTTGCGGCAAAAGGGGTAGGCGCACTGCAGATTTCTAAGTTCTGTGGTATAGGGCTGGACGCAAGCCTTGTGACCCTTTTCAAAAATCCAGCCATAGGACAATAATATAGACCTAGTGCACAGTCACAGTTTATATGTGCCCATGTCAGCCAAGATGTTTAAAGGCACTGATATAATCCTATAGCACAGCAACACTGTAAATTGGAGGGAGGAGATACCAGGAATTAAATGCAATTACAGGCTGAGTTAGATTTCAGATGCTCCATGAGGACCTTCTGAAAATGTCATGGGAGATGGTACTATGAGTAGGCACTGGGAGGAGTTCCATATCCTAGGGCACAGATAACAAAAGCCTGGTACCCCATAGCCATGCAGGTTTTTACAAGAGACTGCAAAGGTATACCATAAGACCTGAGTGGTAAGTAGAATTAACAGCCCTTAATTGCTCTGCCAAGACAGGAGGGGTGGCTCAATAAAAATTGTACAGTGATACCATACCTTGAGGTGTGGGTGTAGTGATATTCAGGCACTGATATATTCCTATTATAAAGTGATCCTGTATACTGGGCCAAAGGTACCATGATGGGAAGGCACTAACTTAATCTCAATGCACAGTGAAACTGTTTACTGAGCCAAGGTTACCATGATGTTAGGGCACTGATCTATAATCCTGTTGTACAGTGAAACTGTATGCAGGGCCCAGGGTACCATTATGTAAGGGCACTGATATATAATCCTATTGTATAGTGATACTGTATACAGGGCCAAGGGTACCATGACGTTTGGGCATTGATCTGTAATCCTATTGTACAGTGATACTGTATGCAGGGCCAAGGGCAACATGATGTTAGGGCATTGATCTATAATCCAGTTATACAGTGATACTGCATACAGGGCCAAAGATACCATGACATTAGGGCATTGATCTATAATCCAGTTGTACAATGATACTGTATACAGGGCCAAGGGCAACATGATGTTAGGGAATTGATCTATAATCCAATTTTATAGTGATGCTGTATACAGGTCCAAGGGAACCATGATGTTAGGGCATTGATGTGTAATCCTTTTGTACAGTGATACTGTATACAGGACCAAGGGTACCATGATGTTAGGGCACTGATCTATAATCCTATTGTACAGTGATATTGTATACAGGGCCAAGGGTAAGATGATGTTAGGGCATTGATCTATAATCCAATTGTACAGTGGTACTGTATATAGGACCAACGGTACCATGATGTTAGGGCACAGATCTATAATCTTATTGTACAGTGATACTGTATACAGGTCAAGGGTACCATGATGTTAGGGCACTGATATATAATCCTATTGTACAGTGATGCTGTATACAGGGCTAAGGTACCATGATGTTAAGGCACTGATCTGTAATCCTATTGTACAGTGATACTGTATACAGGCCAAGGGTATCATGAAGTTAGGACACTGATCTGTAATCCTATTGTATAGTGATACTGTATACAGGGCCAAGGTACCACTATGTTAGTACACTGATCTATAATCCTATTGTACAGTGATACTGTATACAGGGCCAAGGGTACCATGCTGTTAGGACACTGATCTGTAATCCTACTGTACAGTGATACTGGTTGCTCTGACCAAGGGTACCTTGATGTTAGGGCACTGATCTGTAACCTATTGTACAGTGATACTGTATGCATAGCCAGGGTACCATGATATTAGGTCACTGATCTGTAATCCTATTGTGGAGTGATACAGTACTGTATACTGGGCCAAAGGTGACATGACATTAGGGGCCTTGTTTTCAAAGCTCTGGCATGCTGCAAGTCCCTGGTCGTAAATATGGACGCATGGAGCTGGAGGCATTCTCCTGTTGACGTTAGGTTTCCATCCCTTGTGCGATCGTTTCACCTTTAGACCATAGTTTTGTGGTCGAGCATTGGCACAAGCTGACATAAATCATGGAACTGTCGCAACTGCACCCAAAAATGGAATGGTGCAGTTGCATCAAAAGGTTGGCGCACTGCAGATTTCTAAGTCCTGTGGTATAGGGCTGGATGCAAGCCATGTGACCCTTTTCAAAAATCCAGCCCTAGGACAATAAAATAAACCTAGTGCACAGTGACAATTTATATGTGCCCATGTCAGCCATGATGTTTAAAGGCACTGATATAATCCTATTGCAGAGTGACACTGTAGACTGAGCCAAGGGTAACATGACATTAGGACACTAATATTTATTTTTTTGCTTAGCTTTTATTGACCAGGTAAGTAAACTAGACAAATATATGCCTATTTTCAGGTATGACGTGGGAGTTTACAAAGATACACAGGCAAGGCAAACTTTAACAGTGAAAAAGATAAACAGCACATGAGAACAGGTAACAAATTAAAGATCACAACAGGATAAACAGCATATAAATAAGGCACTGTTATTCCAAAGCATGGACCTGAACAGATCAAGATTAAGCAGTGAGTCCACCATTAAATTGGAGGAGGAGATACCAGGAATTAAATGCAATTACAGGCTGAGTTAGATTTCAGATTCTCCCATAAGGACCTTCTGAAAATGTCATGGGAGATGGCACTATGATTAGGCACTGGGAGGAGTTCCATATCCTAGGCACAGATAACAAAAGCCTGGTACCCCATAGCCTTGCAGGTTTTTTGAAAGAGACAGCAAAGATATAGCATAATACCTGAGTGGGTAAGTAGAATTAACAGCCCTTAATTGCTCTGCCAAGACAGGAGGGGTGGCTGAATCCAATTGTACAGTGATGCCATACCTTGAGGTATGGGTATAGTGATATTTAGGCACTGATATATTCCTATTATATAGTGCTAATGAATACTGGGCCCAAGGTACCATGATGGTAAGGCACTAACTTAATCTCATTGCACAGCGAAACTGTATACTGAGCCAAGGGTACCATGATGTTAGGGCACTGATCTATAATCCTGTTGTACAGTGATACTGTATACAGGGCCAAGGGTACCATGATGTTAGGGCATTGATCTGTAATCCTATTGTACAGTGATACTGTATACAGGGCCAAGGGCAACATAATGTTAGGGCATTGATCTATAATCCAATTATACAGTGATACTGCATACAGGGCCAAGGGTACCATGATGTTAGGGCTTTGATCTATAATCCAATTGTACATTGTTACTGTACACAGGGCCAAGGGCAACATAATGTTAGAGCATTGATCTATAATCCAATTGTACAGTGATACTGTATATAGGACCAAGGTTACCATGATGTTTTGGCACTGATATATAATCCTATTGTACAGTGATGCTGTATACAGGGCCAAGGGTACCATGACTTTAGGGCATTGATCTGTAATCCTATTGTACAGTAATACTGTATACAGAGCCAAGGGTACCATGATGTTAGGGCACTGATCAATAATTCTATTGTACATTGATACTGTGTACAGGGCCAAGGGTACCATTACGTTCGGGCACTGATCTACAATCCTTCTGTACAGTGATACTGTATATAGGACCAAGGGTACCATAATGTTAGGGCACTGATCTATAATCCTATTGTACAGTGATATTGTATACAGGACCAAGGGTATCATGATGTTAGGGCACTGATATATAATCCTATTGTACAGTAATATTGTATGCAGGGCCAAGGGTACCATGATGTTAGGACACTGATCTATAATCTTATTGTACATTGATACTGTATACAGGGCCAAGGTACCATGATGTTAGGGCACTGATCTGTAATCCTATTGTACAGTGATACTGTATGCAGGCCAAGGGTATCATGATGTTAGGACACTGATCTGTAATGTATACAGGGCCAAGGATGCCATGATGTCAGAGCATTGATCTATAATCCTGTTGTACATTGATATCGTATACAGGGCCAAGGATACCTTGATGTCAGAGCATTGATCTATAATCCTATTGTGCATTGATACTGTATACAGGGCCAAGGTACCATCATGTTAGGGCACTGATCTGTAATCGTATTCTACAGTGATACTGTATACAGGCCAAGGGTATCATGATGTTAGGATACTGATCTGTAATGTATACAGGGCCAAGGATACCATGATGTCAGATCATTGATCTATAATCCTATTGTACTTTGATACTGTATACAGGGACATGGGTACCATGAAGTTAGGGCACTGATCTATAATCCTATTGTAGAGTGATACTGGATACAGGGCCAAGGTACCGTGATGTAAGGGCACTGATCTATAATCCTATTGTATAGTGATACTGTATACAGGGCCAAAGTACCATGGTGTTAGTACACTGATCTATAATCCTATTGTTCAGTGATACTGTATACAGGGCCAAGGGTACCATGCTGTTAGGACACTGATCCGTAATCCTACTGTACAGTGATGATGTATACAGGACCAAGTGTACCTTGATGTCAGGGCACTGATCTGTAATCCTATTGTACAGTGATACTGTATACAGGCCAGAGTACCACGATGTTATGTCACTGATCTGTAATCCTATTGTGCCGTGATACAGTGCTGTATACTCGGCCAAAGGTGACATGACATGAGGGGCTGGATTTTCAAAGCTCCTGGCATGCCACAAATATCCCTGGTGTGCCAAACATATGACGCATGGAGCTGGAGGAATTCTCCTGTTGGTGATCAGGATTTCCATCCCTTGTGCCAATCGTTTCACCTTAGACCATAGTTTTGTGGTCGAGCATTGGCACAAGCTGACATAAATCAGGGAAACTATTGCAACTGCACCCAAAAATAGAAATTCAGGGGTATAGTTGCGGCAAAAAGGTGTTTACACACTGCAGATTTCTAAGTCCTGTGGTATAGGGCTGGATGCAAGCCCTGTGACCCTTTTCAAAAATCCAGCCCTAGGACAATAATATAAACTTAGTGCACAGTGACAATTTATATGTGCCCATGTCAGCCATGATGTTTAAAGGCACTGATATAATCCTATAGCACAGCGACACTGTATACTGAGCTAAGGGTAACATGACATTAGGACACTAATATTTATTATTTTGTTTAGCTTTTATTGACCAGGTAAGTACACTAGACAAATATATGCCTATTTTCAGGTATGACATAGGAGGTTACAAAGATATACAGGCAAGGCAAGCTTTAACAGTGAAAAAGATAAACAGCATATGAGAACAGGTAACAATTTAAAGATCACAACAGGATAAACAGTTTACAAATAAGGCACTGTTATTCCAAAGCATGGACCTGAACAGATCAAGATTAAGCAGTGGAGTCCATCATTCAATTGGAGGGAGGCGATACCAGGAATTAAATGCAATTACAGGCTGAGTTGGGTTTCAGATGCTCCCATAAGGACCTTCTGAAAATGTAATGGGAGATGGCACTATGCTTTGCCAAGACTGGAGGGGTGGCTCAATCCAATTGTACAGTGATACCATACCTTGAGGTATGGGTATACTGATATTTAGGCACTGATATATTCCTATTATACAGTGATACTGTATACTGGGCCAAAGGTACAATGATGGTAAGGCACTAACTTAATCTCAATGCACAGTGAAACTGTATACTGAGCCAAGGGTACCATGTTGTTAGGGCATTGATCTATAATCCTGTTGTACAGTGATACTGTATACATGGCCAAGGGTACCATGCTGTTAGGACACTGATCTGTAATCCTACTGTACAGTGATACTGTATACAGGGCCAAGGGTACCTTGATGTTAGGGCACTGACCTGTAATCCTATTGTACAGTGATACAGTACTGTATACTGGGCCAAGGTGACATGACATTGGGGCGGTTTTCAAAGCCCTGTCATGCGCTAAGTCCTAGTGTGCCAAACATATGACGTGGAGCTGAAGGCATTCTCCTGTTGGCGATTGGGATTTCCATCCCTTGTGCCGATCATTTCACTTTAGACCATAGTTTTGTGGTCGAGCATTGGCACAAGCTGACATAAATCATGGAAACTGTCGAAACTGCACCCAAAACTGGAAATGCAGCTGTTGCGGCAAAAGGGTTGGCGCACTGCAGATTTCTAAGTTCTGTGTTATAGGGCTGGACGCAAGCCTTGTGACCCTTTTCAAAAATCCAGCCGTAGGACAATAATATAAACCTAGTGCACAGTGACAGTTTATATGTGCCCATGTCAGCCAAGATGTTTAAAGGCACTGATATAATCCTATAGCACAGCAACACTGTAAATTGGAGGGAGGAGATACCAGGAATTAAATACAATTACAGGCTGAGTTAGATTTCAGATGCTCCCATGAGGACCTTCTGAAAATGTCATGGGAGATGGTACTATGAGTAGGCACTGGGAGGGAGTTCCATATCCTAGGGCACAGATAACAAAAGCCTGGTACCCCATAGCCATGCAGGTTTTTTACAAGAGACTGCAAAGGTATACCATAAGACCTGAGTGGGTAAGTAGAATTAACAGCCCTTAATTGCTCTGCCAAGACAGGAGGGGTGGCTCAATAAAAATTGTACAGTGATACCATACCTTGAGTTGTGGGTGTAGTGATATTCAGGCACTGATATATTCCTATTATAAAGTGATCCTGTATACTGGGCCAAAGGTACCATGATGGGAAGGCACTAACTTAATCTCAATGCACAGTGAAACTGTTTACTGAGCCAAGGTTACCATGATGTTAGGGCACTGATCTATAATCCTGTTGTACAGTGAAACTGTATACAGGGCCCAGGGTACCATTATGTAAGGGCACTGATATATAATCCTATTGTATAGTGATACTGTATACAGGGCCAAGGGTACCATGACGTTTGGGCATTGATCTGTAATCCTATTGTACAGTGATACTGTATGCAGGGTCAAGGGCAACATGATGTTAGGGCATTGATCTATAATCCAGTTATACAGTGATACTGCATACAGGGCCAAAGATACCATGACATTAGGGCATTGATCTATAATCCAGTTGTACAATGATACTGTATACAGGGCCAAGTGCAACATGATGTTAGGGAATTGATCTATAATCCAGTTTTATAGTGATGCTGTATACAGGTCCAAGGGAACCATGATGTTAGGGCATTGATGTGTAATCCTTTTGTACA
The DNA here is from genome assembly GCA_016271365.2 of Neoceratodus forsteri. Classification (NCBI taxonomy): domain Eukaryota; kingdom Metazoa; phylum Chordata; order Ceratodontiformes; family Ceratodontidae; genus Neoceratodus; species Neoceratodus forsteri. The sequence continues at coordinate 561,133,152 of CM028132.1, forward strand.
GTGATACTGTATACAGGACCAAGGGTACCATGATGTTAGGGCACTGATCTATAATCCTATTGTACAGTGATATTGTATACAGGGCCAAGGGTACCATGATGTTAGGGCACAGATCTATAATCTTATTGTACAGTGATACTGTATACAGGTCAAGGGTACCATGATGTTAGGGCACTGATATATAATCCTATTGTACAGTGATGCTGTATACAGGGCTAAGGTACCATGATGTTAGGGCACTGATCTGTAATCCTATTGTACAGTGATACTGTATACAGGCCAAGGGTATCATGAAGTTAGGACACTGATCTGTAATCCTATTGTATAGTGATACTGTATACAGGGCCAAGGTACCACTATGTTAGTACACTGATCTATAATCCTATTGTACAGTGATACTGTATACAGGGCCAAGGGTACCATGCTGTTAGGACACTGATCTGTAATCCTACTGTACAGTGATACTGGTTACGCGGCCAAGGGTACCTTGATGTTAGGGCACTGATCTGTAATCCTATTGTACAGTGATACTGTATGCATAGCCAAGGGTACCATGATATTAGGTCACTGATCTGTAATCCTATTGTGGAGTGATACAGTACTGTATACTGGGCCAAAGGTGACATGACATTAGGGGCCTTGTTTTCAAAGCTCCTGGCATGCTGCAAGTCCCTGGTACGCCAAACATATGACGCATGGAGCTGGAGGCATTCTCCTGTTGACGTGAGGATTGCATCCCTTGCTGCCGATCGTTTCACCTTAGACCATAGTTTTGTGGTCGAGCATTGGCACAAGCTGACATAAATCATGGAAACTGTCGCAACTGCACCCAAAAATGGAATTTCGGGTGCAGTTTCATCAAAAGGGGTTGGCGCACTGCAGATTTCTAAGTCCTGTGGTATAGGGCTGGATGCAAGCCATGTGACCCTTTTCAAAAATCCAGCCCTAGGACAATAATATAAACCTAGTGCACAGTGACAATTTATATGTGCCCATGTCAGCCATGATGTTTAAAGGCACTGATATAATCCTATTGCACAGTGACACTGTAGACTGAGCCAAGGGTAACATGACATTAGGACACTAATATTTATTTTTTTGCTTAGCTTTTATTGACCAGGTAAGTAAACTAGACAAATATATGCCTATTTTCAGGTATGACGTGGGAGGTTACAAAGATACACAGGCAAGGCAAACTTTAACAGTGAATAAACAGCACATGAGAACAGGTAACAAATTAAAGATCACAACAGGATAAACAGCATATAAATAAGGCACTGTTATTCCAAAGCATGGACCTGAACAGATCAAGATTAAGCAGTGGAGTCCACCATTAAATTGGAGGGAGGAGATACCAGGAATTAAATGCAATTACAGGCTGAGTTAGATTTCAGATTCTCCCATAAGGACCTTCTGAAAATGTCATGGGAGATGGCACTATGATTAGGCACTGGGAGGGAGTTCCATATCCTAGGGCACAGATAACAAAAGCCTGGTACCCCATAGCCCTGCAGGTTTTTTGAAAGAGACAGCAAAGATATAGCATAATACCTGAGTGGGTAAGTAGAATTAACAGCCCTTAATTGCTCTGCCAAGTCAGGAGGGGTTGCTGAATCCAATTGTACAGTGATGCCATACCTTGAGGTATGGGTATAGTGATATTTAGGCACTGATATATTCCTATTATACAGTGCTAATGAATACTGGGCCCAAGGTACCATGATGGTAAGGCACTAACTTAATCTCATTGCACAGCGAAACTATATACTGAGCCAAGGGTACCATGATGTTAGGGCACTGATCTATAATCCTGTTGTACAGTGATACTGTATACAGGGCCAAGGGTACCATGACGTTAGGGCATTGATCTGTAATCCTATTGTACATTGATACTGTATACAGGGCCAAGGGTACCATTACGTTCGGGCACTGATCTATAATCCAATTATACAGTGATACTGTATATAGGACCAAGGGTACCATAATGTTAGGGCACTGATCTATAATCCTATTGTACAGTGATATTGTATACATGACCAAGGGTATCATGATGTTAGGGCACTGATATATAATCCTATTGTACAGTAATATTGTATGCAGGGCCAAGGGTACCATGATGTTAGGACACTGATCTATAATCCTATTGTACATTGATACTGTATATAGGGCCAAGGTACCATGATGTTAGGGCACTGATCTGTAATCCTATTGTACAGTGATACTGTATACAGGCCAAGGGTATCATGATGTTAGGGCACTGATCTGTAATGTATACAGGGCCAAGGATACCATGATGTCAGAGCATTGATTTATAATCCTATTGTACACTGATACTGTATACAGGGCCAAGGGTACCATGATGTCAGAGCATTGTTCTATAATCCTTTTGTACACTGATACTGTATACAGTGCCAAGTGTACCATGATGTCAGAGCATTGATCTATAATCCTATTGTACATTGATACTGTATACAGGGCCATGGGTGCCATGAAGTTAGGGCACTGATCTATAATCCTATTGTACATTGATATTGTATACAGGGCCAAGGATTCCATGATGTCAGAGCATTGATCTATAATCCTGTTGTACATTGATACTGTATACAGGGCCAAGGTACCATGATGTTAGGGCACTGATCTGTAATCCTATTGTACAGTGATACTGTATACAGGCCACGGGTATCATGATGTTAGGACACTGATCTGTAATGTATACAGGGCCAAGGATACCATGATGTCAGAGCATTGATCTACAGTAGAATCCTATTGAACATTGATACTGTGTACAGTGCCAAGAGTTCCATGATGTCAGAGCATTGATCTATAATCCTATTGTACCTTGATACTGTATACAGGGCTATGGGTACCATGAAGTTAGGGCACTGATCTATAATCCTGTTGTACATTGATACTGTATACAGGGCCAAGGATACCATGATGTCAGAGCATTGATCTATAATCCTATTGTACATTGATACTGTATACAGGGCCAAGGGTACCATGATGTCAGAGCATTGATCTATTATCCTATTGTGTAGTGATACTGTATACAGGGCCAAGGTACCATGATGTTAGTACAGTGATCTATAATCCTATTGTACAGTGATACTGTATACAGGGCCAAGGGTACCATGCTGGTAGGACACTGATCTGTAATCCTATTGTACAGTGATACTGTATACAGGGCCAAGGGTAGCGTGATGTTAGGGCACTGATCTGTAATCCTATTGTACAGTGATACTGTATACAGACCATGGGTACCTTGATATTAGGGCATTGATCTGTAATCGTATTGTACAGAGATACTGTTTACAGGGCCATGGGTACCATTATGTTAGGGCACTGGTCTGTAATCCTATTGTACAGTGATGCTGTATACTGGGACAAGGGTACCATGATGTCAGAGTTTTGATCTATAATCCTATTGTACAATGATACTGTATACAAGGCCAAGAGTACCATGCTGTTAGGACACTACAGTAATATAATACTCCTGAACAGTGATACTTTAAGAAAGGCCAATGGTGCCATGATATTAATGGATTGATATAATCCTATTGCACAGTGAAACTTTGTACTGGGCCAATGGTCAAATGATGTTAGGACACTAATATAATCCTTTTGTACAGTGATACTGTGTACTGGGGTAAGGTTACTGTGACATTTAGGCACTTGTATATTTCTATTCTTCAGTGATACTGTATACTGAACAAAAGGTACAATGATGTTAAAGCATTAATATAATCCTATTATACAGTGATACTGTATACTTGGTCAAGGGTAACATGATGTTTGGACACATCTAATATTATTGCACAGTGATACTGTTCTCTATACAGGGCCAAGGGTGCCATATTGTTAGGGTAATGATATAATCATATTGTAATATATGGATTTTAAAAATAATACTCCCAAAAAGCATACAAAAAAAACCCTGTAATACCTTAGTCAGTGCCGTAATACTATACTTCCAGTCCCCGTAATACTATACTTCCGGTCCAATAATACTATACTTCCGGTCCTCATAATACTATCGTTGGGATCACCAACTTTTCTAGTGTCCAAAGCATAGTTTTTTTTTTTTTATTCGAGAGAGAGAAGCAGGACTCCACGCAGGAAGGGGATGTGAGTGAAGCGAGAACAAGCAGCATGGAACCATCCACAAGGAATCCAGAGGTAAAACCTCGTCAGCATTTAAGTATCCATATATTACAAAAAATAACAGTTAGGTTTGGTGAATCACTTCGGCTGTAATTCCATCTCGAGGTTCTGGGGACATAGAAACCTCTCGAGCTTCGCTCTCGAGGTTACCTATGTCCCCAGAACCTCTCGATGGAATTACAGCCTTGTAATTCACTCAAACCTATCTATTATTCTATTTGTATCGGGATACTGCTTACTGGGGTAAGTGTACCATGATATTAGGGCACTGATATAATCCTAGTGTATAGTGATACTGTATTTGGGGCCAAGGGTGCCATTATGTTAGGGCACTGATATACAGCTCTGCTGTACTGATCAAGGCTACATTGGTGTTTTAGTAATAATACAGTTATACTACACTGGGGTAAGAATTCTGTGGTGTTGCAGTATTAATACAGTTCTGCTGTACTAGTTAAGAGTACATTGATGTTTTAGTAATAACATTGTTCAACTATGTTAAAATAGTACTGTATAGTTGTAATAATGTTACAATTCTAATATACCGGGATACGGGTACAGTGGTGTTTTAGTAATTATAGTTATACTATACTAAGGGACCTGTGGTGTTTTAGTAATAATACAGTTCTAACATACTGGGTACGGGTACTGCTTTGATTTAGTAATACGGTTCTGATATACAGTTCTGTGTTAAGGGTAAGGTGGTGGTGTTTTATTTATAATAAGTTCTGCTATACTGGGGTAAGGGTATTGCATTGTTTTACTAATAATACATTTCACCAGATTTTCAACATAGCCATTTTTCTACCCTGCCTCATGAGCAAGGTAGGTGAAATTTTTCAAATCTGGGCTGAAAGGTTGTCTTTAATATCTTTATAAGCAGCATTGCAGAGGGACTAGTAGGGAAGGTATGTCTTTTTGCAGATGACACAAAAATCTTCAATGGAGTGGACACTCCAGGCGGGGTGGAAAAAATGAATAGCGATCTAAGTAAGCTTGTGGAGTGGTCTAGAAGTTAGCAACTAAGTTTCATTGCAAAAAATGCAAAATCATGCACTTGGGGCATAGAAATCTAGTGTCAGGGTACAAAATGGGGTAGTGGTACTGGCAACCGTCAAACAGGAAGGATACCTAGATGTTATCATATCTGGTGACCTAAAGGTGGCCAAACAATGTGACAAGGCAGTGGGGAGAGCCAGTGGGATACTAGGGTGTATAGGGAGAAATATCACCAGCAGAAAGAGGGAGGTGGTGATACCTCTGTATCAGTCTCTGGTGAGACCCCACCTAGAGTACTGTGTCCAGTTCTGAAGTCCTTATTTCTGAAAGGACATAGACAGAGTGGAGGCAATCCAGAGGAGGGCAACTAAAATGGTGCGCGATCTGCATCAAACGTCCTATGAAGAGAGACTGATGGACCTCAGTATGTACAGACTGGAGAAAAGGAGGGAGATGGGGGCATATGATAGATACTTTCAAATATCTCAGGGGGTATGAATAATGCTCAAGAGGAAAGCCTTTTTCAGAGAAAAGGATGCACAAGAACAAGGGGTCATGCAATGAAGCTGAAGGGGGTTAGAATTGGGAGAAATGTAAGGAAACACTTCTTCACAGAAATGGTAGTGGATGCCTGGAACAACCTCCCTGAGGAGGTGGTGGGAGTGAAAACTGTAATGGGATTTAAGAAGGCAAGGAGCAGGTACAAGGAAACCTTAGAAGCAAGGAAAGGGGCAGGGGTAAAGCCAGAGATAAATTAGGGTCTACGGTGTGACAGTAGGTAGGGAACATGGGCAGACTAGGTGACCCAAGTGATCCTTATCTGTCCTCAAAATTATGTTTCTATTTTCTGTGTTAAAGTGATTTTGCAGTCTCTCTGCAAGATCATCTTTCAGGCAGGATTTGAAACTTTTCACCTACTGGGTTCATGAGGTGGGGTCATAAGAAGACTCTGCTCACCTTATTGTTTCACCTTATTGTTCTTTTTTCCTCTACAAGACTATGTGTTTTTTTTTTATGTGATAAACTGTTATCTTTGCTTATGTTTGTCTCAATTGTACCAATGATGTGGAATCTTTGTAAAAGAGCCTAGGCTCAAAGGTATTCGTAATCCTAGAACAAATAAATAAAATAAATAAATGTTAAACATTTGGTGAAAAAATATGGTAAAACATTTCAATGTTCACCCATAACTTTGCTGTTTTTCAGTATTTTCCATCAAACGTTTAACATGGCCTTTTTGGAACCCAACCTCATGAGCGAGGCACAGTAGGCAACATTTTTCAGATCTGGCCCAAAAGCCCATTTTGCAGTTGCTGTTCAAAATCTCCTTTGGGGCAGGATTTGAAACATGTTACCTACCAGGTTCATGAAGTGGGATCATAAAAAGACTAGGCTGAATATTTGGAGTCAAAGGGCCAGATATTCAAAGGTTTGCCACGGGGCTAAATTAGCACTGCCCGGTGGGCAAAATTTGCCCGGAGCAAAACCATAGCTATATTCAAAGGGAAATAGCCCGGTGCAAAACCAGCTGAATATAGCAAGCTAAGGAAGCCGGGCAAATAGGCCGAGGAGTGCAGGGCAAAAATTGCCTGAGATTAAGATAGCACTGAATATAGCAGATAAGACAGCACTGAAAATATCAATCAAACAGAGGCAGTGCAAACACCCACAGAAACAAAGTGTTAGAGGTGTAAGCAGCGAACACAGGAAAGCAAATCAGCCCTGCTAGACATAACTGCAGTACTAGTGAAAGGCATGGAATAACCTGGACCCACAAGTGAAACCAGAATACCACAGAACACTGTCAAATCCCGACTCCCCCCCAAAAAAAGACACAGGACACAGGAATGTCAAGCATAACACAGTATAATTAAAAAAGGGAACAGGTAAGGCACAAAGGCAACAAGAACAAATAAACAGTAAAACAAAGCAAAACACAGCAGAATACAGTATGCAAAAGTGGGGTACAAGAAAAACACAATGAAAGGGAAAAGGGCAGGCCTAACAAAGGGACTGAAAACAATGTGGAAAATAGTAACAGTAGAAAAAGGCTATTGTGAAAAATACGTACAGTGCAATGGGGATAGGGATGTGGACATAGGAAGGAATGGAGGGAAACAGGATGGCAGACATAGGGCTAGGGACAGTGGGCCTGGGACAGGAAGCAGGATAACAATAGGAGGTAGGACTTAGGGGCGGGCAGGTGCTGGCAGATGGTCATCTAGGATGGCTGCCACCCGTCTAATTTCTGCTATTAAAACAGCCTGCTGTTCAATTAGTGTTCGTTGTTGGCGCACCACCCTCCTCAGCAGGTCATCCCGGCTCTCATCCTCCTCTGGACGAGTGGCCCACAGTGACGCCCGACATGGACCTACAGGAGACAGAGGGACCATATCAGGACATGATGATGACACAAAGGCACCATGTACCACCACATGGTGGACAGCATGCCCCAACAACCATGCCCATGTGCCAGTACAGAACAAACCACAACGCACACTAACATGTGCCTGCAGGACAAGGCAGTATGTAACAGGCAGCATGCAACACCCCAATGTACATGGATATGCATAGATGGATGCTGAGAAGCCTAACACAGTGGAATCCAGCCAGCACAGCGGTGTGCAGACTGTAACAGTGCAAACAGACAGCCACCCCCTGAGATGCGAATGACAAGTGGACACTGAATGACATGCACATGGGATGACACATGGTGGGACATGCTGCCCACAGTCACACAGCTATGATACACAACACAGATTACACCCCCTGGAGAAGGTGCCACAGCCCCACCCAGGTGTGTAAACAGACATGCCCGTCCCATACCCCCAATAGTGGCCCACCCTCCTGGTGCCCCCCAACAACTGTAGAGACCCAGCCAAAATGTCACCCACAATGCTATAACACAGCAGCCGTACAAATGATGTCAGGAAGCCCTGAACAGGTGGGTGACTGACATAAGTGCGGAACAGTGGCAAGTGAGACAGATAGGAACTCGACATGGACCACAGAGAGCAAATGACCACAGAGGACAACGACACTGGCAACAGTACAGTAGGGACTGCAGGACAGGTAACCAAGCAGTACATAGACAGGGAAAGTGCCAATGCCCACCCACACCCATGGCCACAACAGAAGGATGATGAGCCCACACTGGTGAAGAGCATGGCACGGGGCTGTGCCACCACCCCAAAGTGGTAGCACCTTGAAGGTGCACATGCAAGAAGACACACACATGTAAAACAGGGACACAGGCCATGGTCCACCAGTGGCAGGGCAGTGGTAGGCCAATGATATGCACAGGACAGTGTCACCCTGGTGGCCAAGGCATGGCGAGGCACACACCCACACTTGTGGGAGCAGCTTCTGCCATAGGGTCTGACACCCAGCACACCATGCTACCACAGAACAACCCCTGCAGCACGCCTGCATAACCTATACACAAATACCATGCACTGCAGGGACTGAGGGACAGCACCCTGTAGGGGACAATGGCCCCCACAACACAGCTGGAGCCAACAGGCAGGAGTGTAGCCAGGGTGGTCACAGCTGCACACCATGTGGACACACTGCTATCTCACTCGCCATCGTTAGGGTGAGCTACCCCACCCTGGAGTGTAGCCAGATACTATACAAACGTACATCAGGACTGTGTATGTTGCCACCAGTGGCATAAGAAATACAACTTATGAAACACATGACAATGGGCGCTGCCCTGCATGGGTAAATACAAAGCCATGCATAGCACCCCAAGACACTCACAGACCAGCCCACAACCTGTACAGTTGTAATGTCCATGGGAGACAAAGACAGTCATAGTGACCAGTACCCCTAGCGTAGACCCCAATGAATGAAATCACAGAAAGGTACAGCAGTGTCTTTGTTAGGCTTCATGGAAAAAGGAAGCAGGTCAGAGCCTATTTGCTACTCCCCCAGAAATAAAATAGCACATGCCACAACAGGCACACATGACGTGCACAGCCACACAGGCCTGTGTGGCACCATAGGCCCAGAGGCTCCCCCCCAACAGCCCCTGTGCATGTACGCCACGGAGGTCAGACAAGGGCACACAATAACATACCAGTGTCCACACTACAATGGCATTACACTGGTTGGGAAATACAGGCACCACACATGACACTATGGCCCCTGTTCGTCACAGTGTGAATAGCCCTGGCGGCACCAACAACATGTCCTGCATAGATACTGACACACTATACATGGTACTGCAGATGAGACATGCCATGAGAAGTGGAGAACAGTGTTGCCATGGCAGACAGGACAACAGCAGCAGCAGAAACAGCTAGCACAACAGGCTGACCCCAGTAATCCCCCACCTCCAGGCATGATGATTGGCCTACGGCCATGCACAGACCTGCTGCATCCTGCCACAATGGTGGACATGAGAGCAACATGTTGCACATGACAGTACAAGGCAGATAGCAGTGCATATGGCAGTAATGGCAACAATACATCAGACATAGAGCCAGTCATGTCACAGGCTTCGCAGCAGAAGGCTAGGCACTGGAGGCATGGAAGACAACACAAATGCACGCAGCCAGCATAGCAGGCCCCACTGATGTAACGGTCATGGGTGCACTGCATGGTGCCACTGGTGTCAAGCATCCAGTGCCCCCCCAGCACAAAGTTAAGTGTGAACACTGTAGCCCCAGGTGGATGTACATATTGTAGCCACAATAGCTAAGGGTCCCTCAAGTGAGCACCCTGGAATCCAAATGCAACACAGCTAAATCACATCAGGCCTGGATTACCTAGCCAACTGTGCCACGACACCAGACACAGCACTCCAATGCCTGCAGTGGCAACTCAGACACATAGTAGAAAAGCACAATGGCACACAGTACTCACGCAACACACTCCCGTTCCCATCACTGCTTTCTGCTGCACGCTGCACCGTTGGAGGCACCCTGCGCCTGTCTGTGGAAGACGTCTGGTCGGCCTGTGGCTCGCCCCTCGCATCTCCAGTGTGGTCTCTGTGCTCTGCAGTGGGAAGATGGTACAGCAGCATTACTACAATGTCAGCCACCTCGGTACGCTAAAGACCACCCTGGACCCTGGTGGCATAGCACAAAACACCCACATAACTGGCACACAGGCCCAGTGCACCACCAAAGCCATGCCAAGCATGACACGGGTCAGTGCAGACTGCACAGTGCATGGCCAATGTGTGCCTGTCAATGCCATCCTGTACACACAATCTGCAACAGCTCCCCCTCCATCACATGTACACAGCCCCTCTGGATGGTACACCCTCACACACAAGGCAGACTGTAAGCAGAGGAGTCCCCAACCTGTAATGAGGGAACACAAGTATCGAATCCCTCAACAAGAGATGTGGACACACAGAAACAACCCAGTGGCATACAACATCCCAAAGGCTACAGATAGAATGACAATGATGACAGGAAGGCATATGGAATGTGACATGCACACAGCATTACTGCACACAACCGAGTACAGTACGTGTGAGTCTGCAGCAGAGCAGGGCACCAATGCCAAGGACCTGTTGTCTGAGCCACTGGCCAGTGTCATGGCACAGACACAGTAGTGATGGTGGAGTGAACCACACCCAGACACATACCCTCAACAGTACCACATTCTGAGAGCAGCTCCTCAGTGTCGTCTAAAAGCACCCTGTACCACATTGTGAGGACTGACACATATGCAGTGGACACATCTGGCTTACAGGAGCCATAGTAAATGGTGCCAAACCATATATCATACAATGGATTAACAGACCGGGAACATAAGTGCAAACATGGTGACAGTGTTTGGAGCAGCGTAGGTGTAGCTAAGGTGTCAGTGATCCACAGTTGTCCCCACATGCCGCAGAGTAGTGAGAACCAATGTAGCACAAGTGGGTGTGATATGGTTGGGATGTTGGCCCAGACAACACACCCAACCACACACTGTGGATGTACAGAGTAGGCACTAGCTGCATGCCCCCTGGCAGCATGGTAGAACACATGGATGTGGCAGGGGGCCAGGTGTCGTGTGTCCATGCCACCACAATAGGTGGTAAGGGGCAGTGTGCCACCACAGTGCAGGACATTGTAGACAACACTCCCAAGATGCTTTGTCCCCCTGGCCCACACAGTACACATACAACTGATTGGAGGTCCCCATGGCATAAGACCAACATATTGGAGTAGTATTTAAAGTGTACTCTTGAACAGGTAGCGACTGGTAAAATGGTAGTGGGATTTGAACCCATGTCCAAGAGTGACCCGAGTCACATATTATTACACAAGGTGCACAACAGTAAATGCATGGTAGATTCTAGCTGGACCCCACCAGCACAGCAACACAGTCCCCTCGATGGTATGTTAATGGGGCATGACACACACACACACACACACACACATATGCACACAAGCACACCACCCAACACACATCCCCACCACCCATTACAGCACCGTGGTGAGTCATCACTTACCTGGCACAGGCACAGTCCCTCCCGAACCATCGGCCTGCATCGTTCCAGCAGTGAGCGCTGCCGCACCGATATCCACATATCGGTGGTGGCATTCTCTCGCCATCACGGGTATACCTGCGATTGCTGTGAGGCGACGGGAAATTGAAGCCCAGACCTGGCTACGGGACGGTCACCTCCGGACCGGTCCAAATAGCGCCGATGGCACAGTTCAGTTAGCTGAACTAGATTGCCGTCTTCACCTCATCCCAACGCCTGTCACGGCCCACCACGCCCCTGCCACGTCTCTCAGACATGGCAAATATGAGAGGAAAGATGCTGTTGCTCCACTGTTGAACTGGCCACACACCTGACACTCCCAAGCAGTTCAGTCTAGCGCTGCGCAGAAGTATACCCGTGGCGCCCGGCGCTAACCGGAAAGTGTTCGCAATGCGCGCCATGACCCTGCCATGCCTCCGTGCAGCACATTCCAGGCATGCACAGTGGCAGCGTGCTAACATGGTTAGCGCAGCACTAAGGCACAATAGCGCAGACCTGTTAGCGCGGACTGCCCCACCCCACGCATGCGCCATATCTGTGCTAAGCCACACTAGCACGGCGCTATCGCTACAGCGCTGCGCTAAGCATAGCCGAGATAGCCCGGCGCTATATGGTTTGCCCTGCACTAAACACTTTGCGCTGCGCTAGCATCTGCCATTTTCAAACAGAATATGCAAATGATGGCCATTGTGTATGCATGGTGCTAACAAGGAGATTAGCATATCATCATTGGCCCATTAGCATGCTTAACAGGCTTGTTTGCCCGGCTGTGCTATATAAGGGCTAAATGTGCCCCCCGGCCGTGTTGCTAATCGGTAATACATGTTGTTGTGTGAGTACTGCTGCAGCACAGGATGTCAATGGAACACTCACAGAGTCAGCCAGGTATGTACTGCATGTGGGAGGCCAGAGGTAATATTCAAGGGACATATCAGTAGGTTTGTGATGTAGTTTATGTTGACTGGGTGCCTAGTGCCAAGCACAACCTGGCCATACCTCCCAACCTTTTGTCCCTCAAATGTGGAACACTGCAGCTCAATATGTGGAACACATGAGCAAAATGTGGAACACATTTACAAACTGCACCTCAGAGGCCCAGAACACTCTGAGAACAATGTGCAATCCTAACAGGAGGTCAGCTAGTAACTGAGCAATATATGTTCTGCATCACTTACTGTGGAATAGTGCCTTACAGTGTTACCACAGAATGTGGGACAATTCCTACAATGTTGAACAGCGTGCTGTTGTGCCGTCTCACAGGACTATTCCTCTATGTTGTGGTACACTTCAGAGTATGGACCAGGGAGGGGGATACACAGGGGACTGCCTAACTGACTGTGTCCTGGATGAGGCTGCTGTTCATGACTGTCCTGTGTAGTCACCATGCTGACAACAGTTGGGCGTCCCCATGTCATGTGTGCATGGCTTGATACCACTGGCTGATGGCAGACATCCAGGTCAGGGCTGTAACACATGTCCACTCTGTCTGTTGGATGGTCCGGTCTGCTCAAGGCGTATGCACTGCCACAGAGAGGTTCTCAGTCCCTGTGACCTTGGGAGCACACATGCTCGGGTGACAGAACACTGGGTTGTAGTACTGTGGCATCATGTATGTGATGTTTTGTATAGCTGTCGTATGTCACATGTGTGCAGTGTGTTACTCTGCACTGTGTTCCATACTGACACCGACATGTGATGTTTCAAGCGGTTTGAGACTACTGACACCACTGCGGTACTGTGAGGACAGTAACACTGTGCCAGCAAGCCATGTGCTCATGCAGCAGTGGTGACATCAGTACTGCAGCAGAACATCATCATGACAGCACTATTGCAGCAGCACACAGGGGATACTGGATGGGCAACTCTGCAGTACCAGTGTGTTCTGCCACAGAAGGATTCTGAGGCCCAATGACACTGGAGAGCACAGCATGTGAGGTTCATGGGAATCAGAACCCAGACCCGACAGGAGAGCTGGTTGTGCATAGCGCTGCTCTGCCTATCGACATGAGTGCGTGTTATGGTGTGTGCTGACAGGGTCGTGCTGTGAGACAAATCCTGCCTCTGTAAGACACAACCCAGGGGAAGGGATACAGGTGAATGCCAAATGCCTTTGAAACAGATTATGCTGCTTGTGGTATTCTTGTGGATAGGGGGTACATGGCCATGGCACCATAGATCTTCCCCTACACATGTTGGTATGTGTCATGGGGTCATTAATGTCCACCTGACCTACCTCCAGAGCAGGCAGATGGCACTTCGGTCTAACATCTCGTCCAAATGATGGCACCCCAGGAGTGCAGCACCACCCTCATGCTGCACTGCAGTGTCACTTATGGGATGTTAACCCGGGAGCCTTGGGTGGGACTAGAACCCACAGCCAGAAGATCTCCCAGCCGCATGGCATCTGTGCTACCTGCTGATCCACTGTCATCACCTGTGTATTGTACTGTGTGCGATCTGTGATGTGATACAGGTGACTGACTGGTGTACAGGTGATTATCATGGTGTAAACGCCTCGATTGGTTGCTAGGACATCTGTAAACCTTGAGTGTGCAGCTTGGGAGGCTTACAAGTGCCCTAGCAATGACAAGAGGTGCGTACACCATGGTTATCACCTCTACATCAGGCATTGTCAGGTATAGTGGATGGGACTTGTCATGGGAATCCACCCCCCCTCACGTGTCAGTGGGCCTTACCCCAGTATTGACTCTGCGGTACAGCCAACTGTATGTGTAGGTACTGTACACACACTATTGGGATACATGGAACAAATGACTGTGAGCCAGCATAGTACCGTTGTTAACCCCTATCAGCCATGGAGATCACTAGCCTCAGTGACAGTACACTGTGACAACTGGAATGTTATAGGACTACTGTACTGAGGCTTTCAAGCACATTCCAGGTGTGTAGAATACCCGACTAACAGTGGCAGTTTGTCTAGTTGACCCCTGCTAAGACATAGCTGAGGTGAGGTCATATGGTCCTGACATCACACCACTGGGATGCCAGGCCTGTAATCTATTGGATATCAGTGGGTAATCAGGCCTACACATACTTTAAAGACCTGTTCTGCATGGATGATAGGTTGACCCAGAGCGATGCCAGCCACCTGCCTGTCTGGCAGAAAAGGACCAGATTCCAGGGTAGCAGTACCACATGTGTGGCTGTATCATCGCCGCACACATTGCTCCTGTATTGCCTGTATGTGGCAGGCTATGGTATCTGTGAACCGTCTAACAGTGCAGTACTGTTAATGGGCTTGGGACTGCAGCTGATGCTTGACCAGTGCAGTGTGGCTGGGCATGTATGCGGTGGTGCTGGTGGGAGCTGGGTGGCCCTTTGACCCTGTTGACTGCCCCTGTGTGGGTAGTGTTGCCCCACCAGTGCAATGCACTGTCCAACGCCCATTGCGCAGGCCATGCTTGACTGACTGCATGCTGTGGTGCTGCAGATTGCAGTGGGATGTGATCAGCGGTGTGGAGGATGCACTCTGGTGTGGACCATTAGTCCACTGTGACTGTGGGGTGCATGTACTCCAGTGTGACAACTGCCACAGGTACCCGTGCTGTCACCCATGTCACTGACTGGCATCTGCATCACAGACAGCCAACCCCACCCCTGTGTTTTGCTGTGTGATGTGTGCATATGGCCTGACAGACAATACTCATACAGTTAATAGTGTTTGTACACTGTGGTCCTGGCTGCTGACTGTCTGTACTAGCGCTGTGCAGCCAGGGGCAGGGGCATTCTGAACATTGCTGTGGTCCACGGTGTCTACCCCAAGACAGGCAGGTCCATCTACAGTGTGCACATCCAGGCCATTGTGTGACAGGTGTTGACACACATGCGCGGAGATGCAGTATCCCAATTTTATTGATGTACAGTACCCACAACTGCGACACATGGTGGATCACACACAGGCCTAGTGCACAGCTGTACCAGGATCACCCATACACACACCACGTCTGTATGTGTGTACAATGTGGCAGCACTGATACATACTCTGGCATATGCAATGGTGCCTAGGCCGCACCCCTAGTGGAACGTGTGTCCTGGTCAGCCATCTAGCCTGTTGTTGGGAGACAAGCCATGCTTCCACAGCATGTGTTCCATGGTGCTGGGTGTGCAGAGGCCCAGCATGGCACTGGATGTGCCAGTGGGGCACCATGAGTCAGCCATTCACAGCCATGACTGCACAGTCCACACATGTGCACATTAGGCACAGTCTGTGGCTGTAGGCCTTGTGATTGCCTTTGCAGTGCACCCATGTCCATGCCAACATGTTAAGCCAGGCCACCTCTCACATGCCACAGGCAGCTACATGGCCAACTTGCTTCATGTACTCACACACACACAGCTAGCTCCACATGTGCTGGCCTGCGGACTCCACAGCACTGAGGTGCATCATGCATGCCTTTTGCCATTCCTCAGGGGTGGGTAGCATGTATAGCAGCTGTGTGTTGCATCATGACCATATGTTACTGTTACAGCCATGCAATGTTTGTTCACAAGTCTGTTTAACCCTTTCCCTTCCTTCTGTCCCACACAGGTGCGGCTGAAGGACAGGAGTGGCTCAGGGCCCACAAATTTTCTGGTGATGAGCTGCGTACCCTGGTACATGCAGTGAAGGACAGGAGATGGTCCTCACATGAGGGACAGAGTCGATGGATGCCACTGTTTGTCTGATGTGGGGAGGAGATTGCCACAGCAGTAAATACGTGAGGTGGTCGTGGCATGCTTCTGATGCCGTCCGGAAAGGTGGAATGACCTGCTGCGCGGAGCAAAGGAGGAGGACGTTAGCGGATCTGGAACAGGCTGCGGACGGTGAGGGACCCAACCACTTGAACAGCAGGACTGGGACCATTGATGGCCATAGTAGCCTCTACTCTGCGGCCAGTGGCAGTCGTTGGGGTCAAAAGGCGAGTGGGTGTGAGACGCTTACATCCAGAGCAGATACGTTTGTGGCATGTATCCACCACTCAGTGGACAGCAACACCATGGGGACAAGAGTCACATTCACACATCACTACTGTCATTGTGCATGCATAGGGCCCACATGGGTATGTTCCATTCAAGGGGTGGTGTTGGGCTGCACAGTGGTGGACATCTGCTGGCAGGCACATGCGATGCATGTGTGCCATGGTGCAGGGGCTCATAGGGCACGGCTGCAATTGCATGGGATGCACACTGGTGTCTGCATGGGCATGCTGGAGGCACATTGCTGGGGGTGCATGTGGCAGTTGTTGGGAGTGGTGTGGGGTGGGTGAGCTGGTCACTGTAGCAGCGGCTGACAAGTCTCTCTTCCATTTCAGCATTACATGCCCATCAGGTGATGTCCCAGGCTGGGCCAGGCACAGTTGTGCAGGGGTGGAGATCCGTACACAGCAAGTGCGCCCTTCCCATCAGGCATGGCAGCCACATCTAGACAGGCAGTGGCCATGCCAGTCAGCACTATGTCCACTCACAGATGTCATGAGGCACTGACATATGCTGGATCATCAGATGATGAGGATGCAGCCTTCCTGGAGTCCCTGAATCCACCTCAGTATGCCCAGGTGGAGGATCTTAGTGGGGAGCAGGTGGTGATCCTGACTGTCACAAGTGATCACGGCTCGGAGGATGCAACGGAGGAGTCCGACATGCCAGTTATGTATGCAGCTAGTGACACCAGAGGTTTTGGTGCAGTGGGGGATGGCACCATGCCTGACTTGGGGACAAGGGGTACTCAGGCACATGACACCTATCTGCCCACAGCTGCTATTCCCCTGCCAGAACAGTCTTGCCCACTGGACATGTCCCACAGGGCACGGACCACAGGGCTGGTCCAGCAGCGTGCTCAGTCACCTGTGAGGCCACATTTGCAACAGCCAATGGCCCACCAGCCACCACCACAGGTCCGTTCACATCCACAACACACTGCCCAATGCCATCCACAACCCCTGCCACAGGTGCAGGATGCACCTGCACAAGACAGCCAGGGTGCCACGGCCCATGCTCCAGGAGGCCTTGGCCTCACAGCATGCAACCAAGCCAGGACCTGCATGAATCTCCGTGAGGGGCTGCAGTATGAGCTGTCATGGCTGCGGGAGACAGTGAGCACTGGTCTTGCCCGTGCTGAACAGAGGTCGGAGGAGAGGATGACCCATGTTATCAGCACCATTGGGCGTGGCTTTGGTGACCTAACTGCTGCTGTGCAGGCCCATGCTGTGGTGCTGTGGGACACTATCACCACAGTACTGCAGGGTGCACCCAGACACCAGCGCAGCCATGCCTCACATGGGCGGCAGCGTGGCAGAGGTTTGTGCAGGGTGGGTGCAACCTCCTCAACCCCTACCTCCCGTTCGTCCACAGGACATGCACAGCATCGTGGCCGCCCTCCCTCCACTCCTATGCAGGCCTCAAGGCATGGCTGTGGACAGGCTGCCCTCCCAGCCTCACCGCATTCCACCCCAACAATGTCCTCGGCATGTAGCACGCCCAGCAGTTTGCCCTGTCCACAGGGTGTGCGTCATGTGCGCGGCGGCAGGCTTAGCTGATGTGTTCCACCTCATGCATGCTGTGGCCCAGTCTCCCTCACCTGCATGCCTATGCACACAGCTACTTCCCATGTCCCCTGCACAGACACAGTCCTCCATGGCCCTTGTTCAGTCCCATGCCACAGCCCCTGCCATCACATGTATACAGTGCTGTTTCTTGTGTGCACCTGGGTGGTGGCCATACCCCTCACCCTTGTGTCCCCCTACCATACAACAATGCCTCTCAGGATGTGATACTACTGAGCAGGATGTGGACCTCATTCTCAGTGCAGTCCCTTAGCAACTGACTGACCTGTTACATTGTTGGCTTATCTGTTCAGGCCGCCTTTTCTTAATTGCCTGTTTTTGTTTGCATTGTCTACAATGGAATTTCTTTACAGTTTGCCACTGAGTGTGGACAGGTCCTCCACACTGTGGACTAGAGTAGCTACAGTGATGTAACTGTACCTACTGTTCCTGATGCCATGTTACAGTTGAGGGGGGTATGTTGGGGGCCCACACATCACACATCACACACATCACACGCACTGCACCACTGGCAATGTGTACATCACCTATCTATCACACAGATTTCACTGTACTGTATATACACTACCATTAAATGTACTGTTCACAACATTTCATTTGTCTGTGTTTTCTGTACTCACCGTACATCCTGGTTCAGTGTCTCAATGATGCAGCTCCTGTGCTCTATGGCCCGGCGGGCCATACGTGGATCCCGCCACTCAAGTTGCTCTACTATCCCCCTTACCCCTGGCTCTGGCTCACTGTCAGAATGTACCTCAGGTTCAGGTGCACGTATCCTATGGTTCAGGGCCATGTTGTGTAGCATACAACAGGCCGGGAAGATCGAGCATACCTTCTGAGGCTGTGCAAGGCACGCCTGACTGGTCTGCAACGTGCCGCATCTTGAGTATCCCAAGACCCTCTCTATGATGTTCCTTGTAGCAGCATGTGCCTCATTGTACAGTTCCTCGGCCCCTGTTGCTGGCCAAGGTACTGGTGTCAGCAGCCAGGGTCATAGGGGATAGGCACTGTCCCCTGTGGAGATAAATCAGGTGTTACTGTTGGTGTCCTGCACAGTGTCCGCTGCTGCTCTGAACCATTGCTCCCTGCCCTTCCCACGGCTACCCTGGCCTATCCCCTCTCCCCCTCTGCTATCACCCTATTTTAGCTGACCATACTCACTGACTAGATGCCCACATGGAATCATGCCTTCCTCAAATGCCCAGCACAGCCGGGACTGGTGCCAGATGAAGGCATCGTGGGCACTGCCAGGGTACTGTGCGAAGACATTGCTAATGCACCTGTGCATCACACACCACCTGGCAATTAATGGAGTGGAAGTCCTTCCTGTTCACGTACAGGTCACTAACATCACCAGGTGGTGCATGGATGGGGACATGAGTACAGTCAATGGCACAAGTACAGCCAGGTAAGGTGCGCCTTCGATGGAATTGCTGCATGGTTGCTGCGCTCTGCTGCCGTGCTGGGGAATACAATGAACTTACCAGCATGTGGCAGGAGAGCATCAAGGAACTGGGTCAGGAGGCGCGATGTGGCGGACTGTGATATCCCAATGGTGTCCCTCGTTGGGTGCTGAAATGTCCCAGTGGCTAGGATGCACATCGCTGCCGTCACCTTTTCCTCAACTGACATGGAGTGGCTGCGCCTGGTGTTTGGCTGCAGCTCCTCATGCAGGAGTTCGCATAGCTGCCTCAACATTCCCCTGTCCAACCTGTACCGGCCAATGATGTGTTCATCAGGCAGGGCCTCAAAAGAGACTCTGGGCTGGTACCATCTGTGTGCAGCATA
This sequence comes from Neoceratodus forsteri, assembly GCA_016271365.2. Taxonomy (NCBI): domain Eukaryota; kingdom Metazoa; phylum Chordata; order Ceratodontiformes; family Ceratodontidae; genus Neoceratodus; species Neoceratodus forsteri. The sequence continues at coordinate 561,153,156 of CM028132.1, forward strand.
TCTCCTCCTCCGCTCGTAATGGGCCTTGTTGAGCCTGCTGTCTTTCATCCTCCTCCACAGCCTGCTCCATCAGGTGCAGCACTACAACGTGCTGAAGAAGACATTGTGATGCACTTCCTGTTCTGGCCCTCCTCCTCAGTGGATTGCCTGTGTTTAGGCCTCCCTTTTATAGGCGGTATGTGGCGCTGCACTATGTGCCCGCGCAATGGTGCATAGCGCAGCGGCTGAGATCTCTGAATATCCTTTTATGTACTATATGCAGGTTCCCGCCCCTCCACTTTGCCCCTTGCATACATTATGTTTTAGCCCGGCACTATTGCTTTTAGTGCGCGCTATCTCCCTTTTTGAATATGGCTGTCCCGCGCTAATCCTGCACAATCGGTTAGCACGCTGCGCTAAGTTTTGAATATCTGGCCCAAAATCTTTAAAAAAACACCAAAGCTATGAAGGTACATTGACATTTTTTCAATGTTCACTCACAGCTTTAGTCATTTTCATGTTGGCTTATGTGCATGCGCAAGCAACATCTTGCGGTAGTAGCACATTTCAGAGGTGTGTCAGTGTAGTGACCAATGCAGGGGATGCTTTAGTGGGTGCGTCCCTCAGCTGCCAATCAGTGTGCATGCTGGCGATGACAGAAAACTTCAAAGAGAGCCAAAAACTTGAAAGAAATGTGCCGCTGCAATCACAAACAGTTTCATCATTGCAGTGGCACCTCCCCCCCTTGCAACCTTGTCAGCTCCTGCAGCAGAGCACTCTGTCCCTGGGCCTTGGTCCAGGAGCAAGCGTTCAGCTCCTGCCACCAAGCACTCATTGTGGAACACTGGGAGCCCACCCCAGTATGCCTAAATGCCTTTAATTTTTTTCCTGTAAAATAAAGAAAACAGTCCCCCAAAGTTTTTTTTTTACCTGTAAACAGAAAAAGGTCCATCGTTGTGTCCCCCATCCCCATCCCAACCCTCCTTTGAGCACCCACCTCCCGCATCCCCAACCCATACTTACCTCTGGAGGTTGGGAGCAATGATCTTCTGACTGGGACACATCTGCACTCTTCAAAGCCAAACTGTGAAGTGAGGAATCCGGTAAGCGCCATATAATGGGAGTCAATGGGGGGTTTCAACTAAGATTGATATCTTAGCCATTTTTAGGAATTCTGTCCCAAAACATTCAACATGGGGTTCTTGGGACCCCACCTCATGAACATGTCACTGTCATTTTGTTTCTCAGTCCCAAAAGGTAATTTCTCCATCACTGTGCGGAATGACCTTGTGACTGGGTTATGTGGGTAGGGTAAATGAGTGAGACAAAGACTCCAAGAATATGGTTAACACACCTTTCCTAGGCATGATGTTTATTGTCCAACTGGACTATTTTTTTGTAGAAAATAATATTTATGTACAAAAAATAAACATAAACAATATTTGGCATAAGTCTTCAACTTCAGAATAAATGACAAAAAAATATATAATAAAATAAACAAAAAAAGAAAACAGCTCTTTTTGAGCTCTCGGAACTACCCTTCCCTGGTAGTTCTGCCACAGAGTAGATAATCTTTTTATCACAGTATCTACAATCATCTGTGTTTGAGATGACCTCTCTTTACTCATGCTCAGGCTTATCTGATTCTTCTAAGCACCAGGGAAGTATATACAGAATGCACTGCTGCTTCATCAGGTCAGCTAATCTGCCCCTTTTCTAAACAATAATCATTCCTTCTCTAATACAAACATTTAGGAGGATCAGCATGGCTGCATAGATACAGGAATATTATCAATTATCAATTAAACATTTCTTCACTCCCTTACAATATTTAGAGTACTACATAGACAGTATTGTGAGTTAATTATCTGTCTGCCTTGAAACTCCGCCCTTATCTCCTCTTGAAGGACATCTGTCATTTACTATAAAACAGCCTCAGCATGCGGTGGCTGGCTCCTAAGGGCTCACTCTGCCTGGATACTCTGTTCAGCAAACATGAGGTAGGAAGGAAAAAGAAAACTCTCAATATTTTAATGTTCTAAGTTTCCAACATCCCTTACATAAAAGGACAACCTTGTTTCTTTATAAGCATCCTTTTTTTCACTGGTATACTGTGCTGAGACTTATTTTCAGTCCCTTTACATTTCTTTGACGGCTGATATTTCATGCTGTTTGGAGTAATTTCATTTGGGACCTCTTTTTGCTGTAATGGACAATGCTGCCTATAATAATTAGTGCTACTCCCTTTACAAACTTCAACCACGCTAAATGGGATTTTTGAGTGATACCAGGACAAGCAGGCAGCTACGAGAGACTTACTGGTACATCTTTAGACCTTTTTGTTTCCTCTCACCTCCAAGGGTGAGCGCTATCCTCAGTGCTATAACAGGAAGTTAAAATCATTTAAGCAAATTATCACCACGTTCTGCAGTACGAGCATATGGCTTCAAGCTGTTTAAACTCTACCCTTTTAATGGGTAGGCTTGTATCAGCACTTCTCTACTGGGGTTTTTGGCTTAAACACTGGGACACTGCTTATTTTTAATTTCTCAGGGCCAGTTCCTCCTGTCCGCTTCCTTACATTTTCAGACACTGTAGGGAAACTGTCACTATTTCTTTTTATTTTAAACACAACTGCACTCAGCGGAATTTCCTAAGTACAAGCAGGCGGCTATACAATAACCCAACTCTACCTCTCATAGTGAGAGGCTGTTTCTGCAAATTTCTTTTGGAGCATTTACTTTTATCTTGCACTGAAATATATCTTTAAATTCATTTGGGAAGATCAGTGCAAGTAGAGAACCTCTGGAGGTGCGAGTCAGTGAAAGGAATTACTTTCTCTTTTTATTCCGATATCGCGCCGCACAGCTCTCCAGGCTGTCTTACATTTCAGAAGGCGCTTTGCATAGCGCTTTGTTTACAACCCAAGCAGCCTTCCTTAAACCCAATGGCTGCTCAAAAGATTCCTTTTTATAGCAACTAGCAAACAATTATTTGGTTGCCTATAAAGCAAATGACTGCTCATTTTAATAGTATAACCCACAGGTTTCTAAAGGTATATAGGTTTTTGTATTATCTTCTTTATTAAGCCGTTGTGCTCAATTGTTCCCCCTCCTTTGGGCTCCACAAGTCCCTCAAGCCCCACTGTCCTTACCGAGCCCCTCTAACTCCTCGCATCGCAGCCAATCCCTGGGATATCCCGATGTATCCCTTCGCTGGGCGGGTCCCTCTCCTCCAAGGGGGAAGGCACCGGGTTGGGAAGACAGCCTCAACACACACTAATTAGGGCCCAGGAATGCTGCTGAGGAGAAGGAGGTCCCAGGAAGGCACCGGAGGTATCAGGTACAGAGAGCCGTCATCCGGCAGCCAACGAGCGGTATTTCCACTTTTCTAAGTTCTCCTGTACGGCGCTCATGTAGTGCCTCCAGTCTCCACTGGGGGGCCGCTACTGAGCAATACTGTTCCCAAACCCACCCCAGGATAGGAGAGCAGTCCTACGGATGCTCGATCATTATCTTCCTCTGCCGACCCCCAGCAACCCTAGTCCGTTCCTGAACCCTGGGTCACCGGCATGGGTGCAGATGGCGTTTAACAACCAATGGTGCAGCATAATTTTATTTTCACTGTCTATATTATATTTTGGACATCGGCATGGGGGGGGGGGAATAAAAATAAAAGAGAGGCAAGCAAGAGAGCAAAGATATACCATTATGGGTGGCCTTCCCATAATGGTAGAGTTAGATATAATTAGTGGAATAGAAAAGAAGAGTTTGCTACTGCAGTAGACTTATAGGAAAAAGAATTATGCCACAGCCTTCAAAATGGGGAGGGGGGGAACAATCTATCACAGACCTTTTGGGACCTATTAAAAAAAAAAACAACAGTACCACTGTTCATGAGGTGGGGTCCCAAAAAGCCCATGTTGAAAATATGGTGAAAAAATTCCAAAAAATGACCGCTTTATGGGCGTGTGTTGCACATTATGTACGCACGCTCATAACTTCGCCAGTTTTTTATAGTTTCACTCCAGATTTTCAACATTGCCATTTATTCACACCTCCTTATGAACAGTGTAGCTGTCATTTTTCACATCCTGCCCAAAACGTGTTTTCACACCAGTGGTGCAGAATGGTGCAATCGCTGTGGGAAATCAACTTTTGGGACAGATTAACACAATCATAGTGTCACTGTTCATGAGAGGAGGTCCCAAAATGCCCATGTTGAAAATTTGGTTGAAAAATGGCACAAATAGGTAATTACATGTGGACATCAATAAAAAGATAATTTGTTACCAGGAATGAAAATTGTATCATCCCCTTATACAATACATATATTTGTCCGTATACTGATTATGCTGTATCATTTTGGGTTCCATTTCCATGTAAGGATAGAAAAATCATTGTAAGTATGCAAAGAAGGACCACCAAACTGGTCCCTAGGGTCAAAAACTTGTCTTACAAGGACAGGCTACAAGAATTGGGTTTGTATGACTTGCAGACTAGAAGAGACAGGGGATCTGCTCATGTTATTGAATATAATAAGAGACCCCAACCTAATGAAGGATTGTAATATCATTATGGCAGATAAGCCAATAAATCTAAAGTGCCACAACAGACAAAGAAGGATACCAAGAGTCTTTAGTAATAAACGTAAATACTACTTTACAGTAAGGGCCCCCAATGCTTTGGAACTCACTTCCTCAATATATGGTAGACTTAAAAAACTTTAATGATTTCACGAATAATTTGGATAAACTATTATTGGGCATAGAGTAACATATGTCCCACCAGTATGGGGAAGACGGTCATGATGGGCTATATGTCTTCTTCCATCTTTAAATTACCGAGTAATTTCAAAAAATGATTGCATTACGGTCGTGTGTTGCGCAGTTTCTAGGCACGCTCTTAATTTCACCAATTTGTCATATTTTCACTCCAGATTTTCAACACCTCCTCATGAACAGAACAGCTGTCATTTTTCACATCCTGCTAAAAATGTGTTTCTGCACCTGTGACGCCAAATGGCGCAGTTGCCATGCGAAATCACCTTTCAGGATTGAGTAACAAAATGATAGTGCCACTGTTCATGAGGTGGGGTCCCAAAAAATCCCATGTTGAAAATTTGGAGTGAAAATACCAACAAACACCCGGGGCGTTAGGGTTTACAACCGTAACGCCCCACCCTGTAGAGACTGACAGGTGTCGGGGTGTGACTTGGGTTCTCTGGCCATAATGCTCCCAGTATTCCACCCCCATCCCCACTCTGCAGCCATTGACAGGCATTGAGGTGTGCCTTGGGGTCTTCGGCCCAAACCTACACCCCATTCTCCTACACTGCACCCATCTCAGCTTGTTTCCTTATGGAATGGGGTGAGCATAAGGGCCAAAGACCCCAAAGCACACCACAACACCAGTCGGTGTCTACAGGGTAGGGTGAGGTGGAATCACATAAGTGTTATGGCCAATGGCCCAAAGGCACCCCCCAATGCCTTTCAGTCTCTGCAGGGTGGGAGTGGGGTTGGCGTTACTTCAATACTTCACTGCCATTCCTATTATACATCTCTGTAACTCCTGCACTACCGATGCCAATGCCAGCAAGCCAACATTCGGCATTGGCAAATACTTGTTAATATTCTGACCCACATTTTCAACATAGCCATTTTTTCACACCACCTCATGAATGTGACTTGTTTTTCAAATCCTGCCAAAAAAGTGTTTTCGCACTTGTGACGTGAAATGGCGTTTCCATCAGTATTTTATAAACTACACCTGTCGTGCTTGGGGGGGTCATTAAAAGACTATATAAAAATTTGGGGTCAACATGTAAAAAAAAAAGGTTATGAAGAAATGTGTGCAGGGCAGCCATTGGCCCAGCGGGTAGCATGTTGTGTTCCCATGCCGGTGATTCGAGTTCGGGGAGTTCATGGACGAGCTCAGGGAGTCATCTGGCAGCATGAGGATGGTGGCCAGCACTGTCTTGCGCAATCACTATGAATCTGGGAAGGTATTACACACTGTTATGTCACACAGATGACATCTTGTGATGGGCCAGGGAGCCTTCCCTTACAGTGGGCTGCTGTGCGTGTCATGGCCTACTTTGATAATTAATTACTCATGTCATTGAACATGACCACCACTCCCAGTTTCTAAAAATCTCTTCCCTTGAGCTTATTTGTTTAAAGGGTACCTAAACAAGCAGTTTTTTGAAACTACAAACTCCAAAATCTGGCTCATAGCAAGGCAAAATAAAGGCTACTGTTTCCATTTATGCTAAAACTGTATGTATGCAAACAACATAAATGCAGTTTCATAGCTTTAGAAAAATGTAAACATCAGCCTTTCACTTTCAAAAAACAGCCCTGCTTTCTCCCTAATGTGTCTGTCAAGTGTGTTAAGTGATGAGTCGTGATGACATCATTAGAGCCAGAGGCAAAGACCTACATGGCTCCCTATAATGCTAACTAGTTCTTCTTTCCCCCTTTGTTTTGAATTGTTTCACCAGAATGATCAACACAACATGTTAACATGTGGATTATTTTGATCAGTTTTCATTAGGCTATGGTTTTGTTCATTTTTTTTTACTTTAACTTGCTGAAAATGTTTTGTAATCCAGCGGACTTTCTCCTTGGCAAACCGCAGTACAGTACAACACTTCAAATACCTGATGATCTAGTGGTTATGTGATGCCCTGAAATTTGTAGTGAAGTACTGGTCTGGTCCAGTTCCAAAGCTCATGCTTTCTTGGTAATTCACAAATAAGCTTCTCTTGTAGTCTTTTTCCACATGTGAACCTCCTGCACCTTGCCTGCCTTCTGTTGAACACCCCACCATCCATACTCTGTCCGTAGTACCTCCTGGGCCCGCATATGAGCTTGCGGTCTCATGAAGAGAATTATCACACCTCAGATTGTAATCTTGTACCTCAGCGAGTTGTGCACACCTATACCGATACACTTCATCAGCTGGCACTGTTAAAAAATGCCTCCCAAGTCACTCTCCAGTCCACTTTTTCTCAATGTTTGACTTCTGCTTCCACAGTAAACATTATCTGGATCACCACCCATCTGCTTAGTGAAGGCAGTCCCTCATTGTGTTTATTTTCCTACCTTATTAACCAACAACTAGGTCTTCCTGGAGGGCCAAGCAATAAGCACCAGGACACACCAGAAAAACTGCTGTTCATGCCCTCATAAGGGCTGCACTTACTATGGATAACAATAATATTAGCAGGAGAGGCATACTACTGCCCTGAGCGAATCCGCCCAACTTCCAGTGTCAGTCTACTCCTTTACCTGTGATCTGCAGAACCCCACAGGACAGTTCCCAGAAATTCTTCTCCAGTACTTTTCTGTGCCCTATTCCACAATGTAAGTTGGCCGGCTAACACCCTTCCAAATCCTGAATGAGCTATACACAGCTCCCATGATACTGTCTTAAAAAACGTCAACACCCCCACCCCCGAGGGTAATGCCCTACACTGAATTCAAGTAACAGTTTAGGTGCAGCCCTGCCACTCTTGAGTATTTGTCATCACTGGCTGTTCTCATCCATAGTCAGGTAGTGATCACAGTGCTGGCAGCCCCATATCTCTGATCTCACAATGATCTGCTCAACGTCCCCCTTCCTCTCTTCCCCTAACCTGAATATAGGTATACCCTGCTGGAATGGCCTCTTCAGTCCCTCTCTGACATTCATTCTTCTCACCTGTTCCCCACACCTAAAACTGATGAGCTCACTACCCTTCCGCATCATGAATGTGGTTAGTACAGTCTCCCGTATTATTTTTACATATTAATAATGAACATGATCTTCTGGTAAGCCAGGCTGATAGCAGCAGGGCACAAGGGGAAAAATAGGCTTTCCTACCCATATAAGATCCAAGTCACCTATGATTAGGCACTATTAAATGACGTGCATAATGATGTGCACTACCGTCATTTAATAGTGCCTAATCAAAGGTAGCCTAGATATTTTAAGGATAGGAAAGACCATCTTTCCCCTTGTTCCCAGGGACTATACTACCTGCATTCATGATGCAGAAGGGTGATGAGCTCACCAATTTTTAGTGTGGGGAGAAGGAGGGGGACAAGAAGGCCAGTCCTACAAGGTACTGCTATATTTAGGGAAGGGGAAAGACAGAAGGAATATGAGCAGATCACTGTGAGATATAAGATGTGGAGGCTGCCAACACCTTGATCACTACCTGACCCCATTGTCCTGGCCAACATTCCCCTTCCCATAAAACCAGTTCATGCAATTGTACAAGGCTGTGTGTGGGTATTAATGTGTGAAATGGCTGCCATTACACGTTCAGTCACTTCACCTACCAGTCTAGCATTGCTTGTAAAGCACTTTGGGATACAATGTGTATGAAAAGCACAATATAAATGCTGATTGTTATTCTTATTATTATTTCCCATGGAAAAAGAAGACAAGACAAGCATATTTTTGATTTCCAAGAAAGTATGAACTCTGGCATTGGACTACACAAGAACTTTGCTAGAAACAAGTGGTGGATCTAGGGGGTGGTGAAGGGTGCGGCTATTGTACAAATGTTTACATTAAAAACTATGGATTACATTTGTAGGTTCTGTCAAAAAACATACTAAAAAGAATAATAAACAATATAAAGGTTTAATATAAATGTTAAAAAGTGCATATCAAGCATGCACACCACCCCAAAACCCCCATTGTAACATCCTGGATCCGCCATAACCACTAGACCACCAGGATATTTAAGATTTGTACTGCACTGTGGTTTGCCAAAGAGAAAGTCGGTTGGATTAAAAAACAGTTTCAGCATGTTAAAGTAAACAACACGAACAGAACCATAGCCTAACATGTGTAGTGATCAAAATAATGCACTTGGTTTTGACCATTTTGGTGAAACAATTCTATACAAAGGGGAAAAAAGAACTGGTTAGCACTATAGAGAACCATATAGCTCTCTGGCTGGCTCCAATGATGTTATTACTTAACACATTTGGCGGCCAGTTTAGGAAGCAGGTAAGGCAGTTTTTTTTAAATTGGAAGGCTGATTTTATATTTTTCAAATGCTTTGGAACCTCATTTAGGTAACTTATATAAATGTAGTTTTAGCATTAATGAACACAGCAGCCTTTCCTTTAGTCCTCTATGAAGTCAGATTTTTGAATAGTTTGTTGTCAAAATGTTGTTTAGGTACCCTTTAATGTACATACTAAATTCAGACTCTGGAAGTAGTACAATGATGTTATCACATATTTGTAATAGTAAATACCACAACACAGTACCAATATATATAATTCTTACACAGCACCCATGGCACAAGTCTGGGAACTGTAAAAACTTTCAAAATTCTGCATCTTGCTTCAGAAATGAAATTACATAAGACAAACACTACTCACTGACTACATTGCAAACTCTACAACACAACCAACCTTACTTGACCCAACATGCAAGCAAATATTTGGCATTGACAAATGCTTGTTTAGTTCCACAATGACATAGCTGCCTCACTCCTTTCCCTGTGTGGTCCTAATGCAGTAGTGACTCTGTACAGGTAAGGGCTTTCAACCACACTGTGCTATGTACAATGGGATGTGAAACAACTAGCAAGTGCAAAGTAGTAACTGACCACTTTTTGCACAGTACTTTTGTGGCTGAGTACAGGGTCCCACATTTTTCATCTCAAGGGGGCTTATCCTGGTGAGCAAAAATTCATAGGAACTGTTAGATGATAAAAAGACTCTGTTCATCATGTTTGTCTCCTGGCCTCCAGGCACCTCTAGAGCCCAAACAATAATTCAAAGAAATAATAAACTCCTGCACTTGACATGTGGTATTAATAATTATTGTAATAGAAACTTAATGAATGAAAGGTCTGACTATACACTGTATGGGCAGGATTTTCAAAGCCCTAAGAATGATGTAAGGTGCTTGCGTCAAACATGTCTGATGCAACAGGCACCTTGCACCAGTGGGTGAGCCCTGAGCTATTTTCCAATGCTACCTGCATGGAACTGCAGGCAGCATGCACCAAAGGGGGCTTGCACCGGCCTTGCACCATGAAAGTGGCTGTGGCATGGTGCTGGGGGCCTTGTGGCAGATGTAGGCTGCCATAGCCCCTACAGTTGGATTTTCAACTCCTTCCCCAAGGACAAAGGTCTAAGTACCGTTAAACCAGCCAAGGGTGCTAGGGGTTCTCTGTCAGCCTCATCAAGTTCCTGAAAGACCATTCTCTTTCCCCATCTAGAAGACTATTTATGTATTTCTCTTATACTACATTTCAAACTCGTTCCTTAGTATCTGATACTAGATAGCCATATCTTAATACCTGTAAATCTGCTTGTGCAGCCAGCATCATACTGCTAGTATCTGGCTATTTGTAGTTTGTTCACATTCTGAATCTAAAATATTTAAAACATTGATTTTTCTGTTAAATGAGCTGTATATACAGTACTCACTCAGTTAAATGCAAAGTATTAGTGTTTCAATAATATATTGAGTTAGGTAATTTAGATTTACAGTGCTTAGAATGGTTACTAAAACCATCTGGTTCTGTTTGTCTTTCTGAAATTGTTCCCTGTGGTTTTCTGCACTAAACTCAACATCACCTCCTATGCAGATGTGTTAGCATGGCTACAGGATTGTTTTACTATTATTCAGTTATTGCCCACGTTTTCCACTCTTGAACACTTGCATTTGAAATGCAATCATCATTTTTGGATTTTAATTGCTTACTTCCACCTCACGTGTCAATTTTCACTGCATTTTCAGTGTGTGATAAGTTACTTAGTAATTTTAATTTTAATATTGATAATATGAGTGATGTTCAGTCACAAGAATTTTGTGTAATTCTTGAATCATTTCCAGTCTAAGATAGGTCACTCAATAGGTCTGATAATATCAACAGTATTGGATCTCTCCATTACATATCTCTAATCTAACCTTTAACGTTTTGTCTGATGTATCCCAGTACATTGGAATGGGCCATACTGTGGGTAGAAGCAGGGACCATTCTATCAGGAAGAAGTTTTGCGTGATACCAACACCAGTCAATCTTGGTACGTGCCCTGTTTAAACTTCCCAATCACTTTATTCATCATTATCTTTATAATCATTAACATCATAATCTTTATTTGACAAAAACTCCCTACTGGACTAGCCCACCCAGGTTGTCTTACACTACACAGACATTAAAACAAGCATTCTACTCAGGACCGGATTAAGAACCTCTGGGGCCATAGGCAATTTGAAATTGTTGGGACCCCCTGTGAGTAAACCAATAACTCAGGGGTTTGGGGCCACATAGGCCCCTGGAAGTTGAAGGATATTTGATACTTTTAAATGGAATTGGAGGGGCTTCAAGATAGTCTGAAGGCCATTTCTGAGGGTAAGGAATGAAGACTGGAAAGTATGAAGTTGTAGGACTGGAATACATCCACATTATAGAAGTCAGCACAACCGGCCCAAACTTGGGAAAAATATATTTTGAGAACCACAGTCACATTGTATTCCTGTAGCAATGCACCATTTGTTTGTTTATATGCACACTCTGCAGCTTCCAGGGTGGAGGGGGGTGCAAAGTGCACTGCTACCCTTCCTTTAAATCTGGCAGTGGAACACAGCAGAGAGAATATTAGGAGGCAGTGAGATTACGGTACAGCATTTTTAACAAAACTGGATTTTCAACATCTGATCCATGGCTGCAATCATTATTTATTTATTTATTGAATTTTGTTGACCCGGTATGCCCACTGGGCCTAGAAGTCCCTTTTTCAGGGGTGACTGTGGGGAAGGGGGATAGAGATGGTAAGCAACTGAGACTGAATCAGATTAAGCTGTTGGTGGTATTTTTAGTGAATGGGAGAAATTTGGCCAGGACACCAGGGAAATTCCCCCGACTCTTTTTCCATAAGTGCCATGGGATCTTTAGCATCCAACTGAACTACCTCCAATCCAGGCAGATGGAACCTTGGTTTAACGCCTCATCTGAAAGACGGATTATTGACAATTATGATCACAATCACTGATCAGATGTTAAATCATTAACATTTTAACATTTACATAATCCAGCAATTGTCTGCATCAGTAGCCCTCCTCTTCCTTTCACCATGCAGGCATGACTGGAGTGGTGTTCTGGCACTAACTGTGGTGGGTACTGACCTACTTGCAACTGGTACGTGTATCAATGAACGTGCCACCCAGCCCTAGCTGCCTGCCTGCCCCCCCACCTTCATTTTCATGTCATCCTCATGGAATGCACTTGGCCCAAGCATGTAGTGTCAACTTGGTGTTTCCCCTTGCACTACTGTGCAGAGTGCAGACAATTAGTGTTAACTGCTATTAAGTGGTAGTCTATTACAATTTTTTTTTTGTGAAGCCTAACCTACCAGCCTACCTACCTAATGACTTGGACCTCAGTTTGACAATATGGTTGATGACAGTGGCGCTTCTCCATTGCTGTGTCACTGCTGTTGCTACTGTGATCCAGTCCTCATTGAGTCCTAACTCCCAAAGCACCTCTTGACCATAACCGGATGACAGACAGTGACTGATGACTGGCATCATCAGAAGAAGTCAGTCAGGACATGCGGTACTGTCCTGCTGCACCTGCACTCTGGACAGGTAACTCTCCCCCCCTCCACTGCAGTACTAGAGTAGCTGTCTACTCTGTAGTCTGTTCTGAATGGATAGCGCTGATGCTAAATGTTAATATATGCAGGGGAGGGGAGTGAGGGGAGCAGCCATGAATGCCGGAACACCAGCATATTCAAAGGTACAGCACCATGCTACAGTGTTTTGCGCAACTTGTAGCGTGGCCCACAATACCGCCATCAAACAGCATGTGGTCATGCCATGCAGTTGGAGTGAGGCGGATCTCCCGGTCCCTGATGCAGGTGCACAGCACACTACAGTAAAACCCTGTGAGGCTAGTGCTCCCCCATCCCATTCTCTGACACCTCTGTACAACCAAAGTAACCCTGGTAGTCTAGAGGCCCCCACCCTTGAACCCCACCACAGTCCAATGTACATTCATCCATTTTCCCTGGTAGTCTAGTGGCCCCCACCCCTGATCCCTGAAATCTGCCACAGTCCAATGTACATTTTTCCCTGGTAGTCTAGTGGCACCCACCCCTGATCCTCGAAATCCACCATACTCCGATGTACATTCATCCATTTTCCCTGGTAACCTGGTATTCCCACCCCCAAAAACCGCCTGAGTCCGAATCTTTTAACATCGGTCATCAAGTGCCTCCCCCAGCCCCGTCCCCCACACAATGTTTTTAATCATCCCTGGTGGTCCAGTGGATCCCCTGTATACTGCAACCCCCAAAACCTGGTAGTCTCACCCCCACGTCACACAAACCACCAAAATAAATACCTCAAATCTCTTTTCTGTTATTAACAACCACAAAAACAAAACAAGAGAAAGAATGAAGTGAAACGCCATCTTTGCGATCGGCTTCAGAGCACTCCTCTGCAGTACTAGCAGTGCCTGAATACTGAGGACCGTAACTCCGACCACAGTGTATTTTTATTTGTAACATGACAAAACAGTATGTAAAAGCATCTAAATACCAGCAACGCTTGTGGCATTTTAAACTGCTGTGGCACTTTATGTCTCCTCTTTCTTTGTCATTGGCTTCAGAGCACTACCCTGCAGTACTAGCCGTGCCTGATCACTGAAGACCACAACTCCAATCATAGGTGTTTCCATAAAAGATGTATGTAAAAACCCCTAAATACCAGCAGCACTCATTATTTTCAAGCTGCTGTGTGGCACTGTATCTCTCCTCCTCCACAGTCCTCCAAACAATAGCCAAGATGCACAGTGTAAGTTACTGTACACCAGTTGTTTCCCACATTCCCCCAGCACAGCAACACTGACTGGTGCTGGCAAAGGTGAACAGAACAACCCTGCAAATTGGCATGTACTTTCATAACATACAGAGTAATGTATTTAAAAGTCAACCGACCATCTTTGCGGTCGGCTTCAGTGACTAGACCATACCTCCCAAGGGCATTGCATGTTATACTGCTGTGCTGCATACTATCATAGCTATTACTGGGGCCAAACAACATTGTCCCAGTGACCTAACAGTGAAACTAACATTCATAACTATATGGGGCCCACTATGTGACGACATTATCCTTTACACTGCGACAGTGCTACACATGCTGGCCATTTGCCCTGCATTGTCATGGGCCAGTGCTATGAAAGTTAACTCTGAGGGGATGTGAGGCCTGTGCATCACTTATGCTGCCACATGATGCAGTGCAGATTCGACTGTTTGCAGGATACAGGAACGATGGATTATTGCAAATGTGGGACCACACAATGCAGACTGATTTTTTCCACTAGAGATGTCACAGTTCTCTGCTGTTGTAATACTGTAGTGTAGTAGTAGAAGTAATAACATTTATTTATACAAGATATGAAAGCAACTTCAAACACCATTAGGGTTAAAATAACCCTCTTCACAAGGTGCACCTGTTTAGATGTCAGAATACAAGTTACAATAAAAACAAACAATGAGAAACTACACGTTTAACAATACAAATATGTTACTTAAGTACGAAACAGCAATTTTGTGTCATGGCGCATAAAGATCTACAGGCAATTCAATTCATCTATTACATAAACAGCGAAAACATGTTTCTTCCTTTATAACAAGGTTAAATTTAGCTATGGTCAAATCCTGAATTTTCAATGGCAGTGAAAGTCCATTCCAGGCGGTAGCAGCTCTATACTGGAAAGTCAGGTTTACAAATCTGTTTTTATAACCTCCCCTGACTCCCTAGTCTCCCTTCCTGGTTTCACCTTCTTCCGGTCTGACCGTGTTGGGAGACGGGGCGGCGGCTGCGCTATTTATGTCAAGGAATCTCTCCCCGTACTAGCCCTGCCTGCTCCCATCCTTGACTCCAGGGCCCAGGTGCTTACGCTGAAACTAACCCCTGACCCTTTAAAGGGACCCCTTTATCTGACTACTGCATACGTGCCCCCCAGGGACCAAACGCAGGCCATTGCCTCTCTTACAGAATACCTTTCCTCACTACCTCCTTCCGCTGACCAAATTCTGGTGGGTGACTTAAATGTCAACTGGCTCAGCCCCTCCTCCTCCTCCTCTACCCGAGACTCCTTTTCTACAATAGACCTAACGCAACTAGTTACCCACCCTACCAGGACTAACCCCAAGAGGCTCCAGTACCCTGCTTGATGTGGTACTCACCAACCGCCTCTAATCGGATCCCCAATGTACAAGTCCTCCCAGACTCTCTCAGTGATCACTCCCCCATTCTATTCCACTGGTCATCCTCAGTCCCCAAATCCATAGCACAGTCCACATGCTGGCGGCGTCTAATACCTGGTGGACTGATAACACTTAAGGAACTTCTGTCCCAAATTGACTGGTCTCCTATACAGGCAACTCCTGACATTGACACAGCTCTCTCCTTCTTTACCCGAACTTTTAATAATGCCTGTGATATCTTTGCCCCAATGTTGACCCGCCGTTCTAAAAGGCAGAATGCCCCCTGGGTAACCCCAGCTTTGATCCACCAACTCAAACATAGGGACAACCTATGGCACCATGCCATTGAGACTGGCTGGCCCAGTGACAGGCAGTTATATGCTGCCGCCCAAAACAAGTGCACTCGGGCCATCAGAAAGGCCAAGTCTGAGCACTATCGGTCCTCACTCACTGCTTCATGGGGGAACCCCAGAACCTTCTGGGATAACATTAAACAGTTAAATGGGTGTACACTCCCCCCACCCAGATCAACATTAATGGCGTGATCTCCTCAGACCCAACCCTCATAACCAACCACCTCAACACCTCATTCACTGACCTTAGCCCTATCCTCCCTACAAATTATTTTGACCCTCCTCCCCCAGCACCTGCCGTAAATCTTTCTCGCCCTTATTTTCTCCTCCGCTGTGTTTCTGCCCAAGAACTTAGGCCGCACCTTGTCACTGCCCTCAAGAGTAATAGTACAGGCAGTGACACCCTGGATCCGTGTATCCTACGGCTGGTCTTAGACACAGTCCTTACCCTGATCACATGCCTCAGCAACCACTCTCTTTGCCTGGGGAAGGTTCCAACTGCCTGGAAAGTTGCCACTGTCACCCCTATCTTTAAAGGTGGTGATAGGACTGTGGCTGCAAACTATTGGCCAATCTCCATTTTCTCTCTCCTCTCTCCAAGGCCTTGGAAAAAGTGGTGGCCTCTCAAATCTCTGACTACCTCTCCACCTACAATGTCCTATGTCCTGAGCAGCATGGCTTCTGAGCGGGCCACAGTACCAACACAGCCCTCCTAGAGTTCTCCAACTTTCTCCACTCCTCCTTAGACACTGGTTCTCTGGCTGGTGTGGTCTTCATTGACCTCTCTAAAGCTTTTGACACTGTCTCCAACCCCCTCCTTCTTGATGCCCTTAGTCTTTCTGGTTTTGCTGCTGGGCCTATCTCCTGGTGCACCAGTTATCTGTCTGACCACTCACAGCGTGTAAAAATTAATGGGACCTACTCAGTCATCTGTCCCATCTTTTCTGGGGTTCCCCAGGGCTCCATTCTGGGCCCCTTACTATTCTCCCTTTACCTTAACACCCTTCCACGCTCTTGCTGGGAACATTCTATTGTACGCTGATGATGCAGTCATCTTTGCCTCAAGTCGTAACCCTATTGCCCTCCAGGACTCGCTGCAGAAGTCCTTCACTGAAACCGAGGGCTGGTTCAAGGAACATAGATTGGTGATAAATCTTAAAAAAACAAAAAACATGTTCTTCACTCATCCTCAAAACAAGTCCTGCAACTTCAAACTCCTCATTCACTCTGGGCCCTCTTTCCCACTCAAACAAGTTTGCTCCTATAAATACCTAGGGATCCATTTTGACCCTTCCCTCTCCTTCCATGGACACATCGCTGCCCTAGCCACTGCCACTAATATCCGATTGGGCATCTTACATTGGTATAAACACTGCCTCCCCGAACTCTTCAACTCAGTCACCTCCTCTATCCTGTCCCTAGTGGACTATGGACTGCCGGTGTATGGTGCTGCTGATCAGACCGCACTCCATAAAATTCCTTTACTCTGAATAAGGCCTGCAGGTTAATTACTGGGGCACCTAGGCTAACACACACCTTTCTACTGTACGCTAAAGTGCTGGTACTTGATCTTGACGAGCGCCTCAAATATCTGACCTGTACCCTTACAAAAAAGACCCTCCTTGGGCTATCCCTGCCACCACCAGGATTGGCCACCACCATACGCCACTCTGTCCCACTAGTTCATACTCGGACCTCTGGGAAAACCTCTCTTGTTATCCCTAGAGCTAGGACCTCTCATGGCCAAAGAGCCTTCAGCTTTAGGGCCCCTTCCTGGTTCAACACACTGCCCCCCTCCATCTCCAAAGCTCCAACTATATCGTGCTTCAAAACTTCCTTATGTAACCACCTTATTAACACCCGAAGCTGTAATTGCCACTAGTCAAAGCCGTACTCAGTACTTATGACAAATCTTACTACTAAGCTGCTAAGGACAACATAACTCTGGTATTGTTTGCATCAATCCTACCTGTACCAGCTTGTTTGTATCTATGTCTTAAGTTACTGTTATACTGCGTTGTACTGTTATACTGTGTATTTTTGTTTGTCTTACTGTGACAAGGTACCTTTGTAAATGAGCCTATGGCTCAAAGGTTTTCCAAACTGCTGTTTAAATAAATAAATAAATATATTTAGGGACTATCAGGTCTCTAGAACCGCTCTTCTGTAAATTAAACTGATGGGTGGGGCTGATTAATCTCTCTGCCAGACCAATAGGATGTCTGGTCTTACAGATTTTCTAGACAAGATTTGACCAAATTCGCTGTCTCCTAATCTCTAGGGAGACCCAATTTAGCTTAATATATATATGGCAATGATGGGTATCTATTTTACCTCTTAATACAAACCTTGCTAATCTATTATAACATATATCAAGCTTATGAAGCATTGTTTTATTAGCACTTGAATAAACATGACTTCCATAATCAATTAGTGGAATTATTAACTGATTTGCTATAACCTGTCTATCCTTAATACCCAAGCAGTTTACTATTCTTCTGAGTGCACCTACCCTGGAATGGACTTTTTTTATTACCATATTTAAATGTTGTTCAAAAGATAGCTTATGGTCTACAAGCACCCCTAGGTACTTGTAGGCCAAAACCTGTGTCAAACAGTTACCATTTACAGTTTTTATACATAATTTGTCATTTTGTAAACCATTCTTAAATGCATATGGGCCAATTAACATAGTTTGGGTCTTCTTTTCATTTAGGACAAGACCTGAGGAGGCAAACCAGGCCGGCAGTATGTTAAAATCCGACTGCAGGTTAGCCTCCACCTCCACCAGGTCTTTTCCATCAGAGACCAAGACAGTATCATCGGCATAAAGCCTAATATGAGTAGACTTTATATGGCAGGGAAGACTATTTATGTAAAGGATAAATAACAGGGGTTCTAATATGGACCCTGTGGAACACCACGAGTCACTGGTAAAAATCTTGAACCAATTTCCTCCACCACTACTGTTTGAGATTGACCTTCCAAATAAGATCGAAACCAATTTAATGGTTCAGTTG
This sequence comes from Neoceratodus forsteri, assembly GCA_016271365.2. Lineage (NCBI taxonomy): Eukaryota > Metazoa > Chordata > Ceratodontiformes > Ceratodontidae > Neoceratodus > Neoceratodus forsteri. The sequence goes on from CM028132.1 coordinate 561,171,743, forward strand.
CTATACCTTTTTGTTTCAGCCTTTGTACAAGCAAAGAATGATCAACCAGATCAAAAGCCTTGGATAGGTCGACGAACACAGCACCCACGGACCTTGCCTCCCCAAGTAGGGTTGCCACTAAGTCAATAAAATCTGTGAGTGCCATAGTCGTCGACCTACCCCTTCTAAAACCAGACTGGAAATTATTTAACTTTTTATATTTTTCCAGGTGATCCATAAATTGTGTATGAATCAATCTTTCCAACAGCTTAGATAAGACAGATAATAGGGCAATTGGTCTATAATTTGTAGGCCCTAAAATCCAAGCCCCCCCCTTATGAATTGCCACTACTTTAGCCTGTTTCCAAGACTGAGGAAAGTTCCCTTCAATCAAACTCCTGTTAAAGAGATCAATTAAGGGTTGGGCCACCTCATATGCAGAATCTTTCAAAAACCTAATTTCTACATCATCTAATCATTTGGCCTTATTTATTTCTTTCTTTTATTACTTACTTTCTTGTTATTTGTTTAAACCTAAATAATGGTATTGAATTTTGATCTGTTTGATCATTACTTCCCTCATTCCCACAATTCCCCTTTTCCTGTAATCCACTTGGAATGATTATATCAGGAAGTTCAATAAAATATTTATTTAGAGTATTAGCAGCGTTATCTGGATTTAAAAGAATACCATTTTCAATGACTTTTACGCCACATAAATTATTTTGTGATTTAACAAGTGATTTCATTAAAGTCCAATATTTGTTTGGGTCGTTAGTTTCATTTATTTTATGTCTATAATAAAGTGCTTTTGTTTTCTTTACCTCCTGAGTGACTTTATTACGTATCTTTTTAAAATTCTCCCAAACAACCTTATCCAAAGTTTTGTTAGCTTTTTTCCATAATTGCTTTTTAAGTATTATCAATTTTCTTAAGACATCATTTATCCATGGTAGGTGTTTTGGTTTTTTTGTTCTTTTTTTATATGGGGCGCACTTGTTACACACCTTTAAAAACATTTTTGTAAATTCCTCTACTGCCAAATCCAAATCTGGAATTAGGGAAATCCTATACCTCTTTTGTTGCGACATTTTAAATTGAAAAGATTGTTTATTATATTTTTTATAACATCTCTTTACTACAAAGTTCTCTCTTAAGGGGTGAACTTTAAGTTGATTTACAGAGATGAGACAAGAAACCACATTATGATCACCCAAATTTGGAGGACAGAGCTTTGTTCCTAAAACTGTAATATCTGGAGACACAAAAATAAGATCTAATATATTACCAGGGCTATTTATCTTACTTTTCCTTGTTGGTGTGTGCACTATCTGAATCAGATTTAAAATCTGAAATGATTCTTTTAGCTTCTGACCTCTTCCCCCCATGCAGCATTAAAATCTCCCATTAATAGTATATTTTTATCTCTAGTATGCAGCCCCATGATGTCAGCCAGTTTCTCGAAATGGATTGATTTAACTTTTGGTGGAGAATAAACCACTCCAAATATCAAATCAATGGAGGGGATAAAAATCAGGATGCACTCTATACCTTCAATCTTACAGGACAATATGATCTCAGAATTCCCCAGAGAGTTATTTACGTACAATAGTATACCCCCCTCCCCTTGCCCCTCTATCTCTTCTATGAAAATAATAATCATTTAACTCTAAATCTTTGTCTACTTCTTTCTTTCCCAACCAAGTTTCTGAAAGAGCAATTATATTTGGCTTTTCCATTTCAACCCAGGCATGAAACAAGTGCAATTTATTTACTAAACTTCATACATTTTCATGCATGATTTTTATATGTCTTGATTCTGGACCTGGGTTGGTCTCAATATCACCACTAAGGGCCAAAGTCACCAGAAGCACCCATCCATCCGTTCTACCAATTGGCCTGGAAAAGGGGCCATACCTTACCTGCTGGTTCTTTAAATGCAGTTTCACCAGGAAAAAATGGTTTCTCGTCTTTACCAGGCCAGATCCATTATTGGCAGAACAATCTGGAGGATGAAAGTTCTGGTAAAGTTGACTCCTTATAGAAAAAGAAACAGCCGAATGTGTAGAACAAATTTGCAACAAGCAGATAAGTGCGATTAATATCCCCAAAACCCAGCCAAACACTACTTAGAGGTTATTTTTATAAGACTGTTTGTGTTCCATGATAGTTTTATAACAGAATTTAAAAACAACAAATAAATATCCACTAAGCCACTAGTAACAATAAAGAGCGCTCAGTATCTGACAAAGGACCACCAATTTGGCAGATAATGAGGTTTCTAATTGCAACAAACACTAGTGACACAAATTTTAAAACCACCAACTTTAGGTTACCTATATATCTATATTTTTGCAATAACTATAAGCTACTTTCTCAATAGCAGCAATTATATGAACCTCCAGTTGTTTACCAGTCAAATAGAGACTTCATCTTCAGCTTCTTGTTTGAATTTCTATACCGAGTGGCGCTTGCGCCACTCACGCTTGTGCTGTAGTAGTGCAAAGCTTTTTAAGCTGTAGAGCTCCTCCCTTAGCTGAGACGCTTCCCTCAGTTCTCTGCCTTCACAGCTGATCGAGTCTCCGGTACACCGGGAGTTCTGAGGCAGTTCTAACACACAGTCACTGTTTAAGGCACAAATTAGAGCAGCAGGCAGTTCACCGATGGAAATAGCAGAGCTGGTTTTGATGTTACAGCTGGAGCGTACCTGCTCATACAGCAGCGTGAAGCTTTTTAAGCTGTAGAGCTCCTTCCTTAGCTGTGACGCTTCCCTCAGTTCTCCGCCCTCACAGCTGATCGAGTCTCCGGTACACCGGGAGTTCCAAGGCAGTTCTAACACACAGTCACTGTTTAAGGCACAAATTAGAGCAGCAGGAAGTTCACAAATGGAAATAGCAGAGCTGGCTTTGATGTTACAGCTGGAGCGTACCTGTTCATACAGCAGCGCAAAGCTTTTTAAGCTGTAGAGCTCCTCCCTTAGCTGTGATGCTTCCCTCAGTTCTCCGTCCTCACAGCTGATCGAGTCTCTGGTACACCGGGAGTTCCGAGGCAGTTCTAACACACAGTCACTGTTTAAGGCACAAATTAGAGCAGCAGGCAGTTCACAGATGGAAATAGCAGAGCTGGCTTTGATATTACAGCTTGGGTCCAGGGCACAGGGAGGTCATTATACTTGCACAAGGTTAACGCCAGTAGCTGGCTGTGCTGGGATTTGCACCTGGGGGTCATGCTTTCACCATATGGGCTTCAGCCATAGGGCCACCTTGCCTCCACATTGCCATGGTGAACATTTTACGTACCTGTTGGCAACAAGCACAGGGACCCCAGAATGTGTGTTGAGACAGGTCTGACATATACACGACACATGGCCATAGCCTCCATTCAAACCTCACAACCACCTGCATCAAACCACAGGCTCATGGACTGTAACATCAGTGACACATCTGCAGATCTGGTGATATCCACTTAGGTGGTTGGTGGTTTGAGGGGCATAGTGTACAGTGCATTTTCTATGGACGTACAGGTCTGTAGGTGTACTGATTGCCATTATTTGATGTGTACAACCCCCACTGTTTGGTCATGGCAACACATTGCTTGGGAGGAGAGAGTACACTTGCAAAGCATGCTTAGGGACATCCCTGAACATCAGAGACAGTTAATGGGTATGCACTAGACACCAGGTTCTATTGCTGTGTACACTCATAGCCTGCAGCCCCTGCACTATTGCTTGATCTGACATACAGGTGGAGCTGTGTGCACAATCTAGTCTGCAGTTACCGACCTGTAGTTCCAGCCCAACCTGCAGGTGGAGCTGTGTGCTCCATGCAATAGTACTGGCCAAACTACACGGGAGTGCCTGCAAATCAGGCCATCATTTATTTATTTTGTTTATTTATTCAAAGACTCAGAAGTACAATCCTTTGAGTCATAGACTTCTTTGCAAAGGCTCCACATCAGTAAGAAAGAGAAAAGAAAATACACAATGCATCACTTGAAAAGTACAAAACTTAAACATTTGGCACAGTATTCAATGTAAGGTTACATCAGCAGGGATCTTAAAAGAAGGTCTCGGGCCAACATTTATGTACATATGATAGTATTCAGTTACAGAGGGTCTTACAAATAGGCCCAGAGTCATAATTTATGTACAGTGAGATTGAGGATCCTAAGCATAGGAAAAGAGAAGAAAAAGTCCCTGTGCCAGGGCTACCTCATTGCACTAGAGCAGGAACCAGCTTGTAATAAGGTTTTGTTGCGTGTCAGTAAGGGAGGTGAACAACCTGAAAAGGGGGGGGTGGGGGAGTTATATACAGTCACAGGTTGCAGAGTTAAGGAGAAGGGTCTTGAGACCAGCTTTACATTGGCCCATACTGGATGTAAGGGAGATTGTGGACAGTAGGTTGTTTAGTCACAAGGGAGCACAATAATGGAAGGACCGTTGACCAAGGGAGGTTCTACAGTAAGGTACTAGTAGGGAGGTGTTGGCAGAATGCCTTGGGGCCCTCCTGTGAGAGACTGTATGAATAAGAGGGTGGAGGCCTATTGGTGTTTGTTTGTGTAGTATTTTTTTGCTAGAAGGCAGGTGTGATACGTAACCCTATCTTGGAAGTTTAGCCAGCCAGTAAATTTGTAAAGCTCACAAGTATGGGTTAGACTGTTACAATTAGAGACCAGACGGCAGGCTTTATTGAGGGTGAGATTGATGCTGTGCAGGGCAGTATGGTCAGCAGACCCATAAATTACTATGCCATAGTCCACCAAGGGTAGTATTAAGGAGGACACAGCTAGATGCATTGCCTGTGGGGGAATGCAATGCCTATGTCTGTACAGGATCCCCAGCCTGGTGTTAACAGAGAAGCAGACATGTTGTATGTGTGTGTGGTAGGTGAGGGAGGTGTCCAACATGACTCCCAAGTATTTGAAGCAGTAGTTCTGCTTGAGTGCAATGCCAAGGGAGTTAGTGATGATTAGAGGTGTATTACAGAGCAGGTTCTGGTGATGGCGAAGATCACAGATTTTGTCTTCTTGTAGTTAAGTATTAGGCGGTGTTCAGAGAACCAGGTCTCAAGCTCTCCAAAGAAACCCTGCAGGGCAGATTGTACTGTGTTGGGATGGGGATGTTTCCAAAAGACTACAGCATCATCAGCATAAAGCAGTAGCTTCCCAGTACAGGATTGGGAGAGGGAGTTCAGGAAGAGGGTGAATAGCAATGGGTCTAGAATAGACCCTTGTGGGACCCCCAGTTAGGACTGGCCTACTGGATGATAAGGTTTCATTAATTTTTACCTGTTGGGTCCTGCCAGAGAGATAGTCTTTGAGCCAGGACGTAGCCTCTGGTGAGATATTCTGGGATGGTAGGGTGTGGAGAAGAAGCGCGTGACTGACTGTATCAAAAGCTTTGGTCAGATCGACATAGGGTGCCCCAATCACTGAGCCCTGATCCAGGGCCTCATGTATATATGAAGTAAATTCGATAATGGCAGTAGAGGTGCTGTGACCCCTCCGGAAACTGTGTTGTTCATGACAGAGCAGATTGTGTTTGGTCAGGTAGTCTGTGAGCTGGTCAGCCACAATTCTTTCAAGGGCCATTGAGGGGGTGCAGGATGGATATTGGCCTATAGTTGCTATGTGGAAGTGGGGTCACCACTCTTCAATATGGGAGTTATAACTGCTCTTTTCCATAAGGTGGGGAACTGGCTGTGGCATAAGGATAAGTTAAGTATTTTGGTGAGGTGGGGCAGGGTCTCATTCATCATAAGCCAGATGAGTTTGAGGTCCAAGCAGCTGCTACTATAGCGAGAGTTTGCCAGGGCTTTGTTTAGATAGCGTTTTGCCTTATTGCAGGAGATGATTTGTAGCCGTAAAAGGGGAAGGTCGAAGGTGGCAGAAGAGTTTATGGGGTGGTTACTGATCGGGTCAAAGAAGTTAGGGGGGAGTATATGGCTAAGGTCTGTGAAAGCAGTACTGAGGGCATCGGTGATAGATTTTGGGTCCTGGGAGATAACCCCATCTATTAGAAGCTGCACTGGGGTAGGGGACACATTTTACCCGGTTAGTTCCTTAAAACTAACATACTAAAATGCCAGCAGAATATGCTTAATGGTCTTTCATGTCTGCTCGTTTGGTTAGCCCCCACCCTGGGAGCTGACCTTGCTGCTCCCCTCGCCCTCTCTGGCTTCTCCCTTCCCAGTCCTGGATATTCTCACTGCACTGGACTTTGCTTCCAGAACCCTTTCCCTGTACCTGTCCAACCCCCTCTTGAATCCTTCCACCATCTCTGCCTCCACCAGCCCCCTGGGCAGTGCATTCCATTACTCCACCACCCTCTCAGTAAAGTAGCACCTCCTCCTTTCTCCCCTGAATCTCTTCCCCTCCAGCTTCTACCTATGCCCTCTATTTAATATTGCTCCAGAATTTGCTACTGGAGCCCCAGGAGGAGGTGAGGGCTTGTTTGTAGTATGCAGCTTTGGCTTACTGGATAGCCCATGTGCAGCTGTTTCAAGCCTCCCTGTAACACTGTCTGTCTTGGAGGAGTTGAGAGGCAAGGGTCTTATGCCAGAGGTTATCCCTTACGCGCATTTCGTCAAGTAGTGATTGGGAAATCCAGGGGGTGTCCAGAGTCTTTACTGTACACTTGGAGAAGAGGGCAAAGATGTCACAGGCAGAGTTAAAGGCGGAAATAAAATAGGTGAGGGCACCATCTACTGACTGGGTAGTGTGTATAGGAGACCAATCACAGGAAGCAAGGCAAGATTTGAGGTGTGGGAGGGCTCCTTTCTTTAAGCGTCTTTGGAGGGTGACCTTAGGGGGGACTGGGGGAATTTTATTAGGCCACCAACAGGTATCTGGGGAATGGTCACTTATCGATTCTGGGAGCACTTTGATACGGGAGAGGTTTTGGGGGCAGTTGGTTAGGATGAGGTTGATAAGGGTGGATGTCCCAGTTTTTGGGTCCAGCCTAGTTGGGGACTGGACCATTTGAGTGAGGTCATAAGCAAATACTGATTCTTTGTAGGGGGAGGACGTAGCAGATATCCAATTCACATTGAAATCTCCCAGTAAGATGATTTCGCTCTTGGGAGGAAGGTGGGAGATACTGGCCAGTGCTGAGTCAAAGGCAGGCTTTTGGTTTCTAGGGGGGATGTAGACAGCCAAGATGTATAGTATTTTACCTGGATTGCCAAAGCTTAGCTTGACAGCTAGGGTTTGGGTTCCATGGGTGGGTTGCGGGATGGAGACTGAGAGGGCATGCAGGGAGGATCTAATGTAGATGACACAACCACCACCCCTCTTGCTTTGCCTGTCAGCTCGATGTATGGTGTAATCACTGAGGGTGACGGATGTTTTCTGAGAGTCAGGTCTCAGATAAGGCAAGGACTGCTGGGGAGTGCTGCACAATCCAGCCCTGGAGGGAGGAGAACTTCCTCTGAAGGTTGCAGATGTTAAGGGAGGCCAGTTGCAGACTTCCACGCATGCCCTTCTGTATGGCACCAGAGATAGGTGGTCCCGGGTTAGGATGTACATTCCCCTATAGGAGGAGAAGGAGGATGGTATGCCGGAGTAGTGCTAGCCGGAGTAGTTTTGGTGTGGCTCAGACAGTTTTGGAGATTGTATTTTTTGTGGGTATGACTGGGATGGGGAGGGTGTGTACGAGGTGAGCTAAAGAGTTGGAGACAAAGGTGGATGTTGTCCAGGCAGGTAGCTGCGGACAGTGGTTAGGGGGTGTGACCCTAGGGGGGTCAAGGTGACAGTGCAGCGAAGGATATGTGCACAGGGGTTAATTAGTATCCCAGGGTGGGCATATGTGTGGGCATAATGGTGGCCCCAGTGGTGCATTAGGAGGGGGCATGGAGTAAGATATCCACTGATAGACCAGTTTAGAGGCAAGGCTGCAGATGAGATGCTGATGTGGCTGTTTGCCCTCAGATTGCCTGAGTAGGCTCATTTGCATATCAGTTTTGAATATAGCACATTTTTGCCCCAGGCAAACGTCTTAGCGCCGGGCAAACATGTTAGCACTGTGCAAATACTGCGCAAATGTGTTTACGCTGCATAAACCGGTCCGAACCATAGTACAGTTCTGCAGTATTTGGCCTGCACTGTTTGCAGCTTTAGTGAATCCACTTCTTTGCTAGCACATGCATTGGCCACATGGTTCACCTTTACCTTCCTCCATGTCTATGTGCACTGAGCTGCTGTTGTGGTTTGCACTTCCTGGATGCTATATTCAGAGCTGCCTTATTTGCCAGGCTATTTTTGCACTGCACTCCCAGCCCTGTTTGCACGGTTTCATGTGCATGCTATATTCAGCTGCTTTAGCCCCGGGGCGATTCCTATGAATATAGTGTGCAAGTGGTTCTGGGCTAATTTTGCATGCTGTGCAGTGCTACTTTTGCCCTGGGGCTAAGTTTTGAATATCTGGCCCTTGAAATTATATTACTATATTCAGCTCCTTGTTGAACCCTTTTGTGTAACTGCAGTGCAGTCAGCTGGGATGGGGAGGTGTTGTGATGGCGTGCTATGCTACATTTGAACTCACCAGAGGGAGAGGCAGCAGACAAACTTCAGATAAAGATAATGATGTTTAATCTCAGACCAAGGTAGTACAAACTCAGGAAAGAGCACACCAAATTTTGCAGTCCAACTTTATGTATGTTATACTTTGTAACTAATTGCTTTAATTCTACTGTACAAATGACTGTAATTCAGCTTATACTGTCTCTCTAACCTAATAAATCACTTCTATACCAACTGATCAGTGGTTTTATCTTATAGTTCAGATAACTGTTAACTTAAGCTGTAACTGTACTTATAACTCTACAATTGTAATGACTGTGCTTTACTTGTGACTTTACAACTGTAGTGACTGTAACGACTATGCCTTATGACTTTATGACTGTAATGACTGTGATTTACATATAACTTTATGACTGTAATCACTAATGACTGTACTTGTGACTTTATGACTGTAATGACTGTAATGATCGTGCTTTATTTATGACTTTACAAAAGGAGTAGTACAGTCAAAACTTGCAAAAACATATTTTGTGCAGTTCATAGCACATTCCTGACACCAGCGAGGAAAGAGGTCAGCACTCCTCAGAACTGAATTTGTGCAAATTTTAATCCAAATCTCAATACAAAACATAATTTTCACAAAGCAGCAGCATGTACAAGCGTGGGTTCCAAACAGATAAATATGAAAGGTCTATAGCGGTTCCAATACTGCAACTAAAAACTTTAAGCATTCACCATTCCGCAGACCTAAAAATGCCCCACACCAACATTCACATGGCCGCTAACATTTCAGCATCTAAACTGACTTCATCATCAGAACATGTGGTATGGGATGTTGGCTACACTTCAATATATGACTATTTAAAGTGACAGTGCAATATGTAAGTAGCCGTGCAAATTTCTTTTCAAATTTAATATGCTTTATTTAGGTATGACTGAATACAAAAAGCATAAGTAGCAATACAAGAAAGGCAATTCTTGTGTAACAAAGTACAAACCAAACTATACCAGTTATAATACATTTGTGTAACGCAAACTACTTCAGTATTGTACTATAACATAGAAACATAGAATGTGACGGCAGATAAGAACCGCTTGGCCCACCTAGTCTGCCCATTTTCCTACCTAACAGATAAGCTGCAGATCCTAGTTAACCAACAGCTTACTTCCTTCTACCCCCCACTAGGACTGCCTTATGTCTGTCCCATGCATTCTTGAATTCCTCCACTGTTTTTGACTCCATGACCTCCTCAGGGAGGCTGTTCCATGCATCCAGAACCCTCTCCATGAAAAAATACTCCCTCACATTACCTCTGAGCCGTCACCTCTCTATCTTCAAATTGTGCCCCCTTGTTCTTGCACATCTCTTTTTCTGAAAGATGCTACCCTCTTGGACTTTGTTGATTCCTTGAGGTACTTGAAAGTTTCTATCATGTCCCCGTTCTCCCTTCTTTCCTCAAGGGTATACATATTAAGCTATTTTAGTCTTTCTTTGTATGTCTTCTGGTGCAGACCCTGCACCATTTTGGTTGCCCTCCTCTGGACAGCCTCCACTCTGTCTATGTTTTTGCGGAGATGTGGTCTTCAGAACTGCACACAGTACTCCAAATGGGGTCTCACCAACTGTCTGTACAGAGGGATAACAACTTCCTGTTTTCTACTATTGATGCCTCTCCCTATGCATCCCAGTATCCCCCCAGCCTTCCTTACTGCCTTTTCACATTGCTTACCCACATTTAGGTCATCTGATATAATTACCCCCAGGTCCCTTTCCATTTTTACTGTTGTCAGTATCTCACCCCCCATTGTGTACTCTTCCCCTGGGTTTTTGTTTCCAGGTGCATTACCTTGCACTTCTTTGCATTGAATCTGAGCTGCCATACATTTGGCCATTCCTCCAACCTTGCCAAGTCCCTTCTCATCCTTTCCACTCCATCTTGTGTATCAACCCTGTTGCAGATCTTTGTGTCGTCTGCAAAGAGACATACTTTTCCTTCCAGTTCCTCTGCAATGTCACTTATAAAGACATTAAAAAGGACTGGTACTAGTACTGAACCCTGCGGTACCCTGCTAGTAACCCTCCTTACTTCACTGTGGACTCCATTTACTACTACCCTTTGAGTCCTGTTGTCTAGCCAATTTTTTATCCAGGCTACCACCTTGGGACCCACTCCAAGGCTGGCTAACTTGTGTATTAATCTTTTGTGTGGGACTGTATCAAACGCCTTGCTAAAATCTAGGTAGGCCATGTCCACAGCCCCTCCCTGATCTACTACTTTGGTCACCCAGTCAAAGAAATCTATTAGATTCGTCTGGCATGACCTTCCCATCGTGAATCCATGCTGCTTTGGGTCCTGTGTCCCACTGGCCTCTAGGTACTCAACAATTCTTTCCTTCAGAAGTGATTCCATCATTTTCCCTACCACTGAGGTCAGACTAACTGGTCTGTAGTTTCCTGCCTCTGTCCTGCTCCACTTTTGTGAAGAAGAATCACATCCACCCTCCTCCAGTCCTCAGGTACCACCCCATCCTCCCATGATTTTTTAAAGAGAGTAGTCAGCGGTGTCACTAGTTCTACCCTTAGTTCCTTTAGAATTCTTGGATGAATCCCATCAGGCCCCATTGCTTTGTCCACCTTCAATTTTATTAGTTCTTTCAGAACCCTTTCTTCTGTAAATGGACCGGTATCGACCCCCATCTTCAGAGCGTTTCTCTTGTTTGGTTTAGGTACCTCCCCCCTCCTCTTCCTTTGTGAATACTGAGCAAAAATATTCATTCAGTATCCCTGCTTTTTCACTGTCACTCTCTACCCACATTCCCTCCCCTTTATTAAGCCTCGGTATCCCTCCTTTGGTCTTTCTTTGCTCCCTAATGTACCTATAAAAGGTCTTATCCCCTTTCTTAACAGAGTTGGCTATCCTTTCCTTGGTTTCGGCCTTTGCAATTCTGACTGCCTTCCCAGTCTCTTTCTGCTTTAACTGATAAAGTTCTCTGTCCTGCTCCTTCTGTGTTTCCTTATATTTCCTGAATGCTATCCTTTTTCTCCTTAACCTTCCCTGCCACCTCTTTTGAGAACCATAGCAGTTTTTCCTTCGTTGTGTTTTGTTGATTTGCTTTACACAAAGGCGTGTTGCCTCTGTGATGGCTGTTTTGATTACTCCCCATTGTTTCTCCACCCCTCTTTCTTGCCTGTTTGCTAGTGCTTTTCTGAGGCCCTCTCTCATTTTTCCAAAGTCAGCCCTCCTAAAGTCAAATACTCTTGCTTTTGTATGGCTTGATTGTATGGCTGTGTTTATCGTGAACCACACTGTTTGGTGGTCGCTTGTTCCCAGATGGCTACCCACTTCTAAATCTGAGATTCTTTCTCCATCCCCATTTGAGAGTACCAGGTCTAAGATTGCTCCCTCCCAAGTGGGTTCCAATACTAGCTGTCAGAGGCATGCCCCCTGTAGGGCATCAAGAATGACCATGCTCTTGGATGTGCCTGCAGCAAAGGTGCTCCAGTTAACATCTGGCATATTCAGGTCCCCCATCAACAATATCTCCCCTTTTTCTGCTATTCTAAGGAAGCCTTCTATCATTTTCTTGTCCATTCCCTCCCCCTGAGATGGGGTCTGTATGCAACCCCCATGCAGATTGTGGTGCTATTTCCTGTCTCCAGGGTGACCCAGAGTGCCTCATCTGCTCCCTGTTTACTCTTTAGTTCTGTTGCTTTGATTCCTTCCTTTACATAGAGAGCTGCTGCTCCTCCTCCTCTTTTACCCTCCCTGTCCCTCCTGTAGATTGTGTATCCTGGTATGTTGACATCCCAGTCATGGTTCTCTGTGTACCATGTTTCTGTGACTCCCACAATATCCAGGCAACCCTCTTCCATCAAGGCCACTAGTTCAGGGAGCTTGTTACACAGACTACGGGCATTGGTACTCATCACCCTCCACTTTTTGATGGCCTTACCCCTTTTAGCCCCATTCCTGTCCTTACTGCCTTTGCCTTTTTTTACATTTACCTCTGTCCTTCTCCCTAATGACTTCTCTACCTAGGTGTTTACCTCACTAATTACCGTGTTTTGTGGGGGTAGGCTGGGATTTCTCTGCTCCTTTCAGTGCCTCCCCTTGGCTGGTTAAATGCTTGCCAGTGAAGGCATTAAACCTCTCACCTAGGATCTTGGTTCCCCTCCCCGGACAGATGCAGACCATCGCACCAGTATAGGTCTGCATCCCTCCAGGTGGCTCCCCAGTCCCCAATGAAGCCAAAACCCTGAGCTCCACACCAGTTTTTCAATCATTTATTGAATTCACTGGTGAAGAGTACCCTAGCATCACCCTTGCCATAGACAGGCAGCACCTCCGAGAAGGTTGCCATATGCACTACTTGTCTGAGGCCCCTCCCCAACTCTACAAACTCCTCTTGCACTGCTCTGATCCCATTCCTAGCCAGGTCATTTGTCCCTAGGTGGACAATGACATCCAGCTCCCTCCCTCATGCAGCTGCTCCCACGAGCCTGAGGATTCACTTCCCTGTCCCTCCAAGCCATGGCGCCAGGCAGGCACCTTACCTCCTGCCCCTTCCTCCCCATTTCTACCCCCTAATGATTGAGTCCCCCACCAGGTTGTTTCTTCCCCTGTGGGTCCCATGCCACCCTCCTGTGGGTCTCCTTTGTGAAGGTTCCCAGCATCCTCCTTGGTCTCCACTGTAGGTGCCCCCATAGAGGAACCACTATCCACCAGAAGAGTGAATGAATTGTGGAGAGGTACAGCTGGAGGGATGCAACTCTGTTCCACCACCCTCTCCCTCCATGAGCCCACCCTGGTCCAGTCTCTCCTCTTTCTTGGCAACCTCTGAGGTAGTGGCATTGGCCCTGGTGATCCCTGAGTGTGGGAGGAGGTTTCACAAATCCTAGACAGGTCAGCCTGGAGACAGGCAACCTCCTCCCTCAGATCAGAGAGGTGCCTGCAAATAGGGCAGCATTGCAGCCTCCAGAATGTCTCCCGGAACACTGCAGTCCCACAGCCATTATACTGCACGACTCCTATCATGTCTTATTTTGTGTCCCCTCTCCTGTTTCTCTGCATGCGTACTCTCTCCTCTCCTTACAACTCTTACCCTTCCTGTTCTGGGACAGCAACTTCCTATATTCTTCAGTAGCCTCCTTCTTCCTTGCTCAGTGCCAGACCACCACCAGCTGGGGGGGGGGAGTGAGCTACTTCTTTCCTTTAGGGTTAACAAAACCAATGTTTCTCTATGATCCTTTCCTTCCTACTGCCAAACAGGAAGTTCCTGTTGACAGTCAAATCCAGTGGCTATAAAAGTAGAACCGGCTTAGGGTGGGATGAAGGGCAATTAATAAGAAAAAAGGCTAGCAACAGGAAGTTGTCATTTGAGTCACCTGATTTTATAGTGTCTAAGCCACACCCCCAGTTAAGCTCTCTCTCCTCCTACTGGTTTAGCAAAGTAAGTTGATACAATACCCTTCACAGCACAGAGCGCACACTGACTTTCTTTCTTTTCTTTCTTTTTTTAACCCTAAATAAGACCCCTTCTACTTCTAATAAAGTATCTGCTGCTTAATCTCAACAGACACTGACTCCTGCTGAGATATAAGTGTTAAATTAATAAGAAAATGCAGCTTCTTTTAGTTAGCTGCTTTCTGCTCTACAAGCAAGGGTGATCGCCTTTAAATGATCATTTGTATGCATGTTATTTGTAGATTCTATTTATCTGATATGTAGTATATTTATAAGTGTTCTGGTCTTGTAAAATTATTTGGGCTATATATTTTATTGAAGGAAAAAGTTTTATAATGGTTATGCACTTGAAATTTGCACTGCTGCTTAAATATTGCACTGTCACTTTAAATAGTCATATATTGAAGTGTAGCCAGCATCCCATACCACATGTTCTGATGATGACATCAGTTTAGATGTTGAAAATGTTAACAGCCATGTGGATGTTGGCGTGGGGCATTTTTAGGTCTACGGAATGGTGAATGCTTAAAGTTTTTGCTTGTATTATTGGAACCGCTATAGACCTTGCATAATTATCTGTTTGGAACCCGTGCTTTTACATGCTACTGCTTTGCAAAAAAATTATGTTTTGGATCGAGATTTGGATTAAAATTTGTGCAAATTGAATTCTGTGGAGTGCTGATCTTTTTTTTCTCACTTGTGGTAGGAATGTGCTGTGGACTTTGTCGGTTACCTCTGGTAAGGTGTACCCGCTTATCTTTCATACTTGCTGCCCTTTTATAAATATTGGAAAAGCCACTATACCTGTGACTATATTTTGTGCAGTGTTTTGATTTGTGTGTGTAGTCCTGGTGTGTCCATCCCTTTGTTTGCTATTAAGCATTTTTTCTAAATTAGGCTGCTAGTTTTATGGTAGTTTTATGGCCCCATGGGATATCCATCTCAGCAAGATTTGTAGCTCTTCTTTCTCCTACAATGCCTCTTGTCCCATGTGGCAGTGATGTGTCCAGGACCACTGATTCAGCTAGTATTAGAGATAGAAGCCTGATGTTCTGGCCTCCACTAAATAGTGCTAATTCAATATTTTTGTTTGCTACGTGTTTGTCGCGTGTAGCCAGCAGGAGTAAGTATTTTGCCTTTAAAACTTTTAATTTCGTCAAACTACACACAGCCATAAAAAGCACAAAAATCACTCCAGATCATTAATGTTATAATTATTAGACTCTCTTACAAAATAATCCACTCAATTAGCCTTCAAGTATTAACTAAACTGTAAATGTAACCATTGGTGCTCATTGAATAAGGAAAGTTACACAGCTCTGCTGTTGTAAACTGAATCTAAAGCAGTGCTTGCTGAATACATGGTCCCAGCTATACCAATGTCACATGAGACAGGAGGCATTGTAGGAACAAGAAAATCATTAAACCTTGCTGAGATGGAGATCCCCAGGGGCCATAAAACTACTATAAAACTAGCAGACTAATTTAGAAAAAACTTCTAATATCAGACAAAGGGAAGGACACACTAGGACTATACACACGAATCAAAACACTGCACAAGATATGTTTTTGCACATTCTGAGTGTACTACTCCTTTAACCTCAGTTAGTTGGGCTTAGTGCATTCTCTAGATCAGTGTCACAGGCTGAGTCAGTTGAGTGGGCCAAACCTCAAGCCTGTCTGTGCCTTGTCAAGTGCAGTGAAAGACCAATAGTGAGCAGGCATCAAAGTCATAAAAGGGAAATGGCAGATGGATGTCAAAGTCTGGACAGTTTTCTGCTTGGCTGTAGATGTCTGTGGACTGTAGACAACTCTGAACTGAAGAACACACTGGATTTGAACCTTTGGATCACTTTAGAATTCCAAGAAATGTCCCCTCTGGCCTGTAGACAACTCTGGACTGAAGAACACACTTTACCAGGACCTCTGGATCACATTGGACCTACAAAAACTTCTATTTTGGACAGTAGACAAATACTGTACTGGATGACTCTAAATTACCAAAACATCTGCACCCCTTTTTGAACCACAGGAGAGACTGGATATTTGACCTCCAGACTTTGCAACCTCCGGATGTTGGAACATCGGGTCCCCTCCTTGAGCCACAGGATACTTCTAACCTGCCTTTGTTGACTTCTCACATAAACAGAAACTTGGGCACATGTAACCTGTGGACTATGACCTGAGAGTCTGGCTTCCACACTGAATCAGTGCTGATGGGACTACATCCAGGATCAATACGTGCAATAGTTTGTGCTGGTTTAGTACTTTAGCATGCAGTCATGGTCACGCAGGTTTCATTATACATGCAGTGAATTGGTAGTCTCTAAACAGGCAGGATAACTTGGGTACTGTTTCTTTAATTGTAATCCAACACAGTGAAATGAACATGCAATTTTGTGTATGGAAAACCATGCACTGCCTCTTTAAATGTTTGTTTTAAAATAAACCACAGTCTCTGGTCATTATTGATGGAGGCAATGACCTCTGTACTGGGGCTGATTGGGTGTGCTGTACCTGCAGATACTGTGTTCAGGATAGGCTTTATCCCTTTAGATACTTTAATAGAAAGTCCTATGTGGAGCGCCAGGCTCCCATGCACTTGTCTTGCATGGGAAGGTTTGGGTTATTGCCTTCTTCAGTCCCTTCCCCTCAGTGCTCTCCAGCAGAGCGAGTCTTTGGTCCTGCCCCATGGGTGGGGCTTATTGGGTATCTTTCCACCCCCTACAGTCAATTGCTCCACCAGAGCTGTTTTACTCCACTCTGTAGGCTGTTCTTTGTAGCAGGGCCTGAGTTACCCTGTGGCCATACCACTCTCGATGGCACCTTCTTTTGCAAAAGTTTGTTTAAGAATTTAAAGAAAAGTCTTTTCTTGAGGTCAGCACTTGGTGCTGCTGTGACTCAGCTTGCCACCTGCTTCAGTCCTCTGGGCTGCGATTCTGCTGCACTCATGGCAAGGAGGCCTCAAACCCAATTCCACCCACTGGCCTCTGTTTAAGCTGCTCTTGCTGGGGAAGGGAGGGATGACCTATGTCTGAAGCCCCTTCTGCTGAGCTTGATTGCTGCCACCGAAACAGGGAAACTGCTGGACATCTGCTGTTGCAAAGGGAAGGATAGGAAGGAGAGCTACTGACATTCTGGACCAACCGGGACATTGGGAGGGATGCAAGAACAACAGGTATGTCCTTCCCACTGGTCTCTGCTTAAGCTGCTCCTGTTGGGGAATGGAGGGGATAACCTGTTACTGTGCCCCTTCCATTGAGATTGATTGCTGCAGTGGATGGAGGAGATGGCCTGTGGCTACCACCCCTCCCTAACGGACATCATCGCTGCCACAGAAACTGGGGGACTTCTGGACTTTTACTGCCACATAGAGAAGGATAGCAGGGAAAGACACTGACATTCTGTACCAACCTGGAAACTGCGCGGGATGCAAGATCAACAGTTAAGTCCCTCCCTTACTTGCTTTACCCTGGCTGGCTGGTTGCCCTTTTCTCCCACTGCTACTGTCTCTTGGCAGAGGCACTGACTGCCTCTAACTGTTTTTGTTAATTCTTTTTTTAAAATTGGCTCTTAATTCTATTTGGAATTCTCCTCTTGAGCCACTCCAGAATGCTGAGGGGGAGAATGATCATGTGCTGGGCACCACAGCCAAGGTTCCCAGCTTGTAACAAAGTTGCAATTCTTTTATTGTTCTCACACACACACACACACACACACACACACACACACACACACACACACACACACACACACGCACACACACACACACCACAGCACCTTTACTGTCATAGTCCAGGGATGCAGGCTGGGCACTGGAGCTGATTGGGGTCCTGGCACACTATTATTACAGCAGTCCCCACAGAGCAATATGATCACACAATAGAGATAGATGACTTTGAAGCTGCCAGCCAGCTTTAGAAATGTGCCTTTTTAGTCAATTCATCATCGGGTTTTTAGAAAAGCAGAGTCACATCAAAGCAACTCCAGAAGCTGAGATGAAACCTAACTTTCCTTGTTAAGATCCTACATCTCAAATAAAGCCAAACGCAGACACACACACACACACACACACACACACACACACACACACACACACGTTCCGACAGGCTACTGTCAGGTGTCAGTATTGCCAGATGGCCAATTCGTGTTCAGGCTTTCAGATTCAAAACTAGTGTCTTCTTTGTCAACTGTAATGTAGCTTTATGAGTTCTGATAACTGCTTTGTTCTTCGTAGATCAAGTGCACATGTTTGATTGCACAGGGAAACCACCTTTTAAGAAGCCCAAAGTGGGACATTTCTTACTGAAACATGATTTTTCACAGGACAATACGCAACCTCGAGCAATGCAACAGACTTGTTTTATCTAAATAAACAGAATTAAGACTAAGTGTAGTAGTTTTTTTAGTTATTTCTAGTGTTTCTTACCATTTTAAGGTATTTGAATTAAGGTATTCTAGTTTTTTTGCAACATTTATTGGAAAGTCAGAAAATATTTTTTACTACTATGTCAGGACATAGTATTTTTCATGTTTTATTGCAGGACACAGCTGCCCAAATCAGGACTGTCCTGTGAACATTGGGACAGGTGGTAACCCATGATACCCGAGACTTGTTATAAAATGAAACAAGTACAAGAGACCAATATGGTTCTCAGAAGGGGGGCAGAGAGACAGTGAGGGCCAGGAAAACCTTTTACCAGGTACAAGGAGATGTAGAGGGAGGAGGAATAGGGAGAGTACCAAATAAAAACTAGGCAAGCAAAGAGGATGGTCAGGGAGGAAAAGGCAGACACAGAGCTGCATATTGCGGAGGGAATCAGGGGTTGGGAAATACAATTCTTCAGATATATTAAATAAAAAGGAAGCAAGGAGGGAGTATTTTTAGGCTACAAGGGAGGGAGGGTACTAGAGGAAGAAGAACTAACAGCTGCAAGCCTCAGTGATTACTTCACAAGAGAAGACAGCGGGCCCCTGCCTGAAAGTGCATCAGAGTGACAGGGGCATTCCTGAAATGGGGCAGCCAGTATTTACCAGAGAAAGGGTCCAGAAGGGGCTAGAAGCCATAAAGGTAGATAAAGCCCCAAGGCTGGATGGAATGCACTCAAAGATGCTCAAGGACTTGGCTGCACAACTGGCTGAGCCTCTAGTAGTGCTATCCAATAGCTCATTTCAGAGAGGAGTAGCTCTGAAACGTTGGAGGGTAGCAGATGCAGTCCTGTTACACAAGGGAAGGGACAAGGAGCAGCCTGGTAATTACAGACCTGTCAGCCACACCTGTATAATGAGTAAACTACCAGAGTCACTGACCTTGTGTACTACTTAGAGACCAGCGGTCCACAAGATAGTAAACAGCATGGCTTGGTGGCAGGGAGGTCTTGCCAGGCCATCCTGATAGTTTTCTTTGATTGGGTAACAAAGGTTATTACTGTATCAAGGAACACACTGTGGATTTACTCTACTTCGATTTCAGCAAGACTTTCAACTCAGTGCCACACAGAAGATTGCTGAAGAAGCTGAAGGAGATGGGTACTGCTAGGGCCATAGTTAAATGATCAGGAAACTAGTTGAAGGAGAGATAGCAGAGGGTGGTGGTAAACGGGGTCAAATTAGAAGAGAGGAAAGTCACAAGTGGGGTGCTGCAGGGATCTATCCTGGGTCCTGTCCTGTTAATCAGCAACACTGGAGAAGGCATCCGGGGCAAGTTAAGTCTCTTCTCAGATGACACAAATCTCTGCAGTAGGGTAGACAGTGATGGAGGCATCAAGGAGACTATCTACAAAGGCTTGAGAGGTGACTAGATAGACCTTTGGTCTTTTTCTGCCATTGCTGTCTGTGTTTCTGTTTCTATTTGCTTTGGTTCTCTATGGATGCCATGAGCTTGAGTGGCATGGAATAAATCAGGACTCTGTGCATTATGCAATGTATATTGCCAGACAGTTGGTGTATAATGTAGCATGTCTTTAGTAGATGAAAAATATATTTTCTACTGTGATCTTGTGCAGTAGCATAACATATGTCCCCCCAAAATGTTTATGAGTATGAATTCACTGGCTAAGTAGGACAGTCTATCACTACTGTAATACAGAGATCGCTTCAGCAGCATATTGTACAGGTTCTCTGGATAAGATTAATACAGCCAGAACTGGCAATCTGTGGGTGGAGCTGGCCTGCCACTGCAGTGGTGGTGCTACCACTCTTGATGCCTGCGACCTGGGTTCAGGAATGGACCTGGGTCATTGAAGGGATGGATGGGAGAGATGAACTGAATATCCCAGAGCACTCCCTCCACCTTGAGGAGGGGGGACAGTCAGTCTCTGCTGTGCTATTGCCACCTGGGTGACCATAGGTGGTAGTACAAGTGAAGTCACAAACTGGGGGTAGACGCCAACAAACTCCAATGTGCAAACGCATGCACAAGCAAGCATGCAGCCCTTCTTGACATCCATTAAGGGGAAGAAAACTGGAAAAAAGGAGCACCCGATTCAGCAGGAGGGTATCCACCCCTCACCACATGTCCCACACCTCTTACTCTGGCACTTTCCCTTTGAGTGCCTACCCCCTCTCTGTTGGGAGGTAGAGGGGCCTTTCCAGTGACCCTGCCCCTGGGGAGTAAGTCTGTGCTGTAAGAGGAAGAGATAAAACATATCCTTGCATTTAACTCTTTCTACATAACAAATCTTTCTACATTTTGCAGAAGGTTGGCGATTGGGCTGGGTGAGTGGGGTAGGACCGATAGGGACTGGCTGGCAAGGAGCAGAAAGCATGCTAAATTTAAAACCAAACTGGCAATCATACATACATAACATAGAATGTGATGGCAGATTACAGTCATTGGGCCCACCCAGTCTGCCCAATTGTGTTTCCTTTTTTTCTGTTGCAAAGCCTACTTAAGCCATGTCACAATCTTTTCTCCTGTCTACCCTACCCCCATGATTCCCTTGTGCCTGTCCCAGACATTTTTTAACCCAATCACTGTTTTTGTCCCAACTACCTCCATTGGAAGGCTATTCCAGGTATCCACCACCCTTTTTGTGAAAAAGTACTTCCTCAAATCCCTCCTGATTTTAGCACCCCTCCATCTTCATATCATTCCTCCTTGTTATAGAGCACTTTTTTTCTCTGAAAGATTTTATTTATTTATTTATTTATTTATTAGAACATCAGTTTAACAACCTTTGAGCCAGAGGTTCATTTACAAAGGTACCTCGTCACAGTGAGGACAAAACAGATACTCTCCTCCTGTACCTTATTAACTCCTGTAAGGTATTTAAAGGTTTATATCATCTCACCCCTGTCCCTCCTCTCTCCTAGGGTGTACATATTTAGCTCCTTTAGCCTTTCCTTGTAGCACTTTTGTTGCAAACTCTGCACCACTTCAATAGTTCTCCTCTGGACCGTCTCCACTCTGTGTCCCCTCTGAAATGTAGTCTCCAGAACTGTACACAGCACTCAAGCTGAGGTCTTACCAGTGATTTATATAGGGGCAGAGCCACCTTTCTTTTGCTGCTGGAGATACTTCTCCTATGCACCTCAGCATCCCACTGGCTTTTCTGACTGCCTTGTCACACTGCCTGGCCATCTTTAGGTCATCCAGAATGATTAGCCCTTAATCTGTTTCCTGTTTGGTCTTTGTCAGTATCACTCCACCCATCTCCTACACTGCTTTCAGGTTCCTATGGCCTAGATGCATTATTTTGCACTTTTTTACAATAAAACCCATCTGTCATACCCTTGACCACTCTTCCAGTCTTTTCAGATGCCTGCATATTCTACCCCAGTGTCCACTCTGTTACAGATCTTGGCATCATCCACAAAGGAACAGACCTTCTGTTCCAGTTCTTTTGCTATATCGCTTATAAAGATATTGAAGAGGATTGGTCCCAACACTGATCCCTGAGGTACCCCATTGGTCACCCTCCTTTCCGTGAAGCACATTCTATTTACCACTACCCTCTGTGTCCTTTCCGCTGAGCAATTTCTTATGCAGGCTACCATCTTATTATCTACCCCCAAGTTACCCAACTTGCTTTCAGTCTCCTACGTGGAACAGTGTGGAAAGCCTTGCTGAAATCCAGGTAAATAATGCCCACTGCTCCTTACCTGATCTAGCTTCTTCAGCCAATCAAAAAAGTCTATCAGATTTGTTTGGCATGACCTTCCCTCTGTGAAACCATGCTGCCTTGCATGCTGTAATCTGATGGACACAAGATATTCCACAATCCTTTCCTGTAATAGTGTTTCCATTAACTTATCTACCTCTGATGTCAGGCAAACAGGCCTATAATTGCTCACCCCTTCCTTGCTACTAGTTTTATGAAGTGGGACTACATCTGCCCTTCTCCAGTCCTCTGGGACCACTCCGATCTCCAGTGATTTATTAAAAAGGTCTGTCAGAGGTGCAGCTAGTACCTCCCTGAGTTCCCTCAGCACCCTTGGATATACCCTATCTGGCCCCAAAGTTTTGTCTACTTTCATGTTATCAAGTACTTTCTGGAATCTCCCCACCAAAAATGGACTACTGTCCATTTCCCTCTCCTCAAAGCTTCTGGTACCTGTTTTGGTTCCTCCCTTCCCCTCCTACTCTGAAGACTGAGCAGAAGTATTTGTTCAAGATGTTTGCCCTTTCTTGACCTCCTCCATACAGACCCCCCTTTAACTCCCACATCATCAACACTCGTGACTGCTCCTGTCTCTGAAAGTAGCCTCCACCTCTACTTCTCTTGACAACGCCCTCCGGGTGGCTCTCCACCTAGCCATCCCCACCATCACTTCCCTGTACACCGTGCCTATGTTTAACCTGGCCAGTACCAGCTGTTTCAGTGTTTACCTACTAGATTGCTCACTATTGATACCAACTTGTGTAACACCTGTTCTCAACTTACATGTACCCTGTAACCCAAATTTATTTGTCTGACCACAGTGTGACGTGGCGCCTCTGTTGAACGCCTATTGTTTTGCAAACCTAAGCTATGTAACCAAAAACACAATGTATGTCTTTATGTGATGAAGTACCTTTGGAAACGAGCCTCTGGCTCAAAGGTTGTAAACTGATTTTACAAATAAATAAATAAATAAATAACCATACAGTCCCTCCTTTTGTCTTCCGTTTTTCACTAACATATAAAAAAAAAAGTCTTGTCCCTTCTGATACTCCTTGAACTATTCTTTCCTCAGTTTGTGCTTTTGCTGTCCTTACTGCTTTGCTTGCCTCTCTCTGTTTTCTCTGATACACTTCCCTATCCTCTTCTCTCTGGGTCTCCTTGTACCTTCTGAATGCTACTGTTTTACCTTTTACATTTTCTGCTACTTCTTTTGAGAACCACAGCAGTCTCCTCTTTCTTTTACTTTTGCTTACTTGCGTAACACAGAGGTTTGTTGCCTTCACTATGCCCTCTTTTAGTCTGGCTCCCCCTCCCCCAGTCAGTGGTCAGTTAATTCATGAGGCATTCACCTATTTTAGTGAAATCAGCCCTTCTGAAGTCTAGGACCCTCACATTTGTGTGGTTGGATTCTGCAGCTGTTCTTATGTTAAACCACATTGTACGATGATCACTGGGCCCCAGATGGCTACCCAACCTGACGTCTGCAACACTGTCCCTGTTAGTAAGCAACAGGCTCTGTATTGCCCCATCACAAGTGGATTTACTGACTAGTTGGCTGAGAAATGCCCCCTGCAAGGAGTCCAGCATGTCCCTGCTTCTAACTGATGCTGCAGCTGGGAGGCTCCAATCTACAGCCGGCAGATTGAAGTTCCCCACTAGTAATACCTCCCCCTTTTTCACCATTTTGCCAATTTCTTCTAGCATTACCTTATCTAAGTCTTCCCCTTGTGCCAATGGCCTGTGGATCACAACCTGTCCAAACAGTGGCTCGTTTTTCTGAGTCAAGGGTAACCCACAGCACCTCTGCTCCTTCCTGAGTTCCCTGTATTTTCATTGCTTTTATGCTTTTCATCACATAAAGCAACACGCCCCCTCCTTTCCTTCTTACCCTGTCCCTTCTGAATAACATGTAGCCTGGTATGACCATATCCCCATTGTGGTTTTCAGTTCACCATGACTCAGTAATGACCACATTATCCAGGTCAGCCTCCACCATGTTGGCCTCTAGGCCTGGGATCTTACTTCTCAGACTCCTAGCAGTAGTGCACATGGCCTTCCAGATTTTGTCAGTTTCTTGCTTGTTGCTTCCCTCTATTTCCTTTTGGCAAGGCAAGGCAAAATTTATTTAAAAATTCCCAATCCCGGGGGCCTGGCGCTGCACATATAAATAAACACATCTTCAGAAATAGATAGATGGATACAGAAATAATTAAAAACACAAAATAGTAATGCGTCATGTAAACATTTATGAACAAATCAGATCAATAAATTAACAATTTAATTTAGAAATGCCTGAGCAAATAGGAGGGCATTAAGGCGGGCCTTGAATACCTTCAAAAGAGGGGCCCCCTTAACCCCGAGGGGCAGCGAATTCCACAGGACAGGGGCGGCGACACTAAAAGCCCTGTCCACCACCTGTCCCCCACCAGCAGCTCCTGGTGGGGACTCAATCTAGGGGATAGAACTGGGGAGCAGGGAAAACTGAAGTAAGGTGCCTGCCTGGTGCCATGGCTGGAGGGACAGAGCGCATCCTCAGGATCACGAGATCAGCTGCACGGGAGTCTGAGCTGGACGTCATTGTCCACCTAGGGACAAATGACTTGGCTCATAATGAGATTAGAGCAGTGCAGAAGGACTTTGTAGAATTGGGGAGGGGCCTAAGACAAGAAGCACACACAGTATCCTTCTCAGAGGTGCTGCCTGTCAATGGCATGAGTGAGGCTAGGGTACTTTGCACCATGCAGTTTAATGAATGGTTGAAGAAATGGTGTGGAGCACAGGGGTTTGGCTTCATTGGGGACTGGGGTTCCACCTGGAGGGACACCAGCCTATACTGGCAGGATGGTCTGCATCTGTCCAGAAAGGAACAAGTCTTTTGAGCAATCGGTTTAAATGCTTCATTGGCAAGCTTTTAAACTAGTCAGGGAGGCACTGATAAGCAGCAGGAAAATCCCAGCCTCTCTACAAAACAGGGTACTAAATGAGAAAAGACTGAGGTAGAAAGGTCAGTGGGGATGCTGCAACAGAAGGTAAAGCCATCAAGAAATGGAGAGCAATGAGTACCAATGCCCGTAGTCTGAGTAACAAGCTCCTGAATTAGTGGCCTTGATGGAGGAGGAACATCTGGATATCGTGGCAGTCACAGAAACATGGTACACACAAAACCATGACTGGGACGTAAACATACCAGGATACACTATCTACAGGAGGGACAGGGAGGGTAAAAGAGTAGGAGGAGTAGCTCTTTACATAAGGGAAGGAATCAAAGCAACAGAACAAAAGGGAAAACAGGGAGGAGAAGAAGCACTGTGAACAAATTTGGAGACTGGCAATGGCACCTCAATCCGCACGGGGTTGTATACAGACCCCCTTCTCAGGGGGAGGAAATGGACAAGGAAATGATAGAGAGTATACTTAGAATGGCAGAAAAAGGGGAGATATTGCTGATGGGTGATCTGAATATGCCAGATGTCAACTGGAGTGCAGTTGCAGCAGCCACTTCGAAGAGTGGGGCTATTCTAGATGCCCTACAGGGGGCATGCCTTAGACAACTAGTATTGGAGTCCACTCGAGAGGAAGCAATCTTAGACCTGGTTCTCTCAAATGGAGATGAAGAGAGGATCACAGATGTAGAAGTGGGTAGCCATCTGGGAACTAGCGACCATCGAACAGTATGGTTCACAATAAACACAGCAATGGAGTCAAGCCATACAAAGGCAAAAGTACTGGACTTTAGGAAGGTTGACTTTGCCAAAATGGGTGAGTGCCTAAGGAATGCACTAGCAAATGGGCAGGAAGGAGGGGTGGAAGAAAAATGGGGAATAATAAAAACTGCCATCACAGAGGTAACAAGCCTTTGTGTGAAGCAAAGAAACAAAATGAAATGATGTAAGAAACCACTATGGTTCTCAAAAGAAGTAGCAGTGAAGGTTCAAGAGAAAAAGAAAGCATTCAGGAAGTACAAGGAATCACAGAAGGAGCAGGACAGAGAACTGTATCAGTTAAAGCAAAAGGAAGCTGGGAAGGCAGTCAGAACAGCAAAGGCCCAAACCGAGGAAAAGATAGCCAACTCAGTTAAGAAGGAGGATAAAACCTTTTATAGGTACATCAGAGAGTGAAGGAAGACAAAGGGAGGGATAGTGAGGCTTAATAAAGGGGAGGGAGGGTGGGCAGAGGGTGACTGTGAAAGGCAGAGATACTAAACAAATATTTTTGCTCAGTATTTACAAAGGAAAGGGGAGGTACCTAAAACAAACAGTAGAGACACTCTGGATACAGAAGTTGATACCAGCCCATTTACAGAAGAAAGGGTTCTGAAAGAACTCTTAAAACTGAAGGTGGACAAAGCAATGGGGCCTGATGGGATTAATCCCAGAATTCTAAAAGAACTAAGGGTAGAACTAGTGACACCACTGACTACCCTCTTTAACAAATCATGGGAGGATGGGGTGGTACCGAGGACTGGAGGAGGGCAGATGTGATTCCCCTTCACAAAAGTGGGAGCAAGGCAGAAGCAGAAAACTACAGACCTGTTAGTTTAACCTCAGTGGTAGGGAAAATGATGGAATCACTTCTGAAGGAAAGAATGAGTATCATCTAGAGGCTAGAGGGTACAGAACCCAAGGCAACATGGATTCACAGCGGAAGGTCATGCCAGACAAATCTGATAGATTTCTTTGACTGGGTGACCAAAGTAGTTGATCAGGAGGGCTGTGGACATGGCCTACCTAGACTTTAGCAAGGCATTTGACACAGTTCCACACAAGATTAATATCCAAGTTAGCCAGCCTGGGAGTGGGTCCCAGGATGACAGCCTGGGTAAAGAATTGGCTGGAGAATAGGACACAGAGAGTAATAGTAAATGGAGTCCACTCTGAAGAAAGGGGGGTTACTACTGGGGCACTGCAGGGTTCAGTATTAGGACCGGTCCTCTTTAATGTCTTTATAAGTGACATTGCAGAGGGACTAGAAGGAAAAGTATGTCTCTTTGCAGATGACACAAAGATCTGCAACAGAGTTGATGCACAAGGTGGGGTGGAAAGGATGAGAAGGGACTTGGCAAGGTTAGAGGAATGGTCAAATGTATGGCAGCTTAGATTCAGTGCTAAGAAGTGCAAGATAATGCACCTGGGAAACAAAAACCCTGGGGAAGAGTACACAATGGGGGGTGAGAAACTAACAACAACAAAAATGGAAAGGGACCTGGGGTAGTCATATCAGATGACCTAAAGGTGGGCAAACAATATGAGAGGGCAGCAAGGAGGGCTGGGGGGATACTGGGATGCATAGGGAGAGGCACCACCAGTAGAAAACAGGAAGTTAACATCCCTCTGTACAGACAGCTGGTCAGACCCCATCTGGAGTACTGCATGCAGTTCTGGAGACCCAATCTCTGCAAAGACATAGACAGGATTGAAGCTGTCCAGAGGAGGGCAACTAAAATGGTGCAGGGTCTGCACCGGAAGACATATGAAGAGAGACTTAAGGAG
Source organism: Neoceratodus forsteri (assembly GCA_016271365.2). NCBI lineage: Eukaryota > Metazoa > Chordata > Ceratodontiformes > Ceratodontidae > Neoceratodus > Neoceratodus forsteri. The sequence continues at coordinate 561,199,298 of CM028132.1, forward strand.
CTTAATATGTATAGCCTCGAGGAAAGGAGGGAGAGGGGGACATGATAGAAACTTTCAAGTACCTCAAGAGAATCAACAAAGTCCAAGATGGTAGCATCTTTTAAAAAAAGAGGTGTGCAAGAACAAGAGGGCACAATTTGAAGATGGGGGGGCGGCTCAGAGGTAATTTAAGGAAGTATTTTTTCACAGAGAGGGTTGTGGATGCATGGAACGGCCTTCTGGAGGAGGTTGTGGAGTCAAAAACAGTGGTGGAATTCAAGCATGCATGGGACAGTCATAAGGCAATTCTAGGGGGTGGGGGTAGGAAGAAGCAGGCTGCTGGTTAACTAGGATCTGCAGCTTATCCATTAGGTAGGGAAATGGGCAGACTGGGTGGGCCAAGCGGTCATTATCTGCCGTCAAAGTCTATGTTTCTATGTTTCTACCAGCAGATTTCAACCTCATCCTTGGAATCGCTAGGGGGCCTCTACAGGAGGAACGGAGGAGGCGAACAAAGAGAGCAGGTACAAGAAGGGTCAGACAGATAACCAGGGCCCTGACCGTATAGGGCCTTATAGGTGAGAAGACACACCTTAAAGAGGATCCTCCACCTGACCAGCAGCCAGTGCAGCTCATGCAACACCAGTGTGATAAGGCACAATTTTGGCTGCCCAGTAAGTAACCGGGCAGCTGCGTTCTACACTAGCTGCAGTCTGTGGAAAGATCCTCCCATGACCCTGAGGTAGAGTGCATTACAGTAATCAAGTCTTGATGTAACTAAGGCATGCACCAAAGTGGGGAGGTCCAGAGGCGGAACAAGAGGCTTTATCCTGGTGACATTTCTGAGACGGAAAAAACAGGAGTGGACAGTGGAGGATATCTACGCCTCCATAGTCAAACTACTATCCAGAATTACACCAAGATTACGCACCCTAGAGGAGGTCTTCAATGAAACAGATCACAGAACAAGTCCATTCTCAGATTCAGAGTCCATCCTATCATGCACTCAGTTCGACTTCACCACCAATACCTTCGTCTTATGAAGGGTTCAGTCGCAGCCAGCTGGAGGCCATCCAGTCATTAATCTCAGCAAGGCAGTTGTTTAGCACATCTACCGTGTTGGATGTTCCTGGGGAAAAGGAAAAGTATAGCTGGGTATCATCAGCATAGCAATGAAAACCCAAGCCATACTTCCTAATGAGCCCTCCCAGGGGTAACATGTACACTGCGAACAACATTGGAGCTAATACCGATCCCCGAGGAACTCTGCAAGATAGGAGGCAAGGGGTGGAGAAAAAAATTCCCCATCACAACCTGTTGCCTCCTGTTGGTTAAAAATGACTCACACCAGCTGATGACAGTGCCAGTGAGTCCACAGAGTTCCTTGAGGTGGTCAAGCAACACACAATGGTTCACAATGTCAAATGCTGAGAAGAGATCCAGGAGAACAAGGATTGACTTATCTCCTCAAACTCTTGCCCTGAGGACATCATTCAGCACCCCGAACAAGCATGGTTTCTGTGATATGGCTTGCCCTAAACCCCGACGGGAAAGGTTCGTACAACTCATGAGTCATGAGGGGCTCCTCCAACTGAAGCGCCACTACCTTCTCCACTACCTTTGCCAAAAAGGGAATATTAGAGATAGGTTGGTAATTTGCCCTGACCTCCGGGTCCAATGATGGTTTCTTTAAGAGTGATCTTACCAATGCCTCCTTCAAGGCATCAGGGGAAAACTCCCTCAGATGAGGAACACCAGACAATCAGAGCAAACACCGGGCCAACCGTGTTGATGCATCTCATCAAGAAATGCGTCGGCACTGGATCCAGTTCACAAAAGGTGTGCTTCAGATTGGTTGCCACCCCAATGACCTCACTTACCTACACTGGTCTGAACTCCCCCCAACCAGGCAGAGTGCACTCAGAACACTTCTGATGACCACTGCCAGCTGTGACATTGCTGACTGGAGAAACTCCCTGCCAGATACCGAACACTCTGTCCGAGAAGAACCGAGCAAACTCTTCACATTCAGCATTAGAAAAAACCTTCTTCAGCTGTAGATAAGCAGGACGAAGTAGCCTGTCCACAGTCTGAAAAAGAATAGCTGGTCGATTCTTCCTGTCAGCAATCTCCCTGGACAGGAACACTGCCTTCTCATGGTTGCTTGCCTCCTGGTATGCATTATAGTGCACACGCAGGGCCAGTTTGTCCTCCTCCAGGTCGGACTTTCTCCAGCAGCACTCTATCCTCTGACCCTTTCTCTTTATCTCCCTGAGAACCCCATCATACCATGGGGACCTCAGGCAGGAAGATTTGGGTCATACACGGACAGGTGAGAGGGAGTCAGTGGTGTCAGACAGCACTTTATTATAAGTGCCCACCTCGGCACCAATGACTCCAGCGCATGCATCACCCACACTAGATAGATCAGCTGCCACCAAAAAACCCTCCAGGGTCAGTCCCTGCAAAGGACAACAGCTCATCATCTCTGTAGGGGAAGGCCATCTGGTGTGAGCCCTGAACATGAACTGCACCGTGCAGTGATCGGACCATACCATCTGATCAATCTTGAGATTATGTATCTCAAGCCCCAGAGAGAACACCAGGTCCAACATGTGTCTGCTCTGGTGTGTCACAGCAGAAACAACTTGCAGCAGGCCCAGTGATGACATATTCTGGAGGAGGTTATGACCAAGCTGGGAAGATTCGTCGTCAGCCCAAACATTGAAATAGCCCAGAACAATACATCTGAGGGCTTCCAATGTTTCGCTGATGATGAATTTGGCAACCTCCTGCAGGAAATTCCCCCCCATGCCAGAGGGTCGATAAATAAGGAGAATCCTTCAGACTGTGCCTGGACCCCCACGAACAGTGACACATTCAAAAGAACCTGGGGTTCCCATAAGGTGCACGGTGAAGCCCAAGTCGGATCTAAAGCAAACAGCTACTCCACCGCCCCTACGTTCCTCTCTGTGGCAGTGCACCATGGTATACCCAAGTGGGACGGCAGCCACAAAAACTGGGCCAGCATCATCCCCAACCCAGGTCTCCATGATGCAAGCCAGATCGACTGAGGAAATCAAGTCCGCAATAATTGCGGTCTTGTTCCTGATCGATCTGGCATTGCATATCACTGCCCTCAGGGGATTGGTGGGTAAAGCAGCCCCTCGGGTTACCTGACCACTTGGAGACAGGCACCAAACACGTCTGGCCTCTCTCTTGAGCCTGTCATAATCCAGGGTGCCTTCTAGACCTGATAATCCCTATCCTACCACCCTCCACTGTGCATGGGGCTCCCCAATGCCTGAGAGCACCCGGGCCCCTCCAAATCCCCTCCTCCCAGCAATGTCTTACAGTAGTATCAGAAACCAGGAGGCAGGTGAAGGACCATAAATTATGCTTTTTTCAACTGCCAATGTTTACCCCCTTCCTCCTTTGCTGATGCCATGCTACTTTGGTTTATTTTTAAGCAACAATGAATGATAGGGGTTATGTTAATGTTCTAGTTAATCACCTCCTGTGGGTGTAATGTGTCACGAGATGCAGCCAAATGCCATACTGCTTCCAAGGGGTGATTAATTTGAACATTAACGTAACCCCCTGGAGTTAATTATTGCTAATATTATAATTGGAATCTATTAGAGTTATACAATGTTTAACTGTATTTACTACAGATATTCTTAATCAGTGACCTCAAATAGTCCTTTCGCCAAAGATTAACAATAGGTATTGTGAGTATTAGGGAGATAACAAGTCAACATCACATCGTGTATCTTTGATGAAATATCATAACATTTAAAAACACGTAACAGTGACACATTTGTTTGTCAGAAAGAAACATGTTTGAACATTTATTTGCAAGACAGCTCTGTTGCATGAGACAGAGGAAACAATGATAAACGCTCATGCTGTCCAATGTATAGAACTGTTATTACCAAACCGCAAATCACACATAGCACTAATCCCCATTCACAAATGAACACACAGACAACAAACAATTACATACTGCATTTAAAAAAATATATATTGTCAGTTGTACATTATGCTGTTTATGAAGCAGCAGCAGTGAGAAGAATGCAGTGTTCAATGAAGATTTTTATTTTATTTATTTAGCTTTTGTTGACTGGGTAAGTGCACTAGACAAATCCTGCCTATTTTCAGGCACGACCCGGGGGAGGGGGATACAGATGAATGCCAACTGACCTTGAACCAGATTAAGCTGTTGGTGGTATTTATAGCGAATGAGAGAAATTTGGCCAGGACACCGGGGAAATTCCCCTACTGCATTGCAGTTCGTGCCAGAGTAGCCATGGAAGAGGACGTTCAGGCAGACGCTCTGCCTGTTAGCAAACAGGAATCGGAATCAAGACCCAGGATGACTATGGAGCCGGCCACTGATTTTCTGCAGGAGGCATTGCATGCTTGTATGCAAGCAAACGAGAGTCAAAATACAGAAAAAGCTTGCATACCTGACAGTTTTGATATGGAGGCCATCGCTACTACGGAGCTACCAGTTGGCCATGCTGGAAGGAGACAGGATTCAGACAGTTTGGAGGAGACTACGAGGAGGGAGACTGTGAATGCACTTGAAACCCAGGATTCAGCCGTTTCGCAGGGACCTTTACTTGCGGAGACAGCGGGTTGCTACTCGGAGGACAATCGGTGTCGCACATTTCCGGGTGCACCCATGAGCGATCCCCCGCTACACAAAAATGCCGAAACAACCGCAGCAGCGACAACAGCATCTCAAGCAGTGAAGGCACAGTTCAAGCTTCAAACCCAGGAATCAAATATGCGGGACTGGTCAGAAGAGGACTCTCTCACGAATGCAGGATGGATTAAATGCGAGGCGGGACTCCTAATCCAGACTGGAAACCAGTCGCCTATACTTCACCGAAGCATGCCACCGAACTGAGCTCAGGTAGTGACTTTCATGCTATTAAAGGTGTACACCGATTATTGCAGGACAAGGATGCTACTAGTAGCTCCAAGTTTCCTCTAATGGGGGGTAAAACTAACGTGTCTAAAGGAACAAATAGTAATGCTGAATCAGAAAGAGAGAATAATTTACCCCCTCCACGGGTTTCTATGGCAGACCTTTTCAAGCAAAAGCTTGAGCAGGCTCCCAGGAGAAACGGTGTGAGATTAAGATATAGAGGAGGTTTAACCTCACACCCCGGATAGATATTATATAGTTAACACTCTGCTCAAAAATACGATGTCTTTTTCCCCGTCTGATTTTTTTGCACTTATTCATGTGTCTGGAGAAGATTCCTTTGATATAAGTTTTCGAACAAATAATGGTTTGGAAAAATTTTGGGAAAAATACTCCAATTTGAAAAACACTCCTTTATGGGTACCTTTTTTAGCCGTTCCTCTAACTAGGCCACAAATTAGGTACGTCACAGTAATGTTTAGGAATGAAGGAGTAAATATTAGTGACATCTATCATTGGATGCAAAATAGATGTGATATTTTAGGCCCCCCTGAGGCCTTGTTAGATTTGGAAGGTATTTGGACAGGGAGTTGGAAATTTAAAGTTAAATTATTCCAAGTAAATTCAGACATAATTCATCTCCCTAACAGTTTTTTTTTCTAGGGAAAGATAGGGGTGTAGTTTTTTATAATGGTCAACCCAGAGCCTGTTATAAATGTGGATCACGGTCTCATATTAGCAGTTCCTGTGAAATGATGAAATGTTCACTTTGTGGAGGCTTTGGTCATTCAATGGATTTATGCCAGAACATATTCAATGCAACCTCTGCGATGAAAAGGACATGCTTTCCACCAATGTCCCTGGGCAAGCGGAATAAAGCGGAGGTTGGAATCATGAGGAATTGGTACTTCAAGCTCAGGGTAGAACTCATAGGCCGGGGCTCTCTACAGATGTACCACCAACCTTAGCACCAATAACAAAAACAACTACTCAAGTTCCCAAAGCATCTCAGGACCATAGAATTGAGCCTACACAGGCAGTTAATATGCCACCCCCAAAACAGATTTTGAAATTGTGAAAGGAAAAGGTTTACTAGATCTACTTTAAAAATGTCTGTTCCTGACCCTCTTCCAACATCTAATATTTTTTGCCACTACAAGATGATCCAGGAGAATCGGTTTAGAGTCAAACACATCTCACAGATCTGAGATGATCACTGAGGATAAGGAAGAGAAAATTGATAGAGGTCATGAAGGAAAAAAAAAGTAAAAAAGTAAAAAGAAAGCAAATGATAATTTGAAAGGGGAATAGGCTGATTTGGAATACCTGATGTCTGCATTACATCTTTTATCTATTAACGTCAGAGTTTAAAACATATAAAAACAAATCTCTGTACTAACGCACTTATCAACCTTACCTGTAGATGTCTTTTTTTTGCAGGAATGCCATATTTCCTCTTTTAAAGAAATAGAGGTACTTAAAAACGATGGTACTGGGGGCCTTCTTTTTGGTCTTTCAGCACAGATATAGCAGATGGGATTGGTATTTTATTCAAAACCACTAATGTACATATTATTCGTTTAATAGATGTAAAGCCAGGTAGAGCCTTAATTCTAGATTGTTTAATAAGAGATTTTTCTTTTAGAGCTTGTTAACATTTATGCACATAAACCAAATCTGCTAGGGTAGATTTATTTGGTGATATTAAACCTTTTCTTTTACTAAACGACATATTATTTGGGGAGGGATTTTAATTGTTCTTTAGACACACCTGTAGCTACAACTAAACAAAAAAAAATATATTGTGACTCCAATGCTTTAAAGCAAACTTTAGATGTTTCAAATATGCAGGATGCTTTCCGAAAATTACACCCCAATGATACTGGTGCGACATATCATAGATTTATTTATGCCACCAGAATAGACATGTTTTTGTTTTCTCAATATTTACACCCCAATGTCTGTTATTCTCAACCAACGGAATTTTCTGATCATAACATTTTATTTTGTTCATTTCATTTACAGTTTATTCCACCAAAAATCTATCTAAATATAATCGTTGGAAACTTAATATATCACTGCTTGATAAGTTGTTCTTTAAAAACCAAACTGAAAATTTATTTGCTTATAGAGATTCAGTATTTTGTGCATATTCTGACCCTCTACGTTGGTGGATGGACACAAAACAAAATTAAAAAGCTATTTCTCTCTTTGGCAAAATTAAAGCTAATTCCAAATATATAAAATATTTACTTGCTCGTAACCATTATATAAACTAATGTCATTTGATTTAAAAAAGAATCAAGGGTTGATTCCTCAAATTAAATTATTAAAGGAACAGATGAAAGAATACCAGTACGATAGAGCCAAATCATTGGACTTAGAGTTTAAATTTGGAGTTAAAACTACCCCAGCCTCGGATCCCTTTACAGCTTGTAAACATAGATTAGAAACCACCCTTATGACCCACTTACGGGCGAATACTGGAGAAGTATGCACAAAGGATATGGATATACTAGCTGTAGTACAAAAATATGTGGAATTATCCTTTAAAATGCAGAGTATCAAATCCTCAGATTTTCCTTCTTCTGACCCCTGTTCCGGAACTACGAGCACTACAATGATATCTTTGATACAACCAATAATGCCACAAGAAGTTGAAGTAGCAATCCAACAGTTAAGTAAAGATATGTCACCAGGATGGGATGGTCTACCCAATGAGTTTTACAAACTTTTCTCTCCTATATGACATATTTTTTACCTAAAATATTCAATTTCTTATTATTTTCATCTGGTGACTTGTTGGGTTTTAATACCTCACTATTATTTTTTCTATATAAATCAGGGGACAAGGCATCACTACTAAACTGGAGGCCTTTAAGTTTATTAAATAGTGATTATAAAATACTTATGAAAATTTTGAATAATAGATTATTGTTAGTAGCGACACTAATTCACCCAGCCCAAACATGTGCCATCCCCATAGGAAAATTCAACATAATTTATACCTTTTACGAGAATTATTTGACCTAAGTAGTAAAACAGATTTCAGGGTACATCGTAGCTTTAGATCAAACCAAAGCTTTTGACGAGTTAACCATAAATACCTATTTTCAGTACTTCTACGATCGGAATCCACCCCTTTTGTACACTGGATTTCGGTCTTATATAAACAAGCTAACTGTATTCCCATGGTTAATAATATATTTGGGACAGAAGTACCTATATCAATTAGAGTACAGCAGGGATGCCCTTTAAGCCCACTACTATATTCTTTTGCCCTGGATCCCATTATCAGACAAATTGTGTGGGACACAAATATTATAGGCTTAACTCCTGCCCCTGGTTTACCAATGGAAAAAATAACTGCATATGCAGATGATATTACTTTACTCTTACAAGATTTACCTTCCTTACAGAGGGCCCTATTTATATTCTCTCAGTTTGAGACATTATCAGGAGCTCAAATAAACATGGAAAAAAGTTTCATTTTTATTCTACAATCTACAGACTCAGATCCAACCAGTATTGCAAATATACCTGTAGAATCAGCACACTGTAAGATTTTAGGAATTTGGTTTGGAAATGGTGATTTAGTGACATACAACTGGGAAAAACAATTATACATTGGAGAATTTAAGATTCACAGATGGAAGGGATGGAAATTTGGAAAAAAGAAGAGGGTTACTATAATAAAGAAGTTTGTGTTACCAGTCTTTTTATATTTAAGTTATGTGTATCCGCCCCCTATTAATTTAGAAACTAGACTATTAAGTATTTTTTTCCAAATGTTATGGGGTAATAGATTAAACCCAGTGCGCAGGGACATTACATACCTTCCAATTAATAAAGGAGGCCTTGGAATTGTTAATCCTATTATTTTTTACCATTCCATCTTTCTATTTGATTCTTTTTCATATTTATGGTCGGATGATACTAAGACTTGGCAAAAGTGGTCCAAATCTTTATGGTCTGTATATTTAAATAAATGGTCCCTGCTTCCTCCTAAAATACTTGGTAAACATTTACTACCATCATATGGAGTACTTACTTTTAAAAAATTACAACAATGGAAAATATTACTTCCACAATTGCTTACCTTTTCAAGGAAAACTTTTTATAATTTTGTGGTGTTTGAAGTGCAGAAATGTATTCCCCTGTTTCCAGAATGTGTTATGCTATTAGGAAATTAACTGATTTTAGAGTACCCCCTTTCATCTGGGATGTAGTATGGTTATCGATACAAGGGAAGTTAGGGGTACATGGTAATTTGAAATACAAACCTATCACTGAAAGATTTTGTTTAAGAGACACATGTATCAACTGTGAAGAAACCATGGTTCATTTTTTTGTATATTGCCCTTTTAGTCAAAAATTTTGGCAAGATGCTGCTATTTACTGGAATCTTCCGATTTTAGGTAATGTTACATATCAAACTATAGTTCTAGGGAATTATACTGGCTCATGGAGACGTTATCATAGGAGCACCTTAAATGTTTTTTTTGCTTTCATACAATATTATCTTTGGCAAGCCAGGTGTCAATATATCTTTCAGCAGTTAAATGTGTTAACAAATACTTTGTTTATTCAAATTGAACAGGGCTTACTTTCTGTTAAAACCAGGGATTTGAGTTCTTTCCCCAAATCAAAAGTTGATTTATTTTGGAAAAATTTTATTTCTATATGATGCATTAAGTTTATATTGGGACGTTTTTGTTTTCTCAACATCATGTTAAAGACAAACATACGATGTATTTTTTGTTTATGTGATTTTTTGTGATGTTATGTTTCTTGTCAATAAAATTTTCCCCTACTCTTTTCGATAAGTGCCATGGGATCTTTAACATCCACCTGAACTACCACCAATCCAGGCAGATGGGACCTCGGTTTAACGTCTCATCCGAAAGACGGCACCTCAGAAATGCAGCACCCCTCTCATGCTGCATTACAGTGTTAGTACTAGGATATTAACCCAAGTGCCAGATGTGGGAACTGAACCCACAGCCCTCTGATCTCCCGGCCTCAGAGGCGAGTGTGCTACCTACTGAGCCACTGACACTGACAAGATCTCTCTCTCTCTCTCTCTCATACTGGCAGAGCTGGTTATATGATACAGCTGCTGAGAAAAAAAAATGTTTTTATACCAGCAACTCCAGCTATATTATTTGATCTACTGATTTGGTATTACTCCCGCCATTATTATGTAGTCCAGCTCAGACTTGAATGAGCCACGGCATGGATGTTCACTGATTCCCTCGCACCCGCCAGCTGTGATACTGATAGTGTTGGTGATATTATTGGCATCTTGCAATGTAAAAGTAGAAACCTGTTCTTTGCACACATGCACACCCTGCCTTCTGAAATTGTGCTGCGCAATAGATAGACCCCAACCCCCCATTCTGCTTTTAAACCCGCAGCACCAGTGACACTATTAGGAGATCTGAAAAGTAAAATCAGGTTATATGGCACCTCTCTTTACAGTTACGCGCATTTCATTTCAGCGTTGGAGTCATGACTCACTCTCTCATTGCAGATCCCCTCCCCATGTCTGCTGTTCACTTGTCGTCTCCCGTAAATGCCAATGTTAATAAATCACCATTTGCCTCCCTGCTTTTCCTGAAATAACAGCAGTAGCTTTACTGCAGTTTTCTTGAATTTCAAGAAGAAATGAGGCTGACAGCAGTGACGGTGATAGTAACATAAATCCTCAATATCCACTCTCATGCCGGTCCCCTGAACTCACGGCATTCAGATGACTGCCTATAGATACAGCTATCAGGACACACAGATGTAAGTTCTTTTTATGTTCTGGTGGTTATTGTGCTGATGTGGCTGGGTGGAGGGAGTACAATAGCAACACGGGAGAAGCATATGTAAAATGTAAACATAACCGTCAGCATTGCTGTGATGGCGAACGCAAGTTCTATACACAGAATGCTGAAAGGATAAGTAGGACTTGGCTTGTTAAATAAATGCTCATGTAATTAGGGCACACAAGTATGTTAATAAGGAGTTTAACATAAGGCTCTTGGAATGCTGACAGCCAATGAGACTGCAGCATTTCCAAGACCCTTATAATAATACCCTTTGTGGGACTGTCTTCCCACAAACTCTCCATACATTCTATCTTAGCCAGTGGTGGTGGGGGGGGCGCAGTTTTTTCTTCTCCTCTTTCTTCCATCACCCGCCCACCTCCCCATACTAGTTTAAATGTTCAGCTAACAAACGTTTAAACCTTCCGTTTAGAACTGTGGCTCCTCTTCCAAATGGATGCAGGCCATCACTTCTGAATAGGCTTCCTATAATCTGTGTGGAAAGTTTCTGCTGACAATCCAGTTTTCAATTTTTTCATTTTACCCCATCTTTAATCAAGAATGAATAATAGTTGTTCCATAACAAGTTATTTCTTTGATCCAGTTCCAGCTACCTTTGAAATGGAATTGTAGATATTTTCTTGCCTGTCATTACAGATCTGATCACTCATTGCTAGCTAATAGCTTGGTTCCTGAGGTAGGTAAAACTGCTTTTTTATTCCATCATTGCAAAAAGATCCAACATCAGGGACAGTTTAGCATGAGAGGTACATTGTGATTGGTATAACAGAAACCATGTGGAGGGGGGCATCATCAGTGGGGCTTGGAGGTTAAAGGTTACAAACTATTTGGGAAAGACAGGAAAGAGGTAGGGGATTGTATGTAAATTACTTTTGATTTGGCAGAATGTGGCGATCAAAGGGTAACTGATGCAGAATCACTTTAGTTCCAAATTTCATTGGGGAGAGACTTCGTATTTGGTATCTGTTTCTGACCAGCAAGTCAGCAGGGGGATGACTTAGACATAAAAGTAATCAGGACAGCTAGTCTGGGTAACTTGCTCATACTGACGTTTGACTTCAGTTTCCCTGAGATCAACTGATTCAGTTTAGAATTTTTGAAATCTTTTTTTTAACTTACTTTTCATTTCCAATATTTCTGGGAGTATTGAGCACCTCCTATGGCAACTATACAAGTCCATCATCCCATCCAGGATAACCCTCCCTGTTCTCTCAATAGCCCCAGAGCTGACTTTCTCTAAGCCTCTTTAGGGGTACACTCCTCCCACACTGGGGCCTGACCTACCAAGTCAGATGGTCAGGAGCCAGATCTACAAACACAGAAACATAGAATTTGTTGGTAGAAAAGGACTGCTTGACCCACCTAGTCTGCCTAGATGGTCCCTGTCTAGTCTGTTTCTGCAGACTCTAAATGGTCTCTGGCAATCCTCCCTCCTCCCTACCTATTTCTAATATTGCCCTATGTCTATCCCATGCATGCTTGAAGCCCCCTACTGTTTTTGCCAGTAGCCCATCAAAACAGTGACTCCTGAATGGCGAGTAGTCAAATCAGCACCGGATTATAGCGAATGCCAATATTGGCAAACTCACTGTACCCCCTCTCCAAGGTCCACCCCCCTGGAGTTGGTATATTTAGCAAGAGAGGGTGTGGGAGCAAAGCCCTCCGCAAACAAAGAGTTTGCTGATTTTGGCATTTGCTGTAATCCGGTGCTATTTTGACATGGAACCATTTTTGCCTCCACCATTTCCACTAGCAGTCTGTTCCAGTCTCTATTAAAGAGGAAGTAGAGCAACCGAGGAGAGTGGGTGAGCCCCAGCAGATGTGAGGTCTTCTTTTACCCATGATTCTTTTGCTTTTCTTCTGCAAAACTCCAGACCAACCCGCTGGGACAGCATGCATTGTTTTCAAATGATTGCTCCTTCCACCATATTCTGTGGGTATAGTTTGCTGTGTCTCTTATTGAATAATAATGTTATATTGTGCTGTTTGGGCAAGAAGATGGCAAAACAAAGTTCAGTAGTTCGGTCAGCAAAAACAGTACAAGCTAATTAGCCATTATTATTATTCAGTAAGGGAAATACTGAATTATACCTGTAAATATATTATGAAGCAGTAGAACATTTGCCAACACCTAAAAACACACATCGTGAGTTTAAATGAGGTTTTATCCCCTGCAGTTACAGCAGTAGATGGTACTACAATTCAACAGTTAAAGGACATGGGATGCTGTAAAGGCATGCTATATGCTCATCTGTCTGGTTGGAACTGAGTGTAGTGCACATGGTGTCTTTTTATTTTTTGCTTTTAAAGAGTTTTTTTGTATTTTTTGAAGAGATGCGAGTGTGTGAGAGTGATGGCAACAGGACAGCAGAAGGCTTTGAGACACACAAGTGTGTGAGAGTGATGACAGTGGGACAGTGGCAGACTTTCAGAGTGGAATCAGCTGTTTACATATGCTTGAGAAAGGCATCTGCATGCTAGATAAGAGGCACTCTGTTTCCATATTCTGATTGGCTAATGATGTTCTCTTGAGTTATAATAAAGGAATACTTCTGACTGTACCAAAGTGGTGGTAAAACAACAGGAGCCACTGCACTCCTCTGGAGGTAGTTGCCCTGTGGTATGCTTGACCCTCCTCTGGCTAGCTGCAGTGACATCAGGGGTAAAGGATGCAGACCAAGGTCTCTGACATGGCAAACTGCTCACAAGACACTCCTTTATTAGGCTGGCCACCATTTTGCATTTGCACAAAGAGAGATGACAAACATAATAGCTGACATCATCAGTAACTAATTCTTAATGCAGTATGTGAAAGAGGCAACCAGGCAGGGAGCATTGTGTTACCCAAAGATTTCACATTCCAAGATGTAGCCGGTCAAGTTACCTTTCGTGATAGGCTTCCTCACCTCTGAAATAATCTATAGTGGAGTCAGCCGGTATGCAAGGCTGTTATCACAGTTTCTGCCAGTGACATGTTGCAGAATTCTGCAGGAACACAATGTAATCCAGTGGCATTTACTCCAATTTGTCACACAGGAAAGCGGTACATGCTTTTTAGAGCTGGATGGACTGTTTTGCCATAAATCAGACCCCCTTCCCCGGGATCCAGCACTTACCCATGGACTCAAGCATTACAGACTTTGCCAAAAAGTCTGGTTCCAGGTCCATGGTAAGTAAATCCGCCCCACTTCCCAGCCACCTCAATGCTGTTGTCACACTATGCTCAGCACAGGGAGCCAGCGGTATTCAGTTAGCAAAGAAGTTTATCCTGGTGTCATGTGACACCAGGAAGTTGGCTATAGGAAAGACCACCATGCTCCACAGGGGAGAGAGAGAGCTGAATGGAAAGCATATTGCTCTCTGATGGGGAAGGAACATACTTAATAGCACTGGTGGGCAGACAATCCTGAACTACAAGAAAAAAAAACAATATAAAAACAAAAAGAAACTGAAACACGGAACACTGACTGCAGTAACAGATAGTTCTGCTGCCAAAAATGTCAGGAATAAGGAGGGAGGGAGAGACAAGGCAGGTGGGCAAGCCCACAAAGAAAAGTCAAACTTGTGAGGGGAAATTCGTAAAGAAAGGAGACCACTTTTTGTACATGCCAACAAAAAGTGGTTGAGTGCAGTCTAGCGTTGCTGCCTGTAATACTACTATGCACTGCAGGCAATGGTAGTAAGGGAGGACAAGCAATTGTTGCAGAAAGGGAAAAAAAGAAATTCTGTTGAGAAAAATGAAAAAAAAGAAAACTACAAATTTCCAAATCAATTAAAAATTACAAGTTGCCAAAGGTGATGGACACAGGTGCTGCTGGATGATAGTAGTCCATGGAAGGCAAAGCAAAAATACAAGACCAAGTTTCTAGGTAGTGCAGTGCTGCTAGCAGGATAGGTAGTCCAGAAGAAGGCAAAACAAAGCAATCATCAATACAAGTTGCCAAGGGTCATGGTCATGGGTAGTGCAGAGCTGCTGGCTCTGTACGCAGTTCAGGGGAAAGCAAAGCCATCAGTAATTAAACTACATACAAGTTGCCATAGGTCACAGTTACAGTATGGGTGCTGTAATGCTGCTGGCTGGGTAGGTAGTCCAGGAGAAGGCAAACCAAAGCAATCATCAATAAAGGTTGCCATAGGTCACGGGTGGTGGAGTGCTGCTGGCTGTGTAGGTAGTCCAGAAGAAGGCAAAGCAATCATCAATGCAAGTTGTCATCGGTGATGGTCACAGGTGGCGCAGTGCTGCTGGCTGTGTGCATAGTCAAGGGGGAGGCAAAGCAAAGCTATCATTAAGTTCTATAGGTTACAGTCACAGGTGGTACAGTGCTGTTGCCTGCCTAGTCTGGGGAAGGCAAAGCAAAGCAGTTATTAAGTTTTATAGGTTACAGTCACAGGTGGTGCAGTGCTGCTGCCTGCATAGTCCGGGGAAGGCAAAGCAAAGCTATCATTAAGTTCTATAGGTTACAGTCACAGGTGGCGCAGTGCTGCTGCCTGCATAGTCCGGGGAAGGCAAAGCAAAGCAACCATTAAGTTCTATAGGTTACAGTCACAAGTGGTACAGTGCTGCTGCCTGCATAGTCCGGGGAAGGCAAAGCAAAGCTATCATTAAGTTCTATAGGTTACAGTCACAGGTGGCGCAGTACTGCTGCCTGCATAGTCCGGGGAAGGCAAAGCAAAGCTATCATTAAGTTCTATAGGTTACAGTCACAGGTGGCGCAGTGCTGCTGCCTGCATAGTCCGGGGAAGTCAAAGCAAAGCTATCATTAAGTTCTATAGGTTACAGTCACAGGTGGTGCAGTGATGCTGCCTGCATAGTCCGGGGAAGGCAAAGCAAAGCTATCATTAAGTTCTATAGGTTACAGTCACAGGTGGCGCAGTGCTGCTGCCTGCCTAGTCTGGGGAAGGCAAAGCAAAGCAGTCATTAAGTTGTCATAGGTCACGATCACAGGTGGTGCAGTGCTACTGACTGGGTAGTCCCGGGAAGGCAACGCAAAGCAATTATTAATTTGCTATAGGTCATGGACACAGGTGGTGCAGTACTGCTGACTGCATAGTCAAGGGGAAAACAAAGCAAAGCAATCATTAAGGTGCCATAGGTCATGGTCACGGGTGGTGCAGTGCTGCTGGCTGGGTAGTCCAGGGGAAGGGAAAGCTATCTGTAAATAAAATACATACAAGTTGCTATATGTCACAGTCATGGGTGGTGCTGTGCTGTTGGCTGCATAGTTCAGGGGAAGGCAAAGCAAACAATCATTATTTAAAAAAGAGTACAGTTCAATAATGAAAAAATTACAGATTTGTCAGTAAAAGGAGGAAAGAAATAGAAATTACATGCAGGCTGTTTTTCTCATCCATTGCTTTATTGAGAGTCGACTATTGCATCTGTAGACAACACACTGCCCAATAAAAGTACACAGGTGTCATCCTCAATCATGTTCCTTACTTTTCAATTTGTTCATTATTATCAATAACAAATAACAATTCACCACTATACTGGTGTGCTGTGTTCTGGATGTCTGCATCACCAATTTATATTCCAGGGCTGTAGTAGCATAACATTGTTGAGTTGCTGAATACAGTCAGTCACTATCAATAACAGTAGGACTTGGAGTCACTCTTAGTGAGTTGAGAAGGAAGTGGTACTGGTCATTTGGGCCTGTACGTGTGGGAGTCAGAAAATACACAAACAGAAAAAAAACATGAACATTTTCAAGCAAAGTCTGTCACGTAGGCACTGCAGCTTTAGACAAACAAAAGGGAGGGTCAAATAACAGGCTAAGTGATCATCCTGCACAGAGCCAACAAAATCAAACCCCAAAAGTGTTTCTGGTAACTCTAAAGTATTATCTTCCAAGCAGATGACTGAGCCCAATAAAGGTGCATCTGATGGATCAGTCTCCCACCTAAAAAAAAGGCTATTTAAAGCAGAAGGGCTGGTGGGCACCACCTGCAGAGGCACTCCCAGGTATGGAACACAGTTGCATTCTACACTGCTGTTAGTCCCTCAAAATCTGATTCCTCTGAGGCAGAGCCCGAAGAGGATAAACCAGATAAAGACGATGAAAGAGGTAGTGATGGCGCAGGTTTACCAGTGGGGATGAAAATTACTAATGTGGAACAATTAGAAGCAAATGTTTCTAATTCTACGGTTGAGGAGGAGGACAGTGGGTTAGAGGAAGGGAATAAAGCACAACAGGAAGAGGCCCAAGAAAAATCCAAAACACAAAAAAAGCCTATGGTGACTGATCTGCAGTGCCTACTCCCTGGCAACAAAACTAAAAATATATAATCTTTTGTTTTAGTCATACTTCTCCATTAGTGCTTCTAATGAGCTGGTGGCAACATGTGCTATTTGTAAACGGGCAGTCAGAAGGGATAAAAGAAAGAAACATAGAAAGTGATGGCAGATAGGGACCAAAGGCCAGCTAGTCTGCCCAAGAGTGTTGGGAACTTTAGCACTGAAAAGTCACCTACTCAGATGTCATACCATTAAAGAGAAATTCAGTTTTGGAAACAGAAGAGAAAGTGACAGTGATGGTAGCTCAGTACTCTCAGGGGTAACTCCAATGGGTCAGACAGAAGGAAGGCCTTGGAGGAGGGGGCTTTGTTCACATCTGCTGCTTTGTGCACTGCTTGAATTTAGTAGTTCAGAGTTTTCTTGATGAGAACAGGGACACTTAGCACTGCTAAAAGAATCTGCACTTATTTCCATCACTCAAGCAAAGCCTGCCACTTGTTTAAAAAAATACAGGAGGAGCATAATTTACCTTTGCACAGACTGATCCAAGACATTTCTGCTAGGTGGAATTCAACCTTTCTTATGTTCCAAGGCCTGCTGGAACAAAAGAAAGCTATCAGACAATATACCTTGGAAAACAAAATTGGCGATGTAAACATCTATATTACACCACCACAGTGGGCCATTCTGGAATTTGTAATTTTACTCCTCCAGCCATTTGAGGAAATCACCAGAGAGGTGTGTGCAAACACAGTAACTCTGAGCCAGGTGATACCCTTAATAAAAATGTATAAATTCAGATTGAATCTGATTAGAGAAAATTTAGAGAACGCAGCCAGTTCCACCACACACGCTGCCAGTGGTGCTGACAGGTTCCCTACCAGAATACAAACAAATATGCCAAGATGAATGATTAAAAAAAGTTGATGAAGATGAAAAACTACACAAAATGCTTCAGTTGGAGTACTACATTAAAGCAACAATCTTGGACCTATGATACAAATCAAAGCAACAACTGAGTGATAATGACACTTCTTTTGAGGTAAACAAAGAAGAAATAATTGCTGAAGTCCATGCTGTCATGAAACAGAGTACAACATCAGCTCCTCAGTCTTTGTCATAACACAGCACAGCATCAGGCAGCCCCTCCTCTGGTATTCTAGCTTTTTTCCATCTTCCTCTTTGGCCACTGTGGCAGGATCTTCTTCTTCACCACCACCATTCAAAAATAGCAGCATTGTCCCACCCAGTTCAATTTCAGATCTCTGGAGTCTCTTGCAAGATGACATTGGGATATCTTCATCCACTTCTTCTAACATAGCCTCAGCACAGACCATTGTTGAAATGTACTTGGCAGAGCCCAATATTGATTGGAATGCTGATCCTTTGAAATACTGGAAATCAAAACAAAATATGTGGCCTGCTTTAGTACAAATTGCAATGAAGTACATGAATTGTCCTCCAACTAGTGTCTATTCAGAATGATTGTTTAGTTCAGCTAGTAACGTTATTACTGATGCAAGATCCTGTCTGTCACCAGAAAACAATGAATGTTTGACATTCCTGGAAGTCAACATTCCTTACTTTAATTTGAAATATAATACTTGAATGAAACATTTGCATACTGACACTGAGCAGGCCATATCTACTATACACTTTCATGGTGCCTGTGATGAAAAATATTTTGTGAATAGCGTCTACTTACTACAACGCATGCATGAGATAGGACAGGCCAAGCAGACCAGAATTACCTGAATGAACACAATGAGCAGCACAAAAAAATAATAACATCAGTGGGTATGAGTCCATATAATACAGCAAGCAGCTGCATTTCATGTCCCAAGCTTACTTGGTAGTACTATTTATCTGAACTGGAAGGTAGGTACTGCTCCCTACTAGTACTATTTCTTGTCAGTAACTGCATAAAAAACATAGTGTTTTATATTACCACCTGACTGTACTGTAGTAGGACTTCAATAGTATAGCTATTGTTTTCGTTGTCTTACAACAGATAGCTTAGCTGAAGACTGAATGCTCTTCTTTGAATAAATACATTTTTTCACATCCCTCTGTTCATATTTGGCTGCCATTACTGGAGAAAAATGTTACTAAATTCATTCATCCATTTCATTCATTGCTAGTAATATGACGTAATACTACACCTCAGTTATAGTAACTGGACTGAGATTATATTTGATATACTTTTTTGTAATGTACTTGGCACTGGTTAGCAACTGTTTCTTGGAAGTAGGAAGGGTGTATTTATACATGTGTGCATTCAGGTTCACACAGCAGTGTGGAACTATTTTATTGACTACACCACACTTGACTGATGTGACTGCTTGGATGGTGGTCTGTAAGAAGATGTATTTCATTTTTTTCTTTAAATGATGTTGCTGTGCTGAATAGAAGTGGTAAAAAAAAAACATACCACCTGTTGGACCAGGTAGTGTACAGTACCACAGTACACTGGGACATGCAATGCAGCTGCATCACAGGGGTAGGGTGGGCAAACTCTTATTGCTGCTCATTTGATCGTTCATTAGTCATTTAATTATTTAGCCTGGTCTGCTCTGGAACATCAATAAATAAATATACCCTCTCCTCCACAAGTAGCTTTAAGTAAGCAATAACCCACAACAGGGTATGCGGTTACTGAGGATTAATCAACACCCCAGTATGTTGTGAGGCATGAGGCCATAGGCTGAGAGTCCTCACAGCACCGGGGTGTTGATGCATCTCCAATAACTGCATACCCTGGAGTAAGTTGCACTTATAACATGAGCTATTTAAGCAAAAAAAGAAAATCAAAAAAGGTTTTTTTTTTGCTGTTTAAACATCAAAAAAGGTACTGTATCCTGCCACTTTGCAAAATAGTCCCTAACAAACAATGCATCCTGCATTGCTGTTCTGCACATAGAAATGTCACAGATGCACTGCTGATATGATCCGTGACATCTCTTGTGCATCAAATTCACTCCTACATATCCTACATGCACAAAGCACCCCCCACACACACACACATACAACAACTGTTCCCAGACAGCACTCTACTTGGATCATTACCTCCATACTGACACATGCAAAACAAAGGGAAAACCCACCACCATTCATTGCTTCTGTTCCAGTCACTTTTGCCGCAGTTGCCTTTTGCTACGCCCCTCTTTCTCTTTCTCTCTCTCCAGAAAGAGAGAGAGAAAGAAAGATATCGATTGCTGGACCATGCTGCAGTGACAAGGGCACAGAGCCTACAGTGTCAACAGAGACAGAAAGAGACAACACTACAGAAATAATGGGCTGCATGTCCTGATGTATCTGCCACTGTGTCTTTCCTTCTCTTACCCACTTTCTTTTGCTCACTCTCGGTGGCGGGGGAGGCAATGATGCTGCACATATTAGTATGCTGTGTCTCGGGGCTCCATGTAGCACACAGGTCTCGGTGTCTCAGCAGGGGCACAACTGCCCCTCGTACAAACTGGTCTCTCTCTCTGGATTGATCACTGCACTGCACTACGATGACAAGGGGACAGAGCCCACAGCGTTAACAGAGAGACAGAGAGAGATATCACTACAGACATGTCGCTCTACAAGTCCTGATGTTGGTGTCACTGTGTCTTTCTCTTTCTCTCTTCACTGCATTCATACCGGCGACAGGGAGACACAGACAGACAGATGACTGCATGGCTTAATACAGTGACAGACACACATGACATGACAGCAGCACACTGATACGTGATTAGGTTGGGAATGGAAAAGTGTCACAGGCAGCTGCAGCCCAAACACTGTCTCTTGCTCTCTCACAAACCTGAACTGGGTGTTTCTCTCTTTCTCTCTCTCTCTCTCTCTATATATATATAGATATATACATATATGTATATAGATATATATATATATATCTATATATATAGATATATATCTATATATCTATATATATAGATAGATATATATAGATATATATATATATACACACATCTATATATATATATATATATATATATATCGCTGCTCTCTACTGTGTCTGTCTCCATGGCAAACCAGCAGAGGACATGGGGTGGGTGGCGAAAGACAGCCTACTGTGTGAGCTTCGTTCTCTTTCTACGGACACCACTACCTGCACATTGATGGCTACTTACTGGTGTCGGTAGAGCGAGGCATCAGAGCGACCTGCACAGTGACTGTAACTATCAATTTTTCCACAAAGGGAGAGCACCTGCAGTGTGACTGTAATTATCAACTGTCTCTTCCTATACTTGGTTGCCGGTTTGTCTCTCAGGAGCTCTCTGCTCCCCCAGCATACACAGTGTACGGGGGGGGGTTACCAGGATATGCGGGTCTGAGACACAGATAGAATCACACACACTCCGCCTAGGTGCACGCACAGACATAGGCTGAGCGACAGGTAGGTGCAGCACCACTGACCTGGAATTAAGTAGTATGGCACGGACTCAGTGGCAATGTGTAATATTTTACACAGACAGTGGTCCACCAGGACTACAGATTGTCATCTATTGTTAGTCACCTAATTTGCCCCTACCCCTCATTTTGGACACTGACAAGGAATGAAGTGCTGTGGTACGGTTTTAGTGTCAATGTGTCTTGCGTCCGCCCTCTGTGTCTTGCTGTGGTTGGGAAAGGAATAGCACCAATAACACAGTCCCACTTGCTAACTGTGCATTGCAGGATATACTATGGTATCCCTAAACTCAGTATGCCAATGATCAGCATACCGACTTAAATCGCCCGAAATCCACAGCCCCAAATGAATCACATGCCTGACAGGAAAATTTCGGGCATTACAACGAAAACTAAGTGTAAAATACAGGAGGCTTTGCCCCCCACAATCCCCATGTGGTGGACTCTGCCCCATAACTAAAATAACTAACTCCAAGAAAGTGCAGACCCCGGAGTAAAAAAATATTAGTTACGGGAGCGAGTTCTGTAAAAGGATGTGACCTGGTCCAGAGGGAGCTCACTGGTAGAGCTGCTGGTGGTTTAGCCCTGCACACCACTGGAGCAACTCAGCCAACTCCCTGAATCAACTGTCCCTTGACGTGCACCAACAGGGGTAAGATAGCAACCCGTCACATCTGCAACCTTATCCCTGTCAAAATCCATCAGAGAATCCATCGCTGGGATGCTCACTATCGGGACACTACATCTATCGGGCAATACTGCCTGGGCAAGTGTGTGTGTCAGGATAGTGAGCCACGGCAATACATAAGGGTACCGCATTGCAAAGGGCTGTCAGCACATTTTGCCTTGCAATGTTCACAACAAGAGCCAGTGGCAGATTGTCAGGGTCGCTCCACGGAACTGTGGATTAATGCTAAAGTAATCCACAGCCCCGCAAAGACTCAGCCAATCGGGTTGCATGTTTCTGTCAACTCATATTAAAATAAAAAAATATGTTGGCTGCTTATTGGATGGTGGTAAGTATGGACTTGCATCTCTCTCTCTCTCTCTCTCTCTCTCTCCCTCTTTCTCTCTCTCCCCCTCCGTCTCTTTCTCTTCCAGCACACTCACCAGCCCAAGCAGGTATGCCAGCATGGGAGGCCACAGGCCATAGAAACATAGAATTTGACGGCAGATAAGGACCGCTTGGCCCACCCAGTCTGCCCATTTCCCTATCTGATGGATAAGCTGCAGATCCTAGTTAACCAGCAGCCTACTTCTTCCTACCCCAACCCCCTAGAATTGCCTTATGACTGTCCCATGCATGCTTGAATTCCACGACTGTTTTTGATTCCACAACCTCCTCTGGAAGGCCGTTCCATACATCCACAACCCTCTCTGTGAAAAAATACTTCCTTAAATTACCTCTGGGCCACCCCTTCTATCTTCAAATTGTGCCCCTTGTTCTTGCACACCTCTTTTTTGAAAGATCCTACCTTCTTGGACTTTGCTGATTCCCTTGAGGTACTAGAAGTTTCTATCATGTCCCCCTCTCCTCCTTTCCTCCGAGGCTATACATATTAAGCTCCTTAAGTCTCTCTTCATATGTCTTCCAGTGCAGACCCTGCACCATTTTAGTGCCCTCCTCTGGACAGCTTCCATCCGGTCTATGTCTTTGCAGATTGGGTCTCCAGAACTGCGCAGTACTCAGATGTGGTCTCACCCAGCTGTCTGTACAGAGGATAATAACTTCTTGTTTTCTACTGGTGATGCCTCTCCTATGCATCCCAGTATCCCCCCAACCCTCCTTGCTGCCCTCTCCATTGCTTGCTCACCTTTAGGTCATCTGATGACTACCCCCAGGTCCCTTTCCATTTTGTTGTTGTTAGTATCTCACCCCATTGTGTACTCTTCCCTGGGTTTGTTTCCCAGGTGCATTACCTGCACTTCTTAACATTGAATCTAAGCTGCCATACATGTGACCATTCCTCTAACCTTGCCAAGTCCCTTCTCATCCTTTCCACCCCACCTTGTGCATCAACTCTGTTGCAGATCTTTGTGTCATCTGCAAAGAGACATACTTTTCCTTCCAGTCCCTCTGCATGTAAATCATAAAGACATTGAAGAGGACCGATCTAATACTGAACCCTCATTGTACCCTACTAACCCCCTTTTTCAGAGTGGACTGCATTTACTATTACTCTCTGTGTCCTATTCTCCAGCCAATTCTTTACCCAGGCTGTCATCTTGGGACCCACTCCCAGGCCAGCTAACTTGTATATTAATCTTTTGTGTGGGACTGTGTCAAATGCCTTGCTAAAGTCTAGGTAGGCCATGTCCACAGCCCCTCCCTGATCAACTACTTTGGTCACCCAGTCAAAGAAATCTATCAGATTTGTCTGGCATGACCTTCCTGCTGTGAATCCATGCTGCCTTGGGTCCTGTCCCCTCTAGCCTCTAGATACTCAACAATTCTTTCCTTCAGAGTATTCCATCATTTTCCCTCACTGAGAGTTAAACTAACAGGTCTGTAGTTTCCTGCTTCTGCCTTGCTCCCACTTTTGTGATGGGGAATCACATCTGCCCTCCTCCAGTCCTCAGGTACCACCCATCCTCCCATGATTTGTTAAAGAGGGTAGTCAGTGGTGTCACTAGTCTACCTTAGTTCTTTTAAATTCTGGGATGAATCCCATCAGGCCCCATTGCTTTGTCCACTTTCAGTTTTAGAGGCTCTTTCAGAACCCTTTCTTCTGTAAATGGAGCTGGTAACAACTTCTGTATCCAGAGTGTTTCTACTGTTTGTTTTAGGTGCCTCCCCTCTTCCTTGGTAAATACTGAGCAAAAATATTTGTTTAGTATCTCTGCCTTTTCACAGTCACCCTCTGCCCACCTGCCTCCCCTTTATTAAGCCTCACTATCCCTCCCTTGGTCTTCCTTCGGCTCCTGATGTACCTATAAAAGGTTTATCCCTTTCTTAACTGGGTTGGCTATCTTTTCCTCGGTTTGGGCCTTTGCTGTTCTGACTGCCTTTCCAGCTTCCTTTTGCTTTAACTGATACAGTTCTCTGTCCTGTTCCTTCTGTGATTCCTTGTACTTCCTGAATGCTTTCTTTTTCTCTTGAACCTTCACTGCCACTTCCTTTGAGAACCATAGTGGTTTCTTACCTTGTTTGTTTTGTTTATTTGCTATACACAAAAGCTTTTACCTCTGTGATGGCAGTTTTTTATTCCCATTTTCTTCCACCCCTCCTTCCTGCCCATTTGCTAGTGCATTCCTTAGGCACTCACCCATTTTAGCAAAGTCAGCACTCCTAAAATCCAGTACCTTTGTCTTTGTATGGCTTGACTCTATTGCTGTTTATTGTGAACCATACTGTTCGATGGTCGCTAGTTCCAAGATGGCTACCCACTTCTACATCTGTGATCCTCTTTTCATCTATATTTGAGAGAACCAGGTCTAAGATTGCTCCCTCTCGAGTGGGCTCCAATACTAGTTGTCTAAGGCATGCCCCCTGTAGGGCATCCAGAATAACTCCACTCTTAGAAGTGGCTGCTGCAACTGCACTCAGTTAACATCTGGCATATTCAGATCACCCATCAGCAATATCTCCTTTATCTGCCATTCTAAGTATACTTTCTATCATTTCCTTGTCCATTTCCTCCCCCTGAGAGGGGGATCTGTATATAACCCCTGTGCGGATTGTGGTGCCATTGCCTGCCTCCAAATTGACCCACAGTGCTTATTCTCCTCCCTGTTTACCCTTTTGTTCTGTTGCATGGAGCTACTCATTGCTTTGCTTTAGCAGTTTACCTTTCATTTAAATAATGAATTTATTTTTCACTTTGTGTCTCTGTGTTAAGTAATACAGAGTTTGGCACCTTTTATGCATTTTATCACATTATTAAAATATTTATAAATAATCAGAACTACTTAGAACCTCCTCCCCTGTGTTCTGGTTGATAAGGGTCCGAACTTCACTGAGTTCTCCCAGCCCTAATGCTTATCTAGGTCTAGGTAAAGTGTATTGTTCAACACAAGGTTATTACACAAGGCTCTTACATAAATTAATATAAAATTCAGACAGTTCGTATATGCATTCTGCCAAAACACAATTCTATAAAATTCATTTTTATGTTGCTTGCACGCATGTGCAAGAAACATAGTGCCATCAATGGAGATTTCGGAGGTGTGTCATCTCCTCCTCCAATTCAGTCAGTCAGCTGGCAGGCATGGCCCTGTAAGCCAATGCATTTTGGAGCTGTCTGACCGCTCAAAATGCAGTGCTCCACAGTTGAAAGAGACTACGCTTCAGTGAGCAGAGATAAGAAGCCCACTGGGCGTAGCTCACCACCAGGCGTCTGGCGCCCGCACCTACTGCATAGCCGACGGGTGCCCAATCCCGTCGGCTGAGTTCGTCCCCACAGTTATGGGTGCCCGCTGGAGCCCACCCAGGCGTGGCAATGAATCCACAGCCGGCCGGGGCTGCCCAATCCCCGCTGGCTGGGCGCCCCCCAATGTCCTTGTGCCATGCTGGAGCCCATCCCAGCAGGCCAAGCCAGTCCACGTAGTCTTTTTTTAATTTTAAACCTAAAAGCAGCGGGTCGCCGGGCGTCTCGACCCCCTCCCACAACCCACACCCACCCACTGCGCACCCAGCCTCCCCGCCCCCCTCACCCCATGCCTCCTGACTCTGGCGCGGCCGGTCTTGAGGTGGACCGGGGAACAGGTCTGCACTCTTCAAAGCCGACCGCGAACTGAGGAAATGCGGTAAGCTGTATAATGGCCTAGATAAGGGGTTTCAACTTTGTGCATATCTCAGTCATTTTGAGATTTTGCGCCAAATTTTCAACATGGGGTTTTGGGCCCCTTCTCATGAATGATGTCACTGTCATGGGCGTTATTCGGGCCGAAGGGTGATTCGTGCAGTGACTGCCAAGATCACCGCGGGCCTGAATACCATGACAGTGACATGATTCGAAGAGTAAAAAACCCATGTTAATGGTTCAAAAATAATACTGTTCTGGCGATGCATTCGCGGTTCCTACCCAGTAGCGTAAGTTCGTGGAATTTCAATATTTTCTCCAGATTTTCAACATTGCCTTTTACCACACCTTCTTATGGTAGTACAGCTGTCATTTTCACATCTCACCCAAAATGTGTTTTGCCCATGTGGCGCAGAATGCGGCCGGTGTCTTGAAAATCAATATGTGGGACAAATTAAGAAAATCACAATGACACTGTTCATGAGCAGAGGTCTTAAAATGGCTATGTTGAAAATTTGGTGAAAAATTCCTAAAATGACTGTTTTTCTGAGTGTGCGTTAGCAGTTCCTCGCTGAGCTCGTAAGTTATAAATTTTCAATATTTTAGCTCAGATTTTCAACATTGCCATTTACCACCTCCTATATGAGCAGTACAGCTGTCACTTTTCACATCCTGCCCAAAGCGTGTTTCTGCCCATGTATAGCGCACAATGGGCGCGATCGGTGTGCAAACTCAATCGTATGGGACACATTAACTAAATCACTGTGACACTGTTCATGAGCAGAGGTCTTAAAATGGCTATGTTGAAAATTTGGTGAAAAAATTCCTAAAAATGACTGTTTTACGAGCGTGCGTTGCGCAGTTCCTACGGACGCTCGTAAGTTCGCACATTTTCAATATTTGCGCTCCAATGACTTCCAAATACCTAAACAGCACATAGAAGCAAGCAACATTCGGCATTGACAAATGCTTGTTATAATTTATCTCAGTGCACAAAATTCTATCATACTAGCCATTTAAAAGTCAGAGCTACTGAAATTTGTAGCAAATACATATCCTACCAACCTACTGTACATTCTATCTGAGTTAAGAAAACCTTCATACAATATCATATTTTACTCAATGTTGCACATCCTCTTCTTTTTCACCTTTGCTACAGCTAAAAAATAGTTTGCCAAACATTTAATTGCATACACATCCCTTGTTGTAAGAAATATATTGGTTAACCACTCCCTATCTATTTCTGCCACATCTGCATGTATATTCATGACAAGAGTTTTCAATAAATATTTGCGAGTCATCTTATACCATGTGCAATTCCACAAAACATGAAACAAGTCCTCTGGTCCCCCATCTTCACAATAATAACTTATAGTATAATTTCGTGATTTGTCATATCTAGCCCATTAAGTGTTGCTATTGAAGATCTCAAATTTATATCTGGTGTAAACACATCTGCTTGTGGCACTGGCCCTGGACCTAGCCAGCTGTTCCTTGTTCTCCAACCTGACGCTGAACACAGGAAGATCGCCCACCCCTGAACGGGCATCCTTCTGCTTGCGGCACCGGCCCTGGACCTAGCCAGCCACTCCTCACTGTCCAGTCTGCCACTGAGCACAGGTATGCTCGCTTCAGACTCAGAGAAGCCCCGGTTCTTGAGAAGAAATCCCGACTGGCTGTTCAGCTTGGACCTGGTGCCTCATTGGCCGTTTCGGATGGCAGCCCTGTCCTGATTGGACCTCTCCCTCGGCCGTGCTTTTGGAGCTTTTGCGTTTAATTTTAAACCGAAAATTGACTTTTTTGGGGGCTTACTTTAAACTAGTATTTTGTTTTTGTACTGCATTCTCTTAGAGTTGTACTTAACTGCATTTTTACCAGTTTAAAATAGTTGAATGTAAAATGCTGTTAATAGCCGTTGCCTTGCTATTTCTCCCCTTTCTCTGTGCCTCTCCATTCCCTCTTTCTGCTTTCCTCTGCCTTCTCTACAACTGTTTTCATCTCCCCTTCCTCCAAACCTGTTAATTTGCCCTCTTTTGTCTGCCAGATCCTCAGCACCATCTCCTCGACACCCCCCTCTCTCTCTGCCTGACCCCTCTCCTCCTATTTTCTATCACTCCCTTCCATAGCCCATTGTTTCACCCCAGACCCACCCTCCATTTAACTACCTAATTGCAGCTCTTTACTATATCTACTGACCCCCACTCTCCTTTCCTCCTACTCCTTAGGAAGACCTGACTGGGCATCCCTCTGCTTGTGGCACCGGCCCTGGACCTAGCCGATTGCTCCTCTCTCTCCAGCCCACCACTGAACACAGGTACACCCGTTTCAGACTCAGGGAAGCCCCAGTTCTCGAGAAGAACTCCTGAACGGCTGCTCAGCCTGGACCTGGTGTCTCATTGGCCGTTTTGGCTGGAAGCCCTCTCCTGATTGGACCTCTTCCTCAGCCTTGTTTTTGGCACTTTTGCACTTAATTTTAAACTGAAAATTGACTTTTTTGGGGGCTTACTTTAAACTAGTATTTTGTCCTACCTGCCCTCCCTGGCCCCGACCTCTATTAACTACTCTTTTCCCCTCCTCTCAGCACTACTTCCCCTCTCTCCCTCCTCTGGTGCTCGCCTCAATAGATCTCCTCTTAAAGTGATTTGTAGTGCTCTGCTGACTCCCCTTACTCGAGCATCACCCCTGAGGCTTCTACTAGATAAATTCAGCCAACTTTTGGCTATTCATAGCTGATGAATCTCTCTCCCCCTCCATCCTACTATCACTCCATTCCTGTACTTCAGAAACTCAAACTATACGATCAAACTCCATAGGGATCCGGTCTGCCAGCCTGTCTGCTAGCCTGCCACCTACCATCTACCAACTTGGGAATGTCCCTCCCCAGGGCACTCTACTACATATTCTTGCCAAAATGAAGCCCTCACTTCCACTAGCTGTGGTTATCCTTCTGTTTGGCGCACTCCTGCTGACTGACTTCTCTGCCACAATTCTATCACATGACCAGGTGGACCTCTTTTACTTCTACGAAGACATGTGTCCTTCCTCCTCCCTTCTCCCTGCAAGGTGGGACTCAACCCCTCTCAGCTCCCTCACGCTCAGCCTCTTAACCAACCAAGAGTGCGGCCTATTAGGTTTCTCCCTGCTCACCACCCAATGCCTCCCTCCTCAAATATCACATCTGCTATGCTCTTTCCGCCTCCTGATCTCCCTGCTTCTATTGGCTGGGGACATTGAATCCAACCCTGGGCCCGACTCCTCTGCCTCCAACTTCCCCCCACTAATAGGTTGGGCATCTACCGCCTAACGTGAGGAGCCTTCTGCCCAAACGTGATCACATCAAAGTTTGGATATCTCCATGCTCCCCTGATATCCTTTGTATTTCAGATACTTGGTTATCCGTCAAAGTCCCCAACTCCACAGTTGCCATTCCTGGGTACTCCTTCTTCAGACAAGACCGGGGCAAGCGTGGTGGTGGTGTTGCAATCTAAGTCCATGAGTCCCTGCATGCCTCCACTGTCTCCCAGGAGGAAATCCCCAAATCACACACAATCCTACTTTCCAAGCTGGTCTTCCCTTCTTAATCACCCTTCTTTGTGGCTGTTTGCTACTTTTCTCCCAGTGCCTCTCCCATCTCTCTGGTCTCCAAACTTGCCACCCTAACTTCTACAGTTGCCTCAGGTGAGCTCCTAATCCTGGATGACTTCAACATTAATTGGCTCGCCCAACATTCCAAGGCCACAACCCAAGAGATTGAGGCCCTCAGCCTCATGCAGCTCATCACCAATCCCACCAGACTCAACCCCCACTCTTCTAACCACTCACTACTGGACTGGATCCTAACCACTCACCCTCAAAAATGCTTTACAGGTGGCACCCTCCCTGATGCTTTCAGTGAACATTGTATTACCTTCTGCCACAGGAAGCATCATCCACCCCTGCCCCACCCAAGTATATGTGGTTCAGAACCCTAAGGTCCTTCAACTGGCAAGCACTACTAACCAACCTCTACCTGGCCAATTGGTCCAGTGTCTTCACTGCCCCAGACATTGACTCCACATTGATGGCCTTTAACTCCACCTTCCTAGGTATATGGAGTTCCCATGCCCCCTTAAAAAAACTACATATCCAGTGCAGGCACCATCGCTGAATCTCCCCTCACCTCAGAGCCAGCGACAAAGCTCGGGAAGTGTTCAAAGCCTCCTCCAACACCTCAGACCTCAAAACATATAGAACACAGAGGAACGCATGCACTAAGGTGGTGCATTCCACTAAAGCTGGCTTCTTTAAGTCCCAACTAGAGGGCCGTCATCCCACCCCAGTTGCCTTCTGGAAAACTCTCCATTCTCTATTGGACTCTTCTCATCACTCCCCATCCCCAGGCTCCGATCCCACTGACAATGACTCCAGAGCAGTTGCCTCTTTCATAAACCTCTTCTTCATGACCTGTGCCCTGCCCCAAGGGCCACCACCCACCCCCCCCCCACAGACCCACAGGACGTCCTCCCCTCCCAGGATCAACTGCATACCAGATCCCCACACCCCCCTCCCTCCCTCCACAGTGCCCACCCTTCATTCCCCAACCCTACCACACCTTCCCCATTACCTCAACAGAGGTGCTTCATGCCCTCAAATCTCTGAACTCCTCCAAACAGAGTCTGGATGGGATTAACCCCATTCTCTTAAAAATCTCTGCTGCAGCCATAGTTCCTCCAATTATCCACATTTTTGACCTCTCCCTCTCCACATGCTCTCTACCAAAGGCCTGAAATCTAGCCAAAGTCACCCCCTACACAAAGGGGGTGAGCCATCCTTCCCTGGCAACTACAGACCTATTTCTCTCCTTCTCTCTCTCTCAAAAATCTTGGAATCCCTTATCTCAAAAAGATTAAACTTGTTCTTTACCTCCAAGGATTTTCTATCACCTTTTCAATGTGGTTTCCATCACCTCCACTCCACATCCTCCTCCCTTCTCCACTTCACCAACCACATCCACTCAGCCATAGATAAGCGCTATCTGACACTCTCCATATTTATAGACCTTGCTAAGGTCTTTGATTCTGTTGCTCACAAACGACTTCTTGATGACCTCTCAGCTATTGGACTCACCCCTACCTCCACTGACTGGTTCAAGGCTTACCAATCAGATAAGTTTCAATTTGTCCAGGTAGGGGAAACAAAATTTGCTCCTCTACCCATCCTGGCTGGTGTTCCCCAGGGGTCGATCCTTGGACCTAGTCTATTTTCAATTTTCTTGAACAGTCTCCCTTCAGCCTGCTCAGTACCCCACATGCAAATGTATGCTGATGACACCGTGTTTTTCACTTCCGGTCCCTCCCTTGCCCAAGTCAAACCTATCCTTCAAACCGATTTTCTGAAGACCTTAAAGTGGTTTGAGAACAAGTCACTCAAATGCAACATGAATAAAATGGTCACCATGGCCTTTGGCACTGCCCAGAAACTAGCCAAAATGACAGCCCAATCCCCCCATCTATTCCCTCGATGGCTCCAAAATCACAGTAGTTGATTATTTCAAATATCTGGGAGTTTGGCTGGAACCCAGATTGGACTTCTCCTTACACCTGGACTCTATCCACAGCAAACTATGGCCAAAACTAGGACTGCTTTATAGGCACAAGGACAGTCTCTCCCTCCCCATCAGGAGGGAACTAATTTCTAAGCTTATCCTCCCCTCATTTGACTACGCAGACGTAGTCTATAGCTGAACACCTCCCTTGCTAAATTAGACCCATTATTTCACACCTTCTGCAGTTTTGCCTCTAATCTCCCATACCGCACTCATCACTGTCTTCTCTACCAACCCGTCTCCTTACCATCTCTCTCTGATTGTTGCTTGGTGCAATGTGCAACCGTTATAGTTAAGTTCTGGTTTAGCTCCCTTCCCCCCTACTCCTACTCCTTATTAGCCCTTGCTTCTAGTACAGGTTGCTCCCTGTGCTCTCGGGATCATCACTCTTTCACCCTGGCCACACCCCGCTCACTAGCCGGTAAAACAGCCTTTGCCTATTGGCTCCCTGCCCTCTGGAACTCTCTTCCCCTTACCGTACATAGCTTGCCTACCACGCTGTCCATCAAAAAGCACTTCAGGCACCTCCCACTCCCTCTTTGCCATTGTTTCCACCCTTCTTGGCCACCTGATACCTTTGGTCATCCTGGCCCCACCCCTAAACTATGGGCAACTCCTGCTCACTGTCTATATTCCTGGCAGCACTTACTTGTGCACTCTTGTCTGCATCTGAGCTCTCAGCCTAGCTATGTTAGCTGCCTTATCGCTATGACCACTTAATCATGTCCACTGTTAGATATGCTATAAGGATAAACCTCCTGAATAGGCTGTAATTCATTATGTATTTTTATATACTCATGTATATTGCTGTACAAGTTGTAATTCACTGTGTATATAAAGTATTCCTGTATATTTATGTTTTTTTACTGATGTTTGATCTGGTGATTTTTGTGTCCAGGGTCCCCTACCCCGGGTCGCACCTGGAAACAAGCTTCTGCTCAGTGTGCCTATCCCGGTTATCAACTTTTTAAATCAATAAATAAAATAAATAAATCTGAGTTTCCTATCAGTCAGTACTTGGAGGTAAACCTTAAACTCATGAGCAACATCATTGTTTGCATACCAGTTAGAGTACTGTACTTAGAATCCCTTATTGCTTTTAAGTCTATTTTTTTCCAGTAATTTTTAACTTTTCTATTGATAAAGTAACCACATTATCTACTGATCATAATTTTCATATTATAATATCTTAACAGATAGGATAATTTATTTTTTTCTAATAGATTTAATATTGTGTTAATCTAGGAAGATCTAGAGCAGTTCCTTTTTAACCAGTCTTCTTTTTCCAATAGGCACTTTTTTGCCAACATTTCCTCAGTTAAATTAGTTAGCCTTATCCATATCCAAAAATGTATCTTTTTTTGTATCACATAATACATTTATGTTTTCCAACCCCAATTCTGCTCTCAGGTAGACTGTAGGAAAAGAATGGCCCACCCCCAAACTTCTTGTCAGTACTTTATGTATTGGAACCATTAAAATCTCAACATGTTTACTGTTCCAAATCTCAACACCATATGTTGCCTGTGTCAGATATTTCATTTGTGTTGCTTCTATTAATGGTTTTAATGTCAATCCACCATAGATAAGATTAAATTTTTCTAGCCCAAAAGCAGTCTTTTTAGGTTTCTCCACCGTTTTAGCAATATGCTTATACCAGTTTCCTTTTGAGGAAAGCGAAAGCCCCAAATACACATATCCTTTGAACACATCAAGTTTTTTTATCTCCCAAGTACCAGTTTCCTAAAGCTGTACCCTTGCCAAATACAGAAACTTGTGTCTTTGTAACATCTACTTGTAATTTCAGAGCCCTAAATTCCTCCTCCGAGAGGTTAATCTTTTTTTGTAGCCTAGATTTTGTAAGGGATAGGAGAATAATATCATTTGTGTAGGCCAAAGCCCCGCAATTTGTTTGCATCATTTTTGGTGAATCAGATTCCAGCATTTCCAATTTAGCTAATAAACCATCTATATATAATGGAAAAAGTGTAGGCGCCATTACACAACCTTGCCTTACATTTCTACAAGTAGGGATGGTTTTAGACAATTTTCTATTGGGGCCTACACAGACTTTGGCCCAAGTGTTTTTGTATAATGTACTAATAACGTTAATCAACTGAAGGTCAATTCCTCTTATTTTCACAATTTCCCAAAGAATACACCTATTCACAGTATCAAAAGCTGTCTTATAGTCTACATATAGGACATATAATTTTTGTTTTCTTAATACAGTATATTTTTCCACTAAGTCCGTTAATACAAAGCAGTTATCCAGAGTGTTATATCCTGCTGTAAATCCAGCCTGGGACTTATGCAACCATCCAGTTCTTTCTAATGCAGCTCTTAATCTTTCTAAAATTATTTTCAAGAATACCTTCAAGCTAATGTCAAGTAAATGTACGGGTCTATACATCAATGGGTCCATAATATTTCTCTTCTTATGAATAGGCACTATAATTGACCCTTTCCATGTATCTGGGTATATGTCATCCTTAATGTATTTATTAAACAATGTGGCAAATATTTCTGCCCACACGGCTGTATTAGCCAAGAACACTTCAGCGGTAATTTGATCTGGTCCAGGTACCTTATTTAGTTTCAAAGATTTTATAGACAAATAGACCACCTGTCTAGAAATACATACATTAGTACATTTTCCTTACTGTACAGTACAGTTTCAGCTGTTTGCAGATGACACCAAGATCTGCAACAGAGTAGATGATCCAGATGGGGTGGGCAGAATGAGAAGAGATCTGGATAAACTAGCAAAATGGTCGGAAGAGTGGCAACTGGGATTTAATGCAAAGAAGTGCAAGATCATGCACATAGGGAAGAGAAACCCTGAAGCCACCTATAGGCTGGGAGGGGAGTTGCTAGCAGTCACAAAGGAAGAAAGAGACTTGGGCATCATCATCACTGATGACCTGAAATCATCAAACAGACCTCTAAAGCAGTAGGTAAGGCTAGTGAGATTGTTAGGGTGTATTAGTAGAGGGTATCACAAGTCATAAGAGGAGGTAATAATCCCTCTTTACAAGACACTGGTTAGGGTCCCATCTGAGTACTGCGGCGGGTATTGGAGGCCACACCTTCACAAGGACATTAACCAAATTGAGGCAGTCCAGAGAAGGTAACCAAAATGGTGCAGGGACTGCATCAGAAGACATATGAGGACAGATTAATAGAGCCCAATATGTACACCTTGAGCAAAGGAGGAGAGAGGTAATCAGATCAAGGCATTCAAACACCTTAAGGGCATTAACAAGGTGAAAGAGTCTAACATGTTTAAATATAAGAAAAATAGCAGGACAAGAGGACACAGCATGAGATTAGAGGGCGATTAAGGGGAATGTGAAATTATTTTTCACAGAAAGGGTGGTGGATGCATGGAATAGCCTACCTCAAGTGGTGGCTATGAATACAGTGCAGGGGCTTCAAACAGGCATGGGATAGGCATAAGGGAATAATACAAATGAGTATGAATAGATAGGCCACTGACAGAGCAAAGGCCGATGGCACATTTATAAGGTAGAAAAAGAAATGGGCAGACTGGATGGGCCTTGCGGTCCTTATCTGCCGTCAACTTCTATGTTATGTTCTATGTAACCTGAGAGAAAATCGCATTTGGGTCTATTAAATATAGGCCCATAGATTCCATCACCCTGTTTTTTTGTAACAGTTGTTGTGCTATTAACTCTTTTCTTACTTCTATATATATCTGGGAGGAAAGATTATTTCTGCTTATCAGACAGCATTGCGTCTCAGCTGACTCCATTATAAATCTTGAGTCCAGTTTTCCCACTAGCATTCTCACAGCCAGACAAGTCCTGAGGCTTACATTAAATCCATTTGTGATGGCACCCAAGTTATTACTTGGTGACCAGTTACCAGCCATCACATGCTTTCTACTCAAAGAATGATCTGTAAACTGCTGAGTCTCTTATATATTTACTGTTTGTTTATTATCGATAGTGTATCTGTGTTGTTTTTCTCTCCTTTGCTCTCCTCAGGTTGCATCTGTAAATGAGATCAATGTGTATTTGTGTGTTCTTACCTGGTAAAATAATTCAAATAAAAAAAAAAAACCTGTGCAGATATTGTATCAGGTGTAAAAGTAGGAGAACACCTGGGTAATAAGAGGAAGTGTTGTTTATTGATTATAGCATTGGCTTGGTAACTGGGAGATTGCAGGTTGAAAGCCTGCTAGAACCAAATACTCACCATGTGACCTTGGGCAGGTCCACTGAATCTCTTAGTGCTCCAGTCCACCCAGCTGCAGGAAAGGGTAGAAGCAGGAACCCACTGGAAACAAGATGTTATATCTCAGCTGGGTATCCTGTGTGAATAAACAGCTGTTTATTGTTAACAGGGCAGCATGTACAAGAGGCCATAACTTACGTATGGTGGGAGTCAAGTTTAAAAGCAACTCTATAAAGAACTTTTTCACTGAGACAGTAATACACCCATGGAACAGCGTGCTACCAGAGGTGGCATCGAAGACAGTAAGGGAATTCAAACTCGCTTGGGACAGGCAATGTGGGCAACTTAGGAAAAAATATAATTGAGGGGGTAACCACCTTGGGCAGACTAGATGGACTACATGGTCCCCATCTGCCAACACTTTTCTTATGTTTTTATGTTGTAAATAAATACCAACCTTTTTACTTAAAGTTGGTGAAAACTAAGGTCCCAGTCAGAACCATTAGTGGAAGCTAAGAACCCCATGGGAACCAAAATGCTTCTGTTTCTGGGGGGTGCTATTGAGCACACCTGTTGAATGGGCATGTATTTTGCAACTCTGCAAAACAGACACTTTTAAAAACATTGAAAGTGCTGCAGTTGGTGACCAAAATGCCACAAAAGTGACAGCACCAAGAAAATCTGATTGTGTTGCACAGCCAGATGTAAAATTGAAGCCATGGTTCTCCCAAATAAGGGAGGAAATAGTGGACTTAAATCTTAGCCAAGAGTAGAGACACAGACCTCGGCAGCCATTGTTGTAGAATTGGGAGAGGAGCCACCATGGAAGTTGTTCCAACTCTCCATGCATGCTATTGACACCAAGGTGGAGACAACACTCAAGTGGATTAGCGATCAAGATATGAAAATTGAGGTTGCCATGAAAACTGCAACCTCAGCTGAGTTGCAAGCCATAAATGCCCTGGCTGCTTCCAACAAAGTTAGTCAAGATAATGTGCAGCTCATATACAGATTGGAGGTCCTGGAAATGCTAATTGGGCCTCTAATTTAAGAGTTGTTGGCTTGCCAGAGGGGACAGAGGGAGTGGATCTTATACCATTTTTATAGCAGTGACTTTCAGGGGCACACAAACTGGACTCAGACTGTGCTCATCTCTTTATTAAGTCATACCAGATTTTCCCATACACAGTGGAGGCACAACACAATCAACCACAGACAGTTCTTCTGGTAACTGACAGAGTCATCATGTGGGGAAGACTTTTAAAGGCATCCAGAGATTCCAAAGCTTTAAACCACTGTGGACATACTCTGCATGTATTCCCAGACTTCTCTTTCAGAACTAGGGCATGCTGGAAGAAATTTGATGGAGTCTGTGCTAAGCTGCACAGTCTAGGACTGGTGCACTCCTTGCTCATGCCTGCACTCCCTAGAATTTATTGTGGTAGCCATACTTTCCAATACATTTATTTATTTATTTAAAAGTTTAACCAGGAAATACATACTGAGCTTATACAGCTCGTTTCCAGATGTGTCCTGGAGGAGAAGGGAGAAGGAGATAACTAATCAATATAATACAAAAAATACAGAAGTCAAATACAATGATATAGACTGACACACAGAATCATAAACATAATAGGCAATTTAGTACTGAATGCAATTAGAAATATATATATATATATATATATATATATATCCAAGGGTAGCTGGTCCATTCCACTGGGTGTCAAACAGACGAGGCATACTGATGAGTCCTGGTAGGATGAAACACATGTCTATGTCTTCTGTTAGCACCCTTGCAAACTATGTGAGAGGCCTTTCGGCACCATGCAATTCTGCTTAAAGTTGGACCAGCATAACATTCTGTGGTGATTTCATATCAGCCCATGATGCTTTGCATTGTGGGGGCATGTGTGATTTGTATTTTCTTGAAACTTGGCTTCCAGCCAAATGCCCTTTGGGTAACCCTTGCCTCAGTGTTTACACAGAGGTTCTTTTTGTCTTATATATATATATATATATATATATATATATATATAT
Source organism: Neoceratodus forsteri (assembly GCA_016271365.2). Classification (NCBI taxonomy): domain Eukaryota; kingdom Metazoa; phylum Chordata; order Ceratodontiformes; family Ceratodontidae; genus Neoceratodus; species Neoceratodus forsteri. Next base: position 561,237,258 of record CM028132.1, read on the forward strand.
ATATATGTATATCAATATCTTATATGAGAAGAATGGAAAAGTAGTGAGGCAGCATGAACAGAGCAAAACTAGAGAGGGAGAGAAGAAGAGACCAACAGGTAACAAGTAGTGAGGGAGTACAAAAGGAAAGGGTAATATACAGCTGCAGGAAGACTAACAATAGTTATAAAGAAGGGACTTTAGACAGGAAAGAGAAGAGGCAGAGCAAATAGAAAGGGGATGAGAGGACCAAAGTTTAGGAAAATTACAGGAAAAACCAGACTGACCAACAGTAGATTTTCTAGAAGGAAGAGATAGAGAGAGAGAGAGAGAGAGAGAGAGAGAGAGAGAGAGAAAAGTGGTGTTGCAGAGAGGGTAGGAGGAAGAAGGGGGACGGGATTGAAGGGAACTGAGGTAAGAGGGAAGGGAGCTAAACCAGAATTTGGATAAAGAAGAGACACAATGGGAAAGGCGACTAGCTTTAAGAGAGGGGAGAGACAGGGCTGAGTAAAGAGAGCAGTGGTGAGTACGAGGTGAGCAATCTAAAACAAAACTACAGAAAGAATGAAAAGGTGTGTCCAGTCTGGCAAGGGAGGATTTAGGGGCAGTACTGTAGACTAACTCACTGTAGCCAAAGATTGGAAGGATCATTTTTAGCGCAATTTCTCAGCGGGCTGGGAGAGGAATACTCGCTTTATTGTTGTACAAAGCACCTAGCTTAGGGTGAAGCTTACAGTGGATTGTGTCAATATGCACTGAGAAATCAATATGCCAGTCAATACAGACCTTGAGGTACTTAAAGGAGGAAGTATCTTCAATCATAGCACCATCAAGGGTATAAAATAGAGGGACAGAAGTAAGTTTGGCAAGCCTCTGGTGAGTGCCAAAAGTCATTGAGACTGTTTTTTGACATTAAGGGACAAAAGGTTAGACTTGACCAAGCGCTGAATGTTGTCACAATCTAACTGAAGCCAGGAGGTAAGGTCACGGGGGAGAGGAGACAGATGCTAAAAGAACTGTGTCATTAGCATACATATGAATGGATGCAGATGAGCAGATAGAGATTAGGTCATTAAGAAATATGGAAAAGACAATAGGGACCAGGACAGACCACTGAAGATACAAGGATCCTGAGGAAGGAAGGAAGGAAACATGCAGAGACAGTGGTGAAGGAGTTTGAGATGGCTAGAGCCCCTGATCAGAAGGAACCAGAGGAGGGAGAAACCTGAAAGAAGGGATGACTGTTACTTTACTGTCCTGCTTGGAACACTTGTTCCATCTTGCCTTTTTTCATATGATTGTTTTATATAACAGTACACAGTTTGTAGTTAATACCTAGTTTCTGTGCTCTTTGTGTGAAGGAGTGTGTGGCTACTATGCTCGATACATTGTGCAGTATCCCTTTTTCCTGTCAGTGCTACAATATCTTCTTGCATGTTGTCTGCCATGTTGAGATGGGAGAGGGGGTCTGGTGCAGCATAAACTAAGCACTCACTTAGCTCCCTAGGATTTCGAGAGCCTCTTTTGAAAGTTTGAAACAGTGTGGTTCACAATAAACTCGGCTACAGAGTCAACCCATACAAAAGTGAGGGTTCTGGACTTCAGGAGGGCTGACTTTGGCAAGATGGGAGAGTGCCTTTGACAGGCACTAGCAAACAGTCTAGAAGGAGGGGTGGAGCAACAATGGGGAAACATCAAAACTGCCATCACAGAGGCAACAAGCCTTTTGTGTGAAGCAAATAAACAAATAAGAATGAAAGAAAAAAGGGACTATGGTTCTCAAAAGAGGTGGTGGTGAAGGTTAGGGAGAAAAAGATAGCATTTAGGAAGTATAAGGAAACACAGAAGGAGCAGGACAGAGAACTGTACCAGTTAAGGCAGAAGGAAGCAGGGATGGTAGTCAGAATAGCAAAAGCTAAAACTGAGGAAAAGATAGCCAACTCGGTCAAGAAAGGGGATAAAACCTTTTATAAGTATGTCAGGGAGCATAGAAAGACAAAGGGAGGGATAGTGAGGCTGAATAGCGTGGACGGTGGGTGGGCAGAGAGGGACAGTGAAAAAGCAGGGATACTGAACGAATTCTTCTGCTCAGTATTCCCAAAAGAGGAGGAAGGGGAGGTGCCTAATCCAATTAACAGAAGCACTCTTGATAGGGGGTTGATCCCAGTCCTTTCACAGAAGAAAAGGTTCTGAAAGAACTCCTAAAATTGAAAGTGGACAAAGCAATGGGTCCTGATGAAATTCACCCCAGAATTCTAAAAGAATTTAGGAGAGAACTAGTGACACCACTGACTACCCTTTTTAACAAATCATGGGAGGATGGTGTGGTACCTGAGGACTGGGGGAAGGTGGATGTGATTCCCCTTCACAAAAGTGGGAGCAAGTCAGAGGCAGGAAATTACAGACCCGTCAGTTTGACCTCTGTGGTAGGGAAAGTGATGGAATCACATCTGAAGGAAAGAACTGTTGAGTACCTAGAGGCCAGTGGGGCACAGGACCCAAGGCAGCATGGGTTCACAGTGGGAAGGTCATGTAAGACGAATCTAATTGATTTCTTTGACTGGGTGACCAAAGTAGTAGACCAGGGAGGGGCTGTGGACATGGCCTACCTAGACTTTAGCAAGGCATTTGACACAATCCCACGCAAAAGATTAATAGTCAAATTAACTAGCCTGGAAGTGGGTCTCAGGGTGGTAGCCTGGGTAAAACATTGGCTGGACAACAGGACACACAAGGTAATTGTAAATGGAGTCCACTCTGAAGAAAGAGGGGTTACTAGTGGGGTACCGCAAGGTTCAGTACTGGGTCCAGTCCTTTTTTAAAGTCCTTATAAGTGACATTGCAGAGGGACTGGAAGAAAAAGTATGCCTCTTTGTAGATGACACAAAGATCTGCACCAGGGTTGATACAAAAGGAGGTATGGAAAGGATGAGAAGGGACTTGGGCAAGGTTGGAGGAATGGTCAGAAGTATGGCATCTTGGATTCAATGCAAAGAAGTGCAAAATAATGCACCTGGGAAACAAAAACCCAGGGGAAGATTACACAGTGTGGGGGGGGGGGAGGTAGTAACAACAACAAAAAAGGAAAGGGACCTGGGGGTAATCATATCAGATTACCTTAAGGTTAGCAAGCAATGTAAGAAGGCAGTAGGGAGGGCTGGGGGGATACTGGGATGTATAGGGAGAGGCATCACCTACAGAAAACAAGAAGTTTTTATCCATCTGTACAGACATTTGGTGAGATCCCATCTGGAGTACTGCATCCAGTTCTGGAGACCCCATCTCCGCAAGGACATAGACAGGATGGAGGCAGTCCAGAGAAGGGCAACTAAAATGGTGCAGGGTCTGCAAGAGAAGCCATACGAGGAGAGACTAAAGGGCTTAATATGTATACCCTTGATGAAGGGGGGGGGACATGATAGAAACTTTTAGGTACCTCAGTGGCATCAACAAAGTCAAAGAGGGTAGCATCTTTTAGAAAAAGAGATGTGCAAGAACAAGGGGACACGATCTGAAGATAGAGGGGGATGGCTCAGGGGCAATGCGAGGAAGTATTTTTTCACAGAGAGGGTGGTGGACGCATGGAACAGCCTTCCTAAGGAGGTTGTGGGGTCTAAAACTGTGGGAGAACTCAAGAATGCATGGGACAGACATAAGGCAATTATAGTGGGGATAGGAAGAAATAGGCTGCTGGTTAAATAGGATCTGCAGCTTATCCTGTAGGTAAGGAAATGGGCAGACTAGGTGGGCCAAGTGGTCCTTATCTGCTGCTAAAGTCCATGTTTCTTTGCTTGAATCTGCTGTTTATGTGTTTGTTGCTGGAAGTGAATACCAACTAACCTGTTATGAGTCTGTACCAGTAACATTTTGAAAAGGAGCAAAGCAAACTTAATTTGAAGAAGAGAGTTGCCACCTCTCCCCCCATGTTAGTTCTTGTGAATTGTTGTTTTCTGACTTCTCAGTTGCTCGTGCTGGCAGTATGCAGGTAATGCAGCTGTGCCACTCCTGAAATCAGGCAGGTGGGGTGTAGAGGAAGCCTGCAGTGTTTGCATTAACTGCAGTGTTTGCAAAAGCCTGCAGTGTTTGCAAAAACTCATTCAGCAATTGCCAGCGACTTCCAAAAACTCATTCAGCAGTGTGTCTGTGTGCGAGTCTCAAACCTAAAGACTGAATAATACGGAAGTCCTGTGTAGTCAGTGTGATGTCTGTAAAGCTGGGATTGTGGCTGGATTATCTGGAAACTGAAATGCACAGCGGTACTGTGATCAGCAGGATCCACTCCGTACCTCTCAACCTCCAGTTTTGCAAATTGGGGACAGTGCTTTCAAATCCAGAGACTAATGACCAAAATCAGGGATACTTCTTACAAAATGGAACTTTCAGCTCAATAAGTCTACTTTATTGTGTGGTTTAGTGGGAAAGGCATTTTCTGAAAGAGAACTAGACTGCATCATTAATGTATGGCGATATTTTGAGCTCCAAATCTTTACTGTTCATTGACAGATATGCCATTAGGATTGGCCAAGGAAAAATACTAAGGCAAAATTGTGGCGGTCCCTGAAAAATCAAGGGCAGTTGAGAGATAAGGCAGTATTATGGGATACAGGAAGGGAGAGAGGGCAGGGAGCAGGACATCAGGGTGCAGGAATGGCGGTGGAGGGGTGCAACAGAAGCAGGAAACAAATAAGTGCTCTCTCATTGGAGTGCTTCATTTGTTTCAACTACACAAAGTTTCCACCCATAAACTGTGAACCACTGTCATACTTAGCTTGTATGATCATTGGTCTGCCAAGGACGAGTCCAACACAGCTTGACTTGCATTGGGCTAGTCAGTGACACACCTCTGAAATGCCATTTTCTGTAGCAAAACGTTTCTTGCTCAAACAACGTAAAAAAAAAAAAATGAAGGTAGACCCCAGTACTAGTGACAGGTTTGTAATGGTAACGTCTGCAGAGTTCAATCAAATTGAAGTGGACCGTGAGGACATAAATGCAAAAAAATATACAGTTTGGGCTTTAGATGTATTTACAGAGTCGGCAACCTCTAAAAAGTGTGCATCAGACTGGAAACATGACTCACTAGAACATTTAAACAATATTTTGTGGCAGTTCTATGCTGAGGCCTGTACCACTGTGAGAGAGCAGCACTCCATGCCTGGGTACTGTGCTCTCAGCGTGGGGCTGAATAGATACCTTAACAGCCCTGCTATAGGCTGCAGTGTCAGCTTAATCAGTGACCCAGGCTTCTGGTCCTCCAAAAACGTGCTCACAAAACTGAGAAAGGAACACAAAGATTGTGCTACCCACCATCTAGCCATAACAGAAAGTGACCTTGAAATCAGGGGTGTAGCCCGATAAAATAAATATGTGCACCAGGACCATGTATGTTGATCTGTTTGGCACAATAAATACAACATTTGTACCTCATGACACTGGTTGCTACTCCCCTCCCTCCATGCATCGGTAAATACAGATGCAATACATTGCTCCCTCAGACACCCACATACAAACCCAGAGCCTGTAAAGTCCTTGGGATGCAAAGACAGTATCAGTAACCAATCCTTCTAGTTTTAACTGATATGAATAAAATTACAGAAAGGTACAGAAAAGGCCACTAGGGTGGTGAGGGCGGCTAAGGCAAGGAAGGAGCAGAACCTGGCCAGGGAAATTAGGAGAGGGAACAAGGGGTTCTTTAGATACATTGGGGAAAAACGAAGGGTGAAGGGGCAGATAAGCAGGATTAAAACAGGGGAGAGATGGGCACAAGACCCAGGGGAGCAGGCTGAGGTACTAAATGAGTACTTCACCTCAGTTTTCACCAAGGAAAATGGGGGTGCTGCATCATACACGGGAGGAGACAGCGATACTGAGGAGGGGGGACCCTTACTGATCGGCGGGTCTGGGGAGAGGGGGAGGCATCACTGGCAGGAGGGGGGAAGGCTAAGCCGGGAGAAGAGGTAGCGGAGGTGGAAATCACAGCAGAGAGAGTGAGGGAAGCCCTCAGGTCCCTTAAGATGGAGAAAGCACCGGGGCAGGATAAATTACATCCCAGAGTGCTGAAAGAACTTGCGGATGTCCTGGTGAAACCCCTGGCAGAGCTTTTCACCATCTCTCTGAGGACAGGGTGGGTGCCCCCAGGACTGGAAGGTGGCACATATAGTGCCTATCTACAAGTGGAGATCAAGGGAGGTGGCAGGGAACTACAGGCCTATCAGCCTGACATCGGTGGTGGGCAAGGTGATGGAGGGCATTGTCAAGGAGAGGATGGAGGGGACCTGGAAAAGTCAGGGTGTCTGGACGATAGACAGCATGGATTCATCCCAGGGAAATCATGTCAGACAAACCTTATGGACTTCTATGACTGGGTGACGAGTGCCTTGGACCTGGGTAGACCAGTGGACGTCCTCTTTCTAGACTTCAACAAGGCATTTGACTCTGTTCCTCACGAGAGCCTGTTGGATAAGCTGGTAGAAATGGGGGTGGGGAACCAGATGATCAGATGAATAGACAATTGGCTCCAGAACCAGACCCAGAGGGTCATAGTTGGCGGGATAGTCTCATCCCCAAGGAGGGTCATTAGTGGGGTCCCACAGGGATTAGTCCTTGGGCCCCTCCTGTTCAACGCCTACATTTCTGACATAAGGACAGGTATCAGGAGTGAGATGAGTCTCTTTGCAGATGACTCAAAACTGGGGGCGGTGGTGGATGGGGAGGAGGGGAGGGTGGCCCTACAGGGGGACCTGGAGGCTCTGGAAAGATGGTCTAGAAAGTGGAAGCTGAGGTTCAATGCAGGGAAATGCAAGGTACTGCACCTGGGGGCCAGAAACCCAGGCCAAGTGTACACCCTGGGTGGGGATGCTACAAGTCTTGATGGCTGAGAGGGACCTGGGTGTGGTGGTGGATGTCAAGATGAACAACTCTGAGACTTGTAGGAGGGCAGCAGCCAAGGCCAACAGGATGCTGGGATGCATCGCTAGGGGGATCACCTCCAGAAGGAGGGAAGTGATACTCCCCCTGTATAACTGCTTGGTGAGGTCACACCTCGAGTACTGCATGCAGTTTTGGAGGCCACACTTAAAGAGGGACATTAAACTCCTGGTGAGGGTCCAGAGGAGGGCAACCAAAATTATTTGGGGCTTGAGGGACAGGACCTATGGGGAGAGGCTCGAAGAGCTAAATATGTACACACTGGAAGAGAGAAGGGACCAGGGGACATTATAGAGGTCTTCAGGTACATGAAGAGGATAAATAGGGGAGGAGCAGTCAGGGTGCTTCGAAGGAAGGAGGAGGGGGCAACTAGAGGGCATGGGTGGAAGCTGGAGGGGGGAAGATTCAGGGGAGAAAGGAGGAGGTGCTACTTCACTGAGAGGGAGGTGGAGCCATGGAATGCGCTGCCCAGAGAGCTGGTGGAGGCAGAGATGGTGGAGGGGTTCAAGAGGGGGTGGAACAGGTACAGGGGAAGGGTTCTGGAAGCAAAACCCAGTGCAGCGAGAATATCCAGAACTGGGAAGGGAGAAGCCAGAGAAGGCGAGGGGTGCAGCAAGGTCAGCTCCCAGAGTGGGGGCTGACCAAACGGGCAGACACGAAAAACCGTTAGGCCTATTCTGCTGACATTTTAGTATGTTAGTATGTTCTGCTGGTTCTGTCTTCATGGACAAAGGAAGCAGTTCAGAACCTATTTGTTCCCCCCCTTAAATAAAATTGTACACCATGGAGTACATGGAGTATGCCTGCCTACACCCATGCTTGAAATATTGAGAAAGACAACTGCACTATCCCCTGATGCTGCACCTGGCCTTATTCACAAAGTATGGTTCAATATACAGCTCCACATGGCCAGGCTCAGACGGGAAGGGTTAAGAGAACTGATGCCAGTCATTGTCAGTCAACATGGCCTGTAATATTTGACTCAAAATCACAATGAACCCACTAAATATTAAAAAATCCAGCTGAGCAAAGTAAAGACCATTACAGAGGCCTTATGTACTCCAAGCTGGAGAATCCCATGTGACCTGTACTGTACAGTACTTCATTAGGTATCTATCTAAGCTGCCTGTTGTTGCACCAGCTTTCTATCTGCATCCTCTATTCCAGCCACATGCAATCCTGGATACCTTAGCCTGTTGGTATTCTAATGAGTTGATGGGAAAAAATGACCTTCACATGCTGATGGCTAAAATAAGCAGTGAAGCAAGTTTAATGGAGAACTGGGGTGAACCTATACCTCGTTTCCCCCTGTAAAGGCTGATTTTTAAGTTTGCTTGCACATGCACAAGAAATGTTTTGTTAGTATGAACAGCATTTCAGAGGTGTGTCACTTCCGAGCCTATTACAGCTGGAGCTTCAATGGGCATGGCAGTGCAGACCACTGACCAGACACTCCGGTCATGACACTAATTCTGTTTGCTGGGCAGAAACTTTGTGTACTTGAAAGGACTGAAGCACTCCTATGGGAGAGTGCATCCATCCTTTACATAAAGTCAGTTGTCAAGCAGCTGATTGGCTTTATGACACTGTGGTGTGATGCTTTGGAGTCTCTATTCCCCACTATTGGAATGCTCTGCCACACCTCAGTCTACCACGTCATGACTCTCAGCTAACTGCTCCTCTTCAGAACAGCCACGAAGCACTGAGCACTGCCACTTGAATGCCTTCTAAAGTTCAACCAGTCTGTGGAGAAAATACACAGCAAGTCTCCATGCTTCTCTCTTACCATTGGCACACCGCATAAAGCTGCCCGCTGTGCCCACCCTCACTCTCAATCCAACCATGCCTTGCAGTCACTATAATGCTTCTGCTCAGACTGCCCTATCCCCTAGTGAGTTTCCACCCTTTCTTGCCCAAGGCACACAACCCGACATGCCTGCCCCACTTCCTGACCTCACTTCAAGTCTGACCAGGCTTGTCACCTCCCACTTAACCTCCCCTGTTATCCTTGGCACACCACATACATCTGCCCTGCTGCACCCATCCTTGGTCTCAGTCCAACCAGGCATGTCACCACCCTCCCCCCCCCCATTGACTCTTGCACCTCTGGTCCAGGCTCAGGCTCCAGCGCTACTGCTGACTGTGGCAGCCTGTCTCTGTGGCTCTTCTTGTCTGCTTCCAGTCTGGCCTCGCTCAAGGCTGGATTAACCATTGGACAAAAGGGGCAGCTGCTAAGGACAGGCAGTGCCACTTATTTTATTTTCATATACTGTACTGCAGTTGGTTGGCAAACTGGAGGCAAAATGCCCATTAAAGTTCCCATCTTGAAAACCTTAGTAATGTAGACTCCTTCCAGTCAGAATCCATCTGTCCAATCTATTCTTCAATGTTAACTTTGTTTCACTAACAATTATGTCCAATGGTAGCTTGTTCCATGCTCTTATTACTCTCTGAGAGAAAAAGAACCCTCTGTTGTTTGTGTTGTACCTAAACTTATGTCAGTCCCCAACCCCCTTCCCAGTTCCACTTGCTGAGGGGGTGCCCCATCCCTCTCGGCATCATGCGCCCCCTCACTCGTTTCTGTGCCAACGGGGGCCCCAGTCCCCATCAGCTTTGGTCCCCCTCCCCACAAATGCTGGTGGCACACTGGGAGTGCACCCCAGTGTACCAAAAACACACCTGCAAAAGTAAAAAACCGACTCGCGTTGTCTATTTTTTTAAAACCCTGTAAAATGAGAAAACGGTCCCTTGAAGTGTCTGGTGCCCCTCCCCCAACCCGCTCCCACCGTCTGTGTACCCCACCACCCCACACCCTTCTCACCCCACACTTACCTCCGGAGCCTGGCGCGACGATCTTCGGTGGACTGGGAACACATTTGCACTCTTCAAAGCCAACAGCGAACTGAAGAAATGTCTGTAAGCTGTATAATGGCATAAATAGGGTTTTTTCAACTTTGGCGCTTGTCTCTGGCATTTTAGGGAATTTTGGTACCAGATTTTCAACATGGGGTTATTGGGACCCCTCCTCATGAATTCAGTCACTGTCATGGTGTCATTCAGTCCCGAAAGGTGATTTCGTGGTCACTGCGTGGAATCACCTTTTGGGACCGATTAATGAAATGGCAGTGCTACTGTTCATGAGGTGGGCTCTCAAAAAGCCTAAACATAGAAACATAGACTTTGACGGCAGATAAGGACCGCTAGGCCCATCTAGTCTGCCCATTTCCCTACCTACAGGATAGGCCTCAGATCCTAGTTAACCAACAGCCTATTTCTTCCTACCCCCCACAAGAATTGCCTTATGTCTGTCCCATGCATTCTTGAAATCTCCCACAGTTTTAGACCCCACAACCTCCTCAGGAAGGCTGTTCCATGCATCCACTACCCTCTCTGTGAAATAATACTTCCTCACATTGCCCCTGAACCACCCTCCTTCTATCTTTAAATTGTGTCCCCTTGTTCTTGTAAGTCTCTTTTTCTGAAAGATGCTACCCTCTTGGACTTTGTTGATTCCACTGAGGTACTTAAAAGTTTCTATCATGTCCCCCCTCTCCCTTCTTTCCTCAAGGGTATACATATTAAGCTCCTTTAGTCTCTCTCCTCATACGGCTTCTCTTGCAGACCCTGCACCATTTTAGTTGCCCTCCTCTGGACTACCTCTATCCTGTCTATGTCCTTGCGGAGATGAGGTCTCCAGAACTGGACACAGTACTCCAGATGGGGTCTCACCAACTGTCTGTACAGAGGGATAACGACTTCCTGTTTTCTTTCTGCTGATGCCTCTCCCTATACATCCCAGTATCCCTACTGCCTTCTCACATTGATTGCTAACCTTAAGGTAATCTGATATGATTACCCCCAGGTCCCTTTCCTTTTTTGTTGTTGTTACTACCTCCCCACCCATTGCGTATTTTTCCCCTGGGTTCTTGTTTCCCAGGTGCATTATTTTGCACTTCTTTGCATTGAATCCTAGCTGTCATACTTCTGACTATTCCTCCAACCTTGCCAAGTCCCTTTTCATCCTTTCCACGCCTCCTTGTGTATCAACCCTGTTGCAGATCTTTGTGTCATCTGCAAAAAGGCATACTTTTCCTTCCAGTCCCTCTGCAATGTTACTGATGAAGACATTAAAAAGGACTGGACCCAATACTGAACCCTGCGGTACCCCACAAGTAACCCCTCTTTCTTCAGAGTGGACTCCATTTACAATTACCTTCTGTGTCCTGTTGTGCAGCCAATGTTTTACCCAGGCTACCACCCTGGGACCCACTCCCAGGCTGGTTAATTTGACTATTAATCTTTTGTGTGGGACTGTGTCAAATGCCTATGTTGCAAATTTGGTAAATCAAATCCAAACAATGACTGTTTCACGAGCACGCGTTGAGCAGTTTCCACGCACGCTCATAACTTCGCAAATTTGTAATATTTTCACTCCACATTTTCAACATTGCCATTTTTCCACACCTCCTTATGAACAGTACAGCTGTCATTTTACACATCCTGGCCGAAATGTGTTTTCGCACTTCCGGCTCAGAATAGCCAGTCACTGTGGGAAATCAGTTTTCAGGACAAATTAAGAACATGACAATGACAATGTTCATGAGCAGAGGTCCTAAAATGCCTATGTTGAAAATTTGGTGACAAAAGTCCATAAAATGACTGTGTTACAAGTGTGTCTTGCACAGTTTCCACGTACCCTTGTAACTTCACAAATCTGTAATATTTACATGCCACATTTTCAACACTGGCATTTTTTACACCTCCTTATGAACAGTACAGCTGTCATTTTTCTCATCCTGGCCGAAATGTGTTTTCACATTTCCGGCGCAGAATATCACGGTCACTGTGGGAAATCAGTATTTGGGACAGATTAAGCTCAAGCGAGTGAGAGAGGGGGAGTGAGAGAGCTCAACGGAGCTCTGTCGGGACTGCTGCGGATTTCTTTGAGGGCAGAAAAGGCGACAACACAGGCAGGGGCCCAGTAAAAAAGGGCAGCCTGCAGCACTGGGAGAAACAGAACGAGCAAGTGAGAGAGGTGGAGTAAGCAAGCTCAATGGAACTCTGTCAGGACTGCTGTGGATTTCTTTGTGGATAGCAAAAAGTGCCAATGCAGGCAGGAGCCCAGTACAAAAGGGCAGCCTGCAGCACTGGGAGAAACAGAATGAGCAAGTGAGAGAGGGGGAGTGAGTGAGCTCAACGGAGCTCTCCAGGACTTTGAGTTGCCCACCCTCCCGCCCAGTGTCCCTGTGGTCCTATATTACAGCAGGGTCTCTGGGGTGGAGACAAAGCAATGACTGGATACTTTTAGGATTGCTGTAATAATACAGGTTTAGTTGTTCTGTTTATTTCTCTAACTGAGCTAAGTACTGAGCTATACTGTTAGTATTGCTGTAATAATACATATTTATTTGTTCTGTTTATTTCTGTAACTGAGCTGAGTAATACTTGGAGTGAAATATGATTTCTAACTGGGCTAAGCGAAACTGTATGAGAGCTGAGAACAAAAAGTATGGTAGCTGAGGGATGAAAAACGGACAAGGAGACTTTAGGATTTCTACAGTAATACAGATAATAACGGATGAGATTTGAGACTGAATTAACCCGGTCAGCAAGGGGGCAGTAGGGGGACTAGTGTGGGGGAGGACAGGAATTTGAATAAATAGGGGCCTAACAGTTGTAGCAGAGTACAGAAACCAGGAGTAAGAGCCCGTAACATAAGATGGGGGCCAAAATGGGGCACGTGCCACATGTCAATAGGGTGGGCACCTTTGGAGGGGTGGTGGGATGTACAAGGTGTGGGTCCGCCATGATCCTGGACTGCACTTAGAGGATGGGGGATGTATGCTCTGTAGACAATTGGCTAGTTTGAGGGAGGAACTGTGGAGGTTAGGGAGGAGTCTAAGTGGCAGGGCAGATGAGTATGGTAGGCATCCTGGCTGGGGAGGGATAGGGGATGGCAAGGGGGGATGGGGGAAGAACATCTAGGGACTGAAACCGACCCCAGTATCAGAGGCACTAGCAGAAAAGAGGGCAGAAGGGAAGGGGTGCCCGAGGTGAGGGGGGGCCTCCTGATGGGGGAGAAAGAGACCACAAGGAGTACCAGGACAGAGAGCAGATGGCTGCGGGTAGGGAGGGACCAGGGGTGGGACCAGGGGTGGTACAGAGGGGAACAAGTAGGAGGGGAGAACTGATGGGGGAACAGATGTAGGAGTGGTATCAACTAGGAATAAATTCGAGTCTCTGCTATGGGAGAGGGAGGGGGAGCAGGAACATACTGAAGGGGGGGAGGACAAGCAGGGCATGAGAGGGATGGCAACAGGTGGGGAAGAGATAATGAGGACAAAAGGGTAGAAGGGTGGCTAGTAAGGAAGGAGGGGGTGGTGACTAGAGAGAAGACTACGGGAAGGGGGAAGGATCGGAGGGGCATCACTATCGGGGTAGAAGGGAATGGGGGCTCTAAATCGACAACAATGGGTATAGGAGAGGTGTTGGAAATCAGCAGAGGAGGAGGGGAGGTTGACATGGGAAGCCCAGTAGGAAGTAGTCAGGCTGGGAAGGGGTTCAAGGGGGATGGGAGGAATAAGGCAGAGAAAAGGGGTGAGGCGGAAGTAGGGGGTACAGGTACAGAAGTCACAGAGGGTGCAGCTGGCAGGGGTAAGGGGCAGGAAGAATGAATATTGGGGTGGTAGAAGGGGCATTTGAAGGGAAAGGGGGTAAGGGACGGGGGGTACTCATCCTTGGGGATTCTATACTGAAAGGGGGGAGATGGGGCAGAAAGGGGGAAAGGCACAGCTGTATTTGGGTGGAAGCTCTTTCCAGGTTGACTGCAGGAGGGGCAGGGCAGGTACTGCTCAAGTGTGCAGCGAGGGGGAGGAAGAAACCTCATTTAGTGTTGCATGTGGGTACAAATGACTTGGCGGGGGAGACTGTGGAAGTAGTAAGGGGGAGTTTCGAGTAGTTGGGCAAGCAGTGTGAGGGGTTGGGGGAGTCAGTGACATTCTCGGAGGTACTCCTGGTACCACGTGCAAGCATGGGGAGGAAGGATAGGATTGAGGAGTTCAACTAGTGGCTGAGGGACTGGTGCCACACCAAAAATTATGGGTTAGTGACTAACTGGGGTATGGTCTGGGAGAATAGTGACTTCTATCCGGGGACAGGCTACACTTGAGCAGGAAGGGGAGGAGAGTATTAAAGGCAGGATTAGAGGGGTATATCTCTACTAAGGTGGATTTAAACCTAGTGGGAGGGCGTGGCCAAAAGACTGAGGTTGGTAGAAAGGTCCGGACAGGGGGGCCTAATGAGCTCACCCCCCTAGATATAGGTAAAGGCAGAGGCATAGTAACCCTGGGAGGGGGCAGGCAGAGTGGCCTGAGTGTAATACAGAAGGCACCACCACTTGGTAAGAATAAGGAGGAGAAAGGGTGCAGACTACCGGGAGGAGGGACACAGGCCAAGGAGTAGAAGAGTGAGGAGAAGGAGGGGTACGATTGGAAGGTAGGTTGTCTCAATGCAAGAAGCCTGGGGAACAAAATTGCAGCACTTCAGGCGCTCCTTTCAGGGGGGAAGGTGGACATTGCTGCAGTGACTTGGGCCACAGAGTACCATGATTGGGACTTGGCAATCCTGGGATACAGGATATACAGGAGGGACCAGGGGTTGGGGGGTGTTGCACTCTATGTGAGGAAAGGGATTAAATGCATAAGGGACGAGGGAGAAGAAGAGAGGACAGAGGCGCTTTGGGTGCAGCTCCTGGACTCCAAGGGCAGAAAGCTGAGGCTGGGAGTGGTGTACAGAACAACAGTCCAATCCAGGGAACTGGATGGGGAGTTGGCAGAGCAGATAAAGAGGGTGTGTAGAAGGGGGAGTGTGGTGATAGTGGGGGATTTTAACCTACCACAGGTTGACTGAAGCATCCTGGCCACCAGCAGTATCAGGGAGCAGGTGCTCCTTGATGCATTCCAGGATTGCCTTCTGATGCAATTGGTAAGTGGGCCTATAAGGCTTGGTAGCACTCTGGACCTAGTACTGGCAAATGGGGAGGCGGTGAGGGAGGTAAGGGTGGAGGATCCACTAGCAGGTAGCGACCACCGAACAGTGTGGCTCGTTCTTGTGCTGGGCAGGGAGACAGGAGGCATGGGCACTAAGGTGGTGGACCTTGGGGGGATGGGAGCAATACTGCAAGGGAGACTCCAGGATATGAGGCTGGGGATGGATGCAGAACAAAAGTGGGGAGTCATAAAGACTGGGCTAACAGAGGCTACAGTAGCCTTCACCAGGGCCAGGAGTAAGAAGAGCAGAGGCAAGAAACCATGCTGGCTGAACAAGGAAGTGCTGCAAGGGGTGAGAGCAAAGAGGGCTGCATACCAGAAGTACAGGAGAACAGGGAAGGGAGAGGATAAGGAGGCTTTCGGGAGTTGGTCAAGGGAGGTGGCCAGAAGGGTGAAAAAAGCTAAGGCCTCCAGGGAATTAAGGTCCACACAGGGCATAAAGGTAAGGGAAAAGGACTTTTTTAGGTATGTCAGGGAAAAGAGGAAGTGCAAAGAACATATTGTGAGGATAAAGCGGGGAGGGGATTGGGTGGAAAAGGGGGAGGAGCAAGTAGAAACTCTAAATGAGTACTTCTGGTCCATTTTCACTAAGGAGAGGGATGGTCCACTACCAGAATGGGCTGGGGGTGGGGAAGGGGGAGGTAACAGACAAAGTGATCACAGGGAGTAGGGTGCTAGAGGGGCTGAGGGCAGTAAGGGTGGACAAGGCACCAAGTCCCAGAGGCATGCACCCCAGGCTGCTGAGGGAGATGGCGGAGCTGTTGGCTGAGCCACCGACAGATCTGTTCAACACCTCCCTGGAAATGGGCTGTGTGCCCCAGGACTGGAGGGTGGCCGATGTGGTGCCCATACACAAGAGTGGGCCTAGGGATGTGCCAGGAAATTATCGGCCAGTAAGTCTCACGTACATAGTGGTTAAGCTTATGGAGGTGATACTGAAGGAAAGGCAGGTGGCATTCCTAGAGAGTAATGGCCTCCAAGATGGGCGTCATCACAGGTTCGTCTCAGGGAGGTCTTGTCAAACCAACCTAATAGAGTATTATGACTGGGTGACAAGGGAGTTGGACTGGGGCCATGCGGTACATGTCCTGTACTTGGACTTCAGTAAGGCCTTTGATACAGTGCCTCATGGGAGACTGGGGGGAAGCTGACTGCAGTGCGGGTAGGAAAAAGCTGACTAAATGGATAGAGAACTGGGTACAGGGGAGGGTGTAGAGGGTGGTGGTGGTGGTGGGGGAGCTCTCAGCACCCAGAGCAGTGACAAGCGAGGTGCCGCAGGGGTCAATGCTGGGCCTGGTGCTATTTGGGCTCATTATCTCTGATACAGCACATGGAGTGGGGAGTCGGGTTAGTCTGTTCTCAGATTATACCAAATTGTGGGTGGTGGTGGATGAAGAGGATGGATAGGAAAACTGCAAGGGGACCTAACCAAACTAGAGACATGGTCAGTGGAGTGGCAGCTAGGATTCAACGCAAAGAAGTGTAAGGTGATGTACTTCGGGGCTAAGAACCAGAAGAGGGACAATTGGTTAGGGATCACAGAGGAGGAGAAGGACCTAGGGGTATTGGTAACTGGGAGCATGAACAACTCTGCCCAGTGCAGGAGAGCAGCAGCGAAAGCAAACAGGATGCTGAAGTGCATTGCAAGGGGGTTCTCATCCAGACACAGGGATATGATCCTACCTCTCTACAGATCATTAGTCAGACTGCACCTAGAGTACCGTGTGCAATACTGGAGACCATACCTGAGGAGAGATATAAAGTTACTGAAGGGGGGTGCAAAGGAGGGCAACAAAAATGTTAAAGGGGTTGGAAGGAAAGGAATATGAAGTTAGGCTGAAGGAGCTGAACATGTACACACTGGAGGAGAGGAGGGATAGGAGGGATATGATTGAAGCATTTAAATACCTGAGGGGGTAAATAAACCTAGCACTGAGGGGGTGTTTAAACTGAGGCGTGGAAGAGAGACGAGGGAGCATGGACTAAGGTTGGAAGGGGGACATTTCAAGAGGGAAATGAGGAGGCAGTACTTCACTGAGAAGGTGGTGTCTAGTTGGAATGTGCTGCCAGAGGGGATAATAATATGTAGGACAGTCAATAGCTTTAAGGAGTGGGATAAAGCAAGAGGAAGTGTCAGGGGGGCAGGAGCTGGGACAAGCAGGGGAGGAACTGAGGGGGAGGACGCTGGGGCAGCTGCAATCTAGGGTGCTAGCTGCACACTTGGGCAGACTTAGATAGACCAATTGATGTGTTCTGCTGGCAGAGTCATATGTTCATATGTTCGTATGTATGTTTATATGTAAAATCACGGTGACTCTGTTCATGAGCAGAAGTCCTAAAATGCCTATTATTTCAAATTTTGTGACAAATGTCCATTAAATGACTGTGTTACAAGCGTGCATTTTGCAGTTTCCACGCACCCTCATAATTTGGCAAATCTGTAGTACTTTCACTTCAAATTTTCAACACTGGAATTTTTTCAGACCTCCTTATGAACAGTACTGCTATCATTTTTCACATCCTGCCCGAAATATGCATTTACACATCTGGCGCAGAATAGCATGGTTGTTGTAGGAAATCAATGTTCAGGACAGATTAAGAAAATCATAGTGACAGTGTTCATGAGCAGAGGTCACAAAATGCCTATGTTGAAAATTTGGTGAAACAATTCCACTAAATAACTGTGTTACGTGCATGCGTTGCGCAATTTCCACGTACGCTTGGAAGTTTGAGCATTTTTTATATTTTCACTACAGAATTTCAACGTTGCCATCTCTTCACACCTCCCTACAAATGGTACTTTATGCTGTCATTCTCCACATCCTGCCCAATCTGTGTTTTCGTACATCTGGCGCATAATGGCACAGTCACTGTGGAAACTCAAAGTTTGGGACACAGTGACAAAATCACAGTGCCACTGTTCATGAGAAGAGGTCCCAAATGCTTTCATGAAGTGGGGGTCACAAAAAGGCCATGTTGAAAATTTGTAGTGCAAATACCAACAAACGCCTGGGGTGTTAGAGTTTCTAACCATAACGTCCCACCCTGTACAGAATGACAGGCATCAGGGGTATGCCTTTGGGTTGCCGACTGTAATGCTCATGCCATTCCACCCCCCCCACCCTGCAGCCAGTGACAGGTGTGCCTTGGACTCTTCGGCCCCAGAGTTCACCCCATTCTCCTATATTGCACTCATTTCAGCATATGTCCTTATGGAGTGGGGTGGCTGTAAAGCCGAACACCCCAAGGCACACCTCACGTTTGTCAGTGTCAGCAGGATAGGGTGAGGTGAAATGGCATGAAAGTTATGGGCGACAACCCAAATTAATACCCCAATGCCTGTCTATCTCTGCAGGGTGGAGGTGGGGTTGGCGTGAAGTTCAATATTTCACTGCCATTCCTACTCTGCAACTGTCTAACTCCTGCATTTCCAATGCTAATATCAGCAAGCAAACATTCAGCATTGACAAATGCTTGTTTGTGTAATGGTATGCGCACGTGGGAGTGCGGGCCCTCCAGGCCCTGCGCTCCCACTTGCACATAAATACCGAGCCATACAGCAGCCCCATAGTACTGAAAAGGAATCCTTGCAACACTTATTTGGCAATATCTCAGTAACCATAGCAACTATGGAAAAAATTACACTGCAGTTATAAACATGACTTCGAAACCTCCATGCACGTAACCTGCGGGTAGCATAAAATCCATATCTTGAATCGTTTTTGAGATACGGGCACTGCAATGTAATCCTATGGAAAATGTCTCAACTTTGGAATGCTGTGACCATGGGCCCATTGAATGTTTTGGGACCAAACTGCCAAAAGGCACATTTGTGGGACCAGGGCTTGCCACCCTGCAAATTTCAGCCCAAAAGCACAATCCACCTTGGCACTATGAAGTGACAAAGAAAACAACACATGGGAAAATGTTCGAGCAGTGTTTTCATGATAATTTAAATGTGTTTGTGGCTCTCCTATCTCTATAAGGGGAATGTTTTCGAGCACAAAAATATGTTGCCAAGCCACCTTTTTGTGTGTGAGAAGTCATTGCCACGCACACAAAAAATGTTTTTGTAGCAACAAAATGGCAAGATGCTGGAAAAATGGTGAAAAGCATATGTCCAGGCTACCTGCACAAAAACTGATGCCAGGGTCATGTTCCTCAGGACCTAATAAGGTAAACACAAGTGTTGGTGTTTAGCAAGAGGCAATATTTTTTGATTTATGTTTTTTGTCTCTTGCTAACTGAAAACAAGATGGCGGCAGCACAAAAACAAAATTCTAGAGCATGACAACAAATATGGGTTCACGAAAGTGGAACATATCTGTATTCTTGTTTGCGTCATACTTGACATGGAACCTATGAAAGAGCTTTCTGCTCAAAGGTGTTAATCCCAACATCTCAATAAAAAAGTTTTCGCAATGCACATATAAATTTTTTTATAGGCTAAAATGGGACATCAAAAACTTGCATAACGTTTGAATGGATTAAGATTTTTTCACCAAATCTTCAAAAGTTTAACCCAGGCCACATATAGACATGCAAATTTGAATCCATGCAGATGCATTCTTCAGTCCTTTAAGCCCAACTGAAAAATGCTCAAAAGTTAAGGATTTTTCATGTTTTTGACACTCTACAGTCCTGCAACCTTACATCCAAACAGAACACAACTTTCCAGATCCAGAGATCTATGGTTGGACGCCATGCATGCAAAATGTCAGGCAAACTGGACAAACAGTTGCAAAGTTATTAAAGTGCAAACTTTGGGGTTTAACATTAAAGTGGCCCTCCAACCCTACACTACCGTGCAGGTATAATATATATATATATATATATATATATATATATATATATATATATATATATATATTCCTAGCAGCTGTGCTGCTGTGCTTGCTGCAAGTGAAAAGGAAGAGTGTGATTTACCCGGAATAGGTCTAAGTTTGAAATGAATGCCAGTGGCAGCCAAGAATTAAAGTGAAAGGCTTTCACTTCCCAAATTGAGAATGACAGCCTTTTCACTGTCATTCACAGCTGCCATCAGCATTCCATTGAGACTTAAATGTATGCCATCGGTAACTGTACAGTCACTTCACACCATCTCTACATACCCTGTGGACTTCAGTACTCTTATGTGTCCCCTTCCCTGGCTCCTCGTCCCTAGTAGAGCCCCAGACTGCTATAAATTGACAGGATAATGAGACTGCAACTAACAAGTGATATAGGTTCATAGCACACACCTTGGACTAGGGCAAGAAAAGGACACATGAAAAGTGCTACTAGCCAGGACTCAGACAGAGATGTATGCTGTATGCTGAACTGCCACCGATGCAGTCTCACTGCCCTTACCTGGACCCACCTACCTAACTAAAGTGGGTGAGAGGACGAGATCATGGACCGTTGTATTAGCACTGGCAGACTGGTGGTAGTAGACTGCACTGCAGTCACAGCTCCAGCTTGACTTGTTGTCTCGCACGGCAGCAATGACCTCTCACCTGCAGGCTGTTGTTCTATCTGATGCTATGTCACTCCATTGTTCCTGGCTCCCAGACTTGAGAGTGCATGGTAAAAGTTATAAAACTAGGCAGTACTCTGATTAGGGGGAGGGAAGGATTACCTGGGCAGGAGGTCAGTGTCATCAATGACTGTGAGGGCCCAACAAGAAAAGAAAAAAAATATTTTGTAACTGAAACTCACTCACTGAAGGATGTATCTTTCAAATTTTAAAAGTTATAAACAATGTTTTTTGTAAGTATGTGTTTGACTCAAAGCAGTCACTCACTCTGACACTAGTATTAGACTAGTGTAGTGTAGTATTGTGTCACTCAGTGTTGGTTGGATTAGGAAGTAGTACCCAGGCAAGGGGCTAATGTCATCACTGACTATGGGGGCCCAGCTACTGTTAGAAGTATTGTTGCTGTTGTAACTGGAAAAAAATAAATAAAAAAAACATTTAGCAACTGAAACTCCTTTAGTTACTGAAAGTCATGGAGTAGTTGTGTGTTCCTGTCTGTTGGTCAGATAAAAGCAGAAGCCAGAAGGACAGGTTAGTGTGCCACAGACTATCCACCACCAACCAAGCTGGATTGCAGGAGTTGCAATATACAGGACACTGGAGTGACTGAAACAGAGTGGAGGAGGACTGTACTCTCTAATCCATCTAGGATTTTCCAGCTGGGGATCATCAACACTCTCTGTGGTAGGTAAAACAAAAACATGTTAACTGTTAAAATGTTGGCGGCAATAGTTGATGTATATGTGTAGTACTGTCCAGGTAGGCCCCCAACAGCTGGGCTGTTGCCCGGCTGGTGCTAGTGGGGGTTGTGAGTATTTTACCAATCTAAAAGTCAGTGAGACAGTATTCCAAATCCAGCGGTTGCTCAGACTGGACTGGGCTAGGGATTAGCAGTGCGAAATACTGTAGTGGGACTAGGACTATGTTCTGTCTAGCCGAATTTAGCAAGGTAAACAAAATTTCTGTTTGCATGCAGCCTTACTGCATTTGTTTTTTGTGTAAAAAAATGTTCAATGTGTGGCAAATAGTTTAGTGCTTGTGTATACTTATGAGTTGACTGGTATGCTTGGTGTTTATAACATAAGCTTTGGTGCTCCTCCACATCCTGCCCTGGGTAGAATAGTGGGTAGGTGTTGACTTAAGACCTAGCAGAGAGAGGGTGAGACAGGAGTGCCGGAGAAGGAGGAGGAGGCAGGGGAGGATGGAGGGCATCGCCAAAATGCTCTAAGCAGAGCAGGAGGCGGCCTGCTGTTTATGTAGGGAATGGGGGAGGAGCTATTTCCCCCCATTGAACAACAGGCTAAAGCCTTCCAATTCAATGTGTGACAAATAGCTTAGCGCTTGTGTATACTTATGAGCTGACTGGTATGCTTCGTGTTTATAACGTGAGCTTTGGCGCTTCTCCGCATCCCACCCTGGGTAGAATAGTGAGTAGATGTAGACTTAAGGCCCAAAAAGAAGTAGCAAAATTGACTACCTCCTCCAGCTCCAGAGAGTGTGGTCTATAGCACACAGGACAGGAAAAAAAACCCTTGGGAGAAACCTCCCAGGACTCATGGCTACTGACCTGCCCATCCTCTGGGCATACTAAGAGGAGAATAATCCTAAGTATGGTAGGGTTAGGTATAGTTATGTCGACGAGCATGGTCTGGTATAGCTGGTGGAATCTGGTTCATGGTTGAGATGAGCAAGGGGTCGATGTTGCAGATGAAGGTTCAAGCAGATGGAATATCCAACTGGAATAATGGCTGGATGCTGAATCAATAGTTAATCCAAGCCTGAGATAGATGACTGTTGTAGATCTATATCACGGCCTTTGGATACTAGATAGAGCTGTATAGTGGGACTGTTTGTTGTGATGGCTGGAAACTGTAGCAGGTTGACTTTCATTGTAGTATAAGCTTAATCCAAAGCTAGGAAGGTGATAGCCTTTGTAGGAATGGCGGGAGCTCCGAGGCCCGTCATTACAGCATATGGATTAATGCAAGACCTAGAGGAGGAGAGTCACTGAATCTGATTGAAATGAGAAATCTACCAAATAAGGCCCATATGAGGCATGTGTAAATGGTATTGCGAGACGCCATGTGGTTCGCCATTGCCATGGAGATGTTAGGCGTTAACCTGTGATGATGATAGTAGGCTTAGAGGTAGGCTAGCTAGGGAATGATATTCACATGGAATCCTGATGAATGAAGAAGTCAAGAGTGAGCGACTGAA
Organism: Neoceratodus forsteri; assembly: GCA_016271365.2. Taxonomy (NCBI): domain Eukaryota; kingdom Metazoa; phylum Chordata; order Ceratodontiformes; family Ceratodontidae; genus Neoceratodus; species Neoceratodus forsteri. Next base: position 561,259,944 of record CM028132.1, read on the forward strand.
TCTCATGTGGAGAATACTGGGAGGCGAAACCCCGACTATGGTCTGCCATAGTGCAAGAAGAAATCCATTTTTAGTAGAGGATAGCCGCCTGTTGAGGGGGAATACACTGGAGAGATGATGAGACCCCAAGGGGTTCACAGAGATACCTGCATGACTTGAATCATTGATTAATACCGGATCCGAGATAAGTCCATCAACAATGTCCTATTGGTAAGTTGGAGGGAAAGCAAAGATCACAGAAGTTGGAATGTGAGATAAGGAATACATAGATACATAGATACATAGATAGTGTCGGCAGATAAGGGCCTATGGCCCACCCAGTCTGCCCATTTGAGCTTGTAAGTTCAGTTTGTTTTCCTAGAAGTCTGTTGCCCCTTACCCCTGACCTCTAGAATTCCTTTATGTCTATCCCATGCATTCTTAAATCCCGTGATTGTTTCAGCCCCCACCACTTCCTCTGGCAGGGTGTTCCACTTGTCCACCACCCGTTCTGTGAAGAAATTCTTTCTCATGTTTCCTCTGAATCGTCCTCCCTCCAACTTCATCCCATGCCCTCTAGTCCTGGAACATCTTTTTCGCTTAAAAATAGTGTTTTCCTGCACCCTGTTCCTCCCTGTAAGATACTTGTATGTCTCTATCATATCCCCTCCTCTCCTCCAGGGAGTACATGTTCAGTTCCTTCAACCTGTCTTCATAGGACTTGTGATGCAATCCAAGCACCATCTTTGTTGCCCTCCTCTGAACCTTCTCTACCCTGTCTATGTCCTTACGTAGGTATGGTCTCCAGAACTGTACACTGTACTCCAGGTGGGGCCTCACTAGTGTCTTATATGGCGAATTATGGCCTCCCTTTTCCTGCTGGTGATGCCCTGCCTATACATCCCAGCATCCTATTTACTTTACCTGCTGCCTTGTCACACTGTTTCCCTACCTTGAGGTCATCAGAGGACAACACCCAATATCCCTTTCCTGCTTGGTGCATGCTATATCCTCACCCCCAACTGATATATTGTGCCAGTGTTTTGTGCCCATATGCATTATCTTGCACTTCTTTGCATTGGATTTCAACTGCCAAACCCTGACCATCCTTCAAGTTTCTGCAGGTCGCTTCTCATTCTGTCTACACCCTCTGGTGTGTCTACTCTGTTACAGAGCTTTGTGTCATCAGCGAACAGTGAAATTCTGCCTTCTAGATCCTGCGAATGTCACTGATGAAGATGTTGAATAGGACCGGTCCCAGCACTGATCCCTGTGGTACCCCACTGGTCACTCTTCCCTCTGTGGAGTGACAGCCATTTACCACCACCCTCTGTGTCCTGCCACATAGCCAGTTACCTACCCACCACACTACTGTCCTGCCCACACCCATATTCCCCAGTTTGTGTAATAGTCTTCTATGTGGCACAGTGTCAAAGGCCTTGCTGAAGTCCAGATAGGCCATGTCCACTGCCCTCCCCTGATCCACCTCCCTAGTCACCCAGTCAAAAAATTCAATGAGGCTGGTCTGACATGACCTCCCCCTGGTGAAACCATGCTGCCTTGGGTCCTGTAGTCCATTGATAACCATATGTTCCACCAATCTCTCCTTCAGTAGTGCTTCCATGATCTTCCCTACTACCGAGGTGAGGCTGACTGGTCTGTAGTTCCCTGCTTCCTCTTTGTTCCCGCTTTTGTATAAGGGACTACATCTGCTGTCCTCCAGTCTTTGGGTACCTCCCTGTTTCCAGTGATCAGCTAAACAGGATAGCCAGAGGTTCAGCCACCACCTCTCTTAGTTCTTTAAGGACCTGGGGTGCACCCGTCTGGCCCCATTGCTTTATCAACTCTTATTACTTCCAGTTCCTTCAGGACCCTTTCTCGTGTAAAGGGACTTATGTCCATTTCTGCACCATTCTCACCCCTTGTACTCCCTTCAGACCCATTACCCTCCTATTCCTCAGTAAAGACTGAGCAGAAATACCTGTTCAATATGTCAGCTTTACTGTTGTCATCCTCCACGCGGCTCCCATCCTCCCCTTCAGTCTCACTATCCCTCCCTTTGTCTTTCTTTTTTCACTTATGTACCTGAAAAGTTTTGTCCCCTCTACCACTGATTTTGCAATGTAGTTCTTTTGTCTGAGCTTTGCTTCCTTACTGACCTCCTGCCTCCTTTGCTTTTCCTGGTACTTCTCCCTATCCCCTTCTGCCTGTGTCTTTTTGTATTGCCTGAATGCAATCTTTTTGGCTTTCACTTTCTTTGATACCTCTTTGGAAAACCATAATGGTCTCCTCTTCCTTTTCCTCTTGCCAACCTGCTTAATGCATAATTCTGTTGTTCTTGTAATCCCCATTTTAAATACTGCCCACTGTTCCTCAACCCCTGATTCCTGTCCCATTCCCCTTAATGCCTCTTTCAAGTATCTCCCCATTTTCCCAAAGTCTGCCCCCCTAAAATCCAGGATACGTGTTTTTGTGTGGTTTGGTTCTGCTCTTTCTGTGATTTCAAACCACAATGACTGGTGGTCACTGTTTCCCAGGTGCTCCCCCACTGTTACCCCCATCACACTGTCCCTGTTTGTGAGCACAAGGTCCAGTATTGCCTTCTGCCGAGTTGGTTCCATGACCAGTTGCTTGAGGAAGGCACCCTGAAGGGAGTCCAGGATAAATCTGCTCCTAGTTGATGCTGCTGCTGGGATGCTCCAGTCCACGTCTGGAATATTGAGGTCTCCCACCAGTACTACCTCACCCTTGTCTGCCATCCTTTGGATGGCTAGCATCAGCTCCCTATCTGTTTCTTCCTCCTGGGCTGGTGGTCTATAGACCACACCTGTGCGGATGGCTGTCTCCATTTTCCTTTCCAGCTTAATCCACAGTATCTCTCCCCCATTTTGTTCCTCCTGGATCTCTGTGGCCCTTATGTCATTTTTCACATACAGTGCCACTCCTCCTCCCTTCCTGCCTGCTCTGTCTCTTCTGAATATGTTGTAGCCAGGTATGGCCATCTCCCAGTCATGGTTATCATTACACCAGGTTTCAGTGATGGCCACAATGTCCAGGTCTGACTGTACCATGATGGCCTCCAGATCTTCCATCTTGTTGCTAAGGCTCCTGGCATTTGCAAACATGGCTTTCCATGATTTGACCTCCCTAGACTGCTTCACTGTTCTCTCCAGCCCCTTCCTTGGTTGTCATTTATCCTGGTTCTCCTTGCTGTCTGCCCTTCTGCTGAATTTTGCCCTTTTCTGCTATCCACCTCTTGGGCACTAATCTCCATCTTTTGCACACTGCTTTGCAGAGATAACTTCTCCTCTGGTTCACTGGTTCCACTGCTAGCTGTGGGGGTGAGCAAGTAGGTACCCTCCTTGCTGGCCTGCCACCCCTTTGCTAGTTTAAACAGGGCGTCATTTCAGCAAAATCATAGGGGTAGCAAGGTGGGGTGGGCATGATGTGGGTGGAGCCACGGTGGGAGTGGGGCCACGTGTGGCGGAGCCAGAGAGGGTGGCATTTGTCAATGTGACATAGAGCTAGTTACCAAGTAATTTAAAATAAAATGGGTATGAATTGGATAGTAAAGTCTGAGTATAAATCTGATAGGCCATTACAGATGTTGATTCAACTTAAATAGCTAGTTTTCATCAAATTATGGAATCATCAGTATAGTGAAAGTCCCATTCCTCAACTGTACAAATATTAAACAATATTAATGCATAGCTAGCCCTTATTACCCATTGAAATCAAACAGATTACAACCTTGTAATCCCACTGTTGTGATGTCAGAACCTTATAAACCTATCTCTATGTCATAGCAGTGGGTTTACAAAATGGAATGCCAGTGTTATTCAGTATTCTACATACCTAGAATGTGATGGTTAGTCTCAGTACAGTATTCAAATAACATTCCAATTGTCACAGTTTATTGTCTAGCAATCACTATGTCTGATAGAGACTTTAGCTCTGGTGCTATTTTGGCCCACTTTCATTCAGTCCGTGTATCCTAATAAATTGTTTTCCTAAACAATCATGTGGGTGTAGTGCAGATCCATTAATAAGGTAAGGCTAAATTACTTATGTTGGGGACTTCTCATGTCGAGTCCATACACTATAAATGACAATGCATGATGTACAGGTGATAACCAGGGTGTAATCCTCTCTGTGGTTGCTAGGGCAATTGTAAACCTCTCAAGCTGTGCATTCTAGGTTTACTGATGCCTCAGACACCACCTGAAGTGATTATACCATGGTTATCACCTGTACATCAGGCATTATCCTCTGTATATTACCATACTGTTTCCAAAAAAAATATTACCATACTGTTCATGTCAAATGACTGGTACTATACAAGCTAAGGCACACATTGCTAAAAATAAAGAGCCGTCTCTAAACCAATACCTTACAGTACATAAAAAACACACATCAAAACATGAGAGAAATAATACTGTTATGAAAGCATACTCTGAACCTTGAACCATGGGGAGAACTTTACTTCTTCTCTGTTGAAACAAGAGCTTAGTAAAAGAAATGACACAATGAAACTTGTAAAAGACGTAATAAAAGGAAAATGAACTGATGAAAAAAAAAAAAAATCACACCAAAAACCTGTAAAGAAAAAGATAAAAGGAAAAAAACAATTAAAACTCACCGACCAAGAACCTGTAAAGAAAAAAAATAAAAGAAAAGAAAGATCCTAGTAAAAATTGTACACCAAAAACCTGTAAAGAAAACTGTAATAAAGGAAAAAGAACTGAGTCCCAGGATTACACAAAGAAAGTCTTCCAGACTTCCAATTACTGCAGCAAAGCAAATGAAAGTACTCTAACTCTCACACACAAGGCTACTACTCCCTCTTACAATAATTTAAAAGAGCATAAACTCCTCCCAAACACCCATGAAAGTGGTAAAGCAAAGGACATAGGAGTTATTACCTGCCTGGAGGCTGGAGACACTGCTGGCACACTGGAGATTGGGATGGTAGGTGACTGCTGGCACACTAGACTGCTGACTAGTCGGGGACACTGCTGGCAAACTGGACTGGTAGCTGACTGGAGACAAAACTGGCAAACTGTCTCTGGACTGGTAGCTAAGCTGACTGGAGACACTGGCTGCTGGTACACTGGACTGCTGGCTGACTGGTGACACTGCTGGCACACGGATATCTGACTGCAGACTCTGCTAGCACAATGGATTGCTGGCTGACTGGACTGGTATCTGAGTTGAGACTGCTGGCACACTGCTGGCTGATTGGAGACACTGCTAGCACTGGACTGGTATCTGACTGGAGAAAATGCTGGCTGACTGGAGGCACAAGTTGCAAACGGGACTCGTTGCTGAGCTGACTGGGACAGAACTGGCACACTGACTGCTGGCTGACTGGAGACACTACTGGCAGATGGGACTGCTGGTTGGCTGACTGGTGGCAACACTGCTGGCATACTGGACTGGTTGCTGACTGGAGGCACAAGTTGCAAACGGGACTCGTTGCTGAGCTGACTGGGACAGAACTGGCACACTAACTGCTGGCTGACTGGAGACACTACTGGCAGATGGGACTGCTGGTTGGCTGACTGGTGGCAACACTGCTGGCATACTGGACTGGTTGCTGACTGGAGGCACAAGTTGCAAACGGGACTCGTTGCTGAGCTGACTGGGACAGAACTGGCACACTGACTGCTGGCTGACTGGAGACACTACTGGCAGATGGGACTGCTGGTTGGCTGACTGGTGGCAACACTGCTGGCATACTGGACTGGTTGCTGACTGGAGGCACAAGTTGCAAACGGGACTCGTTGCTGAGCTGACTGGGACAGAACTGGCACACTGACTGCTGGCTGACTGGAGACACTACTGGCAGATGGGACTGCTGGTTGGCTGACTGGTGGTAACACTGCTGGCATACTGGACTGGTTGCTGACTGAGGCACAAGTTGCAAACGGACTCGTTGCTGAGCTGACTGGGACAGAACTGGCACACTGACTGCTGGCTGACTGGAGACACTACTGGCAGATGGGACTGCTGGTTGGCTGACTGGTGGCAACACTGCTGGCATACTGGACTGGTTGCTGACTGGAGCACAAGTTGCAAACGGGACTCGTTGCTGAGCTGACTGGGACAGAACTGGCACACTGACTGCTGGCTGACTGGACACTACTGGCAGATGGGACTGCTGGTTGGCTGACTGGTGGCAGCACTGCTGGCATACTGGACTGGTTGCTGACTGAGCCACAAGTTGCAAGCGGGACTGCGTTGCTGAGCTGACTGGGACAGAACTGGCACACTGACTGCTGGCTGACTGGAGACACTACTGGCAGATGGGACTGCTGGTTGGCTGACTGGTGGCAACACTGCTGGCATACTGGACAGGTTGCTGACTGGAGGCACAAGTTGCAAACAGGACTCGTTGCTGAGCTGACTGGGACAGAACTGGCACACTGACTGCTGGCTGACTGGAGACACTACTGGCAGATGGGACTGCTGGTTGGCTGACTGGTGGTAACACTGCTGATATACTGGACTGGTTGCTGACTGGAGACACAAGTTGCAAATGGGACTCGTTGCTGAGCTGACTGGGACAGAACTGGCACACAGGACTGGTGGCTGACTGGAGACACTGGCAGCACACATGACTGATGGCTGACTGTAGATAGTAAAGTTACTTCAGTAATGGGTATCTTCTTGAACGCATCTGAGCAAATCTGTCTATTGCTACTGACAGGTCTAGCTGCTTCACCTCCAGTGGCTCACATGCCATCATCATTAAGTCACTGAGTCGTCTGTCACCACAACCGTTTCTTAAGTAAGTTTTCACTCTTTTCATGCATGAGAAAACGTTCATTTGAAGCTGTGGTCACAGGGGTGCCAGCACCAGGTTCAAAATTTCCAGGACTTCTGAAAATGCATTACAAAGGCATTGCAACTGTTGTCTGACACAATGAATACTTTGCATATTTTTGTTCTGTAGGTATGCCTTTGCTGATTCCAGCTGTGACTCTAACACAATTATGTCTATATTTGCTCCTGGGAACTTCTATAGGACCTTTAAAACAGAGTAATTCAGAAAACTGTCATCCTTTGGGTTGAAGAGCAGCAACAGCTTTTAAGAGGTCCACATTACTTGTGAAGCGTGAATCAAGTTCAGTAACAAACCTGTCAATGCAGGCCAGGTATATTTCCTGTTTAAGCCTATCACTGTTAGATCTTGCAGAAATGTCCTGAATTTCTATATTTGCAGTCCGTTTCCCAAAGTGGATGAAACAAAAATTCTGTCAGCGTTCGCTCAACTGATGTTTGCGCAGTGGCCTTCCTGTGTACTGAGTGGCTTCTACATCATAATCAATGCCACAGTGATCAGCGGCTTGTTGTGCCTCCTTGTAAATCTTCTGCCACTGTGAATCATTACGTAGAGACAAAAGCTCACTTTTGAAGACTGGACAAGATTACAAGCACTTGGCAAATCCAGATCTTTTCTCTGAAGTTCCTCAGACACCGATTGTATCTTCCTTAAAATTGTTTCTAGGCTGTACAGTGTTACTACAAAGGTGAAGTTCTGAATTTTAAACAGATGACCTTTTGCTTCACTACTTGCCTCTTTGTCAGTGTTTGTGACTGAATAGCATGAAGTGTTATAATAATGGACTCTAGACGCAACTGAAATTTCTTGACACAGTTGTACCAGTAAAACCACCATGTACCACACAGTCGTTCCAGTTCCAGAACTTGCAGACCTTCTTCTTTCTGAGCTTTAACAAACAACTCATGTCTTGGTGAACTCTGAGAAATAAATACATATACAGCCTGTAAGATGCTGAAAAATTCTTTCACTTCTGATATATTATTGATTGTTTGCACCAAGACAAGATTCAGTCTGTGTGCATGACAATGAATATAAACAACTTGAGGGCAATCTCTTATTCTTGCTTATACGCCACTGAAGCACCCACTCATCACAGGCTCCATCATAGCACTGTGCTACACAGTGCTTCCACTGCAGTCCAGCCTGACATACTGCCTGATTGATTGCACCAGCCAAACTACCAGCATCCAGTTTATCCATGTGGTAGCAGCCAAGTGGTTTTCACAGATATTACCATCTCCGTCAACAAAAGCGGATTACAAAGCTGAGCTGCTCTTTGTGTGATACATCCTTAGTTTCATCGACTAAAACAGAAAATATTTTGTGACTTTACTTACAATTTTCTCTCGTATTAATGTTGCAACTATGTTAATCAAATCATTTTGATACTCTGGAGAAGTATAATGACCGTATCTCCTAGACATTTTTCTTTTAATTTTGAGTCATGTGCAGATAATGTTTCCAGAAACTCAATAAAATTGCCTTTGTTATCAGAATTTGTCGACTCGCCATACCTCTGAAGGCAAGACCTTGCATCCTACAGTAACTACACTGCATGTAGTAGTAATTCAACATAGGCGTCTGTTTTCTTCAATTTCAATGTCCCTATTTTTTCAAGCCGTCTATGACTGACTGATGTCCTGATGAAGACTGTATCACAGTTAAATTCACACCATGCTACAACAGATGCTTTGTGTTTCTCAGACCTCTGCTGTCTGAAGGCACGACCAATTTTTCCATTTACAGAAACCAATATCGACAAAAGAGCGTTTCCGTTCCACGACCTCCACCTCCAGGTGCAGTATGAGTGCTAGTAAAATGCCTGCATGCAAAACAGTATACAGCATCTCTCTGTACTGAATATTCTACCCACTTATGAGTTTGTAATCACCATTAAATTTACGTGATTTTGTCACAGGAAAACACACTTGGCTGAACTGGAGCTTGGAAGGACCAGATATGTCACTTGGCACAGTATCGTGATCAACACACTCACCCATTGAAAATGAGTGGCCTTCACTAGATGGCAATGACGTGCTTTCACATGCATCGGAGGATGTGCTTTCACATGCATCAGAGGGTGAGGGCGAAGCAACAAGTAATGGGCCTGTAGCAGCAGAACTAGGCTCTGAAACTATACTACTACTATCAGATTCATGCATGCCAGCTGACAGAACACTATCTTCAGGTCTTGATTTCTTCACTGTATGTTCAGCATGTGCAGTATCTGCTGAATTCTTTCTTAGCAAATAACTGAAGCACCAGATGGTTGCTTTGGATCACTAGTTGCCTTCTTCTTAGACAGAGACATTTCAGTAATACTTATTTAGCAGCCAACTTCAAAGAAATTTCAATCAGTAAAGGCTACTAAAGAAGAAATTTAGCAATGTACAGCCTGCCAGCAGCTATGCCCAGTGATTAGCAAATCAGATATCAGTTTTGAAACCCCTGAAAAACAGCTATGAATTCAAATGTGCACGATCTAAAAGAAATCACCAATTAATGCGTGGCGAAATCTGCAAACAGTGATGACATCAGGAATTAAAACTAACATATGGGTATAAATTTTACATTTAACTGTACCTATGAACCTAAAAAAGGTCTATTATAATTCTGAATTTTAAAAATAATCTTATGAATGCAAGGACTTAAAAACATTTCTGTAATGAAACAAAAGTGGGATGCAACAGTGCTGTAAATCTGTCAAAAATGTTACTTTTGAATCACCAGTTATGTTATGATTTGAAGCACTATTCTTTGGCATGTGGAGTATGTACAAATGTTGGGTGAGTAACTGGAGCATTAAAAAAATTTCTGAGCGTATTTCCTCAAATGAGGACAGGTGAGTAAAATAAGCTGGTACAGACCTTATCTGGAGCCCTGGCCACGTCTTTAAGCTGCTTTAAGTCTCTTAAAACCTTAATGTTTCCAATTGCCCTTGGTAGATTAATTGTGACCAGTTTGGAAGTACTTATTGTAACCAGTGGAGAAGGGGTTATGTTTAAAGATGTTGATGTAAGATGGTATCGGACTGGTCCTGTGGTTTGTTTTGACTTTCGAGTCCTTGTCAACTGTACAATACCTTCAACCTCAGATTTTTTTAAATAAAATATGTATTTATATTTATGCAATAGGGGTGAGTGGTCAAACCATTGGATAAATGCATATATTCTCACCACTGTGTAATAGATCTGCAGAGCCACTGAATAAATACATTTATCTATAGTCATGATGTCACAGATGGCATTTTTACCCACACAGTCATGACCACGGCTCCAGATAAGGTGTGTCTGCAGTCTTACACTCACCTCATTTTAGGAACTACGCTTCAGAAAGTTTTTAAATGAGTACCTGTACTCACCCAACATTTGTAAATACTCCTCCACACGCCAAAGAATAGTGCTTCATAACATAACATAACATAACATAACTGGTGATTCAAAAGTAACATTTTTTGCCAGATTTACACTTGTATGCATCCACTTTTGTTTTACTCACTACGTTTTAAAACTGGTGAGTAAATTGACAGCAGTATTTGGAGTATTGTTGGCACCTGAAATTTTATCTAGAAAAAAAAACTGCATTTTTAATAAATTTAGTCCTCAGTCCACTCTACCAAGACATTTCTACATCAGTGTCTTATTAATAAATGGTCAGCACAGGAGTGGTTACAAACTACCAGCATCCAATTTGTTTGAACACAGCTCAAAACTGTAGTTTGTTTGGACCCACTGGGTTTTAAATAGTGTCTTTCATGTTATAATGTTGCTGCCACTTTCAGCACACAGGGACTCAGGGAGATTGAGAGAGCACACAGAAAAACAGTGAGAGACCACTAAGCAGAGGAAGTTAACTTACTCGCTCAGGGTCACACAGCAAGTGTCAGTTCAGGATTCAAACCAGGTCTCAGGATCACATTTCTGTGCTCTAACCACTGGGCCACTGACTGTCTCCCAGTAAGTCATAACGTGCATCAGTTTCTCAACCTCTTTACCAGTGAGATTTTTCTTCTTTTAGTGGGTATTTTTTTTGGGGGCACCAATGCTGCCTGCCTGCCTACAGCATCACTCTGAAGAAATTTCATTTTCAGAATATAGTTCAGGTAATGTGATAAGTGTACATGAAGCACCATTAAGCTAATTCCTCAGTTTTATTAAATAAAATTATAACAATGGTCTGGAAAATTAAGCTTTCTGATTGGCTGTAAACTTTCTAACAGCCTTATATTAATCTTTTATTATACAATAGGCACAAAAAATTCACACAGTCCTGCATTTTGATTGGCTGGCTGGCACCTTTTCAAGCGTTGTAAATCCTCCAGTGTACCCACTGAAAAGGTGCCAGCCTCCAGTCAGCTGCAGCAGGAACCTCAAAAAAAATCACTCCGACTGCCACAATCCAAACAAGATGCACAAAAACAACAAATCAAACTGCAAATCTTAATGCTCACAGCCTCACAGTAAAAAAAAGAAGAAACACCACACCCCACACACACACAAATTCAGTGCTGAGCTTCACAAATGAGATAAAGAAAACTGAGGGGCGGGGGCATCACCACTAATTTAACTCTGCCTAGCAACAAGGAACTATTTCGCTTTGGTGGAGCAATAAAATAACAAAAATGATGATTAAAGAGAAACAAAAAGTATTTCTATATTTTAGTCAACCCAAAAATGTAAGTCAATGCACATAGAATATACCCCTCAGGGAAGGTATACCAGTGGACTGCCTCTTCTGGTGAGGAAGTCACCAAGGCGCACAGCACTGAACCACACCAGCTGTGGTAACTCAATCCACCAGTACCCACACCCTGGAGAGGGTATATTGCTTATTATACGATGTAGTAAATCGAATGAGCCAAATCTTGCAACCTGATTGGTTGGCTGGTACCTTTCCCAGTGTGGTAAATCCTCCAGTGTACCCACTGGAAAAGTACCAGCCAATCTTATATCATGCCAATCCGTCGCTTTCATTTTGATAGAAACCATTTGTCCTGTCGCCGCTGCTAAAACACCGTGGTAAATATTACAAAAATTGCATCTTCCTTCCAACCGTACAAACTTCAGTTACTTACAACATATCTAAAAAATTAAATAAAACTACATTTGCTGTAGTATAATATAAATTTATCCCACCAGGGTGAGGGTATACTGGAGGACTTAACACGACTGGTGTGGTTGAGGTCACGAGGCGCACCAGCTGTGTAAATCCTCCAGTATGCCCACACTGGAGGATAAATCTAATGTAACATACTTATGCAACTTACCCATATATTTAACAAGGTTTAACACTGTTTAAAAACAGTTTTATTATAACAGCAATAAGACACCAGGGTTATCGCTTCTGGGGCATGTGGCACTTGGCAATGCCTCATGCCACATTATGCGCCTAGAGGGTGATTAACAGACCATTAACATAACCCCGGTCATGCTTTATTGGTTATGTTGAACGTGGCTGTGCTCAGTACAACAAAAGGCTTCTCTCACTTGTCCAAACACAGCTGCTAACATCTGAAAGCATCATGACATCATGGGACTTTTTTGTAGAAGCAGTGTACAGTTACAAATAAAAAGGGTAATTGTGTCTGCATTCCTTTTCACAGTGACAATTACACTGAGTAAGCTGTTGCACTGCTGCTGCCAAATGTTCAGAGCCCAGCTCAGCAGACACACTAACACACACACACACACACACACACCTAAAGCTTAGTTGTCCTGCTTGCTCATTTGTTATCATTTAGGCAGATTTAGCTGAAGCAGAGGAAAACTGACTGTTGTCCCCGTGGTTAGAGAAAGAGCCCAAAAAACTTCAGGTTCAAATCCACTACAACTCGACATAATGGGTGAACCTTGAAACAGGTCAATTGGTCTCCTTATGCTTTAAATCTCTCCCAGATGTAAAACTGGGCAGAAAGGAGTAGGGACGCAAATGTTAAGATGTTTCATTATGGACTACTATCCTGGAGCCATGGGTGTAGGCAGGCATACTCCATGTACACCATGGTGTACAGTATTGAAGGGGCAGATATGGCCCTGAACAGCTTCCCTAGTCCATGGACACAACACAGAACCAGCAGAACCTCTCTGTATGTTTATATGTCAGCACCAGAAGGATTGGCCACTGCTACTGTCTTTGCAGCCCTGGGACTATACAGCTTTACAGGGTCTGGGTTGGTATATTGGCTTCCCAAGGAACAATACATGACATCTGCATATACCCATGCATGGTGGGGGGGGGGGCAGCAACCAGTAACAGGGAGTACAAATGTCGTATTGATTGTGCGTTGTGCCATACAGGGACACACACACAGTCCTGATGATGGTGTACATACATATGTATATAGTGTATGGTGGAACGTCGTTCTCCACCGAAATCCATCGTTGTCGAAACCTTGTAGTCACACACTAGTGAGGTTTGCAGTGCAGCAGAACAATTTTTTCTACTGCACTGTGAACGCCACACTGTGTCCTCGAGCAACATTTGACAGTTAGGGCTAAGGGCTCACTCCATAGACAGGACACATAGCGAAAAGCAGTAATGTTGGCAGTACTAATGTTTAGCGATAAAACGTTCAAAATGTAAAGTTCTTTTTCCTTCTAGTAACACAGTAAAACTGTTTTGAAGCAGAAACATGCTGTAGTGATTTTTTTCCCCAAAAAACGACGTTCCACCATACACTATAAACAAAGGTGCATGGGGAACAATTGACAACAGGGCATCTTTCACCTCGTTGGCACTCCAGGGTAATCCGTCGTCACAGTGCCAACTCGGTGAAAGAATAGCCTGTTGTCAACTGTTCCCATGCACTATCATACATATTGTCTGGCTACACCTATACCCTGCCTGGAGCAATATACTGTACCACTAAGAAGGTTCAGTTGCGTGGGCCCCACATCATTCCACAGCTCAGTCCGAACAAACACAAGTGAGAAAAAAATGTCCTAGCCTGCTACTTACCTTACCACCTTTGCTGGGCGATGCTGGCTGGCTGTGCTGGACGGATGCTCTCCAACTCCTCTGCTGCAGCTTCCCCTCGCTTCGCCGTCGTGGCTCCACTCCAGCTCCAACAGAAGAAAACTGCTGGCTTCTGCTCCTCCACTGTCTCACCTCACCTGCAGATGCCTAAATCTTAGCACCCTCCCCAGCTGTGTGCAAGTGTGGTGATCAGGTCAGTGGGCAAGGGCAAGGATGGGGACTTCAGGACCGTCAGGCCTCAACAATAAGAGAGGACAAAAGTCAGCACAGTACTTGAGGAAGGCACCTCTTTTTAAAGTACCTTACCCTTCATCCAGTCTGGCCGCCTCTGCAGAGTGCTCAATCGGTCGCCTGCCTGGCCCGTGACCTCACTCACCCTATTCTCTCTCCCAGTAGACCCCAGCGTCACCCCTGCAGCTGCAGCACTGGAGTGCCTGGTGGTCAGGTCTCCCTCCCGACTAGCTGACTGACTCTGACTCCAGTCCTACTCCCAACCCAGTCCTGACCAGTCACCTCACCTGTCCTGGACAAACAAAGGCTTTCTCCAGTCTCCCCAGTAGACACAGACACACTGCTGCCGACTTTGCCACACAAGTAGTCTGTGTGAGTGTGTCCCAGTCCCGACTTGCTTGCACTGTGCAGTTGTTGTCCGCCCGCCGACAGTACTTGCCTGCCCCAGCTGCCCGCGGCCCCCCTGCGCTCTGCCAAATGGAGGATTGGATAATCGGATCGTCGCCCCGCGGCCGCCTGGATCAGCTGCTCCAGCTCTGACTCGCTCTCTCTCGCATGCTGCTTATCCTCCCGCTCGCTCCCTTCTCTCGTCTTCACAGACTACTAGTCTAGTACCCGGGACGCGATACACTTTTACTGCTGGCTGCCTGGCTGCCTAGGCCAACTGACTCCGTCCCACAGTAAAATATCTGACCGTCACTGACCGGCCTACTGCACGAGACCCGCCAAAACTCGCCGATCATTCCCCACGACATGCCGCTAACGCACTCGCCTAAGCCAATCCCATTCCTCTCCAGTGTCCTCTCCCAGCCAATCGCAGCAGCAGCACCAGCTCCAGCACCAAAGTAAGTGGCACCTGGGGGTGCAATAAGCTGCAGACAGTTGGCCATCTCCCTCCCTCCCTGATTACTAGTCTGTGCTGTGCAGCCTGTGCTGATGCTATTTTTATCGTTTATCAGCACAGGACAGCAGCCAGCAGACTGTCGGGCTCCGACCCTGTCTGAAACATCGAGCCAGCCCAGCAGGCAGGACAGGGTCAGCAAGCCCCTGTCAGAAGGTGCGATATTTTTGAGGGGTCGCGAATGCGAATCCCTGGCAATTCCTAAATGATTTCCCTGGAGTTTAAATGCTTGTCAATGTAGCATTTAAACTTATCATTGAGTGCTTGGATTCCCTCCAGGATGGATGCAGGCCATCAGGCTTGAACAAACCTCCATCCCTCCAGGTGGGTCCCCAGTCACCAATGAATCCAAACCCTTCCTCACAGCACCAGTTCTTCAACCATGAGTTAAAGTTCCTGGTGCATGCACTCTATGCTCTCCTTGCCTCTCACAGGTAGTACTTCTGAGAAAGTGACAGAAGTAGCTACTTGCTTGAGACCCTCCCCAGTTTCCTAAACTCTTCCTGAACTTCCTTTGGCTCCCCATTTGCCAGGTCATTAGTACCTAGGTGGATAATGACATCCAGCTCACCCTCCCGTCTTGCCTTCCCAGTGATCCCCAGGATCTTCCTTCCATCCCTCCATGCCATGGCACCTGGTAGGCACCTCACCTCCCTGTCCTCCCCCTCCTGCGTTCCTAGCTGTATCTCTCTTATGATGGAGTCCCCCACCAGGATTCACTTCCTCCTCCTCTGGGGTCCATTGCTTTCCCCGCTGAGGTCACCTCCTTGGCTAACCTCCACATCCTTTCCTTCCACTTCTCTGGGTACCTCTATTTGGTTGTCCTCATTTGCCAGTGTGGCATATGAGTTCTTGAGTGGAATAGGATCTGGGATGTGCCTCTGCCTGACTGCTCTAACCTCCCTGAGCCCACTGTCATCCAAGTGCTCCTCGTTCTCGGCATCCTTTGAGGCAGTTGCATTGGACTGGGTGGTCCCTGGATAGGGGTGATGGTACTCCTGACCCAGTTTACTTCCGCTCTGAGTCTGGCTACCTCATCCCGCAGACCATCACCATAGGATGGAACGATCTAGGTGGCAAAGGGTACCCTTAGGAGCCAGAGTGTGTTGCAGTCCAAGGTAAGGTAGGTTGAACCCCCATGTATGTACAGTACTCTTTGAAGTGAATAAGAATACTTAAGATATGGCATGGCTGTTTCACAGGCATAGATGTATGGGATGGTGTGACCCCATGTGGACCACCATTGCAGTAAATAGGCTGAATAAGGAACAGATGCAGGACTCCACTGCCTGTTGAACTGAAGCATGTTCTCAAGGAAGGATGACCTGACATCAATCATTCTGCAGTATGGGGACTTGAAGGAGCAATGAGTTGAATTCTCTTGGAGTAGATGGTGAGTGGGAAGGCAGGACCCTCTATATTCCATCATCGTGTAGCAGACTTGTGCAGAAAATGAAAGGTGGGACCCCTTGCTCCATGGAGTAGTGCAGGATAGGGATAGCTGGACCCCATGTGGTTTCCTTCACCATGGAAGCAATAGTGCCTGATAGGGATAGTGGGACCCCTCATGGTCCACCATCGCCATGTCTGAGTAATCATTTCCTTCCATTGAGTAGTGCACGATACAGATGCCAGGACCCCATGTGGTCACCATCACCATATCATAAGCAGTACAAGATTGGGAAGACGAGACCCCATGTGGTTCAGCTTCAACATGGAAGGGTGCGATTTGAGGAACCATCTGAAATTAATATAGTGAGATCAAGTTGTAATTAAATGCCTGCCTCACTGCCAGTAATAAATGGTCCAAGGTAAGGAGGGGGAACTCCAGGGGCTGAGTGCGATAGCAGAAGCAGTTACAATAGCAGAAGGGCTAGATTTGGGCATGGCAGTATGAGAAGGAGAACACTAAGTCAGGTATGGCCACAGTTATCCCTGCACATAGAGCAGCAGAAGTAAGGAACATGAAGTAAATAGCGAAAGTCTGGTCGTATGATCCTGGAGAAGCAGTAGCTCTTAAAGCTGGAAAAATGTTAGACAGATTCCTGGAATAATGCATTACTCACAACCTTTCCAGTCTAGCAAGGTCTGGCTGGACTATAATACAACCCCTGGATGCAAGGGGCTGTCTTTCAACGATGGAGCACTATGCTTGAGGAAACACTACACGGGGTCTGGGCAGACTCAGTGAAGATGCTGGAACTGAGGTAAGTAAAAGATGAGGAAGTAATTGGCAATATTTGGGCAGTCTGAAAGGTGGAGAGTGGCTGGATGGACTTTCTGGACCCAGCTGCCAGCTCACAACATAAGGTAGGGGTTAAGAAGGATATGCAATCTTGTCAGTAGAGTGTGAGGACTCCTCGCTGAAACTGAGCTGGTCTGCAAGGAAGTGACAGAATGCAGGCATGTCATTGCCCCTTTAAACCTGTCATGTGCTATGCAGAGACCAAGGTGGTGTGGGACGACTAAAGAAAAACGAGACACTGATTAAATATAAATGGGAAGCTACGTCCCTTATTGAGTAGCCCCGGTAGAAATACAGAGCAATAGCACTTGAATTCAAAATAATGTCCTGAGTAACCATATCTCTGAACAAATCTGTTAACTAGAAAGAATTCCCTATAGTCAGTCTTGATCTGTTGGATACACATCTTTGAATTGAAATTAATGTTTTCATTTGCATCAAACTTGCCACGCCATATGCTGAACAGTCCATTGCTGCTACTGCATGAATGTATATATGTCAGCATGTTAATGATCCCAGGTAAGAGATATGACTGTTGAACTTTGTAATTCAGAATAATCCATTTAGATACCATAGCTGTGCAGGGCCCTGGGGAAATTCACAATGCTAACCCAAAGTTGACTGTATCCAGTGTCAGCCATGTACCACTGGAACACGAAGGTTAGAACTGATGGAACATCCTAGAAAGTCAGTGGCTGGAATTCAGCCGCTGTGCATTGGAGTGAGGGAAGGCACATGGGAAGCACAAGGAAGAGCAGCAGTGCACAGGAGGCCAGTCTGTGGAGCAGCGAGAGAAAGGAAGAAACAGGACTGGGGGGGAGCAGTGTTGGCGAGAGACGTGCGATGAGGAGGACAAATGCAGAAACATGGCAGCGGTGGAAGAACTAGAGTGAGGCAGCATAGCGGTCTGACTGGGAAGAAAAGCCCTAAAAAAGAAAGGAGGAAAGAGAAGGTATGGGGAACAAACAGCCAGGGAGAGAAACAAGGAAGAGCACAATGAGGGGAAACCACATGGGGGAGGGTATCAGGCTAAACGAAGGACAGGAGAAAAGCAGACAAAAGAACAGGAGCAAGGGAGAAAAGAGCAATGAAGATCACAGACAAAGGATGAGAAAGCAGGAGAGGCTGCCCACAGCCGGCCAGCCACGAAGCCACACCGCCGAAACACTTTAAGCAGATTGGGAGGCAGTCTGCTGTTTATGTAGGGAATGGGGGAGGAGCTATTTCCTCCCATTGAACAACAGGTGAAAGCCTTCCAATTCTGTGGCTGGCAACAGTTAAATATATAAAGCACTGTCTTGGGCCTCTGACAACTGAGCTGCCTCCGAGCATACCAGTCAGCTCATAAGTATACACAAGCTTAGTCTTCAGTGGGCAGCAAAAGCAGGCAACCAGTCCACAGAAAGAATGGCAAGAACAGACAGCAACAACAAAGAAAACTGAAGCAAGCTCGACCCTGCCACCTGCAGGCACGACCACTGATCCAAGCACGGCTTTGGCAAACAGCCTCAGCCCAAATAATTGCTGTTTCAATGCACCAATTAGTTTCATTACCTATTCAAAATAATGTGGCCTCAGGTTTTTATTTTTCTTATCCACTCTTCAGAATGTACTGCATCGAGTTTGAAAAGCATTTTCTTGTTTAATTTTTTAGGGACTATTTTTTGTCCCACTGTTTAAAAAGTGAAATAAATTTAAATCTACTTATTGGCACACATTAAAGTCTGTGTCAGTGTCAATATTCTACTTAGTTTCCATTTTCTAAGCACAATAATACCCGCCAGGGTGGGCGTATGGTCTATACCCATCCTTCCAGTGCCTTTTTTTTTTTATTCTGTTTTTCACCTCCTGACCGGAACTCTCTTGGGCTGCCTTTCTCGCCAGAGTCGCTCTACCACCCGCTGTGTTCTCTGCCATCTTCAAGATATTACGACTCCCCAGGGACATGGAGAGGCTACTGTCCCGGGGAGATCAAAGGGGCAGTGGCGGAAAACCAGCGATGGGTGTGTGGCGGCAATGGCACTGAAGGAACCATCATCTATCCAGCGGGAGGAGCTTTTTCCCCTTAGTGTGTGTGCTCTTCTCCCCTCCCTTCCTTGCATGGTGCACTCCCAATTGGTGTATGGCAACTCTGCTGACATTGTGCCATGCTCCCTACGTGCCATCCAGTACTTGACAGCGCCCCCGATCTCCACCAGGGGCCGCTGGTGCACCGGACACCCCAGAGCCCTCCTTTGGGACAGGAGAGCAGCCCAGTGGGAGTTCAATCTGATCCTGCCCCTGCTGACCCCCGGCAACTGAGCTTGCTCCCGAACCCTGGTGGATGGCGTGGAGCGAGGTGTGGCGTTCAGCACCTCAACCCTCAGCGCCACTGGGCCGGCCTTGCAGGGCCTTATTACTCCACTGGGTGGGTGGGTATAGCCCTATGCCACCCACCCAGGTGGCTATTATTGCTTGCTTAAAGTATGATCAGGTGTTCGGTTATCTTCAGTTATTCAAACCCTAGGGGGTCATGAGGTACAAGGCACAGCAGGTCTTATGACCCAGGGTTAGATTAATGAGAGTAACACAGAGTGCCTTAATTCTATTACTAAAGTTAAATGTTTCTTTTTTTTCAAATGAATGTTTTTATAATTAAAATTCTAATTGTTGTATTGTAGATCAGGCTGTTAAAGCAGCAGTGCATGATAATGGGGAAAACTGTGGCCTATACTTTTTAATTTTATTTTCGATTTCCCTCTATCTCCTGACTTATGCGATACCCTTTTTTCCATATCTCGATGCTGCTTTACTAAAGATTTTTTTTTTCCAAACTCTATTTTTTGCTCCTGCCCGGAGGGGAGCTCTCTCCATCATCCACCCACCCTCAGAGCTTTACCTCCTGCCTGAAGCACACTGCCCCACTCCCTGAACTGACCTGACAGACCCCTGGGCTCTGCATCCTCTGAGGTAGGGCCACCCTATCCTCCCAGGGTGCTCTATCTACAATCTAATTTACCAGACGGTCGGGGGGAGGACATGAGGAGAGGTGCCCGGCCTTGGAGTGTGGCTTCCGAGGGCTGGTGGTGCCTTCGCCTATCCCCACTGGTGGGGATTTTCTTGGTTACGCCCTACTTCCCCCCCTTCAGAGCCCGGATGTGCACTGACATCTAGCGATGTCTGCCATGGCTCTGTATCCTCACTACTTTAGCCTTAGAGCATAGCAGTGCCTCCAGCTTCTGCCGGTGGCCGCTGCATTGCTGGGCTGTCCCTGGATCCCTCCCCAAGAGAGGAGAGCAGTCCTATGGACACTCAATTCTCTCTCCCTCTGCTGACCCCTGGCAGCCCGGGCTCATTCCTGAACCCGGGTCACCAGTGTGGTGCGAGGTGTGGTGTCCAGCGCCTCGACCCTCAGCACCACCTGGCCGGCCTCCTGTTTTGTTTCTTACAGCTGAAATAATAAAAGGAGTGCTCCTTTCAATGTCTTAAAACAGGTTTTCTTCACTATTCTCTGTTGTTTTTGAACACCTGTTCTTTAAGGTCATGTTTCTTGGGACTAAAATGAACTGGCAAGCAGCAGACACAGCTCCCTGACCTTATGGTATAACATGTGTACAAAAACAGCTAAGACTACCAATGAAAACCTGGTATGAGCCATATTAAAAGAGCTTTATTATTTCACATGTGATAACAGTGCTAAAGCAGACTCAAAGTGGGGCAAAATGGGCATCATACAAATCAGGAGATGGGGCAATCTAAAACAGAATAAAAAAGTACAGGTCAAAATTTTGACCACTGTTATGCACTGCTGCTTTTACTAGGGTTGGCCGAACTTGATGAAGTTCTGACCCTTATTAAATAAGAACTGGAACACAGGAGGATTCTGATCAGTCCTGATTAGATCTGATTATTATAGGAAACAAGGAAACAGGACATTGTTTAACCAGGAAAGGCACACAAAGCCAAAGCTTGTTTCCAGGTGTGACTTGGGAGCGTGAGGAAGTTAAGTGACTTGCTCAGGGTCACACAGTATGCAAGTTTGGGCTATGGGATTCAAACCTAGATCTCCAGGTTTGCATTTCAGAGACCTAAACCACTGCATTATACTGCCTGCTATATTTGAACAAATGTGATAAAATGCATAAAAAGGGGCAAAATGCTGTAGTATTTAACACAGAGACCCAAAGGGATAATGTAATTCATTAATTGTATAAAAAATAAAGTAAAACATCTAAAGCAAAGAAAACAGTTGGTCCTTCATGGCCTCCCTTGGTGGCATACCTATTTGGGCCCTTGTGGGTGCTGCAGGAGAGAGAGACACAGCAAGAGGGAGAGAGAGAGAGAGAGAGAGAGAGAGAGAGAGAGAGAGAGAGAGAGAGAGAGAGAGAGAGAGAGAGAGAAATGCAAATACCTATTACCTACCAATACTAAGTAGCTAAGATATTTTGTATCTAGGCTGGGTATATGCTTTTCTGGTTGTTCTGAGGGAGTCCAGGACAAAAAAATTAATAATGATCAAATGAGCAGCAAACCGACCCTACCCATGTGATGCAGCTGCATTGCATGTCCCAGTGTACTGTGATATGGTGCACTACTTGATAGGGGTGTGCAAATACCTTATCCTGAATATTCGACTAAACATTATTACTCAGTGCCTGAACATTCTGGTTTTCACTATTCATCATTCATGTATTCGGCTGGTTTGCAATACACTGAAAAAAGCCTTTTCTCTTTCCCCTGGCCCCCTGTCATTACCATTTTATGTTTACAAGGTGTCCTGCACACATCCCCCTTATCCCATGTCCCAGAGCTAAACAACTGATTGGTGTATTGCTGTTAGCTCCAGGCATACTGCCAGGAACTGACACCATCACTGCATTTTAAAATGTTCCTGGCAGTAACATCAGCCCCCTCTCCACATGGCCAAACACAGTCCAACTGCATTCTGCCACTGACTCCACTTTGCCCTGATCCTTGGTTTTGGGTGCTAACAAAACTAAATTCAGTTAGCTAGTGGGATCCACACTCCCGCTGCAGTGCATTTCCGATCATAAGCCTCTTGAGTGTGAGCTTTCTTGTCCAACTCAATGAATGGAGTGACTCGCGAGTTGTAGTACAGGAACCACAATCGCAAGGGAGGTGGCGGGACAGGAGGAGCATCATTAGTGATGCTTGACAGCCTGTTTGGCTCAGGCTGCCTAGCATCACTAATGATGTTCCTCCTCCTGCCCCACCCCCTCCTGTGTGATTCTATACTACAAATCGCTCCATTCATTGATTTGGACAAGAAAACTAATACTCAAGTGGATTACGGCAGAACATGCACTGCAGTGGGGTGGGGGTCCGACTGACTAGTTTGTTTTAGTTTTGTTATCCCCCTCAGTCAAGTATTGGGGCAATGGGAGGGAGGTGACTGGCAGAATGTAGTTGAACAGTGTTTGGCATGTGGAGAGGGGACTGATACTGTGCATACTAACATGCTAAAATGCCAGCAGAATAGGCCTAACGGTCTTTCATGTCTGCTCGTTTGGTCAGCCCCCACCCTGGGTGCTGACCTTGCTGTCCCCCTCGCCTTCTCTGGCTTCTCCCTTCCCAGTTCCGGATATTCTTGCTGCATTGGATTTTGCTTCCAGAACCCTTCCCCTGTACCTGTCTCACCCCTCTTGAACTCCTCCACTGTCTCTGCCTCCACCAGCCCCTAGGCAGTGCATTCCATGGCTCTACCACCCTCTCAGTGAAGTAGCACCTCCTCCTTTCTCCCTGAATCTTCCCCTCCAGCTTCCACCCATGCCCTCTAGTGCCCCTTCCTCCTTCCTTTGAAGCACCCTGACTGTTCCTCCCTATTTACCCTCTTCATGTACCTGAAGACTCTATCATGTCCCCCGGTCCCTTCTCTCTTCCAATGTGTACATATTTAGCTCTTCGAGCCTCTCCTCATAGGTCCTGTCCCCAACCCCAAATCATTTTGGTTGCCCTCCTCTGGACCCTCTCCAGGAGGTTAATGTCCCTCTTTAAGTGTGGCCTCCAAACTGCACGAGTACTCCAGGTGCGGCCTCACCAAGCAGTTACACAGAGGAGTATCACTTCCTCCTTCTGGAGGTGATCCCCTAGCGATGCATCCCAGCATCCTGTTGACCTTGGCTGCTGCCCTCCTACAAGTCTCAGAGTTGTTCATCTTGACATCCACCACCACCCCCAGGTCCCTCTCAGCCATCGAGACTTGTAGCATTCCCCCCAGGGTGTACACTTGGCCTGGGTTTCTGGCCCCCAGGTGGAGTACCTTGCATTTCCCTGCATTGAACCTCAGCTTCCACTTTCTAGACCATCTTTCCAGAGCCTCCAGGTCCCCCTGTAGGGCCATCCTCCCCTCCTCCCCATCCACCACCGCCCCCAGTTTCGAGTCATCTGCAAAGAGACTCATCTCACTCCTGATTCCTGTCCTTATGTCAGATACGTAGGCGTTGAACAGAAGGGGCCCAAGGACTGATCCCTGTGGGACCCCACTAATGACCCTCCTTGGGGATGAGACTATCCCACCAACTACGACCCTCTGGGTCCGGTCCTGGAGCCAATTGCCTATCCATCTGATCATCTGGTTCCCCACCCCCATTTCTCCCAGCATGAACTGGGAAGCTTTTACAATATGGGTGCTGGCTTTTGGCAGTGTGCCAGTAGCCAGTGACACTATGCCAATATGGCATTTGTTTAGCTCTGGGACATGAGATAAGGGTGAGACAGGTGGAAGACCTTGAAAACATAAAATGGGGAGGATGGGTGACCAGGAGTCTAGCCGAGCCTAGTGTAGCCCACACCATCTGGGGAGAGGGGACACGTTCCCAAATATGAATACCTTACCAATAGTGACACTATTCGTTATTCGGATCAGAATAATGAATAGTGCATTATTTGTGGTATTCTGGAAATACTATTCATTACTTGCATAACTCTACTACTTGGTCCAACAGGTGGTACTGTTTTCTACTTCTACTCGGCAACATCTTTTAAACAAGAAATTAAAAATATTTTACTGACCACCACCCAGGCAGTCACATCAGCAAAGTGCAGTAAAATAATAAATAAACAGTGTGCTATATGCTGTGCACACCTGACGACACACATAATACATCCTTCCTAGTTCTATTAAACAGTTGCTGCCAGTGCCAATTGCTATAAGTACATATAATAAAATATAATATCAGCCCAGTCAGTCACTGTAACTGAAATGTAGCATTATATCATACTACACGCAATGAATGAATGAATGAATAGTAAAAAATTTTCTCTGTAAAGTAATCACAGCCAAATATAGTTATGGAGGGATGTGAAAAATATATATCCAAAGAAGGGCATTCAGCTTCAGCTAATCCATCTGTTGTAATAAAAGCAGCAACTATAATATTAACATCATACTGCAGTACATGTGGTAAAATAAATAAGGGATATGCAGGGGGTGACTTTTTAACCAATCTCGAGGTAGCCACGGCGAGGAAAACCTCTCGAGCTTCGCTCTCGAGGTTTACGTGGTCTCCCTGGTAACCTCTCGATGGTTAACAAACCGGTTAATCATCAATGTACCATACATTATATTTTATAGTGTATGGTACTATTTAGGTTTTTAAGAAAAGAAAGCAGTTCCTTACTGCAGTTTTTTTTTCAGTCACCGCCACTCTTCCCTCATCGCCGCGGCCGTTTCAAGGCCATCTGATCCAGTTGTGCTCATGCCCAGACTGTTCCTGGTTGTTAACCCATCGATGTGACGTACCATCAATGGGTTAACAACATCGTGACGTCTCAGCGATGGTAAAACATTGTTATAAAAAGGTAGATTTCTACCTATAACAACGTTCAACCATACAATATAAATGAGTTATCACACAGTCGCCCCGCATATTCCATTTATGCAATAGGGGAAGAACTTGTGTTTATTTTTAAATTTATTTTCTGTGTTTTTTTGTTTTATTTCGGTGGTGGGTTTACTTTCTGTAAAACAGCTAATGTACTTCAGTGAGCCTACGTTGCTAGGGTCATCACTATGGATGTGGTACCTGTGAGCAGGCAGCGGCACTGCAGCATCAGTTTTAATTGGTGGAAATGCTTAGGAATACAGAAAAACATGGTGGGCAGTTTTAGCGAGAGCAGAGTTGTTTCAGACAGCTCTCAAGGGAGCTTTGAGCTCGGCAACAAAAATGCCGTTTCAGTTAAATTTGAGATTTTGTTTTTAGACTTGTTTGAGTTTGTAGATAATGGCATTACTGCATGCTTCATCCTGAATAAATATGGAGGGAGCGCATTAGCGAGAGCATGACAGAGCAGAGGAGAGCTGATGTCAGGGTCCTTTGAGCTTGATTTGCAAGTGTGGTTCAGTTTTTTGTTTTAATTTAAAAAGAAAAATGGGATAAACAAATGTAAGTGGTTATTTGAAGTGGAAGCAGGAAAGAGGTACTGGTGTGTGATGTACTTGTAGGAGTCAGGAGATTGGTGACTGAGAGTAAGATTTCAGGCTAGCAGCTGGCACTTGCGGCTGAATAGCAAAACAAAACAAGTAATGTTTTGGGTATTTTACCTGTATGACACAGCAGCTGTACAATTGTAGGACACAGCAGCTGTTGCATAACCTTGTTTTCTAACAGATTGGGAAACTGTGTAGACTACTGTGGCAGGAATGTTTGTAATGGAGGGCTGGGTTTGTGGAGTTGGTATAAGCCAGTCTATGTTAAACAAGTGCAGGCTGCTGCCCCGTGGGGGCAGTGACATAGTAACTGTGTAGATAAATGGGTGTGATGTAGTAACTGTGTAGATAAATTTATCTACACCGTGACTCAGATAAATGGATTTATCACATTCCATTTATACAGATGCCTGTTGCATAAATACTGTTCTATACAGTTGCTGACAAGTAGTAGTAGAAGGCAGTACCCTACCATTCAGATCAGATTAGTAGTACTACCATGTAAGTTTGGGACATGAAATCTAGTTATAATATGGACTCTGGACAAACTGGTGTTATCATTTTTTTTTCCCTCTTTGCTCATAGTGTTCATTCAAGTAATCCTGGCCTTACTTGACCTGACTTGTTGCCAGTATCTCATGCGTGCCTCATGTATTAATAGGTAGACCTTAGTCACAAAAGATTTGTTACCACAGGTACAATGGAGAAAATGTTTCATGGAAAAGGTCGGCTCAGAGTCTGTGTGTTTCATTCAGGTATCATATTTGAATTTAAAGTGAGGAATATTGACTTTCAGAAATGCCAGAAGCTTAATTCTTTCTGGCGACAAGCAGGATTTTGAGTGAGTAATAACATTAACGTTGAACTAAACAATCGTTCTGAACAGTTGCTAGTCTGAGGGCGATTCATTGCAATTTGTACTAAAACAGGCCACCTAGCTTGTTTTGATTTCCAGTATTTCAAAGGATCAGCATTCCAATCAATATTGGGCTCTGCCAAGTACATTTCAACAATGGTCAGTGCTGAGGCTGTGTTGGAAGAAGTGGATGAAGATATCCCAATGTTGTCTTGCAAGTGACTCCAGAGACCTGAAACTGAATTGTGCAATAGTGAACACTATGAGAGGGCTGTGCCCATGGTTCAATGTGGGGAATAGCTCCTCCCACAACCTCTACTTAAACTCTGCCAGTACCTCCCTTGCTTAGGGAGTGTTTCTCTAGGCTCCTGCGTGGCTCATGTGGCTGTGCCTGGCCTCTCTGTTGCCTGGTTTGTCTTGACTCCTTCTTCTCCCTCCCCTCCTGGGTCCCGTGCTGTGTTTTTCTGCTGTCTTTGTCTCTGCTCACCCTCTCCTGCTTCCTTCCATTTGTTGTCTGTTTTTCTTTTTGGTCCTCTCCTCCCCGCGGTTGGCATTCCTCCCCTTTTTCCCTGGCTTGCTATCCCTCTCCCTCCTTGTGCTTCTTTCCTTTCTACCCTCTTACACCCCTGACCACAGCAGCATACCTCGTGCCTTAGTTCCTGGACTGCGGAGAGCCATACTACAGCTCCACTCAGTGTCCTGGTACCTACTTCTACTGCCCTACGGCCCATTCTGGAGCTCCAGCACACTTACCCCCTTACGTTGTGCCCCACTACACTTCCTCGCTGCTCTGCTGCTCATTCATCATCAGTCATCTCCTTGCTTCCACCGTCAGCCCTCAGTCCCTGTTCAGCTATTGCTGCCTACACATCTCCTCCGGTGCAACATGAATTGAGCACATCAATCCCTCTACTCTGCACCATCAAGGGCACATTATTCCCACACCAGTGATATTGGAGCAGCATTCCAGTTTTAACCAAACACACATAAGGCAGCCCACCCGGTTCCTCGTTCCACTGCTCCAGCGGCTCACCACTTTCATTTCCTGCAGTCCACCCAGTTGTGGTCTGACGCTCTCTCCTCTCCACCTCAACTGGTCCTCCCAGTGGCTGGCTTTCTGGCACCCTGCCTTCATTTAGGTCTGCATTTTCCATTCAGCATCACATCATGGGCTTGTTTACTTAACCTCCCAAATCACAGCCTTCATCTCTGTTACTACTGCTAGTCAGTGAGTGCACTGCCACTAGGACTTTATTTTGGTATTGGGGCTATCTGTATACCTGCTACAGCTAATCATTTTTTGTACACCATTCTGTGCTTAGTTCTACTGTCCTATCTCCACCTTAACCACCCATATTTTACTCCAAACCCCAATCATACAGCC
Organism: Neoceratodus forsteri; assembly: GCA_016271365.2. Classification (NCBI taxonomy): domain Eukaryota; kingdom Metazoa; phylum Chordata; order Ceratodontiformes; family Ceratodontidae; genus Neoceratodus; species Neoceratodus forsteri. Next base: position 561,287,790 of record CM028132.1, read on the forward strand.
ACTCACTGTATCTGTACTGGTCAAGTTCTACTTTGCCATACAATTCCACAGGTGTCCTGCATGCTCTCCACCTAAAGTTACTTATTTTACTTGGAGGGGCAGCTTTCTTCCAAGGTCCTCAGATGCAGTCCATTTTCCATCCGTACAGCCTCTCCCCATCCTGGACGGGGGCATGCTACCAGGAAATCCAAATGCCTTCCCCATATACTTTATCCTACGCCACTGCTGCATTTCATCCTCTGCTTCCTACTGGTCATCCTTCCTAACCATGGTCCTCCTCTTGTCCTATGTCATGGCTCTCTGCATGTCACATTCATGTCTTCCATATTATACTTATCATTCCACTGCCAGACTGTATCAATTGATACCCACTACTTTTCTAATTCTTATCCCTGCAGCAGTTTAATGCTTCGTTCAGGCCATACCAGCAGTTTTCCGGTCTCCATCCCTAACTTGCACTTTTTAAAGTGCCAGGTGAAGGTAGGCTTCCCCTGTCTACTGGGATGGGAGTCTGTTTCACTCATTACATCCTACTTCTACCAGCATGACATCCTCCATCCCTAACTCTGCTGAACAGCATCGAGTACAGGCTCGCTTGCCCCAATGACCGGGGATGGGAGTCATGCCTACCATCTACGAACTTATCGTACCTTCCCTACCTCATGCCAGTTGCCACTTCCCTTCAGGAATGGAACTTCATCCTACTTACCACTTCAACATTCTCTGTCCCAAACTCTGCTGGATAGCATCAAGTGAAGGCTAGCTCACCCCGACTACCAGGGATGGGAGCCTTGTCTGCAATCTACTGAATTATATCATATCTTATTTATCTCTACCAGTCGCCACTTCCCTTTGGGAACAGAACTCCCTCCTACTTACCAACCTGACTTCCTCCATCCCTAACTCTGCTTGGCAGCATCGAATGTGGGTTAGCTCACCACGTGCTTCAATATTCTATGTCCACAGCCTGATATCCAGCTGCTGCTTCCTTCAGGACCAGGGCTTTGCCCGACTTGCCTCTCCATCTTGTCTCGCCTGCAGCCTAGAGCATTCATTCTATCTGCGCCTTCCATGGCTGAGAGCCTGACCCCAATGACTGTCTCCACTGTTTACATCTACACCGCTGCAGGATTGCCTTTTCTATTTCAGGAACGGAATTTCTTCAATCAAGTTCTCTCATCATTCTACATTCTCTAGCAACATCTAGTCTGGATCCTCTGGCCTCAAATGTTCCTTCAGGATGCATCTCTTTCCATTCCACTGCTTTGCATGTGTTTTTTCTCCACCTGCTACCCAATGCCTCTACCCTTCTGAACCTGGACCTCCTACTTCTACCTGCAACTTCACCTGTGGAACCTGACTTCTCCCACCTATTTGCCTCCATCCTGCCAGTTTGCCACTTTCCTTCAATCATAAGACCCTCCTGCATTTCATTGACTCTACTTGCCATCCTGCTGTTCCATGGACCTTCATTTTCCAGCCCCTTTGGCCTCTTTTCCATCATCATATGGATCATTCTGCCTTGTTCTCTCCCTCTCTCCCTCCAGGTCAACTGCCTTATGGACTTCTTGCTGCTGGTCAACAGTTTGGCTGTTGTATAACCTTGTTTTCTAACAGAGTGGGGACCTCATCTTACGTCGCTCCAGCACCTTCCATCATTTCTCAGGTTGCTTCCAGCCTTTGTCTGATGTGGGACTCCTGTTGCTCATTGTGCTTGGCTTGGTTCCTTGGCCTTCCGTGGACTTTCATCCGATGCCTTGCTTCCGCTTTCCTGCGTTTCGCTGCTGTTCACCGTGGAGTTGGCCGGTCCCATCCCTTCCTGCTCTGGTTCTCATCCAGCTTCACCTGGCCTGTGGCTTTCCCCGGATCATTCATTCAGTCTCTCAGGATCCAGTCCGGAATTCCTTCCCATTTGGAAAGGCTGCTTTTCATCTTCACCTTGCTGACTTGGGGCTTTGTACTGTTTGCTGTGGCTCTTTTGGGCCTTGTACGTTATCTCCAACCAGATCCATCTCATACTCCTACTCTGGCAATTCTAACAGTACCCTTTTACTACTCATTGGATCATTCTTTCATTACCCTGGAGATATATTCCCATCAACAAACATCCCTTAGCTAACATGCCGCATAGACTCTTACGCCATCATAGAGTTTTTCATTGCCCAGTCAGTTCCTCATGATCATTCCATAAATCCCATTAGCCTGGACATTAGGAAGATCTTCTCCATCTCTAGGGGATGTACAACCCAAATCCCGTCCATTTAACCATCGTGACTTCCCGGACTGCCTCGTCTCACTGACTATCCTCATATATGGAAAAAACTTAAATCCTAGTGCTATGCTTTCACATAGTAGCCAGCATCGCTTCCATGGATACCAGGAATCACAAGATAACCCATTCAACTGAGGACATTATCCATTTTCCTTCTCAACCTAGTCTTCCAACACTGTTTAATTCACTCAGTTACTCGACTCCTACTTCTCAACAGACATTGCTCATTTTTGAATTTCATGGATATCTTCCAGAACATTCGACATTAGACCTCCACTGCCTAGCTGATTACTAACTCTATGCCATCCAAATCATTGTTTTGCTCCTGGACTTCGCTATTCCATACTACACTCATCTGCACTTTTTCACCTAGTACCTGAAGCTGGGTTAACAGGTCTTCCAGCGGAACCTTCAGTCTCTTATTCTTGATTTACCTTAGTTAAGTTCTGCTATAAAAGACCATCACTGAGAACTGGTTCTCTTAAATTCCAACTGTCAATTCGTATACAGTCCAGACAACTTTCACCAACTTGGCCTTGCCTCCCTCTCTGTATTACTCAGCAGTAGCACTATGATTCCATAATATCCAGCACTAACTGATCTCACTGCCAGTTCAGCTTACAGACTCTCATTACATCTGCCTCCAGGCTTCTTTCAGTACTTTGACATCCGAATTACCTGTACACTTACCCTACCTATGCCACACAGTGCGTCTCCTACACGATCACACCATACAAATAACCACACTTACTCCGGGCAGTGTACCAGCAGAGCATTTACTTATAAAGTCATGGATCTTGTGCCCAAAGAAGCCATCCATACTTCATACCAAATCTCCAATCAATTCCTATAAACCTTAGGGTACCCTCTGGACTGCTCCGTAACCTTTTTTCTGTTTATTTACTAATCCCTTATGGCATTATTCTCATCAGCCAAACAATCTCTCCTCTACTCATTTCACTCTGAGATGCTTACTTAGCGACTTATTACTCACTAATAGATTCCTTATTGCCAGACTACTTTGAACATCAAATCTTACATGAATTAGAGCTTTCACCAGAGCTTTACAAATCACCGCAAATGCCTCAGTCTTCCATCTGGTCTATATCTATCAAATTATGCTCTCCCAACTCATTACGCCCCTAAAAGCTCTTTGGACATACATCTTTCATTACCTTGGAAATATGGACCTCATTAGCCCTTCTGTAACTGGACCATCTCTGCACGTAGGATTTTACCATCCTTACAGAAAAGACGTACCCTTCATCCTCAGGATCATCATTCAGTCTCTATTGTCCTCATATCGAGAACAAATCAACATCTCTAGGGTGTTCATCAACTCTCTTCTATGCTTTCTACTTCATGGATGCTTTCTTAGCAACTCCTCATTCATTACTCAAGTACCTGCCTCCAGACCATACCTTAATAGTCATACCTTTCACAAGTTGGATCATTCACCAATGACATCTTGTATCATTGCATTTCCACCATTCCCAATTTAGTACCTCATTGATCCAGTTATGCACCCTTTGCTCATTACACCTTTGCAATTATATGGGACAAGCGTCATTCATCACCTTGGAAAATTGGACTTCCTTTGCCCTCCTTCACCTGGATTGATGTCATACTCTGGATTATATTACTCATGCAGAAGACCTACTCTTCAACCTCAGGATCATCATACAATCTGCATCATCCATGGTTCGAGGATGGATCATCGTCTTCTCAAGCAGCTCACCAACCTTAAATTAGCTATGGTTATTAGAACCTAGGTCCTTCTCCATTTAGTATGCCCAGAGAACGGGCATATCTCCGGCTATTGGTTCTCAGAGGTTTCCTCCACCTGACAGGTTTTCCTCTCCTGAGTGCTAGGGGGTCATACTCTCAGTGAGTTGGAGGAAGTATCTTTTTGGGCCTTCTCTTCCCTACAAATTACTACCTAAATACCTACTACTCAAGGGTGGGAATAGAGTTAAGCCACAAAAGTACTACAAGTTACACAAGCACTATATATGTCATCTCTTCTCATTGCTGTTCCCCAAACATTGAATGGGAGGGCTGTGCCTATGGTTCAATGTGGGGAATAGCTCCTCCCACAGCCTCTACTTAAACCCTAAGCTATCAGCACCTCCGTTGCTTAGGGAGTGTTTTAGTCCACCACCATCACCTCCTCCTCCTCCTCCTTCTCTGGTGCTCTTCTCACCCTTGCTCCTGGGCCTTCTATTCCCTACAAATTACTACCTACATACCCACTACTCAAGGGTGGGAATAGAGTTAAGCCACAAAAAGTACTACAAGTTACACAAGCACTATATACCCCTTCTCTCCTCATTGCTATTCCCCAAACATTGAACTATTTTTTATGGTGATGAAGAAGAAGACACTGACACAGTGAGCAAAGAAGAGGAAAAGGAAGAAGAAGAAACAACTGGAATACCAGAGGATGGGTTGCCTGATGCTGTCCTGGGTTGTGAAGAACATTGTTCTGCATCTGATTCTGTACTCCATTTCATGATAGCATGGACTTCATTAATTATTTCTAGTCTGTTTATCTCAAAAGGAGTGTCACAATCATTCAGCAGATGCTTCAATTTGTATCATGGGTCCAGGACTGTTGCTTTAATATCGTGATCAGACTGAGCATTTTACATAGTTTTTCATCTTCATCAACTTTTTTGATCATATATTTGGTCAGATCTTTTTGTATTCTGTTGGGCAACCTGTGTGTGTCAGCAGTGGTGTCAGTATGTGGGATGAGATTGTCTGTGTTCTCTAAAGTGTCCCTAATCAGATTCAGGTGATGTTTTAACATTTTCATTAAGGGTCTTACCTGACTCAGAGTTGTTGTGTTTGCACTCACCTCTATGGTAATTTCCCCAAATGACTGGAGAAGTAAAATTCCAAACTCCAGCATGGCCCACTGGTGGAATGATATCAATATCAACATCACCATCACCAATTTTATTTTTCAAGGTGTACTGTCTGACAGCTTTCTTTTGTTCCAGCAGACTTTGAAATATAGGGCAGGTCAAATTCCACCTAATAGAAATGTTTTGGATCAGTCTGTGTAAAGGTAATTTGTGCTTGTGTATTTTTTCAAATAAGGAATGGGCTTTGCTTGAGTGATTGAAATGAGTGCAAATTTTTTAGCAGTGCTAACAAGATCCTTAAAATCCCTGTCCTCACTAGAAAAACTATGAACTACTTAATTCAGACAATGCACAAAGCAACAGATGTGAACAAAGCTCCTCTCCTCCAAGACCTTCCTATCTTAAAGAATGGCGACCCCACCCGCACCAGTAATTATAGGCCAATCTCAATAATCCCTCCTCTCCAAAGCGCTAGAAAAAGTAGTCTCAGACCAGCTAACCGAGCACCTTATGAGACACAACCTCCTAAGTAAGGAACAACATGGGTTCCATGCTGGCCACAGCACCATCATGGCCCTCACTGAACTAACAACGTTCATCCATGGGGCCCTAGACCAAGGGTCTATTGCCGGGGCCATCTATGTTGACTTAACAAAGGCATTTGACACAGTCAATCATGATCTACTCATCCAAGTCCTGCCACAACTAAATGTGGCCTCTGAGGTCTCGGCCTGGTTCAAGGACTACCTCTTGGGTCACTCTCAGCAAGTAAGAATCAACTCCACCATCTCCACCCCCAAATCTGTTTGCTCTGGCGTTCCGCAGGGGTCAATTCTGGGCCCACTGCTTTTTACACTCTTCCTTAACTCACTCCCCCAAAGCTTGCAGCGGTCATCTCTTGCTTTATGCTGATGATGCTGTTCTTTACTGGCAACACCCACAGCCAGACACCCTCCAGCTCACCCTTCAAGGGTTTTTCAGGAGCGTGGAGAACTGGTTCGTGATCACCGCCTGATCATTAACTATTCCAAAACTAAGTCCATGACCTTTGCACATCGCCAAAGCCCACACAGCCAGATGACACTCCATATTACAAACTTGGATGGTACCCATCTGGAACATGTTACTCATTTTAAATACCTGGGTGTCACCTTAGATACCTCCTCTCCTACCACAGACATATACGCCTCCTCTCATCAGCGATCAACTCCAGAATTGGTACCCTCTACAGGATCAAGAACAGCCTGCCTGCCCAAGCCATGCAGATAGCTGTCACCTCCTCCATCCTGTCACTTATCGATTATGGGATTGTTATCTACGGCACTGCTGACAACTCCACCCTAAGTAGCATAATCACAGTACTTAATAAAGCCTGCCACCTCGTTACTGGCTGTGACAGACTCACCCACATCTGCGATCTGTACACACTAACTGGTTGACTTAATTTCCATCAAAGACTCAAATATCAAACCTGCATCTTAGCAAAAAAGATCCACGTCCAGCTTACTCCAGTCGGTCTACTCCCCATCGTCAGCTCGGCCCCTCACAGGCGGATTATCAGACTGTCTGCTACCTCATCCCTCATGGTCCCCCCATGTCAAACGTCACTAGGGCAGAGATCCTTCCACTACCGTGCCCTCAAATGGCTCAACACCCTTCCCCCTACTCTCTCCCAGACCCACAGCATCTCACTTTTCAAAACTGGCCTTCGAACACACCTCTTTGAAAACACTAAATGTGAATGCCAATAAGGCCTGCTCACTCTCCTCCCTCATCCCCTTAACTGACTCTGGGACTTCCTAGACCCTATGAACCGCCCTCTGTATTAGCTCTGTCTTGGGCTCCCATGTATGCCTCCTAAATGCTTTCAAAATGCCTCACAACTGCCATGTCAATTCTGTAACCTGTGAAAAATCTAAGTGTATATAAAAATTTGCTTCTTTTATTGTTTTATACTGTCTTGTGTCTCTCAACCCCCTGTAACCACCATGGAGCCATTGTATAAATACTGTCTGTACTGAAACCTGTATATAATTGCTCATTCCATCTGTCATCCTTGTATTTTGTTCTCCCTCCACCCCCTGTAAACGACGTGGAGCCTTTGCAAAAGAGTCTATGACTCAAAGGATTGTAATTCCGATTATACAGTAAATAAATAAATAAATATTATAACTCATTACCTACAACTATAAAGTCAACTGACAATCTCTGGGAGGTGATCCATTGCTATATTGGTTGAGCTCCTCACTTATGTTGCATGAGTTGTGTTCAGATGGTAAATAAGACATTCTTAGAACAGCAAACTGCATTTCTCTGCCCTCACAAGAATGATTAGAAAAACATACTCAATATGCAGTGACAGACATGAAGGCTTCAGACTGGCAGCGTGTTCAAAAATCTGTTGTGAGGTGCACCACCCTCTCAACAGCATTGGACAAAACTCATCTGGGCCCCAATTCATAAAAACTTGCAAAGGCAATGCAAAATTTTGCATTACAGTTTCCAGCTGCCCAGGCAGCCAAAATTGATATTTACAGTCAGATAGCACTCTTCCCTATCCGACTGTGATAGGGGTAGTCCAAGGCAGCAGTAACCCCAGTACTGCCATGCTACCCCATTAGCACCACTCTGACATGCAGCCAGGAGCATAGCCCCATAAGAAATAGCACAGGAGTACTATTTCCTATTTACAAAGAAAGTCATACAAATGAGCCCATTGGGCATGCAAGGAGCTAGGTGGCCATTTGCATGCCCATTATGGACCATTAGCATAGGCTGGGTGAGTGTGGCGTACCTGCCCATCGCTGATCGCTGTCCTGAGAAATAAAGACTTGAACAGTCTATGGTGGCTAGTGGTCACCCCCCCATTGCTGATCACTGGCCCCTTGTTAAAAAAACAGCTCCTTGGTTGTCTAGTGGTCCCTCCCCCTACCTGATCGCTGTCCCATTGGTAATAAAATATATGTACCTGGTGGTTTAGTGGGCCCTTCCCCTCTCCCTCCCCAACTGCCGTCCTGTTGATAATTAAAAATTTGTTCCTGGTGGTCTAGTGGTCCCTCCCTGTCCCCTATCATTGATTGCCATCCCGTTGATAATAAACAAAAGTATGTTCCTTGTGGTCTAGTCATCTCTCCCCCTCCCCAATCTCTGACCACTATTCATCATCCCATTGATAATTAAAAATGTGTCCCTGGTGGTCTAGTGGTCCCTCTCCTTCCCCTATCACCAATGACCATCCCCATGATAAAACTAAAAACCTCTTCCTGGTGGCTAGTGGTTTCCCCCTTCCCCCATTTTCCATTTGTATAAGAAGTAACACTGTTCCTGGTGGTCTAGTGGATCCTCCACCCCAGCAGGTAGAGCCCCATCACCCTACTCCCCTCATCATGAAACCGAGCTGGCTACTGGCACAGCCCTCCTCTTTCCACCATGGCCAGGCTCCAACTGAGCAGTTATGGAGTACATACTGTGTACAGTATGTGCCCATTGATTGGCAGTTTCCAATCAATGGGCACGTACTGTATACAGTACATGCTCCATAACAGCTGAGTCAGTGGCCAACTGTGGTGGTGAGAGGAGTGCTGTGCTGGTTGCTGGCTCAGTTTCAGGATGGGGGAGCGAGGTGATGGGGCACTACCTGCTGGGGTGGGATGGTGAGGGGTCCACTATACCACCAGGAACAGTGTTATTTCTCATACAACCGGTGGATCGGGGGCGGGGGACCACTAGCCACCAGGGACATGTTTTTAGTTTTATCATGGGAAAGGCAATCAGAGAAGAGAAGGGACCGCTAGACCACATTATCAATGGGACAGTGATCCGTGATCAGGGAGAGAGAGAGAGTGGGACCACTAGACCACCAGGGATATATTTTTTTTTATCAATGGGATGGGATGGCGATTGGAAATCGAGGAGGGAGGATCACTAAACCACCAGGGATGTATTTTTTTTATTATCAAAGGGATGGGATGGCGATTGGAAATCGGGAAGGGGGAGGGATCACTAAACCACCAGGGATGTATTTTTTTATTATCAATGGGATGGCGATCAGTGATGGGGGGTGCTGCAGTACCTCTGCCAACCACTTGGGTTACGTGGGATTAAAGCAAGATCTCAATTGGTAATATTTGCTCCATGTAAGGGAGCAAATGATTTGTGAATGGGACAGCACCGATATACAGATCACCACAACGTTATTTGCATTGTGGCCTCCTCCACACTTTGCCCTGATGCAAACCTGATTTCTGCATGCAAGCCAGGCTTTTGTGAACACCACCTTGGCACAAAACCCAGTTTGTGCCAGGGCAATGTTTTGTGATTCTGGCACCTGATCTTTTTATATAAAACATACGGTAGTAGAGATCTGGAATCCCTCTTGAGGAGAAATGTTTTCTCGATGGTATAGTATATTGCGGTTCAATGTACTCTAGCATCCACCTGAATCCTACATGTTCTACCATGTTATATGGCAGCAAGTCAATGGTTATCATCGCTGAAATGTTCTTTGTTACTATAACATCAACAGGGTGGGTTGAGGAACATTTGGCTTCATGTTTGTATGTTTCAGAAATGGTAAGCTGTTTCCTTGCAGGAGGGGGGGTCTTTTAAACACATGGCCACTATCGGTAACACTAGGAATCATTTGAATAGAAGGAAGTGCTGTAGGCATTTCAGTATTGCTGTGGGGGCTGCCACTGATATAATCTATCAGCGATACCCCTGAGTGCAGTGAGCTAGTATAATCACTGTCACTTTCTCCCCATTCTCAAAAATGGATTTCTCATTAAAGTTATGACATCTGTCTAGGAGCGTTTTAAGTGCTGTAGTTTCCAGTGCTTCTTTCTTTAATTTTTTTTTTTAAACTCAGCTTTATTCGGTATACAGCATGTAGCATACACTTAATACATGAAAATTATCATAGCTTGCAAAACTGGCTGTAAGATCTAATACAAGGCATAGGACTAGCTCTTCAACTCAAAGAAGTGCAAATAACAATGTATCCCACCATGTGGAATTAGAAGTTCATGGTATTTGTCTGGATGTCCTTCTATTACCTGGTGAGGAAAAGAAGAATTAAGAACAAGGAAACCAAGAACCAATGCCTTTTGGCTAACACTACCATGCCAAGCAACAAACTTAGAAGAATGAAGCCAAAATTACACCATTATACTGTTGCCATGAAATCATTCACCATGCTTTTTTCTGAGTGGCTACAGTTGACGTCATCCAACAAAGTGTGCTAAATATACAAAATTTATTAAGGCTAATAAACATAGAACAAAAATGACAAGCCAAGACTGTGCGCTCCCTCCACTCCCAATTGAAGCTTCCAGCACAATTTTACCATTTTGTTCAACACTCTTTAGGATTTGACTTACTGAGGGATTGAATGGTATGAGCCCGAGTATTAATGAAACTCCCTTATTCTTAAGATTCTAATGGATGAGGGGAGTAAATGTGGATAGATTAGATCACTGGCCTGTTGATATTTTGACTGGCTTCTGCCATCTCCCAGCCAGTCCCCAAGGATCTACCCTGATACCACTGAATCCATCCCCTCCATTTCTCTCTGTGTATTTCCTCTCAAAGCTGAAGTTTAGTTGTAAGGAGCTCCACTGTATGTAGCACCTCAACCTTTCATAGCTATTCCACCTGGGTGGGGACCTCGGGTTGTAGCCAATGAACTGTTGTGCACTTAAGGGCTATTGCTACACTAATAAGAACTAGGGTCTGTCTGCCCCCCCCCCCCAACAGATGTGTCACACTTGAGAGCCCCAACACCCACTCTGTGAAATTTAATGGAATTTGAACCTAACAATTTCCTACCAGGGCTCCTTTCTTTTTATCTTTGCTGATTGCTTGTTTACAAATAGAGCATGTTGTCACCAACTCATTAAAAGTAATAACCAAAATATGTAAGCAACAAAAGATGTTATTTTTGGTTTTTTCTTTTTAGTTTTTTTGCCAGGTAGACACTGCAGCTCAGTCTCCTTTTCAGGAGATTTTTTACTGGATTTTTCTTGGGTCTGTTCCTGTTGTGTTTTATTTCCTTCCTCCAACCAATCCTCCTCCTCCACCATAGAAACATTGTCTGCTTCCACTTCTTCCTTATTTGCAATTTCCATTCCTTTATCCTCTGCCAGTACACGTTGTGCTCGATTACTGTCTTTATCCTTGTATGGCTCCGCTTCAGAGGAATTGGATATAGTTTGTGGGGGATTAATATTATCCTATTATGCTTTGTCTTTCTCATCATCACCTTTTTGTTTCACAGATTCCTCTTAATCTTGCTATTTATCATTTCTTCTCCCTGAGCATCCCCTTTTTTCTTTCCCCACATATATATCCCTTATTTTACCTACCCGCTACACTAACTTTGTTTTTTTCTCTTTTAGATATTTCCTGAAGAAGACCTAAGGTTGAAACTTAGATTTTTAACTCTATATTATATTTTCAGCGTGCATTTAATATAACCATTTTGCTTTGCTTTCAGACCACATGATGACATAGCACCTTGTTTTTGTTTTTACATAGTATGCAATTGTTTCATACCTGAGAGCACCTTTTTTATTGGGACTGATTCAACAGATGCACCTTTATTGGATTCAGACATTCGCTTGGAAGATGATGCTTCAGAGTTATTAGAATCACTTTTTAGGGTTTGATTTGGTTTGCTCTGTGCAGGAGGGTGATTGTTTAGCTTGGCCCTTGACATTCTCTTTTGGTGACCTGAAGCTGCAGTATGTACCTGGGACTCAGAACTAGTCTGTCTCTGACACTGTGATTCATTCTTTTATTTTTTGATATTTTTTGTTTTCTAAAAATACCCTTCCTTAGTCCCTAGCATCTTGACTCCCACTCCTGTCCCTGCAGGGCCCGATCTGTACACAGCACAGCCAGCCACACAATGATGATGGCCACCACCACTTCCTTCCTCAGGAGATAAAACAGTAACTCCTAGTGTTACTTTTCAGTGACTGTATTCAGCAATTCAACAGTCTAATACTACTATGGCCTTGGAATTTAAATTGGTGATGTAGACATTTAATTTTATGATTGTATGCGAAGCACACTGGTACAGTGGTGATGCTGAAAATAGAGAATCTGGATGATGACTGATGATGACACTTATTTATAATTATAAAAAGGGGTAAGGATTTTTAGGAACTTGTTGTTTGTTAGCCGTGCATTAGAATGTCTAACCCATGGCTAAAACTAGTCCTGGCAATCAAGAAGCAGTATCTGCTTCAAATCCTTGAGCCATTGAATTAAAAAAAAAATAACTGCCGTTTTTTTCTCTTCCTTACTGAGGAAACTTAAGACAGACCAAAATATAGAAGTGTACCATCTCAGTTTAAAAGAGTATAAATTGGTGTCACAAGAAACACAACGCTCCATTATGAGACATGGAAAACAAATTTTCCTAATTTTTTCCCTAATTTTTAACAGAATGCTTGTTCACTTCAGCTCACTAGTCAGCCACTCACTGTCCATCCCTGCTGGCCACCTCCACCAGTCTTCCATTCGCCCCACCTTCCCAGCCATCATACATACTGAAAACAATTTGGTAAACACACTGAGGCAATCAGAAGCTGCTTTAACATTTTATTCAGTTCAGTTTCTTTTTAAGTCATTGATGAGCAATCACTGCAGTGCTCCACTGCATCACTTCTCCTTCACGGGAACGGAACAGGCACGCATACTCGATCACTCCGTTTTTACTGGCTCCTGGTTGGAGCTTACCACATGAGTGGGCAAAGGAAAATAAATACATAAATAAAGTAAACAACACAAAAGCAACTTTCATTTTTCAGCATTTGGATCTGAGTGTAGATGAGGAACTCGAGAGTTTGGTGGGAGGAGGAGGAGGCACTTGGTTGCCATAGAAATCATCTTAAGCTACAGCACCCATGGTGGGACAAAAGTCCAAAGGTAAAAAAAAACAACAACCAGACAGGAGGAGAAACTATTTTACATTCAAAAACATTAAACGTTTACATTTTTTTCTATTTAGCATAAAAATTATTCATTTTTACACTCATGTGAATTAAAGAGGCCCATTTTAAAAGTGCAATAAGACACTCCGGGGTGTGTGTTAGACAGTTCTAATGCACAGCTAGGGGGATGGATGCACTCGGCCTGCAGTCTTGTGCTTCACTACACCCCCTAGCCATGCATTAGAACTGTCTAACGCACACCCTGTCGTCTCTTATTGCTTACTTAAGCAGGTAGGCACTAGTGTTGCCTACGGTTGTAGTAGTTTACTTTTCCTGTATGGCTTGTTGTTTTCTCCTTCTTTGCTTTAACAAGAAATAAAACCAAAAAATTGTCTGCTATGAGTCAGGTCAGGGCAGGATGTGTGTTAACTCACTGACATCGTCTCTCTCTCTCTCGCTCTCTCTCTCTCTCTCTCTCGCTCTCTCTCAGCTTCTTTCTAGTTTCCTTCTTTTTTAATCACTTTTGCTGCCAAGTCTGTATTTTTTGCAGCCTGCTGGCAGGCACAATGAAGGCATCACCATGCTTCTCTAATTTTTTGGTAGTCAGGCAGCCAGCAAAGCAGTACTATCTGTTTTCCCCCTCTCTCTTACAATAGTCTCTCTCTCTCTCTATGCTCTTCCTTCTTTAATCCCTTTTGTTGTGCTTTATCTGTTCTGTAGAGCACAGCAGACAGTCTCCTCCCTTCTCTCTCTGATGTTGTCTACACTGCAGCCTGAAGCCACTGGGGGCATTTTTTTTTAAATGGCAACTTTTCTTTTATTAAGTTTTTTTTTTTTTTTTTGGTAAAATTATACATTTTCTTTTTCTTGTAAAATGGTACATTTTCTTTTACTTATGATAAGGGGTATTTTTTCGCATAAAATGTTAAATTTTGTTTTTCTTGTGATAAGGGGTGCTTTGTTTTTTTTCCCTTTGTAAGCGTTTTTTTTTCTTGTAAAATGGTAAATTTCCCGTTTTCTTATGTTATGAAGGAGCCTATAAGGCATCGCAAGAGGCAGGGCTTTGTCTGGGGGCTTGTCTGAGTGACACCTGGATGGGCAGGTAGACTAGGAGGGAGCTGCCTCTGGGGCGGAGAGGCAGGAAGGTAGGAGTTCCCAGGGTGAAGGTGGGTTGTGGCCGGGGGGAGAGAGGCATAGCATATAAAAGGGGCTGCACTTGAGGGATTCTCCCTCATTCTCCTTTGCCTCAGATTGGAAAAAGCAGCTTGGAAAGAAGTTAAGGAAGAAGCCAGGATCTCCAGCAACACACAGTGGACAAGTGGAGATAAGGCCTAGCTTCAGCCCAGTAACCGGTGGTTCCTGCAGTCCTGGAGCTGCTGCCTCAGGCTGGCAGTATAGCCTAGAGATGGGGATTATGAGCTGTGGAGGGGGCTAGGTGCAGCCAATGGCCCTGGTTTGGTTTCCACACCTTCCACTTGTATGCTGCGTGACTCTGAATGAATTGCTTGACCATCTCAGGCTTTAGTTAGAGTTTCTGATGGTCAGGTTAATTATAGGTACAGCATTAAAAAAAAAAGCTTTGTTTTCACTCCATTTGGTCCATCTAGGTTGGAGACATTTGGTTGGGTGTCTTACGAACATAAGAAAATGCCAGCAGAAACAGGCCTCATGGTTTATCGCATCTGCTCAAATGTGGAGCTAGCCCCTCAACTTGCAGCTGCCCCACCCTCCCTATCCCTTTTCATCATACGCCCCCCTCACCCTGTCCCAACCCCTCTTAAAGCCACCCACTGTTCTACAGGATGCCACCTCCTCAGGCAGAGTATTCCACCTGTCCACCACCCTTTCAGTGAACAAATGTCTCCTGATCTCCCCCTGAATCTTACCCCTCCAATCTCAGTTGATGCCCTTTCTTATCCCTCCCTCCCTCTTCTAAGCTGGAACATCCCTTTTGCATTACCCTTATGTATCCCCTTAAGGTATTTAAAGGTTTCAATCATATCCCTCCTCTCCTCTCCTCCAGGGAGCACATGTTCTGCTCACGCAATGTATCCTCATAGGTTTTGTGCTCCAGATGCCTCTCTCAGTGGTCCTCAGCTGCCTCTGGTGTGGTCCCCCTGCAAAAGGGCCTGGGATTTAGGTGAGCTGTCAGTGGGGTAGGGGTGGCCGCATGGCAATGGAGAGCTGATCCGCTTGAGTGATGCGTGACTCCACTGCAGCCACTGGGCCTTGGATGCCCCGGTATCAGAGAGAAATGTGTGGCAAAAAAATTGTTTAAAGAACATCTCCTATGCTTTGCCTGCAGTTCCCTCCCCCATTTGGATGGTGTACCTGGGTTGCAGGGGGTCCATGGCTAGAGGAGAGCAATACTGCCTCCAGTCCCAATGTCTGGGAGCTCCAGCAGAGTCATCTGGGTCTTTAGGTATAAGGTTCATTTGGTGTGGAATTTGATGGCTGCAGGGCTGGTGGTCCAAAGCTGCGGCAAGCATGGACGCTGACACCACATGGCTGCACCCCCCCCACAAGCTGAATTATTTAATTGGTGGACCTCCTTTTTATGGGCCATACTCCTTCAGAAGAGTAATAGACTTAGGTCTCAGCTCTCGTGAGCTCCGAATGGCAGGGCCGGTCAAAATTTAGGTTCAGGATGGTCTTTGTTGGCAGTCAGGAACTGCAGTCAGTGAAGACGCGGGGACCTCGTGGTTGGGAGTAGGGCTGTAACTTGGGAGACAGAGAGAGAGAGACCAATGGGGACAGCAAGCCAGCGCCTTAGCGAATCAAATAGAAAGCAGGGCTGCAAGGGCTAAGCACCCCATGCAATACAAACTGGGGAGGATATAAAAAATAAAAATAACACAGATTGGGGACGATAAGCTCCTTTTGTGTAGTCTCTCAGTATAGCCCATTACAAAAGTCAAGGATAGTTAGTATAATATGTTGGCAATATAGTGTAGTGGCTAAGGCTTGGTGCTATGATCCAGGAGACCTATGTATGAATCCCACTGCCCCCACTGGATATGGTCAAAAGTTTGTTTTTTTTTAATATATTTACTGCTTTCCCAGTTGCCCTGTGCTTAAAGCTGTGTGAGCTGTATGCTTAAACATCTGCCAAAATGCAATGCTGTTTAAGTGACAAGATAGTACTTGAAATCCCATTGCATAGGAGCTGCTCAAGTACATGCTACATGTATCCCTGACACTGTAGTGCAGCATGAGAGGGGTGCTGCACTTCTGAGGTGCTGTCTTTCGGATGAGACGTTAAACCGAGGTCCTATCTGCCTGGATTGGTGGTAGTTCAGGTGGATGTTAAAGATCCCATGGCACTTATCGAAAAGAGTAGGGGAATTTCCCCGGTGTCCTGGCCAAATTTCCCTCATTCATTAAAAATACCACCAACAGCTTAATCTGGTTCAAGGTCAGTTGGCATTCATCTGTATCCCCCAGGTAGTGCCTGAAAATAGGCAGGATTTGTCTAGTGCACTTACCCGGTCAACAAAAACTAAATAAATAAATAAAATAAATAAAACCCCTCAAGAAGTTACCCTGGCTAGGTATTTTGGAAAAATAACAGCAGTTGACTGGTTCTCACCCCTACAATGCATCAAAAAAAGACACTTTGAATCAAAACTATTGTTTTCATCATCTCTATAATGACTGGAAAAAGTCACTCTGACCCCAAACTATGGAGGTAGCCTGCAAGGCATTGCTACAGTTCCCAACAACCTCACTAGCTTGGGAGGATATGGGGACTAATTAGTGACTCCCAATTAAATAAAAAAGTGTTGTACAGCTGTCAGGCATAACATTTGGGGTGTACAGTAAAAGTATACTAAATGGTTGTCCATGCTCAGTTGCTCCTTGGTTGTGGTGGCAGAGGAAGCTTAAGTGACAACAGGGGTTGTGTGTCGGTATATGTTTTTGTGTTTTCAATTCAGGTGGTGTGACAGGTAACAAAGATGAGCATGGAGTTGGAGAAGCAGCTGGCAGCTCTCGTGTGGGTGAAAGGCAAGGCATAGTGGGATTCACTGTTCCAGGAGCAAGGTAAGGAGGAGGCACCAGGGCCATCAGCGCTGTCATCCCAGCCCAAGCCAAGTGGCCTGGCAGAACATGTCCCTCGGATGAACCAGTGTCATCTGGGGATGAGCTTCCAAAGCCAGACATCCATCCACAGCCTGCCTAGCCTGTACCCCCACAGGAAGAGCCAAAAGATCCAGAACCGGTGCCGGAGAGGCCAATGCACACACTGGGGGAAGACCCACCACTTCTACTACCACCTCAGAACGCTCACACAAGGAGAAGCAAACACGGTGTTCTGTCTCTGGATACACAACCATATATGCTTGACTTAGATAGGTTATTGGCAGGGCCACTGGAAAATTGTAGAAAAGGTTACCCAAAATTGTGGAGTGTTTTGCAATAATTGCAGGAAATTGCGGGGGTTCTACTATAGACCCGGAGTGCTTCACAATAAATCTTTTAAAGTTTTCTGCAGCTTATATTAGTCAGTATAAATTGCTAAATGAATACATTGACACCTGAATATGTTTAAAACATGGTAGGTAGGTAGGTAGGTAAAAATTTTATTCATAAAAATGAATATGGATGGCTCCACTGAGCTGAAGCTCATTTACAGTGAGGTCCAAAAACATAGAGAAAAATGTATGTTCCTAAAAAGAATACTAAACTGATAAGCTATTGTACACGTAGCCTGTCTTCCAAAATTTAGAAGCACCTGCCTCATACAGTGTTAAATAGATTCTATAAAGTGAGCTATAGCAAATCAATATTAAATACAATCCAGAAGAAATACATTTTTCTGTTTCTGGATATAGAATAATGATGCCTAATCAACAGCTGTTTACAATGCTCTGCCAGCTATTCACCCACTTTGGTACAGGAAAAAATAAGCAGATAGAGTGGTGAATAATTGTTTTAGTAAAATGTTGTTAAAGTGTTTAATGGTCATAATTTGTACTGTAGGTACTGTACACTATTTTTGAAATCACATATTTAAACATTAAATCTGGGGGTTATTGGGGCTGGTAGTATAATCTAGAGGTTAGAGTAACAAACTGAATGAGCTGACGACATCTAGCAGACCTGGGATTGAGTCCCACAACCTCCACTTGCATGATGTATGATTCTGAGCAAGTCACTTAACCTCCTCAGTGCTCCTGGGTTGTACATGAAAACAGGCACTTGTGCCTAGTGGGCCTTATGTGGTTACCAAAAAATGTAAAAAAAAATCCCAATATATTTTTACTGCACCATACAGTAGTCAGGGTACCCTGTAATTTACCTTTGTTTTACTCTGGCTGCATGATCTTGTTTAGTTAAAGACAAATATTCAGATACATTTTGTGTTTTATAAGCTTGTTTTTAGACTTTAGGCAGGTTTTTATTGTAGTCTTTCCATGTGAGCATCTAGGGGGTAGTTGCTAAGCATGAGATCACTGTTACCAACTAGCTTATTCAAGTTTAAAATCGTCAGGGCCATCCAAAAATCCTCAACTGTTTGAATCAAAACTAGTCTGAATGAAAGTATGCTTACAAGGGAAAACTTGCCCTGCCACTTACAAAAAGGCTTCACAGTTAGCACCCCATTTAAGTGATTGGGATAATTTGCACCTTTTCTCCCATCCTTTGTTTCAGTCTGTGTGGCAACAAAAAGTTTTCTGATTGACTGCTTCAACACAAAACAAATGTTAAGTGTTTAAGTGTACTTATGCTTGGCCAGTGGATTTTGAAACCAAGCAAGACAAGGATTCAAAAGAAATCAGTGTCACATAAAACCCTTGCCCTACCTTGCACTGTATTGTTTCAGCCAAACCCATGTCTACAGGCAAAATTGTCAATATATTGAGAGTATTTTATTTAAAATGTTAATACTTTTTACACAGTTCAATATAAAAACTCAGAAACTCTAAGAAATTGTGAAACATGTCAGTTTTTGTGAAGAATGGTGAAAACTGCGGATTCTGCAAAAAAATTGTGGGCGCAATTTTCCAGTGGCTCTGGTAATTGGCAAAAGAGTTGAGGGCATTGATAAGGCAGGAAGGGAAGGTGCCCCCTGGCAAAACAGAGGCAGCCTCAGAAGTGGGGGGGGGAGACCAATGGTGTCCAAAAGGCCAGGAGGGCAGTCACCTGGGAGATAGAAGAGAGGGTACCGCTGGGCTCGGGGCACCCAGGGAACCCAATAATGGAGATTCCTTGCCTAAGCCTGTGAACATAGGTGTGCCAGAGAATGCAGGGTAGGTGCAACCAGTTATGGCACAAGTGCCTGTGACACTGTTGCCCATGGATCTGTTGCAACTCCAGCAGCAGATTCAGGCTGGGACAAGTATGCAGCTGTCAGTGGTGCCCCTAACCTTAACCCAAATCGTGGTTTCCCCGGGCAGACAGAAGTGGGCCCTCAAACAACGGCCTGCTCAATGGGTCAGTCATGGGTAGAACAGATGTTCAACTGCCTGTTAGCTTTATTAGCTGACCAAGGGCAAACCTGGGTGGCTACAGGGCAGCTAACCCCAGCACCCAGGGGGACACAAGGATCGGGAAGTGGGGCAGTGCCAGCAGTGCAACCGCAGACTCCAGGGCAACAAGTGGTGGTGAGTTTTGTGTTACTGGGTGAACCAATGAGGTTGCACTTACCAGAAAAAGTAAAACAACAAATCGTGAATGTGGAATACATGGATGCCTTTTCCCTGCTGAATTGGCCAAAGGAGCCCGAAAAAGAGAAAGGTGAGAAAGAACACGATGATGGTGTAGAACAGAAGTGTAAGGCAACCATTTGTTGCACGTGGAAGAACTGGGTAGCAAGGTTCATGATATATGCAGGAATGCTGACCCAGCATAAGCAGAAGGGTTGTAGGTTTATTTTGGTTGGACTATTACGATGCATGCTAGCAAGTTGAGGAGGGTGTTAGAATATGATGAGAAATTCTGGAAGAGGAAACAGAATGATACCGGGAGGTCATGGGCCATGCTGGACCTTCCGTTAATATGGATAGTAGATGGGGGGGTGTCCAGTATACGGAAAGCGGTTTTCCAGTCCAGTAGCCTACCTCACCAAAGAAGGGGTATCTAGGGGGAATAGTGGAAAGTGGGGAGGGGGGACTGGGCATTGCTCTAATTACAATCAAGGGTCATGAAGAGCAGAGTGTTGCAAATATAAACACAAGTGCATGGCTCATGGGAAACCGCATCCCTTTCAGCAGTGTGGCAAAGGTACAGGGACAGGAAATTTTTGTCCCCTTCAAAAAGGAAATACCAAGATTCCCAACACCCCTAAGTATGGAGTGTATTGAGGGTTGGCTGGCCAGTTATCCTAATAGGACAACCACTTGCTCCTTGGCAGAGGGGTTCAAGGTGGGGTTTCACATTCCATATGAAGGACCACAGAAGGCATATGAAACAGACAATTTGAAATCTGCCAGGGAGTGAGTGGAGATGGTGCAAAAAAAGATGCAAAAAGAGCTAGAAGCTGGAAGGATCAGTGGGCCCTTTGAAACACCCTCAAACTCCTGGCTCGAGGTATCCCCAATTGGGTTGTTCCTCAAGAAAGCACTGGGTGAGTTTTGGATGATAAATCATCTGTTTTACCTAGAGGGGGGCTAGGTCAAGCACTACATTGACCCAGCACATACGTCAGTGTCATACGCATCATTTGACAGGGTGGTCGAAGTGGTCAGGCAGGCTGGCCAGGGGGCCCTCCTAGGGAAGACCAACATAGAATCAGTTTTTTACCTATTGCTGGTACACCTGGCCAATAGAGAGCTGCTAGGCATAGCATTTGAGGGGCAATACTTTGTTGACAATTACATGCCTATGGGGTGTGCAGTGGTGTGTGCTGTTTTTAACAGTTCAGCACATTCCTGCATTGGGTGACAGTGCAAAAAAGCACAGCTTAACAACATAGTACACTATCTGGATGACTTCCTGTTTGTGGGACAAGCTGGTACTAGGCATTGTACTCTGCTTATGGAAGCCTTCAGGATGTACGCTTCAAGCTGGGTGTCCCATTGGCACAGGACAAAACAGAGGGTCCGTGTATGCAGTTATCATTCCTGTTTATTGAGATTAACACAAGGGTGCAGTCTTTCAGTTACTGCAAGAAAGGCTGTCAGCTCTTAGGGTTCTTCTGGGATCGTTGCCCAAGGCCTGCAAGGTTACCTTATGGGAACTGCAACAGTTGGTAAGGCACCTGAACTTTGCTTGCCAGGTCCTGCCTATGGGCTGGATGTTTATAAGGTGGTTGTCAGGAGTGGGTGCTGAGTGTTCCAAGCCACACCATAGAATCTGCATATCCACCGCAATGAGGGATGACTTGGACATTTAGCAAGCATTCTTGCAGTGTTTTAATGGGGTGGCCTTTGGCTATTCCTGGTGTCCAATCAGGAACTAGAGCTCTTTATGGATGTTGGGGAGGGGGGTCTGGGGTTCAGAGCTATTTCCAAGGCAAGTGGTGTGCCGGCCAGTGGCTGGTGGCCTGGGGAAAGTTGGGAATGCTGAGACAGATTATACTATTGGAATTTTTCCAATAGTGGTGACCCTGGTGGTCTGGGAGAGTATCTTAATGTTAAAATTATCACCTTTAGGTCGGACAACACCGGGGCTGTGCATGCCATAAATAGGCAGTTAGACAGCAAGGGCTCTATGGGCAGTCTCATGAGTGTCTTTGTGCTGAACTGTTTGCTGCTTAATATCCACTTCAAAGCTGTGCATGTCCCAGGTGTTGATAACGGTATTGTTGATGCTGTTTCTCATTCACAGTGGCAGATGTTCTGTGAATTGGCACCAGGAGCAGACAGGCATCTCAGGGAAGTTCCAGCATACCTTTAGGATTTGGTAACCCGGAAACCTGGGAATTGCATAAGAATTCACTAGCACCCAGGACACAGGTAGCATACCAGAGGGGGCTAGACAGCTTCATGGAGGTACAGCAGATACAAGAGTGGTTGAAAGCATGACCCATTCCGGTGAACCAGCTGTGCGCATACATACTGCATATAAAACTAGAAGGGGCCACGCCGGCCACAGTGAAGCAACACCTGGTGGGCACAGCCTGGTTCCAAAAAGGGAGGGGAGAGATGCAGATACCAGAAGGGCATTCCCACTGCACAAGATGTTGTAGGGGTGGGGGTGAGGTTAATGCCATAGAGTCTGGATGGCAGACATCCCATTAGTCCTCTTCCGATTAAACTAATATGAGATGAGCTCCTGAAGGTTTGCTCATCATCAGCAGAGGCGTGTTCAGGAGAACTTCCTTGGTGGCTTTCTGTGGGACATTTCATGTGTCAGAGCTCGTACAACCAAGCAAGGCAGCAGTGCTGATATTGGCATTGGGAGACGAGGATGTAGTGATAACCACATCAGGGGTATTTGCTTGTAAAAAAGCAACACCGATTGGTGCACTTGGGAGTGTTGGTGATGCTTGAGAGTGCCCCAGGGAGTGCAATGGGATAATCAGGCTTGGGTGCAGGATTACATAACCAAGTTCACAAAGGGGGGCCCATTTTTTACACATGAGGATGGCTCCCTGGTGATGACGTACCAATTTAGGCATGTTTTACAGAGGGCCTTGCAGCAGTTGGGGCATGATGTGCAACAATTTAGGATTGGAGCTGCATCATATGCAAGGGTAGAAAGGTTGACAGTCAGATTCAGACATTAGGCCGATGGAGGTCACAGGTATTTGAAAGTTATGTTACACCGTACATGTTATAATGTATTTGTTTTATCCTGACAGGTGATAGCATATGGAGAGCACAGAAATGGATATGCAGCTACACATTTATACACTGAGCAACTGTCTGGGCCAGGCAGCACCATACAAACATACATACGAATATACGAAGGTGCCAGCAGAACAGACCTAGCAGTCTATCAAAGTCTGCTCGATTGTGCAGCTAGCTCCCTAGCAGGCAGGTGCCCTCCCCAACCCCTTAACCTCCCATTGTTGTCCTTCTCGCCCACCCTTACCCACCCCATACCCTGTCCCAATTGTTCTTAAAGCCAGCCACATTTCTGTATGATATCACCCCTTCTGGTAGTGTGTTCCACCTTGCAACTACTCTCTCTGTGAAGTAATGCCTCCTCATCTCCCCCCTCTATTCTTAGCCCATGCCATCTAGTCTCTCTCCCACTCTTTAGTTTCAACACTCCCTCTGCCCCCCCCTTTGTTGACACCCTTTAGGTACTTGAATGTCTCGATTTGTCTCCCCTCTCCTGCCTCTCTCCAAGTGTGTACATATTCAGTTCCTTTAGCCTCATCTCATAATCCATTCCCTCCATCCCCTGAATCATCCTCGTCGCCCTTCACTGCACTCCTTCCAACAGCTTGACGTCCCGGCTCAGGTACAGAATCCAGAACTACACACAGTACTCCAAGTGAGGCCTAACCAGTGACCTGTAGAGGGGCAGAATCACCTCCCTGTGCCTGGACATGAATCCGGGTGCTATGCACCCTAGCATCCTGTTTGCTTTCACTGCCGCCATCCTACATTGGGCAGTATTGTTTATGCTTGCTGTTATCAATACCCCCAGGTCCTTTTCCTCCTCGGTGCTCCCCAGATTGACCCCCCCCCCAGCCAGTATTCTCTCCTTGGGATCCTTGCCCCAAAATGCAACACCTTGCATGTTTTTGCATTGAACCCCAGTTACCACTTCCTTGACCATTCTTCTAACTTTGTCAAGTCCCTCTGTAGTTGCACCCATCCCTCTTCATCATCTACTATTGTACCCATTTTGGTGTCATCGGCGAACAGGCTAATCCTGCTCACCACCCCCTTCGCAATGTCTGAGATGAATAACCCAAACAGCACTGGGCCCAGCACCGAGCCCTGCAGCACCCCGCTCATCACAGATCTAGGCTCCGAGACTCCCCCACCACCACCACCCTCTGCAGTCTACCCCTTAGTCAGTTTGAGATCCAACCTGCCATCTTTGTCCCCACTCCTACCCCGGTTAACTTCACCCCTAGTCTCCCATGGGGCACTGAATTGAAGGCCTTGCTGAAATCCAAGTACAGCAGATCCACAGCGTGGCCCCCATCCAACTCCCTCATCACCCAGTCATAGTACTGTATAAGGACGGTATAGCACATCCACAGCATGGCCCCCATCCAACTCCCTCATCACCCAGTCATAGCACTGTATAAGATTGGTCTGGCAGGATCTCCCTGAAATGAACCCATGCTGCCTCCCATCCTGCAGGTTGTTGCCCTCCAGAAATGCCACCAGTCTGTCCTTTAGTATTGTCTCCTTGGGCTTTCTCACTATGGACGTCAGACTGAGAGGCCTATAGTTCTCTGGCTGGTCCCCTGGACCGCTCTTGTGTAATGGTATCACATGGGCCATCCTCCAGTCCTGAGGCACCGCCCCCATTTCCAGGGAGGTGCCAAACAGGTCCACCAGTGGTTCTGCTAGAACCTCTGCCGTCTCCCGCAGCACCCTGGGGTGGATACCATCTGGTCCCGATGCTTTATTCACCTTCACTGCCCTCAGCCCTTCCAAGACTCTGCTACCCTCTATCCTACTGTCTGTTAACTCACACCCCCACCCCACCCCCCAACAGGGGTGTGTGGACCCTCCTCCTCTTGTAGACACTCTGGCGGAGAGTACTCATTCAGTGCTTCTGCTTGTTCCTTCCCCTTTTCTACCCACTCCTCCCCCTTTTTATCCTCACTATACTGTCCCTGCACTTTCTTTTCTCCCTGACATATCTAAAAAAGTCTTTCTCCCCTCCTTTAATTCCATGCACTAATCTGAGTTCCCTAGTAGCTTTCACACCCCTTACCCTCTTGGTCACCTCCTTGGACCATTTGGTGTACTCCTCCCTGTCCTTCCCCTTTCCCATCCTTCTGAACATTCTGAAGATAAAGATGGCGGTCACTCTGGGCTGCCATCAGTAAGGGGATCATTTTGGCTGCAAGTTTTATTTTATTTTGTTATTTTATTTGTTTCTTTGTCTATTTTTGGTCAGTATTTAGGTGCAGGGGCGGGAGAGATACTCAGGGTTCAAGAAGTGAGTAAGCAGCAGGAGAACAGCGTTTTAATTTTATTTAAATGTTTCTTTGAGGTGGTGTTGTACCTGGAGGGATTAGCGCTGAAGAGTTTGTTACTCTGTTTTCTGCAATTTGGAGAAGGATCCTGTGGCCACTTGTGTTTTTGTGAGATGGCTGTAGCCCAGAGAGTTGCAATCTGAAGAGGTACGTGAGAGCAAGAGCCAACAAGTGTCGGTCGATTCCCAGGTGACCGTTGAAGGACTGTATGGCGAATTGAACTGAACATCTTTTTGTTGTGAATAAGCCATGAGGAATTGAAAGTCCTGAGTGTGGTCTGGATAAGGGAGCCTGTCTGTTTGCTATCTGCCCAGCTGGAGACTGAACAATTTTTTGTTGCTATTGGGAGTGGTGAGAGCCTTCCATAGCTTGTTGCAGGGGTAGTTAATTGATTGCCTGCTTGTCTGCTGTTTGCCAAGCTGGAGACTGAACAATTCCCTGTTGCCATCGGGAGTGGTGAGAGCCTTACGTAGCTTGTTTTAGGGGTGTTAGTTGATCGCCTGCCTGTTTGCTGTCTGCTCCACTGGAGGCTGAACAACTCCCCAGTCGGTCGCATTTTTGCCAGCTGGTTTTTGGGATTGGAGGAATGGCATGGTCTGGGTGATGTGCTGGGGGGGGGGGTCTCCTACATGCACCTGGGGTAGCGGTTGACTGTGCTTCCTGCGACCGAGCGGGTGTTGCCCTCTGTATCTCTGGGGCATTGGAGTGTTGGTTGGGCTTCTTCTAGATCCCTTGTGGGTCATTCCTTGTGGCGTGCCCCCCAGGGGATTGTAGCTGCAGGTCTCAGGTCACAGGGTATTAGGACCAGTGAGATTGGTGCACTTAGAGGGGAAACCCCCTTGGGATCTGGTTTGCACGTCCCAGCCCACTGACATGTCGTGGATTTCCTGGACTGTATCCTGTGACTGCAGTTTGACCGGCGGCCTATTTTTTCTTGGCCACCAAGACTTTGTCTTTGTGGCAATCTAACTTGACCAACTTTGGATTGCTCACTGAGATTGAACCTGGTTTGACTTTATATCATAACCTGTCCTCATTTAGTTGAGAGGTATATCTAAAAGCTGTGGATGTACTGGTAGTGGGTTTGTAATGACCTGACTAAATGTGACTGAATGTTTTATAATTTAACATTGTTATTTTATTTTTTGTTAGGTTTGGTATCTGTCAGATTTGTGAAGATGTGTTGGGAAGGCATAAGGACAGTCGGGTATTATTCCCCTTCCAGGCTCAGGGACCTCCGTCCTTTTTCTTGTCCTCCACTATCGCCAGAGGTGTACAGCCTTAGGGATTGTTAAAGGGAGGAGGACAAGGGCCTGGCCTGGAGAGGGAATGAAAAGGAGTGGACGGATAGAAATAGTGGGGACAAGGAGACACCCTGGGGAGAAATGGGTCCAGGAAAGGGGTTCTCCCTATCTGGTTCCCATACCCAAGGGCTCTGCTTGTAGCAGGTAGGTAACTCGGTCTTCCTCGGGTTCTCATCCTACTCGGGTGGTGTTAAGCAATGCCAGGTCTATTAAGAACAAGGCTGCTGAATTAGCGGATCTTGTTGGGTCATCTGACCTGGCTTGCATCACCGAGACCTGGCTGGATGAGAATGCTGGTCTAGTTTTTGCATCAGCAATTCCAGCTGGGTACTCGGTGATACACTGCCCAAGGATGGATCATAGGGGCGGGGGTGTTGCCATCTGATCAGATCCGATCTGGGCCTAATGGAAGTACTAGTGAGAACTACCAACTTCTTTGAATGCATCATGGGCGAGGATGTGGGGTGCAGGATACTTCTCGTCTACCGTCCACCAGGAGATGAGAACGTTTTCCTGCGAGAAGCTGCGGACTTCATTGTTGACCTGACACTGGGATCCCCCAGATGGTTGGTTCTGAGGGATTTCAATGCCTGGATCAACGATGAACTCTCGCAGTTTGGTCAGGACTTCCTCCAGCTAATGACTTGGCTGGGCTTCACACAGGTTATTCCTCCTTGACCCATAATGGTGATCATTCATTGGACTTGGTGTTTCTCCTGGGGATGGAGAGATCCAATTTGGTGGTGGAACCAGTCGGGTAGTCGGACCATCACACCATTAGGTTCCATTTCGAGGCCACCCCCAGTAGACCAGCCCCTACGGAGATGGTCCGGTACCGCCTTTTGAGGGGTGTTTCACCAGATGGCCTGATGGTGGTACTGGACCTATCGAGTTTACTGAGTGAATGCACGGATCCAGGAGATCTGGTACTTGCCTATAATAAGAAGGTGGTAGAGGCCCTGGATTCCAATGCTCCTGTTCGTGTTCGTCCCCTCACTCTTTGCCCCAAGTCTCCTTGGTTTGATGAGATTTTGAGGGAGTTGAGGAGAGTGGGATGAAGGCTAGAGAGGTGCTGGCAGAAGTCTGGCCTGGAGTGCGACAGACTTAGTTTGATGGACCATTATGCGGTCTATCAATCAGCAATTACCTGTAAGAAGGCAGTATTCCTGTCCAGGGAGATTGCTGCTGCACAGAATCGACCAGCTCAGCTTTTCTGGACTGTGGACAGATTGTGCAATCCAACCTGTCTTCAGTCTGGAAGTGCCTTTTTTCAAGCACGGTGTGAGCAGTTTGCTCGATTCTTTTCAGATAAGGTTGCCTCAGTCAGGTCAG
This sequence comes from Neoceratodus forsteri, assembly GCA_016271365.2. NCBI lineage: Eukaryota > Metazoa > Chordata > Ceratodontiformes > Ceratodontidae > Neoceratodus > Neoceratodus forsteri. The sequence continues at coordinate 561,315,563 of CM028132.1, forward strand.
GCATTTGCTTAACCCTCCCTAATGGGGGCTGTGATGGTTGGAAGGAGATGTCGGATGCCCAGTTTCTGTGGTGACTTCAGCCTCCCCATGATCAGTGACATTGTGATGACCATTTAGTCATTGCGTCCAACCAACTGTAGTTTGGACCCGGGCCCCTCACGTCTCCCAGTGGGCTGTGTGGGTAAAATTGGTCCGGTCATTGCTGAGATAGTCTGGATGTCCTTGGAGTAGGGGATCTTTCCTGATCCTCAAAAGGAGGCTGTGGTTCAGCCCCTTCTTAAAAAATCCTCCTTGGACCCAGACTGTCCGGCTAACTACAGGCCAGTCTCTAACCTGCCCTTTGTGGCTAAGGGTTATTGAGATGGTGGTTGCATTGCAGCTGGATGATCATTTGACCAGCCACAATGAATATGATTCTCTCCAGTCAGGATTTAGGAAGAGACATAGTACCGAGGCAGCTCTTGTCCTCCTAATAGTGAGAGATCGAAGGACCCGTTCCATCTTGGTCCTTCTTGATCTCTCTTCAGCATTTGACACCGTAAACCATGGTGTGCTATTGGGGTGCATGCGTTTCATCTGTGGACTGTCTGGTATGGCCCTCAGATGGTTTTGATCTTTCCTAGAGGGTAGGATCCAGAGGGTGGTGTCTGGGATTTTTTTCTTGGCATCACTTCCCCTATCCTGTGGGGTGCCGCAGGGTTCCATTTTGGCACCCATGTTGTTTGTGGTGTATGTGCTGCCATTGGAAGCGATTATTAGGTGGTATGGTTTGAGTTTTCTCTGCTATGCAGATGACACTCAGCTATACATGTCCTTTGTGCCTGGCCAGGATGCTGCCATTTCAGTTTTTAACAACTGTCTCACCGAAATCCAGGATTGGATGAATGGGAGTTGGCTGCGGTTAAACCCAGAAAAACCTGAGGTGTTGGCTGTGGACCCAGATCATCGGGAGGTGGGTTTTTGGCGGGATCACCTTCAGGTTTATGGCTTGGAGGTGTACAGCTAACTACCTCAGACCGAGTGCGGAACCTGGGCATTATATTTGATGACTGTTTGACACTTAAATCGCAGGTGTTGGCAGTTGTCAAAACCTCTTTTTACCATCTGAGGAATATTTTATTTCAGTCTTTGGTAACCGGTTAAGGCCCACTAGGCACAAGTGCCTGTTTTCAGGGGCGACCTGGGAGCACTGGGCAGTTAAGTGACTTGCTCAGAGTCACTCAGTATGCAAGTGGAGGTTGTGAGAATCAGACTCAGGTCTGGTCTGCTGGATGTATCAAGCTCATTCACACCTCATTCCTCTAACCTCTAGGCTATACTGCCAGCCCGGGTGAAACACCTAGTTCCTTCTGACGATCTTCCAACTTTGGTCCACACCTTCATTACCTCCCGCCTTGACTATTGCAACTCCCTTTACCTTGGGTGACTGTGGGTTGATATCTGCCGCCTGCAGCTCGTGCAGAATGCGACAGCCAGGCTATTGACTGGTTCATCTAGGACCAGTCATATAACACCTGTGCTTCACAGACTGCACTGGTTGCCAATACGGTGGCGGATCACTTTCAAGGTCGGTTTGCTGACCTAAAAGGCCCTACACGACCAGGGACCTAGTTACCTGCAAGATCTCCTTCATCCCTACTGTCCCTCCTGCTCTCTCTGATCCACTGATGAAGGATTGCTAGAGATTCCCAGGGTTCGTTTAAAGACATCTGGGGCCAGGTCTTTTAATTTTGTGGCCCCAACCTTGTGACTTGCTCAGAGTCACAGAGTATGCAAGTGGAAGTTGTGAGAATCAAACCAAGATCTGGTCTGCTGGATGTACCAAGCTCGTTCACAGCTCATTACTCTAACCTCTAGGGTATACTGCTAGTATAGCCCAGTATAATGCTATATTATGTCCCACTTCTGCGCTGTCCCCATCCCCTGCTTTATTCTTTCGTGTCTCCCCTTCAGCATTTCCCCCATTTTCCCCAAATCCGCCTTTCTGAAATCATCCACCTTTGTTGTTGATCCCTCTGGCTCCTTGCTCATTGTGATGTTAAACCATACCGTTTGATGATCGCTGTCAGCTAATGGATCCTCCACCCTAATGTCCCTCACTGCCTCACCGTTAGACAGTACCAGGTCCAGTGTGTTCCCCAGTCTTGTGGGTTCAGCAACCAACTGTGTAAGGAACCCCTCCTGGAATGCATCCAAAAGGACCCTCTCCCTGGCGCTGGAAAGTACTGGCACGGTCCAGTCCACCCCCGGCAGGTTGAAATCCCCCACTATGACCACCTTCCCCCTCCTACATACCCTATTGATTTGTTCTGCCAATTCCCTGTCCCTTTCCATTGTCTGGGATGGCAAACTATACACCACCCCAAACCTCATCTTCCTTCCCCTGGAGTCCAGGAGCTGTAACCACATTGCCTCTGTATCGCTCTCTTCCTTTTCATCCCTTGTACATTTGATCCCCTCCCATACATAGACAGCCACCCCCCCTCCCCTCCCATCCCCACGGTCCTTTCTGTACAGTCTGAACCCTGGGATTGTCAGGTCCCAGTACCGATGCTCTGTGGTCCACGTTTCTGTGCCCCATGGGGGTGCAAACCTATTCCTGGACCCCAGGTGTGCAGAGGTACACTAGATGGGTTAAGGGGGGATGGTGTGGCGTAAGGTGCTTCCAAGGTTATGAGCCGCAGCCCAGCGGGGGAGACACCCAAGGTTCTGGTGATTCACCTGGGGGGGAGGGGACAATTTGGGGTCCGTGACAGCAAGGGAGCTGAAGCACAGCGTCAGGATAGACTTGCCTTGATTAAAAGAAAAGTGGTAGCATACTGCATACAAGCGGAAATAAGGGAGAAAATACCAACTTAACACAATGAGAAGGTAATTTAGATATGAGGGGGTGATCTGCACATATCTTTTTTTCTCTTTTTATCTGTTTTTTTTTTTTATATCCACTTTGTTAAAAACTTTTGTTAGTTGTATGGAGCCTAAAATAGTTCTAGTGGTAGCTTAAGCTTATTTTGGTCCAAGGTAAACACTCTTACAAAAGTATGGGGTGAATGATATCTAAATAAGGAAATCACAACATTTGTTTTATAAAGGGGGTAGAAAGGGTGCTGCATATGAAAGCTGTATTTAATACTTTATGGACCAATGTTCCTGACTGGAATATTTGTTCTTGTACTTATCATTGAAAATCTTAATAAAAACATTCTACAAAAAAAAAAAAGAAAAGTGGTTGCAAGTGCACATTATTTGGTCAGACATTGTGTAACGATATCAATGGTGATATGCTTGCAATCCCAGGGTGATAGAAAAGCTGCTCCAACTGCACAACACATCCCTGTGACCAGTTATGGACTCTGTTGGGGGTCTGTCATGAGACACCCAGAAATTGTAATTAAGAGACCCCACCTTTATCGTAAGGATGGAGTGCATCTATCAGAAGAAGGGTTACACAGGTTTTTAGACGATATGCAAAGAGCAGTGGAGAAAGTGCTAGCGAGAGGTGCTTGAGGGGGGTTGAACATGGTGGCAGTGCTCACCCTGTGGCAGCTTGGTAGTCTTGGAAGGTCTGTAAAGGGGGGGGGAACAGGGGATCACAAATCTTGACCAGACAGATCTTCCTGAGGCTGACAGGATGTCAGAGCAGGACAGCTGGAGTCCCCTCCCTTCAAAGGGGGGGGGGCAGTTGGAACAGCAGTCTCCTCAGGCATTTGCCCAAGGCATGGCAGGTCCTGTGGTGGGGGAGAAAAGGGCTGTAGCCAATCAAGAGAACCATCCCTCATGCCCCGGAGGTGGTGTCCTTGTGGGGTTGTGTGACTGGTGGTAAAGTGGCCCTCCCCCAGTGGAGTGGGGGAGGTTGACCGCCAGTAATTTGCATCAGATCTATTTGATTGCTAATTACCATCCAAGACTACCTTGCTGTGCACATCATGTTGGTTAGACTGTACCTGTTGATAATTGATTAATAAACACATAACTGTGGCCATTTTCTCCAAAGCACATTGTTGTCTCAGTCTGTCTGGGTGAACGAGGGCATGTGCCCTACAAGACAAACAGATTTTTTCTTATAAAATGGTAAGCTTTTTTTTTCTTATGTTAAGGGGTGTTTTGTAACATAAAGGGTAACTATTGTTTAGTACTTGCGTTTTTGCTCCCTTGTCCCTCCCCCAATTCACTCTACTCCTCTGTTGCTCTTTCTCTCTTGAACTCCATCCTCAGCAGCCAGAAGATCCTTTTAAAATTGCAACTACATAGTCTTTTCTTGTTTTTTTTTTTGCAACCTAGCCCTCCCGCCCATGGCGCTGTGTTCCCTGTCTCTCACTCACTCTCTCTTCTACTCCTTCCTGTCAGCAGCTAGCCAGAACCCATTTTTCTTTTTTTATTACCAGTATTTATTATTTTTTAGAAGGTTTCCTGTTTGTTTAGTAGCCGTTCCTCCCTCCTGTTCCTTGTCCACCCTTCCTCTGTCTCTCTCCATTTCTCCTCTTGCTCTGTCTGTGCCACCATTCGCACTCTCCAGTCTGAGTCTGTTGAACAGTTCAGCAGTATTTATACTGCTGAGTGGTGTCACATGACTGTGCTGCCTGCCAGCTACTGCTATTTGCTGTGGCTAGGGCTACTGCCAGTGTGCTGTTGATGGTCCATTGCATTAAACAGTCCCTCCCCACATCGTCCAGTCCCCCTCCTCCCCTCTCCACCCACCAAGGTTAGTTTAAGGCACCATGTCCCTTCCCTTCTCCTCCCATTACCACCACATAACCCTGGCTCACCCAGTCCCCTCCTCCCACTCACACCCATCAAGGTTAGTTTAAGGCACCATGTCCCTTCCCTTCTCCTCCCATTACCACCACATAACCCTGGCTCACCCAGTCCCCTCCTCCCACTCACACCCACCAAGGTTAGTTTAAGGCACCATGTCCCTTCCCTTCTCCTCCCATTACCACCACATAACCCTGGCTCACCCAGTCCCCTCCTCCCACTCACACCCACCAAGGCATGATGACACACTCACATATCCCCTTCTTGGCTTGTCCCCTTCCACACCTACCCATGTGGCACCAAGCACCATGTCTCTTCTCCTCCTTGCGTTGCCCTGAGTCGCCCAGTCCACTTCTCTGCTCATTACGTCTCTTCTCAGCTTCTCCCCACGTTGCACTGCTGCTCCCTGCCTTACCCACAAACTCAGAACTGAACTCCGTTGATCAAGTCTGAATTCATCCAAGTCCATGGATGAGTACTGGATCCGGTGGGGGGGTGAGGTGCTGTCAGCCAGTCAGAATGTTCCATTTCCAAGGTAAACTTTGTTTTATCATAACAACTACACTCAGAGGTAAACATTTTAAAATGTTAAGTGTTCAGCCTAATAGTACTAGCAAGTAAGATAGTGACAGAGTGTCCTGAAAACAACTTTGAAATACTTTTCTGCTTAGGCTTTGATAGTGCTTTGATTGCAGCATGTCAGATTACTTCAAAAACAAAACAAGGTAATGCAAATCTAACATTAGTGGGATGTTATAATAAGACTAAGTGATGAAAGCTACTTCAAGTGCAAAATTAAATCATGTCACCTTCCTTGTGGGACAGATGGCTCCTTCATATACAGTGTGAGATTGCCACATTACACAGTAGTACCGAAGGATTGTTATTGCTTGGATCTGTAGCACCACTTATTATGTGTATTGCTCTGTTAGATTTGCAAAAAGGGAGAATGTATTTTTTTTTCCTAACTGATGTGTGAGGACTGTTAAGGTTAAATGTACCATGAGATGCTGTAAAATGGGTGTAATAAGTGTTTAATAATGTTCTGAGCTGCGATTGGTTTTGCAGTGGTGTAGAATTACATTTTTCATAATGTTATGTGACCCTAATGATTGCAGTATGTAATTTTCAGCTGACAATAATACTTTGCTAAACTCTGTGATTGGCTGATAGATCATTTTGGTATGAGTAATATTTTAAATAGAAGTGGACTTCTGCTATCAGAATTAGATCAACAGTCATTTTTTTCTATTTTTCCTTCACAGTTATTGGATGTGCTATGTAAGGAGACTACCCTCCTGAGGCTAACAGACACAAATCCTGTGTTGGAGATAACCATAGTACAGGCAAGAACAGTGTAATTTTCAAGTGGGCTGTTTCCATAGGAAGCCCTTATTTGTTGGTTTTTCATTGACAGCAGGAAGATTCATCCAGAGTTGGTTAGTTTTTCAATGGCCCACTCCACTGGTTCTAAATACCAGGGGACAGCAAGGAGAATTGTGGGGGATGGTCTCGGAGGCACTCCACCTTCCTGACATCATGGGTTGTATACACCTGATAGATTGTCTGATGCACATGTGACTGAAATTGAATATGTCCCTTCGGATGGTCACTGGTCACTTCTAATCAGTTCAAATTGTGCATCTGAGAAAGGTTGTCGCACTATTCCAGAGCTCCAGACCACAGTAATCTAAAAACACTTATCAAAAGGTAAGAAAATTCCACATTTATCTGCTACCCCTAGGGATTAGACAGCACAGCATAGCACAGCATTCTGCGTCTGATTGCTTCGTCGGTATACCTTTGCAGATTACTTATATTTCAGCAGTTGCCTGCCTAGCTGCTCGCAAATTAGAGAACTGCATTTATTTGTATAAGGTGCAAGTCAATTACTAAATTCATCATACCACACACAGACATATTTCATGTCCACAATATTAGACAGACAACTCTCACAGCCCTCCAACAGCAGGATCCAATCAATGTTTTACCAGATTGAACAGACCTCAGTGCTCTGGACACCCCTAACTTAGCAGTTCCAGACGCTGCTCACAAGACCACGTGTCTAACAAAAGGTACAACCATTACAAGCCATTACAAATGATTCCACTCTGTAATGCCTTCCTGCAATGCTCTGGACACCCCGATTCAGCGATTCCAGACGTTGAGTAGCAAGACACACATCGAGTTGTTACTTTAAAATCTTTGTGTTATTACGACAGGGGCATGGCACAATTAAATATTCACGCTTACCCTTGGAATCATAGTGCTCTGGTTATCCCTTTAATAGCGTTCCCAGACATTACTGAGCTCATTTTTACATGACAGCAGCTTACTACAGCAGCTACTTCCTACCAGTCTCCAACCAAATGTATATGCGGCTCCTCCCGTGCTTGGTTCACAAGGCGCAGGTCTCCAGCTTTGCTCGCCCCACACATTCATACCTCCCGCAGGCAACCACCAAGATGGTGAGGCCATAAAGTTATTTTATGGCCCCTCTATCGCTCTCACCTCCATGAGCTGATTCACTTCTCTTCCTGGCACTTTCTGGTGACGTGCTACGCGCCTCGCAATAAGTGCCCGAACTATCGCGAGACTCAAAGCATATCTCGCTTACTCCTACATGTCATGACGTGTAATACCAATGCAGGACTGCAAGGAGTGAGGCGCGACTGCGAGTGAAGCATTCGGAGCACCCAAACATAAACTGTTGTCACCAGCGGTTTCTATAAAAGACCCAGATGTCTGCTTCACAGCATAACCTTTTTTTACAAGGAGCATTTTCAAGACAAACCAATCCAAGTCCCAAGCAACATTTGCAAGCCCAACATGATTAAATGCCTAACATAGCCATTATAAGCTCCTGCCTCTCAACCAATATCCAGCAGTCATTCTCTTAAAGCCACAGGAGCTCAATTTTACAGCACTGTTCATAGTACAGATAGTGGCCCGATATGGACAACACTCATGGCTAATTCTTCAATACAGTACATCAGAAACAGTACAAACAATGTTTGCTACAGTTGTTTTCAGTTACTGATGATAAAAAAAAAAAACCTTACTTAGAGCACCACATAGTAAGTGTCTCATTTGTATCTCATCACCAGGTCATCATGCCAAAAGCAAAGTGCTGCAGGCAGTGCAACGTTCCACTCCCATGCCATCAAACAGGCAGGCTCTGTGGACCCTGTGTGGAAGGCTCCACACTACACAATGATGACGAGGAGGATGACTTCATTCCTCCTGCACCTAGTCAACAAAGCCACCAGCAGTCAGACACTACTAAGGCATTAATGCAGAACAACCAGCTTATGCAAGCACAACAGGAGGTTTTAGCAGCTATGTTACAACAATTAACAGAACTTTCTAAACACCAACAACTGCATTCGCCACCTGCTAAGAAAAGGAATACAAACCCCCTTTCCAGACATACAGCAGATCTTGTAAATGAACACACACCCTCGACCGCTGACTCCAGCAGCTCCTCAGATGAGGAAGAGGGAGGTTTGGAACCAGAGCCACAAACACTCACGGCTAAATGGTGCTTCCCCGACCAAATCTCAGCCCTAGTGTGCCACATAATGGAAACGGTGGGCTTTGATACTATTACGCCACCACCCACATCCAAGCTACTACCCTCACTCCAACTCACAGTGAAACAAGCAGACACCTTCCCCGTCTGTGAGGCCATAGAGGAGATTGTTTTAAAAGAATGGTCTGCCTCTGAACCAGCCAGAATCCCTGAAAGAAAATCCTGGGACAGAATGTACCCACTGCAGGAAGAGAAGCTAGCGCTTTGGTGTACACCGCCCACTGTTGACCTGCAAATTGCCGCACTCAATAAAAAGACTGTTCTCCCTACTGAGTCCGCCTCAGGGTTATGGGACCCTATCGACAGAAAGCTAGAGGAAAACTTAAAGAAGGCCTCCGAACTAGCAGGCTTGGGGAGCAGAGCAGCTGTGACCGCAATATACGCTACTAGAGCACAATGATTAGAAGTGACCAGTGACCATCCGAAGGGACATATTCAATTTCAGTCACATGTGCATCAGACAACCTATCAGGTGTATACAACCCATGATGTCAGGAAGGTGGAGTGCCTCAGAGATCCATTCCCCCACAATCAAATTTACCAGGTGAGTAAACTACCATTATGTTCAGAGCTGTTTGGTTTTGCAGTGACCACCCAGTTTGGAGAAAGGGGAAGATCACAGGTGAGCTTCCTAATGTTTTAACTATCCCCTGTTTTTTGGGTAAAGGTGGGGTGGTCTTGTTCCTGGGGGGGAGGGTGCCAGGAGGATCTCAGGTGGAGCTATTTTGCTTTTCACTAATCTCCAAGTTTGCAGTGGGGGGCGCGGGGGCGCATGGGTGAAGCCTCTACATTTTGTGATTTTTTTTTCTGTTCCTTTTCCCCCTTGTATTTACCCTTCATGGCTCCATTGGTTCCTCACCCTACTGACTGCAACTGCCACAGCTGCACTCTACTTTTGGCTGGAAGTATGAGGGGCAGGCTAGTTTTAGAAGCCATGTCAATGCTGCTTATTGTCTGGCATGGGGTGTATGACTGCCAAACAGCCAGCTCTCTCCTCCCTGGGAGCTGAGTGCTTCACTGCTGCAATGTGCCTAGCCTTTTGTGACTTCTGCATGGACTTCCAGTGCTTGTAAGTGAATCTGGTCTCTGTGCCACTGCACTGCCCGTGTGTACTCTAAGAAGAAAAATGGCCTTTTGATTAACACTCATTATACCCAATAACACTAGAAAGTATCAGGATTCTTATTAATGTATGTATGTATGTATGTATGTATGTATTTATCTGTCTATCTATTTATTTATTTTTAAATTTAATTTGATAACCACGAAAGAACACTGGACCGAGGGTTCTTTTTCAGGGTCTGCCTGGGCAAAAAAATTACAGTAACAAAGAGAATAATGAATAGGTTTGTGTCTATTACCAGGGAGTAACACCATTGAGAGGTTCTGGACACATGAACCTCAACAGCGAAGCTCAAGAGGTTCCAATGTGTCCAGAACCTCGAGATGGTAGGACTCCCTGGTAATGGACACAAACCTATGTGTTATTTTTTTTTAATATATGGATCTGAGTTTGTATTTTTTTGTAACTGGCAGTTGGCCACTTCACTGAAGGAATGACTTGGTCCTGGCTGACCGCCGCACTGTCTCGCTCTGTGTCGTTGAGCTCCCTCTTTCTCGCTTATCCATGACGCTTCCTGCCCTGCCCACTTTTTAATACCACAAGGGTTGCTTCTTTGAATTTCTAGTGAGTCCTACCAATTCTTCATTAGTGGATGACAGGATCAACCAGATAATTCCATTTTCTAGGCAAAATAAAAACAAAATACGGAGAAGTGCCGAGGACCCAGTTCAGTCTCAGTAAGCGAGAGATGGGCCGTCATGTTTTTAAAACTGTTCTGCCCGCCGACATAGGAATTAGGAGGTAAGCTTTGGCAGACATGGGGGATACAGACTAATACATGCGCTGTTGTCATTTGGTGATAATGCTATCTTTCAGGTCCCAAACTATAGTATTACAGGACCTGAACAATAGTATTATCACTCTTGAAGTGTAGTATTATCACTTCGGGAGTGACAATATTACCAATAATTTTTGTATGCTTTTGTACTGTATACCATATTAAAATGCATATATTAAAATACATAAAAACATAAAAAGTAATACAGTGAAAACAGAATACATTAACCAAAATTACAATCACAATTAAAATGACTATACAAAAACTGTAAAATATTTGTTTGTTTTTTAAATCAAAAGGAGCAAGCAGATTGAGAAGCAGATTGAGAAGTATCAGAAAGACCATTCCAAAATTGAGGAGCAGTAATAGAAAAAGAAAGAGCACTAGCCTTAGATTTATATAAGCTTTCTACTCACACATTATCCCCTGTAGCATCATATGGTGCCCTTGCAGTGAATCACTTACTTCCTATGGACGTCATATGACAACATCCTCTTTTGGTGACCTGCAAAGCCAGCTAGTCAACGTACACCCTTATGGAAGGTGTCAACCAGTAAAGGACATGTTTACTCACTTGTATGAATAAAAAAAGTAATGTCACCACTGGATTTTTGGCCATATTCTTGATCTGAAGTGTCATCTGCCACAGACAAAACCGGAAGTAGCACAGTCGTGGTACAAATGCAAAAAAAATCAATGTTGGTTTTCTTAAATAAAATTTTATTAATAAATATAGCCCCAGTAATGGTTTTCCTTTGATTTGCAGGTAAAAATAAAAGTTATTTGGGCATTTCATAAGAAGTTGCCCTGCCTGTCTCAAGGCACCTGGGGGTGCTTAGAGAGGAGGGTATCACCAGCAGAAAGAGGGAGGTGGGATTGCCTCTGTATAGATCACTGGTAAGATACCACCTAGAGTACTGTGTCCAGTTCCGTAGACCATATCTCCAGAAGGATGAAGACAGAGTGGGGAAGGTCCAGAAGAGGGCAAGTAAAGTGCTGCAAGGTCTGCATTAAAAGCCCTATGAGGAGAGACCACTGGACCTCAATATGTACACCCTGGAACAGAGGAGGGAAGAGGGGATATGATAAAGACCTTTAAATACCTCATGGGGGTAAATAAGGTACAGGAGGAAAATATTTTTCAGAAGAAAAGGTGCTCAAGAACCAGGGGACTTGCAATGAAGCTGCAAGGGGGTAGATTCAGGAGAGATTTGTGGAAGTACTTCGTCACAGAAAGAGTGGTGGACACCTGGAACAACCTCTTAGCGGAGGTGGTGGGGGCAAAAACAGTGGTAGGGTCCAAGAACTCATGAGATAAGCACAAGGGAATTGTAGTGGAAAGAAAATGGGGAGGGAGAAAGATCAGTAGAGTTGGCATGGTCTATGGTGATAGTATAGCAGGGAGAAATGGGCAGATTGGACGCGCCACGCGGTCTTTATTTGCTGTTAAATTCTGTTTCTATGTTTCTCCGCCTTACACTGTTGCAGAGCAGCTTCTGACTCACTTACTGTGCATCAAACATTTTTTAGAAGCTTTTCCAATAAAATTATTTTGAACAAAAAATCATGACTGGTGTTTTTATTTATTTATATTATTCTATCAGATTATCACATTTAAATTTGTTAAAATCACAGTTTTGCTTATTTTCTGTTGCATTACCTTACTGCGCTATCTGCCACACTATTATGCCGAAAGTGAAACTGCGGGTGGTCTGCTGTAATAAACAGTCACAGAAACTTGAATATTTGCAAAATAAAATGAAACTATTCAGAACAGCCTGTCACTCATAGCTCCTTTCTTTTTTGTTAAATTAAATATACTTTATTGGTATTTGGCAACAAGTACACATACTGACATAAACGCAATGACAGGATCCCATTCAAAGTATATTCAGGCTGGGATATTCAAAGGGGTTGCACCTAGCGCAATCCCACATTGCGCTACGGCAGTATATTGAAAAGGCTGCCCAGCGCAGTGCAACTCCCGATGCACTGGGGTGCAATGTAATCCTAGGTGGTGCAGTTGCAATGGGTGTTCTCATGCATATGTGGCACATCCCAATATTCCGCCCGGGACATACGGTGCATATGCTGGCGCAACCCCTACATGCGCCGCACACTGGTGCTCAAAGTTGAGCCGTAAAATATAGGCTCAGAAGCTGGCCACCCACAGGTGGGCAGCTGTATTGCAAGGTGCAAAACAACAGCTGCCAGCCGTGGGTGGCCACCCGCCCAGCGGGAACACCGTCCGTAAGCACCTGGACCCCCCTGGTAGTCTAGTGGACCCCCCTCCCACCCTGTAAGCCCACTAACCCCTGGTGGTCTAGCAGTCCCCCACTGCCTGATTGCAGACATCTGTAGTTAAAACACATATCCTGGTTGTCTAGCAGTCCCATGCTGCCTGATCATGGGCATCTGTATTTCAAACACATATTCTGGTGGTCTAATGGGCCCCCCACTGCCCGATCGCGGGCTGTTGTAACTGCAGAAGGTATCCTGGTGGTCCAGTGGTACCCACCGCCCCACCCTCCTACAGAGGACCCCCAGCCACCTGGCACTCCCCCCCGTCATCAGCGAGTGGCAGCAGCCTGCCCACATGTCACCCAGCTGCCCACTGAATGACAGCGCACAGTATGCTGTGCATGCCTATTGGTCCACAGTGTGGACCAATGGGCTTGAAGACCATATTGTACTACACAGGGCCAGATATGTGAATGAATGTGTTCATTCACATATCTGGCCCTGTGTAGTACAGTTTGGTCTGCAAGCCCATTGGTCCACACTGTGGACCAATAAGTGTACAGAGCATACTGTACGTTGTCAATCAGCAGGTGGCTGGGTGGTATGCGGGTGGGGTGCTGCTGCCCGCGATGATGGGGGGGTGCCGGGTGTCCTCTGTGGGAAGGCGAGGAGGGGGTAGCACTGGACCACCAGGATACTTTCTGCAGTTACAACAGCCCACGATCGGGCAGCGGGGGGCCCACTAGACCACCAGAATATGTGTTTGAAATACAGATGCCCATGATCGGGCAGCATGGGGACCGCTAAACAACCAGGATATGTGTTTTAATTACAGATGCCTACGATCAGGCAGTGGGGGGGGGACCGCTAGACCACCAGGGATTGGTTTATTGATACAGACGCCCACAATCGGGCAGCAGAGGGAACCGCTAGACAGCCAGGTATGATTTATGTGTACTACTGCCCACGATTGGGCATACGGGATGGAGGAGCTACACTAGCCCACCTGGGAGCCAAACCCCGACAACAGCAGCATGGCAGGGCACCAGGCGCATTTTGCCAGAGCACCTAGCACAATGCATGCAAATGGGGCCATAATAACATGCAAATGGTCCCATTTGCACCGTGCATAGATTATGGCCTCATTTGCATGCCCTCAGCTGAATATCATGTGTGCTACGCCTAGCACAACTGCACTTGCGCTGGCGCATCCCTGTGCTCCCTCTCTGTGGCTTGCACTGGCTCAGTGCCACTGCGCCATGCACAGTATGTGTTCCGACTGTGCCATATTCAATGGTGCTGCACCATGGCATGTCACCATTGAATATTACCTGATCCTGGCCCCAGCGCAGCCCAGTTGCGCTGTGCCCAGGCTCGTGCCACTGCCCGGCGCAGTCTGAATATCCAGCCCACAGTACACAGTAAGTGTAGTAATTGATAACATTAGGTGTGACAGGTATTATTAGTGTTTCTCCCACTACAGTTAATTATAGAATTGGTACAGATAATATCTGAAGAGAAGTCATAAGTAACAAAGTGCAGGCATACTGCATTTCATGTAAGAGTATCCCTTTCTCCTACTATGCATCCTTAATTTAGAGTCAAGAAAACATAGTTTGTCCCATTTGTTCTCATACCCTTTCATTCTGTTATTCATACTTTGCTATCGATTTTTCTGCCTTTAAGGTAAATAAGACTTCGGCATGCCACTCTTGGTAAAAGGGTATATCCTGCTCTAACCAGTGGTGGAGCAGTATCTGCTTTGTGCAAGCTGCTATCAGGGCCATGTTGTACTTTTGAGTTCCTAGGAGCTGGTCCTTGTAATCTCCAACAATATAGACTGATGGTGTGAAAGCTGCTTTAAGTCTCAGTAATGGGTCAAGTTTATTCTTAATTGCTTGCTATAAAGGTTGGGCAATGCCGCAGGATGTGTAGCAGAGTGCATGGGCTGTGATTACACCTTGAGCAAGTTTCTGATGGCAGTCACTGCATTTTATGCAGCATCATGGGTGCAAAGTACATTACTGGGCATAATTTTAAGTTGCATGAGCTAGTAAGTATCAAACTTGACATGCTTGTAGAGGTCCTTCCATATTCAACCCCAATCTTACTCTCCCTGGGCCTTGGGCATTGTGGTCTGTCAATATGGAGCTAAACCATCAACCTAAGTGGTAGTAAGGTCATACAAGCATAAATATAAGTGGGATATTGGGTGAGGTAGGCAGGTCTAGCTGGCAAGTGGGAGTATGAAGTTGCTGTGACACATATTTCTCTGGTGCTTCCTGAAATATTTAACAAGTGTATGGGAGACCTGCAAGAAGACAAACATCTCCAAATTCATGACCTGATACAATTGCTGGAAGGTATTGAAACTAATTACAGTATCTTATTGTCTACTTATAACTGATCAACCCTGGTATTGTTAAGGTTTGATCAGTGAGGGGTATGAACTGGTTGCCTATTTATAGGGAAGTTTGGATTATGGGTCAAAGGTTGCATTCAGTTCCTCAAGGCATGAACTTTAAGAGTCTGCAAAACTAGCCATTGGCTTGTGAGGAGGCTGCAATAGGCATGTCCCTCAAACCCCAAAGGAGATTTTGTGGCCTAGTATCTATCAAGACCTTACCACTACAAATATCTGCTGGCAGAAATCCCCAAATGGTACAAGTATAGATCAAGTAGCTTTAAGTGTCCCAGCAGTGTAGGTGCCACAAGCTAGTGGCAAGTACATTGGCCTTACCTACCCACAGAAAATTGGAAATATGGCTGTGCAGTCTGTCAAAACATTTTTGGAGGATGGCAACATTCATCATACTCAGCAGATACAACAGTCTGAGCAGAGGGTTCATCTTAATAAGATTTATTTTCCTCCAAAGTATAATGGGGAGGTGGCCCCACTGGTCCATGTCTGCTTTGAGCTGCCTAAACAAGTGATTAAGATTCTGGTAATCATGCTCCAGGGACCCAGAGGATACCTAGTATTTCAAGTTATCAGTTTGCATTGCTACTTAGATAAATGAGCTCCCACACGCCACTAAAAGTCTTACACCTCGGTCCCTTGAAGTTTGAACTTAGGAACTCCATCTCCCCTCCAGTACGCTGCTACTGCCACTCTTAACCCAGCTGTAACCAGCCTCCTTGTGCCTTGGACCATGCCCAAGGTTCATCCTGCACTCTCCAATTGGATCTGAAGTTCCCTCCTCTCTGCCTGCCCCTGCTTGCCCACCTTCCTTGTACCACCCACTCCCTACACCCCCCGATGAGCCCTCATCTACCTAACATATACCTTCCCCATACTCACCCCTCCTTCCTTTAATGAGCCCACCTTTTGTTCCACCGCTGTCCCCTTATCTGACTCCACTTCTGTCACCTAATCCTGATTCCCCTGCCTTATACTGTTTGCTACTACTGCTGTACTTACTCTCATGGATGATGATGCCTTTGTACCCTCTTAGGTATTGATAATGCTGTATTGCTACTACATCTGATCACTCTAGCTAGTACATAATTAGACTAGTGCACTTTTAATTACCAAGGCCGCTGTGTGAACTGTATCCCCATGCACTCTGTACCCATGCTTTGGATTATGTGATGTTTTTGCCTATGTCATCCTATGCTACTGTTTACACTATGTTCCTATTAGATGTTATTGAGAATGCCTATTTAGCTGCTTCTGTCTCCCTTACTCATGTATTTTCCCCTCCCCTTTATGACAAAGATCCTTTGTAAAAGAGCTTTTAGCTCTAAGGTTGTAATTCCAAATACTCAAAAAACCAAAAAAAACAAAAAACTAAAGCCCAGTGCTGCTATGTCCTACTTATTTACCCCAGGATTTAGGGGCATAATCTCTGTCTTTCCTACATTCAGCTTCTAGTTTGACAGCCTGCCAAATTCCATGATAACCTGAAGAGCCCAAGGCAGAGATTTTGTGGGGTGGGTAATATGGAGCAAGATATTATCTGCATACACTGATACCTTGTATTCTGTATCTTCGATTGTTGTGCTTGTAATGGCAGGTGTGTGGTTAAGTCTGAGTATCAATGGTTCCAGAAGGAGGTTAAACAGTAGTTGAGAGAGTGGGCATCCCTGCCTTGTGCCTTGTGCTCTTAGACAGCCTAAAAGGACTGGTGTACACTCCATTATGCTAGGCCCTTTCGAATGTGGGCTATGTTCATATCTGGTTACCAAAGCAAGTTGCGACTGTTTCCACTAAGGCCTCCAGCCCCTGGCTGTTCGTTAACCTAAGTACCTTCTGGCACCATTTATACCCCCATTTCTTCCCTCCCTAAACTGTACCACCCTCCTCCCCGTCACTTCTACCCCCGCACTGCCAGGATCCTCTCCACCCCCTACTATTTCCCTCCCTAATTGACCCAACCTCGTCCCCTCACCTTCTACCCTACCTCCCCTCATCCCTTCTCCACCACTCCGCTTCTGTTCCCATTCCCACTTCCCCTTCTTCTACTAATATCCTGCTCTGATCCTGCACTGCCCCCTCACCGTCTCACCCTACACCCTCTGTTAACACTTCCCAATACTGGCACTGCCAGTATGCCTCGTATAAGCCTCCCTCACCGGTGACGAGGCCCACCTTCTGGGCTGATTTTCAGTATATATTCTTTCTCTATCTCTCCAGTTTGTCTTCTCACTATTACCCCTCTCTTCCTGAGCCAGCCCTTCCCCTTGTTCACTCTTTCTCCATCCTTTTTTTTTTTCTTTTGTGTTGGCAAGTCCCATTGTGCTTAGTGTTTGTTTATTTGAGCCACACAAGTAACCACTTGCCTAATTTGCCTTAATTGTTGTTGTCCTCTTACAGCCTCCCATAAGCTGTAGTTTTGTTTGTTACTGTGATGACCCTGACGTGGAACCTATGTAATGAGCCTGTACTCAAAGGTTAATCCAAGATCTTAATAAATAAAAAAATAAAAATAAAAAATGTTTGAGCAGAAGGTTTAATATACAATGTCTGTACCTACTGTATTTAGTACATTCTGCTGGTGTGTCATACTTTGCTGAAACTGCAAAACGAAAATCCCACAAGACCCAACCAAATGCTTTCCCTGCATCCAGGGAGACCAGCACTGCTGGGGTGCCCAACTCCCCAGATACAGAGATGAGGTAGGCCAGCTTTCTGAGGTGGTCTAAAGACACCCTTCCTGGCACAAATCCCACCAGTTCACCCACAATCAGAGAACTTCAGACTCTGTTAAGTCAGCTTGCTAACACTTTTGCCAGGATTTCAATGTCTAGATATATAAGCAGTAAGACATGACAGGGTATGCATTGAACAGATATTACCGCATGCCCAGCGGCATAGTGAGGCATGAGGCCACAGGCCAGGTGCCTTCGGCCCCTGGAAGTGCAGTAATATCTGTTCAATGTACACCCTGGAGTGTCTGATCGCACTTAGAAAATTGGTTTACTTTTTTTTTTTAATACATTTTCATTGAAAAAAACTTTATATATCTAAAAACTACAATGATTAAGTACATTCACTGTAAAATAGTTCTTCCACCTTGAGGGCTGTGCGATTGCTTTAGGACATTTGTCCTATATAGGCATCCATAGTTAGGATGACATGTGTGAATGGGTATACCCTCCTCCTCCCACTCCATACAAGCTCCTTTCTGTATTACACCAATTCTGTTTATTTAAATAATGCGTGTTAACCTGTGATGGCCAGTGGGTTTGTTGAAATGAGAAGCCCTACCAAAGCGAATTGTTGTACTTCAGCCCCATCCCCCAACAAAGTGAATGGCTATACAAAGTGAGTGGCCATACAGGAGCAAGCACCTGCAATTGGTCACCTTCCCGCTCCTCTCCCCGCAAGTACACGTCAGGTGCCTGCAAGCTTGGTGTGAATAGTAAATATTAAAAAAAAATACCAGTAATGGTAACAGCTGGAGGCAGTGCAATTGGCAGTGTAGAGTGCTGGAGCCATGAACTCAGTAGATATTGGATAAGCAGCAGCGTGATGGCATGCTGACTGAGGTGAGCAGTTATCAGAATGTATCATTAATTTACAAAACAAACAGCAGGGTAGAGTGTGATCAAATCAAATCAAACTTTATTTATAAAAAAGCACCATTCCAAAACCAAGATGCCTGCACATAATTCATTAAAATAAATCAAAAACAATTAATTAAGACCATAAATAAACAGGTTAAAACTTGTGGCTGCAGCATTAAAAATCAGTATATGCCAGACTAAAAAGAAATGTCTTCAGTGCTACTTTAAAACTGGACGGTCGGACTATCATGCACCTGACGAGGTAGAGATTTCCACAGGGTTGGGGCCATAAAACTGAAAGACCTGGCCCCACATGTCTTTAAACGAACCCTGGGAATCTCTAGCAATCCCTCGTCAGTGGATTGGAGAGAGCGGGAGGGAAAGTAGGGATGAAGGAGATCTTGCAGGTAACCAGGTCCCTGGTTGTGTAGGGCCTTATAGGTCAGCAAACTGACCTTGAAGGTGATCTGCCACTTTACTGGCAGCCAGTGCAGTCCATGAAGCACAGGCGTTATATGATTGGTCCTAGATGAACCAGTCAATAGCCTGCCTGCTGCATTCTGCACAAGCTGCAGGTGGTGGATATCAACCCCTGGTAACCCAAAGCAAAGGGAGTTGCAGAAGTCAAGGTGAGAGGTAATGAAGGCATAGACCAAAGTTGGAAGATCGTCGGAAGGAACCAGGTGCTTCACCTGGGCGATATTCCTCAGATGGTAGAAAGAGGTTTTGACAACTGCCGATACCTGAGATTTAAGTGTCAAACAGTCATCAAACATAACTCCCAGATTCCGCACCCAGTCTGAGGTAGTTAACTGAATACCCTCAAGTCATAGACCTGAAGGTGATCCCACCAACAAACCTGCCTCCCGGCGACGTGGGTCCACAACCAACACCTCAGTTTTTTTCTAGGTTTAACCACAGCCAGCTCACATTCATCCAGTCCTTGATTTTGGCAAGACAGTTGTTAAAAACTGATTCTGTGTGGGACAACCAGAACAGACGCAGGCTGAAAGCAAGTTAAGTGCAGCAGCGTGATGCAAGAAAATTCATAGACTGTTGGGACAACTGGGAGCGGGTGGGACTCGGAGAAGTGGCAGCATGAGTTGATCAGAACAGTTTTGTGCATTTCAGGTAAATACTTCATTTGTGAGCCTCAGATTCTATTTACTGAACATTTTAGTGTAACAACCTTTGACAGATATGCTTACTGAGGGGTTATGTGATGAAAAACAGAATACCAGTGCACAAACCCCCATCCCCCAAAGACATGGCACATATTAGTAGTTAAACAATTTAATAGCCTATTGGCTTTACTTACTTTAAACTCCATGTAAAAAAGGGGATCCTCTTAGTTTTTGGATTGGAATTCCAAAGTGAGCAAGCTATGCCACTTCTAAGAGGACCCCCTTTTTCATGGAGTTTAAAGTAAGAAAAGCCAGTAGGCAGTTAAATTGTTTAATTTTGAATATGTACCATGTTTTGGGGGGGTGGGGAGCACTGGATGCTACACACCAGTAGCACCCTTCATCAGAAATGTGAATTGCATTTTGAGCAATGCAAAGGTTTTGAGTGTGCTTTTTGGTTGTCTTTAGAATTTTAGGAGTTGTGGTACTCCTTTTATCATGCTTCCTGTCACCACTTGTGTAAATTCCTGGGTGGAATCCCCTTATTTAAAGGAACCAATTAGGTAATGCATGTTAAGCCAATTTAGGCAGCACTCTATATTCATGAGTTGCCACTACAGGCATTTCAGAGCTAAGAAGCTAGTGTAGAGACTATACTGAAAGGGCCCCATTGTGGAGTGGTGGTTCTGAAAACTAAGAGGACCCCCTTTTTCATGGAGTTTAAAGTAAGAAAAGCCAATAGGCAGCTAAAGGGGGTTGGGGGGGAGCACTGGATGCCACACACCAGTTATACCCTTCACCAGAAATGTGAATTGCATTTTGAGTAAAAATGTGTGTTCCAAGGGCACAGTGATTTCTGATTTTTTTTAACTGTGGTCATACTTTTGAGATCTCGTTTGTACCTGTGCATCAAATGGATTTGATGCACAGGTAAAAACCAATCAAAATGCAGGATTTTGTCTACCTATTTTATAACTGCCTGTAGTTCCAAGTACTGTGGGGGCTCATCCTGGCTTTGAAGTTAATATGATCAGTGCACCCATAAGGTATCCCTCATACATACCTTCAAGGTATATAGAGTTAAACAGCTCCAGTAGGAGGGGATTCAATTCTTCTCTTAAGTTTTTACATAAATTTAGCGAGAATCCACCTGGGCCTGGGGTTTTGTTTGGGGTCAGATCTTTTATGGCTTGATGAAGCTCTTCCAGTATTAGATCAGCAGATTATGAGGCTTGCTGGACCTCCTCCAGTTTAGAAAGGGGATAAGAGTCAAGGTAGTTGTTAGTTTCCATAAGGGGAGGGACTGGTTCCATCTTATTGTAAAAGTCAGCATAGAAATTCCTACATTCTTCCACTATCTCTTTAGGGTTTGTTACCAGGGTATGCTTGCCTTGCACCCACAGTCTCTGGATGGTCCTGAAGGCTCCCTACAGTCTAATGCAGAGCTCCATTAATTTGCCCACCTTTCCCCCCTCATAATAATGTTTGACTTTGACATGGTATATGGTGAGTTTTGCTGCCTCCCTATTGAGTTCTGCATAGGAGGCTAACAACGTGTTCAGTTTCGTCCACATATGCTAAGGCATGTTTTGACATAATGTCCTTTCTATCTGTCTGATTTGACTGAGCAGTTCATTAGTCTTCTAATCTCTTTGTCTTTTCCTTTTAGATGCAACCCAGATTTACCCACCCCGTACGCTACATTTAAACACCATCCAGAAAGTGTCTGTCTTGGAGACTGTATCTTTGTTATTCTGAATAATGTCTAACATTATTTAATTTGTGTAATAGCATTCTTGTCTTTCAAAATGTGGTTGTTCAGTCTCCACTTCCTTTCTTGTGGGGGTATCTGTGTGGTTTGTAAGGAAACAGTCACTGAGGAATGGCCAGACACTACCCTAGCTTGTATTTCACATACTCCTAGACTTGGAAGATGTTCTTTACTCAAGAAAGTAATCTATACCTGAGAATGTACCATGGGCTGGGGAATGGAAGTGTAATCCTTAACCTCTAGGTACAGTATATATCAGGGGTCTAGAAGGCCCATCATTTCCATCAGGTCTCTAATGGTTGTTTGGGCAGGGATAAGGCCTTTACTACTGTAACTACGGGTTCCATGTCTAGATTGTGCTAAGCTATGATATTCAAGTCCCTCTCAGATTTATCCACAATGAAACCTGCATGCCTCAGCATCTGCTATTACTTGTATGATGCTGTCCAAAGCTGGTTTTATGCTCTGATACTCTCCTACAAGTTCCAGCATAGCTCCCCTGATGACTGACAGATCCTCAGAAAATCAGTCACTGTTCAATTCCATTATCAACTGTGTTAGGGAGATGGCTGGGGAGTCCGAGGGTCTGGCACATTTATGGTGGGTATCTGCCATCTATCACTCATCCTGCAGCTTCTTTCTCCAGTAAAGCTTGCAAATGGGACATAAGGGATGTTTTGAGTCAGAGAAATGATCGGGTTGAGACTGTTCCTTCCTCAGGTCAGTAAAGCTGTTTTCAAATGTTTTAGTCATTTTATCACATTTATTTTAGATTGTTTAGCTTTTGGTGAGTTCAACCCTCCTTCACTGCTGCTATCTGCCAATAGTCATCATGTAGTGTCAGTGGCTCAGCAGGTAGCACACTCGCCTCTGAGGCTGGGGGGTCAGAGGGCTGTGGGTTCAGTTCCCACTTCTGGCACTTGGGTTAATATCCCAGTACTGACACTGTAGTGTAGCATGAGAGGGGTGCTGCACTTCTGAGGTGCTGTCTTTCGGGTGAGACGTTAAACCAAGGTCCTATCTGCCTGGATTGGTGGTAGTTCAGGTGGATGATAAAGATCCCATGGCACTTCTCGAAAAGAGTAGGGGAATTTTTATTGTAATAACATCAAGAAACATAAATGTCAAAATGATGTAAAAGTTACAGTAATATATAGAAAAAAATTATATAAAAGGAAAAAGAAAAAGAAATCAGTGTTAAATCACACAAATAATAAAATGAAATAAGGGGGAGAAAATAAATTTTAACAATGTTCCAAATAAACCATTAAACTAAACTTAAGTATACTTTCTCAGTTAGTGTAAACAGTAGACCCCAAAAACCAGCAGATCCAATCTAAATTCTCTTATTTATCTAGTCTTAAAAAATCAATCATTTATTCTTAATGAACATAGAAAACCCTTTCCACCAAGTGGAAACCTTTTTGGATGTATGAACCTCTATATCCGAAATTTATACTTTCTCCATGGCTGACTTTATAAGATTTCCCACTGTCTCATAAGGCATCCATCTTTGATATAACACCCACTGACATCTGGCCTGCCATAGACAGAAGTTCAGACAACAACAGACAACCAGTGTTTCTTTAGAATAATAAGTCCCTAGATTATAAAATTGACCCAATATCAGGTAATCATAATGTACATTCCTTAACCAACCCATACTCCATTTGGTGGCAAGGTAATCCCATAGAGATTTTGCATAAGAACAGTGAAATAAAAAATGTTCCATGGTTTCCTCTTGATTTATACAAGTCTCATATGGACAATTCCTTTCAGTTTTAGCTTTATATTTTGCATTCCCTCTTATATTAATCCTTCTATAAACTGCTAACCAAAGAAATTCCCACGTCTGAATAGGGATTCTCAGATTGGTCAACTGGGACAGAACTCCTGAATTTTGGGAGGAAGGACAATTTTTGAAATAGGGTTCAGTCGGATAAATTGAAGACATGACTACTTTATACAGCTGTGGCCCTGAATTTCCAATAATTTCTTGTGTCATTAAACCCCATTTATATAGTTTTTGGGCAGCAGGTGTGAACCACTGTGGAATATGAAGATAACCAGTCAATTTAGGGGGAGTAGTCTGCCATTTGGTGAAGTATCAGGATAGATTTATTTTGATCCAGTAAGAATGTATCGCATCTCCAGACATCAGGCCACATTTGAGGGACTGAGAAAAAAAATAAAGTGTGAAAAAAAAAACACAGGGTCTATCATGCCAAGACCTCCTTTATCTTTCCGTAAGTATGTGTACTGCCATTTAATGGGGTTCAGTCTATTTCCCCATAGCATCTGAAAAAAAGGACTATATCATTTGGTTTCTAACTGTATGGGAAGTGGGAAAATCATGGCAGTATACAGAATCACAGGGATGATAAATTGTTTAATAATTTGTACACATTTAAATTAAGTCATCCTCCAATGCCTCCATCTTTGAACTTTAAGATCTACGTGAGCTAATGTAGAATCCCAATTAAAAGAGGGAATGTTTTGTGCTCCAAAATAAATGCCCCAAATTTTGAGAGGTTCCGAGGAAAGTACTATCCCTTCTATAGTAACCGGATCTGGGAAGTTAGATCCAATAAACAGGCCTTTGCTCTTTGTCCTACTCAATTAGGAATTAGAAAAAAACAGAATAAATATTCATAGATTCCAAAAAAAGGGGCACTTGGGTACAGTCGGACAAAAATAAACAAATGTCATCCTTATAAGCATGCATGTAAGACACTTTATTATTATCTGGCCCCGTCACTCCCAACCATCTCTGGGTGTCCATCAAGAGACGAATCAGGGGGTCCAATGTGAAAATATAAAGGAGAGGACTAAGGGGGAAACCCTGCTGGACTCCTGTCTTTATTAAAAACCCTTCTGTAACTTGATGTCTAATTACCGGGTATACTACTACTCCATGATATAAAGATTTAAGCCACTGTATTACTTGTAGTGGAATTCCATATGTTTCTAAGGTTAAAAAAAGAAAGGGATGATAAACCCTGTCAAAAGCTTTATACTGATCTACAGAAATGATGCACCCAGTTCCCCCTTGTAAAGAAACATAATCAGCAAGGTCTCTAATAATCATCAAGGCTTGTTGAATCTTTCAATTGGGTAAACCACAGAACTGCAAAGGTGATAGTACCATGTTTGCATAACGCTTAAGTCTAGTGTTAAAAACAATAGTCAATATTTTGTAATCAGAGTTCAAAAGCGTAATTGGTCTCCAATTATCAATAGAAGACTTATCCCCGGATTTAAACAAAAAGATCAACAAACCTTCTGTAAACCAGAGAGGAATACAGTAAGTAGTCATAAAAAATGAAAAACTTTTTCTAAACAAATGGACAGCGGTTCTGAAAATGTTTTATAAAATTAGTTCGTCAGTCCATCTGAACCAGGTGATGTACCATTCTTTAAAGTCTTTATAGCATGTTCAGTTTCAAAGGCGGTGATAGGTTGTATCAAATCAGCTTTGCTATCTGAGACTGCAGGGATAGATATTGTGTGTAAGAATTGCTTTATGGCATCCTCTGAAGGAGGGTCTGAAGGAATATGGGAAGAAATAAATTCTTTAATAACCCTATTTAACGCCTCTATTGAGGTCACAGTGTCCCCCTTAGTATCGAGTAAAGATCCTAAAAAGGCGAAATCCTTAAATTTCCTAAAAGCTTCAAAGGGATCTCCGTAGGGGGACTTCTTTGTCCCATTTTGAAGCAGGGCCTTCAAAGTCTGTGCCCTATCATACTGGCACTTTGTCATTTCTTCTTTAAGTAATATAATTTGGTCTGTGTAGTCCAGTCTAGAGGTATTAGCCATGGAGTATAAATTCTGAAGCTGTTGTCTGAGTTTTAGATATTTAAGAAATTTAGTGTTTTCACTATATTTCCCATGTTTTAAAAAACAGGATTTGAAATCTGCTTTAGAATCTGCCCACCAATCCCCTAAATCCTCATACAAAAAACTGACAGATAATCGAGCTTCTAATATATCTGTGATTTGACTCCTTATCCATTGGTCAGATCAGATAGAAGATTTTTAACTTCCATCTAGGCTTGACACAAGGCTGTTCTGGAACATTAATAAAAGAACAGAGCAACAATAGATGATCTGAAAAATCAGTGAACAGAGTCTGAAACTGAAAGTTTGGTAAAGATTTAGAAATAAACATGTAATCAATGGTAGAAGTAAATTTATTTCTTCAAAAAGTAAACTGGGGCCCAGAACTCTGATATATGCTACACTTTAAGAGATCTGCTATCTCTATCAATTTCCATAATGCATTTGAATCACAATATACCTTCTTCCCATGGTTTGATATGCTACCAGGAGTAGATTTTAAACTGCAATTGAAGTCTCCACAAAAAAACACTTATATGAGGTAAGTAAATAAGGCTTTAAACTATCAAAAAGGGCCACCTGTTCAGATTTGACCTGTGAACCATAAATATTGATTAATCTGCAGTGCTTCATTTTCCATACACCATCTAATATCAAAACTCTCCCTGGAACTAAATCAACTAATTTAAAAAGAGTAAAGTCAAATGAATTAAATAAAAAACCTACACCATCGGCTGTTGCTGTTCCAAATGACCAATAAGAAGGTCCCCAAACACATTCCCTTTCGAAAAATCTTGCCTGGTCACTGGTAAACATATAGGTTTCTTGCAAAAAACAAATATCAATAGCTTTATCATGAATATGATTATACACTACACGTCTCCTTCTGGAATTTAACAGGCTATGAACATTCAATGAACCTATACTGAAAGAAGCCATTCATGTGAACATTGTCAAACTCAAGGCTCCTTTTTCCTCCTTTTCTTTTTCTTTCCTTTATATTCTGATTTGTGCTGTAGGGAGATACTATTTTCTGTTTTAGTAGATGGAGAATCAGAATCCCCCAAATCATCTCAGAGTCCCCCCATTTGGGTGGCCAAGATGGAAAAGAGTTTTTTTGGAGTCTGTTTCTACAAGGGGTTGGACTGGTCCCACCTTCAGATTCCTAGCTGACCTATGTACTGGTAAGGTGGTATAAGATGGTTGACTGGAGAGGATAGAAACATCTTCTGCAGGGTCAGTATAACACACTGGTAATGATGAGTCAGTAGGCAAAGCTAAAGAAGAGGTAATGGGGGACTGGTTCTGCCTCTATTCTGAAGGAGATCAAGAGAGGGAGGAGGTGGGGGGCGGGTCTTCCAGAGGAACTCTGGTTGGAGGATCAGGGACTAAGGATGTAGCAGTTTGGGGGGCAACAGAGTCCTGTGCTTGCTGTATAAGGAGATCTGGGCTTAAACAAGTAGCTTTATTCTTAGCAGCCCAAGAGCACTCAGAGAAAACATGACCAGTATCTTCACAAAGATCACACCTAGTGTGATTTGCACACTAAAAGCAATATGCCCAATCTCCCCACAGTTATCGCACCTTGGCCTGTCACATGAACTGGAAAGGTATGTTCTAGACCCACATTTGTAACAGGCCTGAGGCTGAGCAGCCTAAAAACAAACACCTCTATCATGCCCCAACAAAAAAGAATTAGGGATATGTTCAATTCCAGACTCAGTTTGCCTTAGTTTAACTTTATAACGCCATCCCCCAGTCCAAAACATTTCGGTATCTAATATAGCTTCTGGAGGACTCATTACATCACATTTCTGGCTTAGCCAGTAAGTTATATCCTCTACATGTACCCCCTCATTGCGGAACATTACAGTAACATACTTAATCAGTGGCTTGCTTAAGGGGATGACCAGAAAGTGGGTCCATGTAGGAGAAAATTTAACTTGGTTATACCCCTCCCAAAATAAGTCAAGAGCATAAGCAGATCAGAAGCTAATATCAAAATTGTCCTCCCCTGAAATGTTAATAAATGCGAAAACTTATCTCGGGGGAAAAGTGCAGAGAATCTTTCAGTAATAATTTACTCGCATGATGCCTGTCGGCAGGGGTTCAGTTAATTTATTTTTAGTGGCAGTCTATAACTTCCATGGGTCAAAATCTGGAAGTCATTTCAATTTTTTGGAAGTCAAAATACTTCCAGAATCCCACTTTTGGAAGTCAGTATTCTGTTAAGGACCAATTTATGGATGTTAATACAATATAATAGTGATAAAATACAGTTTCTTTCAAAAAAAATCCATAATTTCTGACTGCCATGCTTACAATTTTGGAAGTCATCTAATTTTTTTGATTTATATGTGGAAGTCAATGACTTCCTCCCCTTTCATTTTGGAAGTTTTTGCCTTATTTTTGGAAGTCAAATACTCCAAAAATGGAGTTAAATGAAGCCCTGCCTGTTGGGGCGAACTTCAAGGCCTCCTTTATACCAAATGTGTACAGCATTTCTCCTTGGAGCTGCTTCTTTTCTAATTTTAGAAAAAAGTTCTGAGAGAAGTGGTTTTTGTGTCTGTATGGGAACTTGAGGATGTTCCTCCACAGGGAGAGGTGTATCCAAAGTCATGTCAATGGCAGAAAGGTGTACAGTAGGAATTTTAGGTTCTAAACTTGATGTAGTCTTATTAAATGTCAGGTTTCCATTTGCAAGATTTGTAGGTAATAAACCTGAATGCATAGCAGGATGTAAAACCTTGGGGTGCCATTCAGGTGAATTTTGAGTAAAACTGAGCAAGGATCCCAATCAGGGGTGGGAATCCAAGTTACATGAGCACTCTGCATCCAAACAGCCTCACTTAATGCCTTCTGGGGGGACCAGGGCTCACCTGGAGTCACTGTGGGCAATGGAAGTTCGTCATGCCCCACCTTGAGGGCAAGTGGGGACTCAAGAGTTCTGATGCCCTTGGCCAGGCCTTAGTGATGTAGAAGGTACAGAAACAAAGATATTTCTTTTTGTGGTTGTCAGGGCCATGTGCTTTACTTTATTGTCACCCGTCATCCCAGATCGAGATTCAACATCCTGTGAAAAATTAAACACAGTTGTTCCATCCTGGTTTAAAGAGAAGTCTGGTAAATCACTGCACTAGTGTGTTCAGCAGAGGTCGGAGCCGGCATGGCATTACGAAAAATGAACCCAGCAGTTTTAGAAAGGTTCGAGACAGACAGTTCTGTGGAAATGTCAGAATTTGTCTGAGTCAAAGGCCCCGTAAGTCCTGCTTTCTCTTGGAGTGTTTTTACATTGTCTGGGACTGTATCAGGTATATCTAAGCAAGGAACAGTTTGAGAAGTTAAATCTACCGGCTTTCGGCATGAATGACTGTGCACTCCCTTACTGCCAGCTGTAGGTGTTTGCACCTCAGCTACTACAGGAGCGGCATCAGAAGAATTAAGCATTTGTCAATGCCAAATGTTGATTGTGCTGCTGTGTTGAGCTCGCTCACTGCCCCTCTGTGACTCGCTCAGTCTGTTTCTCCTGGTGCTGCAGGCTGCTGTTTTGTACTGGACTCCTACCTGCATTGGCAACTTGTTTTGCCGACTAAGAAATCCACAGCTGTCCCGACAGAGCTTCGTTGAGGTGGCTCACTCCCTCTCTCTCTCATGCATTCTGTTTCTCCTGGCGCTGCAGGCTGCCCTTTTGTACTGGGCTCCTGCCTCTGTTGGTGGCTTTTTCTGCCCACATAGAAATCTGCAGCAGTCCCAACACAGGTCTGTTGAGCCTGCTGAGTCCCCCTCTCTCACTCACTCATTCCGTTTCTGCCGGCGCTGCAGGCTGCCCTTTTGTACTGGGCTCCTGCCTGTGTTGGCACCTTTTTCTGCCCACAAAGAAATCCACAGCTGTCCTGACTGAGCTCCATTGAGGGTGCTCACTCCCTCTGTGTCACTCACTCATTATGTTTCTCCTGGCGCTGCAGTCTGCCCTTTTGTACTGGGCTCCTGGCTCTGTTGGCGCCTTTTTCTGCCCACAAAGAAATCTGCAACAGTCCCGACAATGCTCTGTTGAGCTCACTCAGTCCCCTTCTCTCACTCGCTCATTCCATTTCTGGTGGCATTGCAGGCTGCCCTTTTCTATTGGGCTCCTGCCTGCTTTGCTGCCATTTGCAGCAGTTACAATACAGCTCTGTTGAGCTCACTCACTCCCCCTCTCTCACTCGTGCATTCTGTTTTTTCTGCCACTGCAGGCTGCCATTTTGTACTGGGCCCCTGCATGCATTGCTGCCTTTTTCTGCCCACAAACAAATCTGCTGCAGTCCCAACAGAGCTCCGTTGAGCTCACTCAGTCCCCCTCCCTCACTCGGTCATTCTGTGTCTCCTGCCACTGCAGGCTGCCCTTTTGTACTGAGCTCCTGCCTGCATTGGTGGCTTGTTCTGGCCAGAAAGAAATCTGAAGCAGTCCTGATACAGCTCCATTGAGCTCGCTCACTCCCCCTGTCTCACTCACTCATTCCATTTCTGCCCGCGCTGCAAGCTGGCCTTTTGTACTGGGCTCCTGCCTGTGTTGTCACATTTTCTGCCCACAAAGAAATCCGCAGCAATCACAATAGAGCTCCGTTGAGCTCGCTCACTACTGCTCTGTCATTCACTTGTTCCGTTTTTCTTGGCACTGCAGGCTGCGCGTGTGTACGGGGCTGCTGGCTGCATTGGCACCTTTGTCTGTCCACAAATAAATCTGCAGCTGTACCGACAAAGCTCCATTGAGGTAGCTCAGTCTCCCTCTGTCACGTGCTCATTCTGTTTGTCATGACGCTGCAAGCAGCCCTTTTGTATGGGGTTCCTGCCTACATTGGTGCCTTTTCTGCCAACAAAGAAATATGCAGCAGTCCTGATAGAGCTCCGTTGAGCTCACTCAGTCCCCCTGTCTCACTCACTCATACTGTTTCTCCCACGGCTGCAGGCTGGCCTTTTCTACTAGGCCCCTGCCTGCATTGATGTTTTTTTCTGGCCAAAAAAAAATCTGCAGCAGTCCTGACAGTGCTCTGGTGAGCTTGCTCACTCCCCCTCCCTCACTCACTCTCTCGTTCTGTTTCTCCCAGTGCTGCAGGCTGCTCTTTTGTACTGGCCTCTTGCGTTGGGGCCTTTTTCTGCTCACAAACAAATCCAGAGCAGTCCCGACAGAGCTCAGTTGAGCTCGGTCACCCCCTCCCTCACTCATTCCATCTTAATCTATCCCAAACACTGATGTCCCACAGCGACCGTGCTATTCTCCAACAGGAGTGCAAAAACATATTTTAGCCAGGATGTGAAAAATGACAGCTGTACTGTTCATAAGGAGGTGTGAAAGAATGCCACTGTTGAAAATGTGGCGTGAAAATATTGCAAATTTGCGAAGCTACAAGGGTGCGTGGAAACAGTTGAATGCACGCTTCTAACACAGTCATGTTATGGAGTTTTGACACCAAATTTCCAACATAGTGATTTTAGGACCTCTGCTCATGAACAGTGCCACTGTCATTTTCTTAATCTGTCCCGAACACTGATTTCCCACAGTGACTGCGTTATTCTGTGCCGCAACTATGAAACCACATTTTACTTAGGATGTGAAAAATGACAGCTGTACTGCTCATAAGGAGGTGTGAAAAATTGCCATTGTTGAAAATGTGGCATGACAATATTACGAATCTGCAAAGTTACAAGGGTGTGTGGAAAGTGTGCAACACACACTTGTAACACAGTCATTTGATGGGCTATCATCACCAAATTTTCAACATAGGCATTTTAGGACCTCTGCTCATGAACAGTATCACTGTCATTTTCTTAAGCTGTCCCGGACAGTGATTTCCCACAGCAACCTCTCTATTCTGCGCCGGAACTGCGAAAACACAGGTCAGCTAGGATGGGAAAAATGACAGCTGCACTGTTCATAAGTAGGTGTGGGAAAATGGCAATGTTGAAAATCTGGAGTGAAAATATTATACATTCACGAAGTTACGAGCGTACGTGCAAACCGCGCAATGCACGCTCATAACACAGTCATTTGATGAAGTTTCATTACCAAATTTTCAACATAGCTATTTCAGGACCTCTACTCATGAACAGTGTCACTGTCATTTTCTTAATCTGTCCCAAACACTGATTTCCGACAGCGACCATGCTATTTTGTGCCAGAAGTGTGAAAACACATTTCCACCAGGATGTGAACAATGACAGCTGTACTGTTCACAAGGAGGTGTGACAAAATGCCAATGCTGAAAATCTGGCATCAAAATATTGCAAATTCACGAAGTTACGAACATGCGTAGCAACTGTGCAGCGCAAGCTCGTAAAACAGTCATTTTGGGGATTTTTCCCACCAAATTTGCAACATAGGCTTTTTGAAAGCCCACCTCATGAACACTGGCACTGTTGTTTCATTAATCAGCCCCCAGAAGTGATTCAACACAGTGACTGTGAAATCACCATTGAGGGCCAATTAACGCCATGACAGTTAAAGCATTCATGAGGCGGGGTCCCAAACACCCCATGTTGAAAATTTGGTGAAAAAATTCCAAAAAATGCCTGAGATATGCAGCAAAGTTGAAAAAAACCCTATTTACTCCATTATACAGCTTACCGGCATTTCCTCAGTTCGCGGTTGGCTTTGAAGAGTGCAGACGTGTTCCCGGTCCACCGAAGATCATCGTGCCGGACTCTAGAGGTAAGTATGAGGTGAGGGGGTGTGTGGGGAGGCAGGGTGCACAGTGGGTGGGCGCGGGTTGCAGGAGGGGGTCTGGGAGACCACAAAGGACTGTTTTTCTTTACAGGTAAAAAAAAAAGACAATGCGGGATGGTTTTACCTTCAGGCATTTGGCATGCTGGGTGGGCTCCCAGCATGCCACTGGAGTCTCACTTTTGGGGGTACTGTAGCCGATAGGATTGGGCACCCTCGTTGGCAAACAACAAAAGGGGGGATTCCTTTCTGCCGACAGGGACTGGGCACCCCATCAGCAACTAATAAAGGGGGTGATAATTCCTTTTTGCCGATAGGGATTGGGCACCCCATCAGCAGACACTGAAACAGGGGGGGCACATCATGCCAATGGGGAGTGGGCTCCCCCGTCGGCAGATAAACATTGTGGGGGGTTATATTATTTGTGAACAGGGCAGCAACCTGCCGCCATGTTCACAAACAATATCAGGCTTGCTAGATCCGTCCTGCAATGACGGGTCGCTCCCTCATTGCAGCGGATGGCTTACACTGCAATGACGAAGTGGACCCTGATTGCAGCGGCTGATTTGTCACAAGTTGGTGCGAATGTTCCAAACTTGTGTCACCAGCAGCCTGCAACAGCATTGGTGGAAGCGGGACAAGCCTTTGCAGGCTGTGGGGGTATTGGCCACAACAGTGCCGTGCCTCCACAGCCTGCTTCTCAGCAAGCTGTGCCAATATGTTTCTTGTACTGTGCGCAATCAGCATAAAAATTGTAACTGACTCACCCAGCCCAGCTGCTTCCCCTGTAGCTGCCACATCACCCTGTAATGCAGGCCCAATGACAAGCGGGCCGGGAGTTTTGACAGTCAGTGCATCATTCTGTAATCAGGCGAGCTGCTCAATTAAACGCCCTTTTTCCGATGAGTGTCTCTCGTTTTCTTTAGTCAATAATTCTTGTAGGGATTCCTTCAGTGCAGATTCAGTGGATTTCTCAGGAGTTACGTTAACTTCAGACTTTTGTAGCTGTAGATCCTCAGTGGAAATAAATATCTCCGAATCGCATATCTCTTTCAGGTCTGAAACAACATCCATAAAAACTTCAGAGTCATCCAATAACTCACTAGTGAGAAGGGTTCTTTCCCCTTCATTTGGGATGTCCTGCTCCACTGGAGCTCCACTCGAAGTGGCCATGGCTCATAGTCAGCGAGTCCCCCTACTGCAGAGTAGGGTTTTTTTATTGAAAATCACATAATACATACTCAGCAAGAAAATCAAGGAATATTTAACATAAGTATATAACCCCTAAAAATGGGAAAAAGAATCACCTATATTTAATAAAAATTTGAAAGCCTCTCCACCATCAATATACTTTATCACTTGAATAATGTAATAAATCAGAATGATAAACTGAATTCATTGCCTGCGCCACTAAAAAACTATAAACTTGATATGGCATTAGTTTCTGAGAAAGAACCCACTGGCATCGGGCTTGCCACAGATAGAACCTTAAACAACATAGAAAAATAAAATATGTTTCTAAATGAAAATCAACATTCTCAGTAGGCAAAAGACCCAACACTAGAGTATTGTAATCTATATTAAGTAACCAACCCATACACCATTTATCTTTAAGAAAGGGCCAAAGTGGCTTTGAATATAAACAGGTCAATAAAAAATGAGACATGGTTTCCTCTAAATTAATACACGTTAAGTATGGACAACTTCTTTCTGCCAGATTTTTATGCTTAGCATTACCTTTAATATTCAATCTACTGTAAACAGTAAGCCACAATATTTCCCACATTGTAGCAGGCACCCTTTTGTTCGTGAGCTGTTTCAGAACATGCACAGTGAGGGCTGGAGGACAATCTTTAAAACTAGGTTCTGAAGGGTATAAATGAGCCAACAAATGAAAATAATTTTTTTTCCTGGTGTTACGTAAAATATCAGTTTGGGAAATTTTCCATTTACATAGTTTTTGAGCCATGGGACGAAAATAGTCAGGAAAATAAAGCCTTGAATGAAGTTTTGGTGCTATATCATGCCATCTAGTTAAATAGTGCTTCAATACCTGCTGTACTACTCCTCTAACTCCATCAGAAGTGGAGGAAATACTATACAAAACAGTATGGTAAATAAATAAAGAATAAAAGAAAATTAAAGGTTCAATCATACCCAGTCCCCTTTGCCTTACTTAAATATATAACAACGCTAACTGCTGCTTATTCCCCAAAGCATTTGGAAAACATCCCATACATAGAAGTCTCCAGGGAAGAAGGGAGGGGGAAAATATATGCTACGTATTGTAATTGAGGAACTATAAACTGTTTCAAAATTTGAATTCTTTTAATTTTAGATAGTTTATAGAATTACCATCTCCTAACCTTAATCTGGGATTTTGATAACACTAGCTCCCAATTATCTAAGGGTAGATTTTTTACTCCAAACTTAATATCCAAAATGACTATAGGTTTTTTAGAAAAAGTAATCCCTGATACCTGACATGAACTAATATCCCAAGGGCCTATCATTAACCCTTTACTTTTAGAAAAATTGAGTTTTGAATTAGAAACTATAGCATATCTTCCTAATTCCTGTAAAAACAAGGGAATTTGATCATAATGGGAAAAAAACCCACAAATATCATCTGCATAAGCTAACACTGAAAGGTTAGCAAATGCTCCCCATCCTGACAGTCTATTCAAATTCATTTTTGTCAAAAATTGTAGTAAAGGGTCAATAGAGAATAAATATAGCAAAGGGCTAAGAGGACATCCTTGCCTGACTCCTGTATAAATTTTAAATCCATCCATTATTTGCCCTCTTAAGAACACTTTCACAAAAACAGGAGAATATAATAATTTTATATATTCAACAAAAGATAAAGGAACCCCATATTTGGCTAATGTGAAAAACAAAAAACCCCTATCAATCCGATCAAACGCTTTCTCCTGATCCAAAGATAGTATACACCCTTTATTACCCATCATAGGTAAAACTTCAATAAAATCTCTAATGATGACAAGAGCATCTTGGATTTTCTTCCTTGGAAGTCCACAAAATTGTTGTACTGAGAGTACAGAGGAAGCATAAATCTTAAGTCTGGTATTAAGAATATGAGTTAAGATTTTATAATCGGAGTTTAACAATATAATCAGTCTCCAATTTGAAATATCTGCTCTGTTTCCTGATTTAAATAGATGGACTAACAATCCTTCAGAGAAATTTATCGGGATCTTCATATGTTGAAAAAAGAATAAATATACAGTATGCAAAATAACTGAAATTTCGGATATACAGACTTTATAAGATTGATTTGGTATACCATCCAGACCTGGTGAAGTACCTATACTAAGACTTTGAATTGCATCTGCAACATCTGTCACCTTAATCTGTTTAAGCAATAATAATGCTTCATTTGGACATAATGGAATCTCTATATTTTTTAAATACTCAGTAATATTCTCATCAGAAGGGGCTACCATAGGTTCCATAGATTGGTAATGTAATCTAATGAATTTTCCATGTCTAAAACTGAATCTATTTTATTACCCCCTGCATCCTGTAATGATTCAAGAGTCATATCCAAATGGATTTTTTTACAGGCCTCATATGGGTCTCCTATAGGCGACTTCTGGGTTCCACTAGAAAGCATTGCAGCTATTATAGTGGCTCTATTGTACTGATAAATTAACATATCCTTTTTTAATTTATTAATTTGTGAGGAATAATCATATTTGGTAAGATATGATATAGTATATAAATGTTGTAACTGGCTTTGAAGGGAAAGATATTTCAAAAAATGTTTGTTCTCTAAATTCTTGCTATAGTTACTAAAAAAAATTGTAAATCCTTTTGGGTGTCTATCCACCATTCTCCAGTATCATTATATAAACAATAAACAGATAATCTAACTGACAATAATGCTATAATGTCTTTTTGAACTTTCAAAGATGCTAACAAAGAAGGATTTAATTTCCATCTGTTTTTAATTTGGGGTTTATAACTGAACCCCGTAATAGTAAACCTTAATAGTAAATGATCAGAAAATTCACAAGGAATAATAAAAAACTGGCCCTCAGGGATATTCCAGGAAAGAAAAAAATGATCAATAGTTGTTTTAAAAATACCTCTAACATATGTGAACCTGGAACGTTTGTTATATATACTACAATTAATTAACCCTGCCGTGTGAATTAAAGTTGTTAACATATTGGAATCGCAATAGACTTTCTTCCTTTTCCCTCCTCCTACCGGATCCTTTACAAAATCACAATTAAAATCTCCTCCCAATATAACCATATATGAGGAAACTAGGTAAGGTTGAACCATTTTCAACAGACCCACTCTGTCAGCTTTAGTTTGAGCCCATAAACGTTGATAAAACGAAAAGCAGACAGTTTCCATTTCCCATCTAACATCAATAAACGACCTGGAATTAAATCTACTAATTTCACTAAAAAAAATCATATGAACCAAAAAGAATACCAACCCCATCTGCACATTCTGGACCAAAAGACCAATAAGATGGCCCCCAAATCCAGTTTCTTTTAAATGGCAACAACTGTTCCCTAGAACACATCCATGTTTCTTGCAAAAAAAAAAGATCATAACCAGAATCATGAATAAAAGAAAAAACAGCCTGACGTTTAACTGGATTCAAAATGCTGTGAATGTTTAAAGACCTAATAGAAAAAGAACCCATGAAATGTTAAACAAGTAAAACCAAAATAAGGTCAGTAACTCTCTTTTTTCATTTTTTCCTTTTTTTCTTTTTTTTTAGTTTTATAATCCCCTTGATCTGGTTCAATAGAAGGCTGACTGCTTTCTACTGATCAGGAATCCACATCCCCTTGTTCCATATCAGAACCTTCATCTGGTAGGAACAAAGCAGCATAAGCATTATCATTTTTTTTTAGTACTGGAGTAATCAATTTAACCTGAGGGATAGCTGGTTCCTTATAACAAACTGGTGTTAAAAGGGTGGTACTAATAAAGCTCTCTTTTTTAATAGTATGGGTCGGGATCTTAGATTCTGGGATTACCTCAGGTGGGGGGGGGGGATCTGAACCAAGACCTTGTCCTGTAAAGAAACTGACTTGGGAACTGAATCTACAGTGGGAAGTTCTCCCTTAGCAGAATTAGAGTCCTGGACTTGCTGTATCAGCAGTTCAGGACTAGCACAAGAAGCTTTATTCTTAGCAGCCCAAGGACACTCACTAAAAACATGGCCATCATCCTCACACAAATCACATTTTGTTAGATTGGCACACTGCATTGCTATGTGTCCAATTTCCCCACAATTATCACAGTGAGCCTTATCACAGGTACTGGATAAATGAGTTTTTGCACCACATTTATAGCATGCCCTAGGCTGTCCTGCATAAAAACAAACTCCCCTATCTCTCCCTAACAAAAAAGAGTTAGGGATATGCTCCATTCCTGTATCAGTGGCTCATAATTTAACTTTATATTTCCACCCCCTGTCCAGAAGGATTCTGAGTCTAACAGGGCTTCTGGAGTACTCAAGATCTCACATTTCTGAGATAACCAAAAAAGTAATATCATCAACATGAACACCCTCATTTCTAAACATGACCTAACAAATTTAATTAAAGGCTTGGTTAAGGGAATAACTAAAAAAGGGGTCCAAATGGGTGAGAATTTAACTTATGTATAACGTTCCCAAAAAAGATCTAAAGCATATGCTGTTCGGAAACTGATATCATAGTTAACCTCCCCAGATATATTAATTAAGGCAAAAACATCTCTAGGAGAAAAAGATAAGGATTCCTTCAGTAAAGTTCGACCAACATAAGTTCGGTCTGGTCTGTTCTCTAAACCACCCTTATAGCGGATACGAACAGCGTTCCACCTAGGTGCAGCCTCTTTTTTGATTTTAGAAAATAAATCCGACAATAAGGGTGTCCGATCTGGAACCGAGTCTTGAGGTTCTGTATTTTGGTCACTAATAATTTTTTCTTCCATAGGTGTTTTTTTTTTTTCTGGGAATCTCTGATACTTCAGGATCTTTCTGGGCCTTAACATCTGAAGGTTTCCACTTGGGGGAGGATTGTAAAAAAGTCAAAGAGGAATCCCAGCTAGGGTCAGGATGCCAGTTCCCCTTTTCATTTTGAAGCCATCCCGCCCCTTGTAAGGCTTTTTGGGGAGTCCAGTTTATGTCTGTATTAGGCAGTGATAAGGGGCCAACCGGCAGATTAAGTGAAGGTAAATGAATGCCAGATTGCTGGCTAAGGGGCTTAAAAGACTGTTCCATGGAAGATCAAACCTGAAGGAGAGTTTTATCCTTCATTTTTAGAAAAGAAAAAGTAGTAGCCCCCATCTGTATTCCTGGGCTAGTCTGATATATAATGTCACATTTTGTTTCCTATTGCGAAACTTTGTCTGGCTTATTAGTCAGGAAGCGAAACACAAAACCTGATTCTGTCATAATAGCAGGGTCAGAAGAGGCTACGGCGGACTGCGCCATCCCCGATGAATGAGCAAACCCTTTCGGAATGCAGTCAACGCCCTCAGCCGGAATTTCACTAGCCTTAGCATGCAATTTGCAGGAGTTGGGCTTTCGGCACACACCTGCCTCGGTGTTAGAACTGCCAGCCCATACCTGAGATTGAGGGTGTTTTTCAGAGAAAGGAAATCCAGGCTGTCTGCACACACTAGCTACACTAGAACTGCCAGCTGTTGAAATAGTTTGTAAACCATGACAAGATTCAGTAGCCAACTCACCAGGTTCAGAACAACCTGCTAGATTCACCGTGTTTCCCTTTGAAGTTGCAAAAATCTCCAGTTGCTCCATATTCCCAATAACAGTCTCATTACTTGCAGTTTGCACAAAAATTTCTTGGGTAGCCTACAAACCATTTGTTTTGTAATTCGCAGGCAAATCAAGAGCAGAAAAAGATGCAGCTTTACTTAATTGTATCTCCGGCTCTGAGCCAGCCGTAGTTAAATCCTCCGTTGAAAGAAAAACATCATTTCCATCTCCTTCTAAATCAAACTCCAGTTGTTTACAAAGAAAAGCCTCTTGCCTTACAAGAGTAGGAGAGGAGGCTTGCTCTCCTAACTCTGCAGCGTCCTGCTGATCCGATGACTCACTCCAGGGGCCATCGTGATGGCCCACGGCCCTCTACTGGCCACAGAGCAGCAGCATCAGAGTAGAGGAATTTCCCCAGTGTCCTGGCCAAATTTCCCTCATTCACTAAAAATACCACCAACAGCTTACTCTGGTTCAAGGTCAGTTGGCATTCACCTGTATCCCCCTCCCCCGGGTCATGCCTTAAAATAGGCAGGATTTGTCTAGTGCTCTTACCCGGTCAACAAAAATGAAATAAATAAAAATAAATAAATAATGTCCTGATAAACTTGGGCAGTGCAGCTGTTGTACTTTGAGTAGTTCTATGTACTTTTTTTGCTGCCATCAGTAAACAAGAGATTAAGAGGTACGAAGCATACCGAGGTAAAACAGGCAGTACAGTTTGTAACAATACAGCTGCAAAATCACAATTTTTTTGATGGAAAAGGTAAGAACAGCATTTTAGTCAATGAACATGTACATGACTATATGTCTCCTAATGTACTTGTATGCTGAAAATAAACAGAGAAGCCCCTAGAAACAGAATTTGATGACAGATAAGGACTGCTTGGCCTACCCAGTCTGCCTATTTTTCTCTACTGACATTATTATCGCAGATTGTACTTAATCGTTAGCTCTTTCTCTGTCCCATAGTATTGTAGTCTGCACGAGATCACAAGCTAAAGCTCAGTATCAGCCCAAGTTCATCACTAGGCGGTCCTTTCGTAAGTTCAATGCCTTAAACTACTTGACCGACCTAAGTAAGGTCAGATGGCAAGATCTCTATCTTGCAAACTCAGTTGACGAGGCTGTTTCTGTCCTCAATGACAACCTTACTACCCTGGCAAATAGACACACACCTTTCATCGAGGTTCGGATGTACAAAATCTCCCACCCCTGGTTCACACCGGAACTTAAGGCTGCACTGACAAACCGTGATAAAATCTGGGCCCAGGCTAGGCGTACCAAGAGTCCTGTAGATTGGCAGGTCTTTAGAGCAGTCAGAAACGTCTATGTAAAACATATTCACTCCACCAAAGCAAATTTCTATGTTTCCACCCTAGAACAGGCTAAAGGGAACTCCCACAAAATCTGGAGGACCCTTAAGTCCATTGAAGGTCGGTTGACTGCCCCCTCCAATTCATCTAAGATCCACAGC
Source organism: Neoceratodus forsteri (assembly GCA_016271365.2). Classification (NCBI taxonomy): domain Eukaryota; kingdom Metazoa; phylum Chordata; order Ceratodontiformes; family Ceratodontidae; genus Neoceratodus; species Neoceratodus forsteri. The sequence continues at coordinate 561,355,727 of CM028132.1, forward strand.
AACGGTATGGTTGTGGAAAGTAATTGCCAAATACTTGAAGAATTCAATTCCCACTTCGTCACTGCCGGCTTAGATTTCGACTCTTCACCATATGCTGCTCGTGTTAAGAACCAAGACAGTTCAAACACAACCCCGCATACTTCGGCCTGCTCGTTACAGCTGCTCCCTTTCAACTTCAAAGGAGTTGAAGACTCACTTATCAACTTAGATATCAAAAAAAGCACCGGAGAAGATGGTCTTGAACCATTCTTCCTAAAACTTGGTTACACCTACCTTACAGCCCCCATCCTCCGCATAATTAACCTCTCTATTTCCACCACCACAGTTCCTTCTTGCTGGAAATCCACTCACATCCTTCCCTTATTCAAATCGGGTGACCCATGTGACTAATAATAGGCCCATTTCAATTTTGCACAGTCTCTCAAAAGTTCTCGGAAAATTGATCTATACACAACTAAAAAAATCACATTTAAACCTATTCTCTCTTAAACTCAGAACAATCTGGCTTTCACCCTAATCACAGCACCGTCACAGCATTGGCCAAAGTTACTAATGACTGGGTCTCTGCAAGGGATTCTAAGAAAATAACGGGAGCAGTATTCTTAGATCGTAAGAAGGCTTTCGACACAGTAGATTACAACTTATTAGTGAATAGCCTTATCAAAATAGGTACCACCCCATCCACCACTCAGTGGTTTAATAGTTGCTTATCCGGAGGGACCCAGAAAGTTAAAGTAAGAGGTTTGTTCTCATCCTCTCTGCCTATTGCCAGGGGAGTTCCACAAGGCTCCATCCTAGGTCCCATTCTTTTCTCCCTTTATATCAACAATCTCGACCATCAGATAACTAAGTCAAACCTGCATTTCTTTGCAGATGATACAGTTCTATACACCTCTGGTCCCACTTTGTCTGGAGTCAAGGACCTACTCCAAGCTGACTTTGCACAGTTAGAAAGTAATCTCCTAAATGCCAAGAAAACCAAAGCCATGATCTTCTCCCCATATACCTCTCCCACTGCTACTCTCGACCCACCTAAAGACTTTATCGTTACCTCCTTAGTTAAACTGTTGGAAATTATCTCAAAATTCAAATATCTTGGCATCTGGCTCAATAACAAGCTCGCCTTTAACGATCACCTCGATGACCTGTCCAAGAGATTAAAAGTCAGGCTAGGTTTCTTCTTCCGCAGTAGGTCTCTCTTTCCATTGGAGATCAGAACCAGGCTTGTCCAGGCCACATTCCTCCCCCTACTTGATTATGGTGACATAATTTACAACTCTTCTGCAATTACCAGCCTCCATAAACTGGACATCCTCTACCACCATACCCTGCACTTTATCACAAACTCCCCGTACCGAACTCACCACTGTGATCTGTATGCAGCTGTTGGTTGGACTTTACTTACTATTAGACACACGCGCCACGTTAGAATCTGGACCCTAAATCTTCTTCTGAATATACTCCCAAGCTACCTAACTTCTCTTTTTCACATCTCCCTCAGGGCTTATTCACTCAGAAAGTCAGACTTTATCCTCCTTGATGTGCCCAGGACTCGTACCTCCTTTGGCAAATGCGCCATTTCCTGTTTCCTTCCAACCATTTGGAATCGGTTACAATCTTCACTGAAACTATCCAGTATTGTCCCTGTTAACTTCTTCAAAAGGTTAGCTACTGATAAACTAAAAGATACTTGTAGCTGTTTTTAAACTCCTTCTCCTTCTTATCCTCCCTCCCACTCTTCCTTTTCACTTGACACAGCTCTAGCCCCTCCGCATCTCGTCTCGCGTAATCATCGACCTTCTGGCTCTACTAGTCTATTGCAGTCTACCAAAAACAATACCTGCAGCTGACCTCATGTCCTTTTTATACCCCCACTTCATCTCTTCCATACCTACACTCCCCCTACTTTCTTCCCCTTCCCCTACCCTAACCTCTTCCCCCCTGTCGGTGACCCTTGATCTTACCCTCTCCTTACATAATATCTTGCTCACCCCCTCTTTTCCTCTAGCACCTTAGCCCTCAGCCCTTACTTACTCCCTTCCCCTCAACCCCCAAACCCTTCCTCCATTTTACTGTAGTCACCACTCATTCACTTCCCAATCTTTTCTCCTATTTACTGTACTCCCTGCTCTCTCTGTTCCCTACTCCTCTCCCTAGGTTCACACTCCTTATACCTACATTGTTACTTTTTACCCCGAGCACTATGTACCACATGGACCTCAGTTGCATATTAATTGCTATTATGTTATTCTCTATATGTATTGTGTATTTGTCTGTATACCTGCCTCAGGACCTCCTTGTGAATGAGCTTGCTCAATGGAGTTTTTCTGCAATAAACTTGAACTTGAACCTTTCTATCTGTCTGATTTGACTGAGCAATTCATTAGCCTTCTGATCTCTTTGTTTTTTTCCTTTTAGATGCAACCCAGATTAACTCATCCTATAGGCTACATTTAAATGCCATCCATAAAGTGCCTGTCTTGGAGACTGTATCTTTGTTATTCTGAATAAAGTCTAACATTGTTTAATTTGTGTAATAGCATTTTTGTCTTTCAAAATTTGGTTGTTCAGTCTCTACTTCCTTCCTTTCTTGTGGGGGTATCTGTGTGGTTTGTAAGGAAAGAGTCACTGAGGAATTGTCAGACACTACCCTAGCGTGTATTTCACATGCTCCTAGACATGGAAGATGTTCTTTACTTAAGAAAGTATTCTATCCCTGAGAATGTACCATGGGCTGGGGAATGGAAGGTGTAATCCTTAACCTTTGGGTAGAGTATATATCGGGGTCTATAAAGTCAGTTGGCATTCATTGGTATTCCCCTCCCACGGGTTGTGCCTGAAAATAGGCAGAATTTGTCTAGTGCACTTACAAACTAACACAAAACTAACTAACTAAAAAACAAATAAAGCCCATCATGTCCATCAGGTCCCTAATGGTTGTTTGGGCAGGGATAAGGCCTTTTCTAACTACGGGTTTCCTGTCTAGATTGTGCTAAACTATGATATTCCAGTCCCTCTCAGATTTATCCACAATGAAACTTGCATGCCTCGACATCCGCCATTGCTTGTATGATGCTGTCCAAAGCTGGTTTTATGCTCTGATACTCTCCTACAAATTCCAGCATGGCTCCCTTGATGACCGGGCAGATCCTCAGAAAAGCAGTTGCTCTTCGCTTCAATTGTCAACTGTGTTGGGGAGATGGCCTGGGTGTCAGAGGGTCTGGCACGATTACGGCTGGGTATCTACCATTTATCACTGATCCTGCAGCTTCTTTCTCCAGTAAAGCTTGCAAAAGGAACATAAGGGGATGTTCTGAGTTAGAGAAATGATCAGGTTGATACTGTTCCTTCCTCAGGTCAGTAAAGCTGTTTTCAAATGTTTTAGTTATTTTATCACATTTATTTTAGATTGTTTAGCTTTTGCTGAGTTAAACTCTCCTTCACTGATGCTACCCAACACTAGTCATCATGTGACTGCCTCATAGTCCACTTCTTTTATTCTATCCTGACAAACTAGTGCAGTGCAACTGTTGTACTTTGCATGCTTCAATATACTTTTTATGCTGCCATCAGTAAACAAGAGACTAAGAGGTATAAAGCATCCCAGGGGTAAACCCAGCAGTACATTTTGTGACAGGACAGCTGCAAAATCACATTTTTTTTTGATGAAAAAGGTAAGAACAGCATTTTAGTCAATGAAAGTGTACATGACTATATGTCTCCTTATGTACTTTTATGCTGAAAATATACAGAGAAGCCCCTAGAAACGTAGAATTTGATGGCTTGGCCTACCCAGTCTGCCAATTTTTCTCTACGTACATTATTAATGCAGACTGTACTTAATCTTTAGCTCTTTCTCATTCCCCTTTTCTTTCACTATGATCCCTTGTGCCTATCCGATGCATTCTTGAACCCCACCACTGTTTTGGCCCCTACCACCTGTGCCGGAAGCCTGTTCCACCAGTGCTTCTGTGAAGAAGTACTTCCTCAACACATCTGTCCTGAATCTACTCCCCCCCCCCAGCTTCATAGCATGTCCTCTTGTTTTTGTGCACCTTATAAAAAACTTCCTTCCTATACCTTATTTACCCCTGTGAGGTATTTAAAAGTCTCTATCATATTTCATGTATACATTTGTATAAAGAGTGTTTTGTAGTACTAAATGTCTATACATTTGTGCTCATGAATCCTTTTCTCTTAAGTTATTGAAATTGCCAACATATATCTAGAGTCATTACAAAAAAGTTTGTTAATGCACCAGGTAGGATTAAAGTGACAAAAGTAGGGAAATGACACCCCACCCCCACCCCCAACCTGCAGGCAGAAACAGGAAAAAACATTATGGTTTCACCTCTCCTGAGTCATTGCAAATCAGGCATGACGTGTACCATGGGGCTGTCAACCCTAACTCTCACCCCATTCCATTAGTAAATAAGCTGAGATGTGTAGAGTGTATGAGAATGGGGTGAGCGTTAGGGTTGACAACCCCAAGATAGACCCCATTCCTGATTTGCAAAAACTCAGGAGGGTGAATCCCTAATGGCTTTTCCTGTTGCTGCCTGCAAAGTGGGGTGTTAGGGCTGTGAACAGTAACACCTCATTTAATAACTTTTGTCACTTTAACACTAACTGGTGAATTAACAATGTTTTTTTTGCAATGAATTTTCTTACTTTTTGAGGTAGTGTAACTGTATCCTCAGGACCTGCATGAACTTATCCATTTGCCTGTGGAAACATGGGGCCCTCTGGGTCCTGTGCTTCCATCCCTGCATAGATGCATAAATCTATGTTTGTGTGGAAGTGTAGGGTCCTCTGGGCCTTTCAATTCCATTTTTTCCAAAAAAACAATTTATTTACCTGGCTGTATGGCTTGTTCAACTTCAAGTGTTATCCTATGGGATTTTTTATGTTTGAATTTTTTTTTAAATGCTCCCTAATTTGTATGTTTTTTTCAATCATATGAAAAAGGATGCCTTCATACGAAAAAAGAATAAAAAAAAAAAACTCAGTCCAAATTCTTTTTTTTTATATGCAGGGATCCTTTTTCAAATGGCTGAATCCCTTTTTTGTATGGCTTTACGAAAAAAGAAAATCGAGTCAGGAAAAAAGGATTTTAAAATTAAAAATAACATATTTCAGGGTCATTTTTCCAAGAAGTAACTACAGAATCCTCCTAACGGAGTCCCAGTTAGCAAGATACATGTGTTGGTGTGTATGTGTGTGTGCAGGACATCATTTTTGTGGGTTTTGAAAACATTTTTTCTTTTAAAAACAGAAACAAGATGACAGCTATACAAACAAGCATTTTTCAATGCCGAATGTTTGCTTGCTGGCATTGGCATTGGTAGTGTAGGAGTTAGAGAGCTGCATAAGAGGAATGGCAGTGAAGTATTGAACTGAAGCCAACCCCACCACCACAATGCAGAGACTGACAGGCATTGGGGTGTGCCTTTGGGTCATCAGGCATAACGGCCACGCTATTTCACCACACCCTACCCTGCAGACACCGACAAGTGTCACGTTGTGCCTTGGGGTCTTTGACCCTTATGCTCACCCCATTCCATCAGGAAATACAGTGAGATGGGTGCTGTATAGGAAAATGGGGTGAACTTTGGGGCTGAAGAGTCCAAGGCACACCTCGATGCCTCTCGCTGGCTGCGGGTGTGGAATGGTATGAGCATTACAGGTGAGAATCCCAAGTCACACCCCTGATGTCTGTCAATCTCTACAGGGTGGGGCATTATGGTCGGAAACCCTAACACCTCAGGTGTTCATTGGCATTTTCACTCCAAATTTTCAACATGGGTTTTTTGTGACCCCCACCTTATAAACAGCGGCAATATCAGTTCATTAGCCAAAAGCTGATTTTGCACAGTGACTACGCCATTTGGCACCACAGGTGCGAAAACTCATTTTGAACAGAATGTGAAAAATGACAGCTATACTGTTCATGGGGAGGTGCAAAAAATGGCAATGTTGAAAATCTGCAGTGAAAATATTAAAAAAACTGGTGAAGTCACGAGCGTGCATAGAAACTGTGCAACACACACCCATAATGCAATTAGTTTGGGGATTTTTTACAGCAGATTATCAACACAGGCATTTTGGAACCTCCGCTCATGAACAGTGTCACTGTAATTTTCTTAATCTGTCCTGAACAGTGATTTCCCACAGCGACCACGCATTTCTGCGCTGGAAGTGCGAAAACACATTTCGGCCATGGTGTGAAAAATGACAGCTGTACTGTTCATAAGGAAGTGTGGAAAAATGCCAGTGGTGAAAATCTGGACTGAAAATATTAGAAATGCATGAACTTACGAGGGTGTGTGGAAACTGTGCAATGGTCGCTCGTTACACAGTCATTTTATGGACTTTTTTCACCAAATTTTTAACATAGCCATTTTAACACCTCTGCTCATGAACAGTGTCACTGTGATTTTCTTAATCTGTCCCAAACATTGATTTCGTACACCAACTGCGCCATTGTGCGCTACACACGCGGAAACACATTTTGGGTGAGATGTGAAAAATGACAGCTGTACTGCTCATAAGGAGGTGTGGTAAAATGGCAATGTTGAAAATCTGGAGTGAAAATATTGAAAATTCGCTAACTTACGAGTGTGCATAGGAACAACGCAACGCATGCTCGTAAAACAGTAATTTTGGGGAATTTTTTCACCAAATTTCCAACATAGGGTTTTTGGGGGCCTACCTCATCAACTGTGATGCTGTTGTTTCTTAAATCGGTCCCAAAAGGTGGTTCTGCACAGTGACCTCGAAATCACCTTTCGGGGCTGATTAACAAAATGACAGTGACAGAATTCATGAGGTAGGGTCCCAAAAACCCCATGTTGAAAATTTGGTGAAAAAATTCCCAAAAATGCCTGAGATATGCATCAAAGTTGAAAAAACCCTATTTATTCCATTATACAGGTTACCGGCATTTCCTCAGTTTGCGGTTGGCTTTGAAGAGTGCAGACATGTTCCCAGTCCACGAAGATCATTGCGCTTGAACTCTGGAGGTAAGTATGGGGTGAGGTGGGGTGTGGGGAGGCAGGGTGCACAGAGGGTGGGCACGGGTGGGGAGGGGTCAGGACAGTCAATGAGGGAACGTTTTTGCAGGTTACTTTTTTTCTAGATGACGTGGACTTGTGGCAGCTGGAAGGCTGTTTGGGGGGCAGTGGAGCCGACGGGGATTGGGGACCCCTGTCAGCCATATGGACTGTTGCCACACTGGGGTGGATTCCCAGCATGGCACCCAGTAGTCTGTTGGGGGGGACAGTGGAGCCGATGGGGATTGGGCACCCCCGTCGGCCTTATGGACCATTGCCATGCTGGGCTCCCAGTGTGGCACCTGGAACTCTGTTGGGGGGTGGGGGAGCGCAGCAGAGCCAACTGGGGATTGAGCACCCTGTCGGCCATACAGTGTGTGCATGGGGGGGAGTGCATGAGCAGGTAATATGCGTGTGTGTGGAGGGGGAGCACATGAGCACGCAATATGCTAATCAGCACTATCTTATTGCTGCTCACTGAAGTGGAGCTCTCCCTTTCAACTGTACGGCACTGCATTTTCAACTGCTGTCACAGACAGCTGCAGCATTCGTTGGTGAATTGTGGCCACGCCTGCAAACACACTGACTGAATTGGAAGATAGGGTGCCACACCTACAAAAACTCAGATGATGGTACTATGTTTCTTGCACATGCATGCAAGCAAACATAAAAAGGGTATTTTTCTCATGAAAAAGGATTACCCCCATATGAAAAATAATCCTTTTTCATATGGTCCAAATTCTTTTTTTGTTTCAAGCAGCTATCCATAAGACCATGCTGATTATGCTCAGAACAGAAATTGTAAAATGTAATAACTTGGAATGGATTGATATTTTTATGCCAAGTCCATGAAAGGCACCACTGTGGCCCAAGTCCTTTCTACTTTGAAAATTTCAGACCAAAATTTCAAACTGCCTGGGCACTAGGTGATGACACGAAACAGGAAAACCTCCGATTTTGTTCATCTCTTTTGCTATCTGTGTCTCAGTATCTGCTTATCTGACCAGAACAAAAGTTCGCACATCAAGAGATCTATCCCCCAGGACTTTGCATGCAAACTTTCGTGCAAATCTGCTGAACGATTGTGAAGCTATTAAAGTGCAAAGTTTGAGGTTTAACATGGAAACCCCTGCTCAAGCCTAACTATAGTGGCGCTACTGCACCACTATAATATTATGTTTTTCTTTATCTTATTCAGGGTTGCTCTCTCTGTCTCTTGGTCTGTTGAGTAGCATGGTAATCAGTTGATCATTTCTATCTTTTATATCTTTCCCGACTGTCCACTCTCCTGCTCTAGCTTCTCTCTCTCTTTATGCTCCTATTATAGTGATACTTTATCTTTAAATATAAAGGAGCAGTCTTGATCACAGATTACATGCTCAGTTCTGTCTTTTAATAATAACATTTAAGTCTGAAAAATCTATGAATTCTTTTTCATAGGAAGCACATGACCTTGTGGCTCCTTTAAAGTAAAATGCATGTGTGGAATCCATGCCTGCTTTTGGATATACTGCTGGCTGTTCATGGTTTATTTCTGTAATTTACAAATGTTATTTACAAATGTTTTGTTGTTATGTTTATTCATGAGCCTTGTGTACTTATAGGTTGTTTGACTCCAGTAACCATACCCATTGATGAAGAGAGCAATCTCAAAGCGCCGGGGCACGGTGGTGTGCAGCAAGTCTGCTCTTTTCACTCTGTTTTAATGTGCAATAAAGCTTTTGATTTTTACCTTTGTTTTTTTTTTTGTTTTTGTTTTTTACCAGGAGAGATACACTAAGCTGAAAGCTTATTTACAGGTGCAACTTGGGAGCACAAGGAAGTTAAGTGACTTGTTCAGGGTCACACAGTATGCAAGTGGGAGCTGTGGGATTCAAACCCAGGTCACCAGGTCTGCAGCTCAGAGCCTTAAACCACTGCGCTATACTGCCTTGTTAACACAGAGTGTTCAGCATTCATTCCTTGAGTGCAGAAACTGTTGGATCTTGCTGTCAGACTCATGCAGCAAGTCTGGAACTGTGTCTCCCAGAGCACAGTCCAGTGCTGCTTCAAAAAAGGTGGATTTTATTTACGAGAAGTGGAAGAGAACATACCCACTGATGAAGGTGCACAGAAGGAAGGGGATGAGGAAGGGGACACAGAGGATCATACACGAACCATATTCATTCATGAACAGCTTGACCAATTATGCAAACTAGGGAGCAATGAAGTCCAGCCCACTAAAGTCAATGACATTGAGGAGGTTATAGTAACCAAGGCCACAGATGTGGATCCTGGTAATGAGAAGGAAGAGGAAGAGAGTGAAGCTGGAGATGCCGACAGTGTCGAGGCAAGCCATGTTACACCCCTGAAGTTCATAGTGCCTTATTAACACTACATCAGGCAGTAGAACAACGTGACAATATTGCAGCTGACTGGGAGCTTTTGAAAACAACTAAAGCCGCTTGGAAGAAATACAAAGCCAGACAAAGATGGCAGACTGATATTACTGCATTCTTCACTGCAAGCCAATATCAGTAAAGCATCAGGAAAGTACCATGCCTTTTCAAAGTTTTTATCAAGCTTTTCAAGTTTCTGCAAATAAAGATAAAACTTGACTGATCATGAAACAAACAACAACCTCATAAAAGGCTGTAAATCACTATACATGTTAACTTTAATGCTAACCAAGGACCATGCCAAATAGCTAGGTATAGGTTTCTCCTGGGAGGTCTCTAGGTTAGGAGCCCTCAACTTAAATCCTAACATGGCACCCCTGGAGGTAGACATGGCCAGATGGAGCAGGTTGCTGCTATCCCACTGGGGCAGGGCACATACATACAAAATGATAGCCACCCCAAATTCCTGTATGCCCTGGATAACTTACCTATCAATATCCCAGTGAGACTGTATAAACAGATACACAAGTTGCAGGTGGCTTTCATCTGTGGCAAGGATGCCAAGAAGCTTAGTATACACAAATTGCAACATAATCAGTCTGGGAAGGGGTTGGGGGTTTAAATCTCCTAGATTCTGTTCTCAGACACAGAGCACATGCACTGTGCCAATTGAAGCAAATGGCACAGACATATCCAACTGCTCAGTGGCCCAAATGGGCTCTATGTGAGCACCTTTTGTTTGGAGAACTCCCCTGCAATAGCATACTGTATGGGCAACTCCTCAGGCACTTAACTACTCATTCAACATTCCAACACATGGCAGGGGATGGCAGTGGATAGTAAAAGTCAGGGACTGGCAGCCATGCAGCTCCCTGAGCTTACCAATCTGGAACAACCATCAGTACTAACTCAAAAACGATATACTGGAAGGCCTGTGAGAAAAGAGGCATACGGTACCTGGCAGACCTCTTGGACACAGGTGCCATGCTGTTAAAATCCTTTGCTCAGTTTCAGAAAGAGTATGTATCCCTAGACAGCAACACTGGAGATACCTCCAGCTAAGACATGCCCTCCAGGTAGGGTTGAGGTGTCACTACAAGATAGAGGAGTGTAACTATCTAGACTCCCCACTGAATCAGACTATAGGGAATTTCCCAGTAAACTGCATGTAAACTGCAATGTAAACTGCATCCCCCCAAATACACCTAAAAGAAATTGTGGGAGGAGCTCAGGGCTGACCTCACTGCAAAGCAGTGGCAAAGTTGCTGGAACACTCTAGTTAGGGATGTCAAGAATACTAGAAACCACTTCACACAGTACAAAGTCCTTCACAGATGACATAGATCTCTGCAGAAATTACACAAATGGGGTCTAATGCCTATGGACCACTGCTGGAGATGTAACCAGGCAGGTTGCTCCATCATTCACCTCCTATGGTCCTGCCCCAAACTCTTTTCCTACTGGGGGATATACAGAACACCTGTACAGTATTACAGAAATGACCTATGCAACTGTCCCCAACATGGGCACTTCTAAGCATTGACCCAAGCTGCTCAGTTCACTCCCTCAGACCTCGTAGTTGGAAGTAGCACTCATCACAGCAAAACACATCATTCTGCATCACTAGAGACAGCCTAACCCTCCTAAAATGGAAGAAAGGCTAGAAGAACTGGACAAGATGGCCAGTTAGGAAAGTGTCCACTATGCAACTGAAGACAGACTGGCCCAGTACTGTGAGGGTTAGGGAGGATACCTTAACTCAGAATACTGTAAAGTACCACAGGGGCACTTCCCCTCATGCCCAATACATGTCATATAAACCCCTGAAATATAGAATAAAGATCTGGGTATGAGGAGATGCAAATAATGGATTTGTAAATGAGTTTTAATTATATAAGAGCAAGATAGATGGGAACAATGAAACAGGACTTAGTGCCAGAGTGGTAAAAGACTTGCCCCAGGGACTGACTGCTAAACACCACCACTTCTACTATGATAATTTGTTCACTGGCGTGCTGTTGGCATCTCACCTCCTGCAGTAGGAGATTTACAATTGTGATACAGTACATACCAACCATTTCAGATGGCCAAAAAAATTCAACAAAAAATCATTTGGAGAGAAAAAAAGAAGAGTACGAACAGCTGCAACAGGGATCTTTGGTGGCCATCACAAGGAAGGATAACACGCTTGTTTTTCTTCTTTCAGTGACCCATGACCCAACAAAATAGACAACAGCCATGAACAGGTGACAGATGGATGTGTCATTATTTCTAGTTCCATGTTCCAAGGTCCTGCTGTCCTATAACTTCTTTATGAATGGGGTAGATGTTGCAGACACACTACATACCCATTACCCGAGTCAGCACAAGCCCACAAATGGTGGCATTTGGTTTTCATTCAATGTCCCTGTGTCCAATACCTTTACTCTCTTCCAAGACTCAGTGAACCACAAAAAGAAGACCAAGTTTGGAAAAGGAAAAGTTGTTACCCAACTTGAAAGGGACTAACCAAACATATGTTGTGCAATTACTGCTGCAGAAACAGAAAGTGCCTTCCTGAACAAGCTCCAGAACAATTTGGACTAATCAGGGACTACATTTTCCTGTGAGGGCACCCAAGCACAGGTGCAAAAACTGCAATCACAAAAAGAAGTTGGCAGAATCACTTGCCTTGCCTGCCAAGCTGCTCTTTGTGTGGACTATACCACACCACGCCAGCCCAGAACGATGCATGACTGCAAAGTTTGAACTAACATCATGAACAGGCATCAGCAGGGGGTGAATCTAGAATTTTGTCACAGGGTAACACATTTGGCAAGGGGATAGTACTCTCCCTGAAAAAACAGGAAAAAGGAATCCCCACAGTTAGTCTAGTGGTGCAGGTGCAGATGATCCTGGGACCCTGTAGCAGTCAGCAGCCTTCTCAGTCAATCAGTTGATCTTCAAAGGGACTCATCCCAAACAGGGGAAAGTCACAGGTATGGTAGGAAAACCCTCAGCTCCAATCCTCTCCATCAGACTAGTTCGTTTTATAAAAACAGCTGTTTTGTTAACACGAGTCAGTTGCTGGGATCCTAGATTTCTTTAGCCTGCCAACCTGCAGTGCCTGGCAGATAGTGGCTCACCAGCTTATGACACCTATCTCTTTGTCACACGGGCAAGAACTGGCCCAGACATCTGGGAACAGACCCTTTTATAGGGGATGAAACTTGATGCACTATTGATCAGTCCTGTTTTGGGTCAAACTGTCTTTAGAATGTTGACCAGCTGTGCTGGACTTCCATGCAGACTGGGGAACAATGCAGATTTCTGATTGGCCAAAATTCTCAAACATTTTGTGTGCCTATCTCCATCCCATTTCCTAGCTGTTCTTGCAGGAGCCAGAGGGTTGAGAAAAGGACATGGGTGCCGCCATGATTGTTTACATTTGAGGGGTAGGCTTTAGCAGCTTGCTGCCGCTTTACTGTAAGCCCTCCTTGACCGATTTTATGTTGCCCTGGTCCCACTGCTTGTCCTGGTGCCATCATGGTATTCATTTATGGGGGGGAGGGGGGACTTTCCTGTTTTGCTGTCACGGGTTCTGGTGTGGGAGGCAGCCTTTGAGATCCTGATTCTGTGCATGCATGTGCACTTCCTATTTACTGTGTCCTGACCCAACTGCCTAGCCTGGGACCAGGAGACACATTTCCTTGTGGCTGCTAGCACTGTTTTACTTTGGTCCTGGTTCTGCTGTCTTCCCTAGAGCCAGTACTCTCTGATGAGGTGGGCACATGGCCCAGCCATTGACTTGGATCTCTAGCTCTGTGGTGGTGCTGCCATGGATACACAGTAGCACTTGCAGTGGCTATGCTACTGTGTCTGTTCCTTGATCTGCTGCCTTCTTGGGGTTAGAAAAACACCAGTTTGCACCTCTGGTGCTTTCCTTACTAGTCTTGGCCCCAACACAGCAATTCTGGGGCCATGTGTGGGGTTGCTGATGAGAGGCTCAAGCCACAGAGATGTTGAGTGGAGCCCTGGCTCTGCTCCAACCAGGGCTCTTGGATGTCCTCTGCTGCCCTGCTGGTCCCCACTTTGGCAGTCCTAGGGGACCAGATGGTAACATCTCTAAGTGGGGCATGGGGGAGAAAAAGAAGGCCATAGAGGTAAGCCCCCAGAAATGGGGGGGGGGGTTCTACAGGTAACAAACATTCTTCATCCTTTTTACTGACACTAAAAATGTATTACAACTTTTTATAATATTTAGCATTTTCAAAATATAAATACATATTAGTTATAATTTTAGCATACATGATAAATAACAGGGAGGGTCAAAGTGTCATGCTTCTGCTTCTTGTTTACATCCTGCAGCACCATGATATCTGCTGTAGTATGTGCTCAGCTCTGTGGTCTTTTATATTGTCCATTTCTTCAAGGAATTACCAGAGGTGTTTTTTGTATTCAGGTTTTCTTACTTTTGAAAACACATTCATCACAGAACATCTTCTGGAGAAGTAGGAAATGAAGTTTTCACTTACTAGGTGAATACAGAGGGCCTCTATTGTCTCAGAGGGAACAAGACCACATGGGGGCACTGCTATAAGCTGTCAGGAGGAAGGTTCAAGAAGGAGATCAGAAGACACTTCTTCATAGAACTAGAGGTGACGGTGGAATGAACTCCCAGCAGAGGTTATCTCTCATGAGAAGGTGGATGGATTGAAGAGGAGGTGGAACAGGGTAAAGGGGGCAGTCAGAGTAGATGGGAAGACTGGGTGGTAAAAGGTGAAGCATATGATCAGGGTTGATGGTGAGGGGATGGAGCCCACAGTAGTAGCTGAAGAAGCGGCTCTGCAAATTGTGCTAACTATATACACAACAGGGCCTTCTCCTGATGGATATTCCCATAGGTTTGCATGTTCATAATTCTTAGAATAGAAAAGTATTTTTTACACCATGGTGGGGAAAGGACTGGTGTTTACACTCAAAATGTTGGATTTATTGGTGAGATACATGACTTATGAAACTCAGAACATATACAAAACAATAAATATTACATGTGCACAATATCATTTGTATGGATATAATCTGGTATTTTCAAAGAAATGCATTTGATTGGGCAAATTTGGTGAAACAAGTTAAAAATTGCCAATCCGATGGCTACATTTTACAAACTATATTGATCTGTAACTAGTGAGTACCCTCGCTGGAAAGGTCATTTTGTGATGAACAATTTTGCTGCTGTGTGGTTTTAGTATCTGTTATACTTTTTGATATTTAGATTTGCTAAAATACTGAAAAGAACTGCAACTTTTTTACACTAATAGAAACCGTCTTTTCTTTACCCTAAAAATGTTTGTTTATTTTGTGGATGCCGGGCTTGGGTCAATGTATACATTCAAAATACATTATTAGTAATTGTGAATGTAATTATTAGTATGGTTTTAATTCCTTATTTTCCAAAAAATACATTTGATTGGGCAGGTTTGGTTAAAAAAGTCAAAATATGGGCAATCAGATGGCTATATATTTTTTTATCACAGCTGCAGTTTCTATGCCTTCCCTCCCTGACAGCCCCCTTGTGCCCGACCCCCTGCAGCTCCATCCCCCGGAATTACTGGGGCTTACCTTATGCCTGGCCCAGCAGTGGTGTCTGCAGGGAGTTGGGTGTCATCCTGCTGCTGGGGATTTTTTCCTCCTTTTTCACTCCTTTTTGTGCCCGCGCACCATGCAATGGGTGCAGCAGCTGTCTCCACCTCTGTGGAGGCAACCAAGCACCCTGGGCATGGGCAAGCTCTCCTAGCTCTGCCACTCACAGCACATACCCCACCCCCAAGGAAGGAGAGCTGTAATGCTCAATACTTGCCTCCCCCGCTGGCCCCCAAATAACCGGAGTCCATTCCTGAACCCGGGTCACTGGCATGGCGTGAAGTGTTGCATCCAGCACTTCAACCCTCAGTGCCACAGGGCTGGCTAGATGGTTATATTTTAAAAACTATACTAATCTATGACCAGTGAGTACCCTCACTGGATAAGTCTTTCTGTGCTGAACAACTTTACTTGTAAGGGTATTTTTGTATCTTTTACGCTCTTTGAGATATTTAGATGTGTTTGACGTGGGCTATTTGTGTTAAAATGCTGAAAAAACTGCTGCTTTTTTTACATTGTTGAAAGACGAATTTTTTTTTACCTAAAAATGCTTAATTTATTTTGTGTCTTGTGTCACTTCATACATTTAAAACACATTAAACAGTACTTGTAAATTTAAATATTAGTTTGTTTTTAATGTTATATTTTCAGAAAAATGCATGTGATTGGGCAGAGTTGGTTAAAAAAATTAAAAAATAGCCAATCTGTTGGCTATATTTTAAAAAAATATAGTCATCTGTGACTCCTGAGTACTCTCAATGGAAAGGCCTTTTTGTTCTGAGCAGCTTTGCTGTGTTGTGTTTTTGTGTATCTGTTATACTTTTTGAGCTATTTAGATTTGTTTGCAGTGTGGGTTATTTTGGTTAGATTTCTCAGAGGTGGCTTAGGAATCTCTCAGTAAAACTGTTTGGAGTGCAGCTACTGTATGAACAATCTAAAGAAGTTTCAGGGCAGGGAAAACAAACAGTGTGCTGTCCGCACCCTGTAAAATATAAAGACAGTGTGCTAATATTAGTGTGTTAGGCATATAAGTACAGCTGGTTGGTCTTTAGACTATCATTTAATCTGAATGACAGACCATCAGCCTTATTTTCTACTCTGACATGTGCAGAGTGAGGCTGATGCATCTGGATTTATTCTCACACTGGATGTGCAATAGACAAAAATAGCACATTTATGTTGTAAACAGTATTACCTCTGCTATGATAAAATATGTATTTTTTTGTTTGTATATGTAGAAAGCAGACTGGAGAAAATGTTTTATTTATTGCCACATCTGGTTTGGCAGAAACATCAATAACAAATTACATCCCAAAACGTGGTGAGTTACAGAATAAACAAGTGCAATTAGAGTCAGATTGGATAAAATACCATAAATCTTTTTTCTGTATATTTATGTCTTGATCAATGGAAAAATCCTTCAGGGAGTTTGTTTAACAGTTTCGGGCTATACAGTATGAAGAAAAGCACCACTCCCCCAGTTCTCTTTTCCCCCAAAACTCTAAACATCTTTGTTTGGAATTATCTTAGCATTTAAACTTTTTTTTTTATTGGGACCTAGAGCAACTTGTACAAAACTTGCAAAAGATAAGAGCAAAGCAATTACTTTAAACAAACACAGTATCAAACCTTAAATATTATTTGATTCAACTGTCTTGATAAGTGGTTCCCAGATCAGATTGTACAAATCATTATGTAATTTTTTTTACAGAAAGTTTTCTCTATCAACTTGCATTCTGGCAACAGAGTTTTCAAAAGTGAGTAAGATGAAAGAACTGAATTTTTTCAAGCTCTAATAATGCACCTCTTGCCATTTAAGATTCCAGTATCTAATAATTTTCACTCGGGGCCAGTAGGGCGGTTCCAGTCAGTAACATCACGGAACAAAATAAAGTGGACAAAAATAAAGTGGCAAAAACAGTGTCACCATCAATATTGGCAGCACAAAAGGTAGCATGCCAGAACAATGCAGGCCACATGACACACAGGTAGCAAACAATGTCCACCAGATGGTTTCACTGCATTGGAACACACAGCAGCAGGCACCTGTGCACAGGAAAAGCACAGGGGTGCAGGGAGATGGAACATGGCAGGGTGCTATCACCACTGGGGGAAGTAGGCCACTGGATACCTACCATGGTAATCTAATGGTGCAGGCACCCACATGGTGGGGTACCCCCACCCAGAATACTGAGTAATGGAGAAGATGCACCAGGGTAACCACTGGAGGACAGGTGGACCATGGCCATCATGTGGATGGCTATGTATAATGCAAGGGGCCAGGAGCATAAGCCAGCCTGTCCCCAGCAACACACATAACACACAGGATGGGGAGATGGCATGCTGGCTTGTGCTTCTGGCCCCTGTGGTTCTAGTGCAGTGTCTCCATGTGGTGAACGTTGTTTGCTACCTGCGTGTCATGTGGCCTGCATTGTTCTGGCATGCTTCACTTTGTGCTGCCAATATTGATGGTGACACTGTTTTTGCCACTTTATTTTGTTCCATGATGTTACTGACCAGAACCAGTAGGGAGTGGTTGTTTAAATGAAGTACCTAGCATGCGTAATTCTGGATTTAGATGCAAATTTGTGCCAGGCATTATGTTGACGTTATCAAAAATGTGTTGCCAGAAGGAACATAAAAGATTATAATTTACCATAACGTGAAGAAGCACCAATGTTCACTGCACATTTATTACAAAAAGGTGAGATTGATGGACTACATTTACGTAAATAGGGAGAGTATTAAATTCTGTACCAGGGCCCCCATATTCAAAGGAGATATGCTGCGCACCCTGGTGAAAAATGGAGATGCACCATGCAACTACAACAATGCACCACAGCATGATACTCAGTGAGGGGAGATGGGCCACCCAAAAGCAAATGGGCCATGGCCCAAACATAATGTATACGACCTAAGTAGATGGGGGTGTTCCTATGAATACACCGCACATTGACATATTCATTGGGAATATGCCCCACAATGGCCAGAAATGTACCGCACAGAGATAGGCAGCAAAAAGCTGGCCTGAATTGGCCAGCCACCCACCTACAGGCAGGCTGCTGAAGTGCAGGCTGATGCATGGCAGCCTGCCTGCCACAGAAGTCCAGTGGCATTCCCTCCCCATCCCCATACCTACCATACAGCCCACCCAATCCCTGTGTCATAGAGTAGGGTTCCTCCCTTGCTTGAGCCCTGATTGATGGTAAGGAATCCCCTGACCCATGTCCCACAGCATAGGGACGCTCACCCATGCCCGATCCCAGACCCAGTCTATATGTGTGAGACACCCTCATCCGGCCCAGTCCTTGAATGCAAGGGGCACACACACACCACCATGCCCTGACCCTGATGACTGCAGTTAATAGCACCCTCCATTTCTGTAGTGTAGCACCCCCAACCCCCTTGTCCTGTCAGGTCCTGACTCCTGATCCCCATACCCCCACCCCACCAGAGCCAGTGACTGGCACAGCCCTATGCTCACCACCATTGTCAGCTGATGACTGCACAGTCTGGGAACTGCACTGCACAGAATATGTGCTCAACCAATGACGTGTAGTCAGAATAGTGCAGTTCCCAGACTGTACAGTCAGTGGCTGACTGTGGTGGTGAGAGGGCTGTGCCAGTCACTGGCACAAGAGATGGGGGGTGCGAGGAGGGGATCCTGCCTATGGGGGTTGGGGGAACACTACACTATAGAACAGGGGTGGGGCTATTATTGATGGTGGCTCTTGTGCATGATGGGGCAGGGGGTCCTTACGCTTCGGTGATGGAGGGTTACTTGAGTCAGGGCTGTGACTCATGCAGGAAGTGGGGGTCTTGGCATACTGGCAGGGGTCATCCTGTACCTATCATGTGAATGTGAATCGGGCAGTAGGGTGGTGTACTTGGCTTTCTGGGGTGTTTTCTGCAGTCACAACCTGTCTGTGGCTCAGGTGGGGAGGAGCATAGCCTGGTGCATTTGGCTGGATGCAGGCATACAGATGAGCCCATAATGGGCATGCACTAGGGCTGTTTGTGCCATGCATGCCTAATGGAAACATCTGCATACCCTGGCTCAATATCGCATTTGGGGGATCAGTGCATCTGGGATGCGCTGGAGCATCCCCCCATAGACGGTATTCAGCCCATCACCGGGATGCACCGGGTGCATTGGCAGCCGCCCACCATTTGCACCTCCCACCTAGTCTGTAATATTCATACAGGATGCATGATCCACTTGTCTCACACATCATGTTTGAATATTGCAGTCAGTTGCATCAACCCATCTTGTAGAACAGCACATCTGGTTGGCTGCGCATCTCCCCACATCTGAATATGAGGTCTCAGATGTAGTATTTGTATTTGATTCAATTACTCATTTTTAGTCATGTGCCATGAAGCACATATTTTGGACCATTTGTTTTAGAAATTGTAACATTAAGTTTCTTTTGCCATCTGAGCTTCAATTTAGATAAGTCACTTTTTAAGTTATCTATTAATAATGCATACATTTTTTATATTAATTTGGATCTGGTACCTGGTTTGTGGAGTGTTTCAAATACATCAGAAAACTGGTGTATTAAAAGAGCTGGGTCTAACATATTTACTACTGATCTTATTTGAAAATATCTAAATAATTGAGTGTTATCTTGATTTGTATTTTTTATAGTTCTGTAAAAGATAATAGCTCAGCATTTTTTAATAGATTAACTATGTTGCATATACTTAGGTTAAACCATATTTTTAAAAACATTTCTTGGATCAATTGATGACAATTTTTGATAGTAATTTGGATGTGGTATCTGAATTATATAGTGCTCCAAACAAGTCAGAATTTTGATGTACAGTATTAAAAGAGTTGGGCCTAACAGATGATTTAATACTAATCTTATGTAAACACATATAAATAATTCAGTTTTACCTAGATTGCATTTTTTGTAGTTGTATAAAAGAAAATAGCTAGGATTTTTCAAACAGATGGCCTATGTTGTGTATATATTACTTAACATAAAACATATTTTTAAAACATGTTATTGGAACAATTGATGAAAACTGTTCTTAATCAAAGGAGTATGAGTTGAAATAATGTTATTATGATTAATAATTGTATTAACTTTTATCAAAATGTAATGTGTTCAATTGGCAATTAAATTACTCCTGCACAGTTTTTTTCCTTAACCATTTTTCATACACAGAAGTTGACATGCTGTCATATATTCAGCATTGTCGAGTTCACAATAAATCCCCAAAAAGTGGTTAATCATTAAACTACTCATAAACCTGCTCTATTATGGATGATAAAAAGTAGCATTGGAAATGTAATAACTCCAAAACTGCTCACATATGCCTTGTGTTAAACTTTTTGCATTTAGTTTGAGTCTTTTCTATTTCTAAAGATATTTTAATTTTTTTTTTCTCATTTTGAAAAAGAATAGCTCAATGTGCACTGGAGTGAACTGAAATATTTACAATAACTTGGTAGGTATTTATTTTTATTATCTGTTCTATTCCAAGTAGTGTTAAAGGGAGATTTCACAATTTTTCTAAAACCAATTTAATTTATACTAGTAAAGGATCAAGGTTATATTTCTTGAAATTGCTTAACTCATTAGTTAAAAATATACCGACATATTCTATTTTAAGTTTTTATATATAAAGGGGGAGTTTACCTTTCAGAATATTAATTTTAGTTGGGTTGATTACCATTGCCTCGATTTTACACCAGCCAATTTTTAAACCAGTATAGGATCCATATTCTGAAATTATTTATTTTTTCAATTGAATTTGTTTTTATTACTTTCAGATAACACAACATACTGTACCAGAAGAACAAATCCAATACATAAGAAAGCATACAAAACAAACAACCCAAACCCCCATGAACCTATATACAACAATGGAATTCATTAAGAATCAACAATGAGAATAAACAAATCCAATGAGTGATCATCATAAGGTAGTTACATAAACAAATGTTTCATATGATCCTGGCAAACACTCACTCCTAATACAATTAGGGCAAATAAAAAAAAGTAACTTATGTATTATTTGTCATATTATCTGTTAACCAGGGTCGCACTGAGGGAACAAATACAAAGCAGAAAGTTTCCCTAACTGCTTCTCAAAAAGTTTATGTAAACTTGCCATCATTCATTCAGTCATTAAGTTGGTTAAAAGCTCTTGATACCATTCAGTTTAGGGGATGACTACCTAATTGGTCCAGTGCTGCAGGGAACATTTTTAGCCATGGCTGTCAGAAAGGCCATAGAAAATCTTCTCTTCTCTTCTTCACATGTATCTCATTATAATTCCCTAGGATGCATACCACAGGTGTAAAAAGGTTCTTCAGGCAAGCAGAATATCCACCCTAGCTGCATTTTGATGCCATGAGGGCTGTACCAATTCACAATTTCAAAGGATGCGTATCAGTGTACCTGTCTCATTCCAGCATCTGGTACAAATCTTGGAGGACAACTTGCCCATTTTATATAATTTGACTGGGGGTAAAATAGACATAATTTAGGCTATTAAACTGTGTAAGTCTGCTTTTATCAGCTTTGGTGTAACAGTTTACATTGGATCATATTTGAAAACCATCAAATTGTATGGCTGGAAACTCTGACTGCCAATAGGAGAAGGCAGCCCCAGATGTATACAGAGAATGGTTAAAAATAACCTGACACAAAGTGGATATTATGTGAGGTAGAAAAGCAGCAGTACGCAGAGCGTCCAGTAATTGGCCAGATTCATTGATCTCGGGGGGGGGGGGGCCTAAATGACACATCAATAGTATGCTGAACTTACATACATTTAAATACGACACTGTTAGGGAGATTATGCATGAGGACTGGAATAAGCTGCCTGTCTGAAATTAGGTGATTTATAGAAGTGATTTCTAAGTAGGACCAGAAGGAAGGTGGAATTGGAGTGCCTGCAGTTTGAAAGTTAGGATTATTAAATAATGGTTGAGACAGGGCACTTGAGGGTTTTATATTAAGCCATTTAGATAGCTGGGAGGGAACCCAAAGACTAGTGCTAATCACAGTCTCCCAGAGAGATTGAGACAATTTACTATAGGGAAGAAAGAGGAGCTAGGGCAGAGTCAATTTAGCTGATGAACACATAGCCTTCTCTGTAATTGCTATTGTGGCATACAGCAGAGGGTATCTTATTTCACCTCTAATAACTGCCATTGCAATTACTTACTGGCATGAGCAGTAAAATAATAACAGGTGAAATGGGGACATCCCAGACCACCTTGAAGCTTGGGCTTTGCTATCTTAAAATAAGAACACCTAGGCTATCTAAAATTATTTCTTATAATAAGGGTATTTCAACTAAAGATTCATATATATATATATATATATATATATATATATATATATATATACTGTACATATATATATATATATATATATATGTATGTCATCCATGTATAATGACAATTTAATGTTGTGATGACCTTTGGTATAATCCTTGGTTAAATTAATATGACAAATTTTGTTGGCAAATGGTTCTAACATAGTGCAAATAACATTGGAGATATAAGGCAGCCCTGTCTGGGACCTCTTTTTAATTTGAAAATAAGAAGTTTATGAGTCATTTATGAGCGGATAATGTGAATCAGATGGCTTTAATCCATGTCCTAAACTTTAAGCTGAATCCTGCCATCTCCAGAACTTTGAACAAATAAGGCCATTCAAGCTTATCAAAGGCCTTTTCGGCATCCAGGGATGCCACCAATGAATTTTCTTCCATGCTGCCCACAATAACATTAAATGCATTTCATACTGTATGTTGTTATTTTCCCAACTTACCTTGATGAAGCCTGCTTGATCTGGTTTAATTAAGTTTAGCAGATGTAATTCTAACCTATTTGCTAAGATTTTGGTGAAAATGTTATAGTCTGAATTTAGCAATGAGATTGGTCTATACAAACAGCATTTAGTAGATGGTTTATCATGCCTCACTAGCATTAGGGAGTCATCAAAGGAAGAGGGAGTTTGTAAGAAGTCAAAAAATAGTTATATAGAGAGTGAAGCGATAGAGCAAGGAAAATCAGTTAGCTACCCCATCAGGGCCTGGAGCTTTTTCTGCCTCAAGCTGACTAACAAAACAAAGAATCCCCTCCTTTGTCGTTGACTCATCAAGAACATTACAATACTGTACTGTACGTTAAAGGTAGAACTGGGATATTAATTTCAGCTGTACTAAAAACATTATCGTTTTGTTCTTAATACTGAGATGTGTAGAAGAATGTGTTATTTTTATACCACTGGAAAGATGAACCTTTTTCCCCTAACTGATCCATCTCGACAGCCTCAATTTTCCTACCAACGTTTTCCTTTTTTAATACGTATGCTAACATTTTGTTACACTTCTCAGAATGGAAATAATACTTTGTTCTGGTTAAAAGAATCAATCTTTCTACTTGTTCATTCTGAATATCATTGCATTTTGCCTTTAAATTCTTAATGTATCTCTTACAGGATAATGAACCTGTCAGAGTGTTTTTTTGAATTTCATATATTTGTAATTCTAATACATCTAGTCGATTCTTAACACAGAAACATAGAAACTTAGAAGCTGTCAGCAGAAGCAGGACCTCTTGATTGCCTTATTTTCCCTACCTACTGTGCCACTACAGACCCTATTCGATCTCCTGTCTCCCCCCCACTTACCTTATTTCTAAGGTCCCATTGTGTCTATCCCATGCATGCTTGAATCCTGTTACCATTTAGCACCCACCACTCTGCTGGAAGCTGTTTTAGGCATCCACCACCAATTCTTTCTTTCTTTATTTCTGTGTGCGGCCCATATAAGTGTCAGTAACTCAACTTATAAATGCCTAATCCCAGAGTATAGTTATCATACTGTTTTTTACTTTTTTAGTTATTATTTCCTGCTCCTGTTGCTGTGGTCCCTCCATCTGGAGGGAGCTCTGAGCCCCATCCCCTGGTGTCCACCAGCTGGTGCTAACCCATACCTCCAAGGCTTACCCCTGGCAAGGCTGGCAGGGTTCCCCAACCCCCGCCAGATACTGGATTCAGTGTGGCCGGCACCATGGCTAGCCGGGAGCGGGACCTGTGAGGTGCCCTCCATCATGCACCACAGCAATGATTTTCCTCCTCCATTTTTGTCCCTTGGAGATGGGGCATGCAATGATGCTGGCAGAGGGAGCACGCACACATCCGCACATGCTCCTCCAGTCATCTGGCCCACCTCCACCCACTGCTGCAGTGTCATTGCGCTGCCCCCCAGCCTCTACTAGGGGCTGGTTATATGCCGACCACTGGCACCCCCCTTCTCCGGAGAAGGAGAGCAGTACCTTGGATGCTTGATCCTTCTCCTTCCCTGCTGACTCCCAGTGGCCCATACTCGTTCCTGAACATGGGTCACCGACATAGCGATCATACTGTTTTAATATATCAAAAAGTCCTGCGTCAGTCACAGAGTCATGAATGACACCTTACAGTACACACTGCAAGCCCATTGGTTGACAGGGTCTACCAGTGAGCTTACAGATGTACTGTACGCTGTCATTCACTGACAGCTCAGTCGGTGGGCAGCCACTGTGGTTTGTGGGTGGGTTGAGCTGCCTGCTGACTTTCTGACTTTGCTGGGATGGAGGGAGTGGGGTGGGGTACATGAGTGGGTAGGCGTGGGGGGTCCACTGGACCACCAGGGTTACTTTGGACATTCATTTGATGATGCGATTGGGTCGGGGCAGGGTGGGAGGTTCCACTAGACTACCAGGGAGTATGCTGCTCTTATTTTTATATGACTGGGGATATAGGAAGGAAGGGGGGTTCCACTGGACTACCAGAGAGTATGCCGCTCTTATTTTTACATTACTGGGGATATGGCAAGAGAAGAGAAGGGGGGGTTCTACTGGACTACCAGGGAGTATGCCGATCTTAATTTTACATTAAAGGGGATGGGGCAGGGAAGAGGGATCCACTGGACCACCAGGGATATTTTGGATGTTGCTATCACAATGTGATTGAGTTGCGGCAGGGAGGGGGGTTCCACTAGATCACCAGTGATTTCTTCAGATGAACTTTCTGTTGCACAGAGCTATAGGCAGGGGGGGAGGGACACTAGACTGCCAGGGTAGGCAGGCTGCCGTGCTGCTGTCTGCAGTATGACAGCCTGCCTGTGGGTGGACACGTACTTAAGTCTACTGTTTGTAAACTTAACTTTTGGAGTTGCATCTTTGGACTTGCTCCGAAGATGCACCTCCAAGGTGGGTTGTGAATGGTGATGCCCTCATGTGCATAGGCATGCCCCTGCATGACCACCCCAGATGCACTGCATACCATTATAAGTGGTGTTCGGTGAATCTGAGATGCGCTGGGGCTTCTGTGTTGCACTGGTGCATCTCTGCCCTTTGTGAATCATGCTTGGGCACAACTCCGGGATGCACTGGTGCAACTCAGTTGCACTGGGTGCATGTGTTTTGTGAATCCCCCCCCCCCTATGTGTGGAAGAACACCACTATCTTTATAGTTTTGAGCACATCATTGTGGCAGACTACAAGTGGCCTTCATGTTGTCTCCCCCCCCGCTCGGTCAGATGCTACATTGGGTCGGCCATTGCAGTGGAAGAAAGGTGAGACAAATCTTATGAAAAATAAATCTGGTTTGCAGATGAAGCCTCAGCACTCCTTACATCCATGCACCAGCATTTCTGCCCCAGACTGCCTCCTGACATGACTGAGGAAAGAGAGTAAGTCCAGACACTTGGCAATGTCCTGGACCCCCCATGGAGGGGCTCTTTTATGGGGTGATGATCTGTCAGGTTACCTAGATTGGACCAGAACTAGAGGAACCTGTGAGGTGGGTGGGTGAGAGAAAGGCAAGCTCACAGAGGGAACAGGAATAAACTCAGGTAAGTGGCTTAAAATACAATAAAAAATATTGCTTGTAACAGTTCTTCTGTGCCACCCATCCTCTATTAGTAGGGATAAATGTAATATCCCACTGCCACCGACTAGTTTCTGAGTTTACAGGTTTGTGAGTATTACTGCATATACAGCATGATCTACTGAAAAGATGCCTTTTGGGGATGTAAACACTAATATAAAGAATACATACATTCTTTTCATTGTATGTAAAGGATGTTGCATTATGAAAGAATGTTATGCATTCCTTTAGAGGTTTTTTTTCTGTTTTATCTTCTAATCTGGAATTAAGCATATGCCTGCCTTTAAGAAAATTAATAATGGAGGTAGGTAATTATATCCTGCAGCACTCTTAGTTCTTCTTGGCTGCATTTTACCTACAGATATCTTGGAATTTTACTCATTACAGATTCCTCATCTGTCCTGAGAATATATGATGGATACTAGCTTTTCTTTTATATTTATTTGACAGTCATCTTTTGTTAACACCTTAGTTTCATCTGATTGTTTTCCTGTACTGGTGGAGTATGACCTAATGCACTCATCAGAAGTGCAAGAGTTGTCGTTTAACAGAAAGTGATGAAAGCTCCCAATGTCTGCCCATCTTCTGTATTGCACTTTACAGTTCAGCCTAATTTTGGATGCAAACCCACTTTCTGGCATTAAAAATAATTTCAGTACAATCTGGGCACAATAAAATGATTCTGTGTTCAAAATGGGCAGAAAAATGCAACTATAGAGATGTCACAGTATGGGTTTGAATGACTACATGATAACCATTGATGTAATACTGCAGTGATTGACATACAGTAGAGTAAGTAAGTAGTAGTATTAACTGCATAGCTGGGGCTATGCATCAACATGGGGCTGGGTATGTGGGATTCATGCAGACCTGGCCCGCATAGCTCTGCACCTGTGGACAGGCACACAGTGCGTGGTATGCACTATTGCATGCCTCTGGAGGACTCCTATCCATTGCCCCACCCCCAGTGTGCTGCTGGGGGAGGGTGTTGACTGAGAGACATAGGCAGACATCCAATTGGATGCCTGCCCATGGCATCAGAATGGATCCCCTTCTCTACACAAGCAGGGGATTGTGGGAAGGCACAGGAGGGACAAATTGAATGTTTACAGACAAGTGCCCAAATGGCTGCCTCAGTCCTCCCTGTCTGTCCAGATGACTGAGGCACCATGGTAGAGGGAGGTTGTGTCCACCATAGCTGGTCATCAAAAATCGATGGGGCCATGCAATGGACATAGAAGGGTCCCTACCTGCATATCCTGCATCCTCCTCACCCCACACTCTGCACCTTTGTGAATGGCATGGAGTGCAAGCATGCCCCCAGAGATGCCTCCAGCTCAGCTGTACATAGCTGCATGACCAGCTGGGGGATCCAGTGTGGAAAGGACACGTGCAAGGGTTCACAAGACACTCAGTGCATGGCATTGTCACTTAGGATTGTCTACGTGTTGTGGATCTGTGGCAATCCACACAGTGATACATAGACTCCAGCAATAGTACTAATCTCACTGAACTCTTATGATTATGGAGTAACCACAAAAAGGATATTTCTACCAGCTTAAAAAACAAGCAGAGTTAATGGGCAGCCCAGTGCCTGTATGTTGTGCTATTGTGCCAGCAACCCAATTTTGAATTTTCAGCATCAACTCTCTGACTGGAGGATCTCCATCTCACTGGCTTCTCTCCAGCTGGTCTCCATTTTACCTTGCTTTGTTACAGCCACTTATCAGCGCTGCTCCCCCGAGACAATCTTTATATTTTGTAGAGCAAGAAAGGCCGCTCCACTGTTTTCTCTCCTTATGTCTCAATCCAGTTTAGGTCACATAGTGTTACAGTGCCATTGTTTAAAGTGATTTGGTTGCTCTGAATGCACAGTGATTACAGCCCTCTTTAGAATTAATTATGTGTGAAAAGATGAAGAGTTTTAAGTTTACCTTGTCCTTTTAATGCACTCCCTAATGTTCTAAGCTTACAGCCAAATCCTTTTTAGAATCAATTCTGTGTGAAAGCTGTAGAGTTTCAAGTTTGCCGGACCTTTTACTGCACTGCCTAGTAGTCTAAGCTTACAGCAGAATCCTTTCTAGAATTAATTATGTGTGTAAAGCTGTAGAGTTTTAAGTTTACCAGACCTTTTACTGCACTGCCTAGTATTCTAAAGTTACAGCCCAATCCTTACCTCTCGCATTCCCACCTGTCTGCTCTATCACCCACCTACATCTCCTCCCTGTTTCTGTTTCTCTGCCTGCCATGCATTTTAGCCTCCTCCTTCTAAGTAATTTTGCCCAACCTGTTTCTTTGTTTGAGCTAGCCATCCCTCCCCTGCCTGCCACAACTTTATCCAGCTCCTTTCCTCTCCCCCTCAGGTGTGCTGTGCCCAACTGGGGCTCAGGCCTCACTGCCAGAGCAGAAGCTACAAGCCTGCCCTGGGAAGTGAACTGCAGTCCTGCTCCTGCTAATGGCAGACTGCATGGATTTTTCCCCCTGCCATAACTACTGCCTGGGATCCTCCAAACTCTGGTTTATTGCAGGGTTCAGAATCTACAGAAGCAGCCAAATTAGGACCCACAAGCCCAGCCTGTACTGAACAACTTTCTGGTGGCTCACCTGAAGCTGTGGGTCAGAAAGCTGAATACCCCCTCAGGTACACTGGTGTTTGGTGCCTTTGGACATTTCGAATTTTCAGCGCCAACACTCTGATTGGAGGATCTCAGTCTCACTGACTTCTCTCCAGCTGGTCTCCATTTTACCTTGCTTTGTTAGAGCTGCTTATCAGCACTGTTCCCCCAGAGACTTTTTGTTTTATATGGATCCAGGTGACGCTCTGACAAGCGCTTCTCTGTTGGGGACTCAAAGCCACCGAGCAGCGGTCCGTGGTTCATGCTGGCTCCCTGCCCACCCAGGGTGGACACTTACTTATACAACTAATTCTAGTCACATGACAAACAGCCTACTTTACCATTTGCTTGTTATAGAACTTGCCCACTAGAGGTATTTTTACACTTGAGTTACCTATTGCCAGTATGGGCATCAAGCTATTTTAAGTGGTTGTCTCCCACACAGCTCTACTTATTTATTTATTTAGTTAAACATCAGTTTAGAAACCTTTGAGCCAGAGGCTCATTTACAAAGGTACCTCGTCACAAAGAGGACATCAAAACAGTAGTACAAGGGACACAGTACTTACAAACAAAAAAGTTACAGTTCAATTACAATTTTGTTTCAATAGAATACAATCTCCAACGAAGCAAAAGATAACAAAAGGTGCAAAACTTATGGTCGGGGGAGAGCTGGTGGGAGTAGAAGGGAGGGAGATAGGGGAGGAGGAATTAGTAGGGAAAGGAAGGGGGGGGGAGCCGCTCAGTGAGCATACTCAACATTGAAATCACTATATTTAACTATGGAAGGAAGGCCTTTGCCCCTGTTAATACTGAGCCTTGCTCTTTTTCTACTAACACTCCTCACAGCTATGCAGGGTTCACTTGATAGTCACAGCTCACTTGACAGTGCAAAACTGACCTATGCACTGTTGGATTTTACCTACTCTAACCTACTTGTATTATACGTAAAGCATCATGAAACTACTCCTCTATTACTCCCTAGATGTCTCCTATACCTGGCTGTTGACTTTACCTGTAAACAATTCTGACTAAATATGCTCCTGGCTCCACCATTTTACTAATGGAAAATCTGGTACGTAATGCTACTGGCCTTATCTGGCCAACTGGTTGACTGGCAGAAAACAGAGAGTGGTGGTAAATGGTATACAGTCAGAAGAGATGCAAGTCACAAGTGGGGTACCTCAGGGATCAGTCCTGGGGCCAGTCCTATTCAACATCTTCATTAGTGACCTCGCAGATGGACTAGAGGGTAAGGCTTGTCTGTTTGCAGATGACACCAAGATCTGCAACAGAGTAGATGATCCAGATGGGGTGGGAGAATGAGAAGAGATCTGATAAACTAGCAGAATGGTCAGAAGAGTGGCAACTGGGATTTAATGCAAAGAAGTGCAAAATCATGCACATAGGGAAGAGAAACCTGAAGCCACTTATAGGCTGGGAGGAGTTGCTAGCAGTCACAAAGGAAGAAAGAGACTTGGGCATCATCATCACTGATGACCTAAAATCATCCAAGCAGACCTCTAAAGCAGTAGGTAAGGCTAGGGGGTGTTAGGGTGTATTAGTAGGGTATCACAAGTCGTAAGAGGGAGGTAATAATCCCTCTGTACAAGACATTGGTTAGGCCCCATCTGGAGTACTGCGCAGTATTGGAGGCCACACCTTCACAAGGACATTAACCAAATTGAGGCAGTCCAGAGAAGGGCAACCAAAATGGTGCAGGGACTGCATCAGAAGACATATGAGGACAGATTAATGGAGCTCAATATGTATACCCTTGAGCAAAGGAGGGAGAGAGGTGATATGATCGAGACATTTAAACACCTTAAGGGCATAAACAAGGATGAAAGAGTCTAACATGTTTAAATATAAGAAAAATAGCAGGACAAGAGGACACAGCATGAGATTAGAGGAGGCCGATTAAGGGGAATGTGAGGAAATTTTTTTCACAGAAAGGTGGTAGATGCATGGAATGGCTTACCACAAGAAGTGGTGGCTATGAATACAGTGCAGGGCTTCAAACAGGCATGGGATAGGCATAAGGGGAGCAATACAAATGACTATGAATAGATAGGTCACTGACAGAGCAAAGGCCGATGGCACATTTATAAGGTAGAAAAAGAAATGGGCAGACTGGATGGGCCTTGCGGTCCTTATCTGCCGTCAACTTCTATGTTTCTATGTTTCTATTATCATTGTCTGGGGACATTGAAACAAACCCCGGCCCCCAGTCCCCCTCTATTACTTTGAATATGGACTGGCTGAATGCAAACAGGCTTAGTATAGCAATTTAAACATTAGAAGCCTTCTCTGCAACTTTGCAGAACTTAAGACTTGGATGTCTGCATACAATCCTGACATTCTTTGTCCGTCAGAAACGTGGCTTAAGCCTGCCACTCCAGACTCTTCTTGCTCCCTGCCAAGCTATACTCTGATTAGAGGTCACAGGATGTCTGGCAAGGGGGGGGGGACTCAGGATGCCAGGGGTTGGCAGGGGGAGGAGAGGATTGAGTGTCCGGAGGACTGCTCTCCTCTCCTGGGGTGGGTTCCTGGGATTGCTACACTCTGTAGTGACCTCTAGTGGAGACCGGTGACACTACAAGTGAAGCCATAGGAAGGGGTGGGATGCAGCAGACGTCAGCACCATGGGTGCACAGACGTCATTGTATGTCTGCGTCCCAGGGAAACCACTACAAGAAAAAACCCATTCACAAACAGATGACACCTCTGACAGGGTCCTGCCTGCCACGACCAAACAAAGCCCATCTTGAGGGGCAGGGGCTCAACAGTGAGGTGATCTCCCTCCCTCGTTCCCTTCCTGGGGGCCCTCCATGGGTGGTAAGCCATGGTCCACCCCTGCTTCAGCCACAGTCACGGTGGGGGCTGATGGATGGCGGTATGAGACCTCCCAAAACAGGGCTGATGCTGACGCCTTCTGTGCCTCCTTCTCCAACCCTAACGGACCTCCCTCCCTCCCTTCTGGGACTCCCTATCACTCAAATTCTGACTGGGTGCCTCCTCATCCACTATTCCACCTGAAACTGGTTGAACAGTCTGCTGTACTTCCTCTCTTACTCAAAATAAACCCTAACTCTTCCCGGGGAAATGACCAGCTTGAACCTCAGCTACTGAGGGCCGCTGCCCCGCCTATCGCCTACCCTGTCTCCCTGCTCATCAACTGGCCCCTCCTTGAAGGAACAGTCCCAAGTAAGTGGAAGGTATCTACTATTGTCCCCACCCACAAAAAAGGACCCCGGGACAAAGTGGGAAACTATAGGCCTATCTCCCTACTCAGCCCTCTTGGGAAAGTGCAGGAGAGGCTTGTATACAATCAACTCCTGGATTACCTTGAGCAGCACCACCTCCTCACCAATGTACAACACGCTTTTAGGAAAGGCCACGGCACTGACACTGCCCTCATCCGGCTTACATCCGACATCCTCCAGGCCATGGACCAAGGCTCCCCTATGGGTGCCCTATTCATTGACCTATCCAAGGCCTTTGACCTGGTCAGCCACGAACTTCTCCTTTCCAAACTCCTCCAACTGGGCCTGGATAAGCACTCGCTCTCATGGTTTGAGAACTACATGACTAACAGATCCCAAAAAGTTTGCTGGAGAGGAACACAATCTGGCACTAGACCCATGAACTCCGGGGTACCCCAGGGCTCAATCTTAGACCCCCTACTATTCTCACTCTTCCTCAACGACATTGAGGGTGACTGCATGCTCAGCAACCTCATCCTCTATGTGGATGACAACGTTGTCTACTGCAGCGACCCACAACCCAATGTCATCTCCTCCAAACTTCAGGCCTGACTCTCAGCTCTTGAGGTCTGGTTCACCACAAATTCCCTAAAGCTGAATGAAGACAAAACCAAGGCTGTGCTGTTTGGGACTAGACGCCTGGGCATGGACAGAAGCGAGCTGCTCCTGCTCAACACAGCCCAAGGGAGAAGAGTAGAGGTCATAGACCAATTCAAGTACCTCGGGGTCCTCTTTGACCATGAACTGACCTATAAACCACACATCGACTCCATAGCAGTCCATCCACCAGAGGCTCGGTCTCCTCTGCCGTCTGGAAACTCCTCTGGCGAGGCGCGACGAGCCATAGCCAACTGTAACCTCCTCCCCTCCATCCTGTACGGTTCCCCCATACTACAGTTCCTCCCAGAGTTGGAGCTCAACAAACTCTCCATGATCTATCACCGAGTGGCTCTCTTTGCAACAAACTCCTCCCCTAGGAGGCACCATTGTGAGGCCCTCACGGACCTAAATTGGCCCACCCTGCAGCTCAAGCTGACCTACTCTGCTGCCTGTCTGGCCTTTAAATTCACCTCCTTTGGCCCCCCACCCCACCTGTGGGGACTGCTCATTCCAAAAGTCCAGCGCCGAACCCTGTGATCCACCACAAGTCATCCCCTTGATATCCCCTGTGTTCGCACCAACCTAGGCAAGCGCTCCTTCCCCTATGCTGCTCCTTCTTATGGGCAGCCACTCCCAGCAAGTCTATAAATAGCCTACTCTCCCAGGGTTTAAATCAGGCCTCAAAGCGTACCTCTTGGAACTTAGCCTCTGTGGGTGCAATCTCTAGCCCCTGCCTGGGCCTATTCCCTTGCTACCATCTGCTGAACCACGCCTTCCCACCTCACGAACATTGTATGGAAAAATGCTAAACGCACTGTGTACCTGTCTTAATACCTGCCTAGCCTTGTGATACCTGCTGTCTCTATGCCAAACTTTTGATACCTACTCCCCAAAATGTATTAACTAATCTACTGTACCCCATTATCTAAGTATGTATTCACTGTAACTAAATATGTTTTTTTTCTTTCAAAATTACTGTATTTTATACCTATGTATGTATTCATTGTAACTAATCCCGGGTCGCCCCTGAAAAAGGGATCTCTGGTCTCAGTGGGTTTACCCGGTACCAAAATCTAAATAAATAAATAAATAAGTAGGGGAAGAAATCCCCATCATGAATCGGAGATAAAAGAAAGACTACAAAAAAAAAAAGAGAAATGCTATGTATACGAATTGAACAGTGCTAACATTTCAAAAATCACCTGAATATGTCTCTAGTGAAACACTCGACTGCCACTGCTTGTGAATCTCTACATGTCCTCCTTCTTCTTGGGGCTTAAAAGCTTCACCTAATATGTGCCCACAATTCCCCCAAAGGAGGTCAATTAGGCTGCTCCAAGCTGCTTGAGGACTCCACCTCTGCTGCTGGCCAAAATTTATTAATTATTCTCAGTGACCTCAACCTAAATTGGTTGGGGAAATATAATAACACTTTACAATCTTTGGTGCATGGCCACAATATGCATCAGATAATTAAAGATCCTACCAGACTAGTGCAGTCTGCTGCTGGGACACTTATGGACTGGATACTTACTAACCATCTGGACAAGATTACTGCCTCAGGATTACTTCCAGACTCAATAAGCGACCACTGCCCTGTGCTTTGCAAATGGGGAACAACTAGGGCTGCTGCCCTATCA
Organism: Neoceratodus forsteri; assembly: GCA_016271365.2. NCBI lineage: Eukaryota > Metazoa > Chordata > Ceratodontiformes > Ceratodontidae > Neoceratodus > Neoceratodus forsteri. The sequence continues at coordinate 561,389,807 of CM028132.1, forward strand.
CCATGCTATATTACTTTCAGGGATTTTGCTAATTTTGATGAGGCAAGCTTTTCTACACATGGTCTCTTCTGCAAACTGGGCCCCTATTTTTCAATCATGTAAAACTGAGACTGCCCTGAATCATTTTATATCTATATTCCTATCCCTTCAGGATATACATACACCAAAACATACACCGTGTGTTAGAACCACACAGACTAGATGGTTGAATAAAGAACTCCTTGCCTCCCTCCGGATGCATTATAAAAGCTGGAACCACTTTAAAATTTCTGGTAATCATATAGACTATGACACCTACAAAGTACAGAGGAACATGTGCAAAAACAAATTATGCTTGCCAAAAGCTTGTACTGCAAAGGTCTCCTACTTGAAGCTTCCGGGGACCCTAGGAAATTCTGGGCACATGTAAAATCCTTTCTGGGATCACACCAGTCATAGCACACAAATGATATGATCCTAAATGGTGTGCACTGCAACAACCCTCTTACCATTGCAAATTCCTTCAATAAATACTTTACTGACCTCTCTAAGTACAAAGCCTGTCTCCCAGTGAACCACATCTCTCCATGTTCTGCTGAAACTAGTGCGCCTAAACATCCACCTTTCTATTTTAGGTCATTATGAATGCTGATGTCCTAAAACTACTTAACAAAATCTCTGACAACACTAGTGTAGGTTCTGACTGCCTGGAGCCTAAACTTCTGAAGCTAGCTGCTTCCTTTATTGCAGCGCCACTGACTAAAATCTTCACCTTGTCACTCTGCCATGGTCGTGTACCAGACATTTGAAAGGTATCAAAAGTTATCCCAGTCTTTAAGAAAGGAGACAAAAAGGACATTTCCAATTATAGGCCCATTGCCATTCTTTCAGCACTTAACACAATCCTGGAGAAATTAGTGACTATGCAGGTCTCTGAGTTCCTCTCAAAATACAGCCTCCTATCACCTATTCAGCATGGCTTCTGCAAAGGGCACAGCACCTCTACGGCACTACTACAATTCACTAGTGATGCCCTTACTGTGATGGATCAAGGCCAAATGACAGGTGGAGTGTTCATGGATCTTTCTAAGCTGTTCGATCTCATTGATTACCCCCTCCTACTTACCCATCTTGGCTCACTTGGCTTCTCTGCAAAATCTATAAAATGGTTTGACAGCTATTTAAGCAATAGAAGCCAACATGTTAAATTTAACTCTGTGGTGTCTGACTTTGTGCATATAAGTGTTAGTGTTCCTCAAGGCTCCATTTTGGGGCCTCTTGTCTTCTCAATTTTTATAAACAACATATCTCCAATCACCCCTGGGTGCTCAACTATTTTATATGCAGATGATCTTGTACTTTACACTTCCTCAGCACATATAAAGGAAATAAATAGTCATCTAACCTTTGCATTTCTAAAAATCCAAGACTGGATCCACAACAATAGACTTGTCTTAAACACAAGTAAAATGCAGGGCAAGCTTTTTGGACCCCCTGCCAAACTTAATGCCAGTCACAGCCTCTTTAATATCTTCATGCAAATGGCTCCTCTCTTATGCCAGCAACCTCATTTAAGTATTTAGGCATCCTACTTGATGAATCACTCAGTTTCGAACAACACATCATGACCACATGCAATTCAGTCAACATTAAACTAGGCATTGCCTACAGAACTAGTTGGATGCTCACTCCTTCTGCTAGACTGGTTATTGCCAGGGGCATTCTACACCCGTTCCTCGTGTTTGGTGCTGTCACCTATACAAACGCCTCTAAAACCACACTCAGCAAATGGGACACAACATATAACAATATCTGTCGCTATGCCTCAGCTTCCCCACACTTGAAACGCCATTGCCTGCTATATTCAGACCTAAGCTCGCCCTCTCTATCTGCCCATCATCTTCTTGCCCTTGGTACCCTACTAGATAGTATCATTAGAACTGGCCTTCCTAACTCTCTTGCAACCATGCTAGTGCCACAAACCCCTGCCTATGGTCTCCACTCCTCTGAGCTCTCTCTACTAAGTACTCCCAGGTGTAAGACTCTAAAAGGTACCTCAGCTTTCTCATGTCTGGCCCCAAAGTACTGGAACTCCCTTCTACTTGATGTTCACTCTGCCCCTAATCATGCTACCTTTATAAAAATTCATTACACTCTCCTGGTCAAGAGCACCCAATGCACCTGTTTTAACCCTCCATAGGCTGCTCTTATTTCCTGCCTGCCATGAATGATCATCTCTCTCTCTGGAACCTGACTACTGTAATATGTAGCACTTAGCATGGATGGTATGCAAAATTTCTAGTACCTACGATTGTATGAACGATGTACATTTTTTCCTACCTGTTTTCTAGCATCATATCATCACTGCTGTTACCTGAAATGTCTTGTAGATTCTCTATTTCATGTTGTTGCTCATCTTCTGTATTTTATTTATTTAGCTTCTGTTAACCAGGTAGGTACACTAGACGAGACAATTGCCTATTTTCAGGTACGACCCAGGAGAGTACAGAAATAATAGATTTAGGTATATACAACGACATTGCACAAATTAGACATGTTACAGTTCATGTGAGGATACAGATTCAACACAGCATACGAAACATGGTAAGGCATAGATTATACAGTATTAACATAACAAAAATAAACACCTTGTGCAAGATAAGAGCAGTAATGTTACAGATTCAACACAGTGTACGAGTGTGGTAAGGCATAGATTATACAGTATTAACATAACAACATAAACACCTTATGGAAACCAAGAGCAGTTCCAGGGGCACAGTATCGAAATCCTTCAGATGTGACACTATATACAGCTTAGCAACCTCTTGGAGTCTGGTCTTTTGTCCAGGAGTAGCTCCAGAGCAGAGGAGTACTGTGATGGATCAATTCATGGGGGTTTGGGGCAGCCACAGACTGAGGCAAGTTTGAGATGGTTCCATAGGGAGGAAAGGAGACACATCTGTGAGTGCGCGGCACGGACCTGGGCAGGGAAGGAGTTCCACAGTGTGGGGGCGAATGCAGCAAAGTCCCACCCACCCATTTCAGTCCATGTAGCCGGTGTCTTGAGGAGGGCTGTCCCTGGGACCTGAGGAAGTAGGAGGAGGAGACAGATGGGACAAGAAATTTCGCAAGCCCTGGAGGGGTGCCAGTGCCATGGACCTTTCCGGTGAAGCACCCTAAGACGAAGTCTATGTGGTTAGTGGGTGAGAGCCAATTTAGCCTGCTATAGAGGTTGCAATGATGAGTGAGATAGGGGGGCAGCCAGTGCAAAGCAGCAGACATTATGGTAGGCAGTGGACCACCTAGTGAGGTGGACTTTGGATGAGCGGGCAAACAAGAGGAGCCCATAGCAGAGCGAGGGTAGGAGCACCCCTCTGGCAAGTGCAATCCGAGCTGCCGGAGTAAGATAACTTTTTGCTCTGTATGCCAGACCCAGTTTGCAGTTTACAGTCTTGCAAGTATTCTGAATGTGGCGGCCAAGGTCAAGCTGTGGGTCCAGCATCACCCCAAGGTATTTAAAGTTGTCAGTAACTGGGATCTTGACCCTGTCGACACCAGAAACACATAGTGGAGTAGAGGCGGCCTTAATCTTGGCCTGAGACCCAAAGAGCATGGCCTGGGTTTTCCTGAGATTTAGAACCAACTTATGTGACAATATCCAGGATTGGATGTTCCTCAAGTCCTCGCTTAGGTGGTGATTTATGACCCCTATCTCAGGGGAGTGAGTCAGGATGACCAGGTCATCTGCATAAAAGATAGGCTTGCAGAGGATAGCAGCAGCTTGGAGTTTGTTCACGAATATGGAGAAAAGCAGGGGCCCCAAGACGGAGGCCTTGTGGGACACCCATGGTAACAGGGATAGTGTCCGAGAACTCCTTCTCATACTTAACAAGTTGCTGTCTGCCGCTTAGATAGTTGGAAAACCAGTTGAGCACCTCAGGTGATAGGCCATAGGAGCTGAGTGGGGTGGAGAGCATGGTGTGATCAACAAGATCAAAGGCCTTAGAGAGAGATCTATAACGATGGCTCCAGAGAGTTTGCCTTGGTCCATAGCTGCTCTGATCCAAGATGAGACCGTGCAAGGGCAGAAGTTGTGCTGTGCCCTTTCCTAAAGCCATGCTGCTCAGGGGACAACAGGTCATGAGACTGCAAGTACTACGAGAGTTGCCCTGCCACGACCTTCTCGAGAAGTTTGCTGACCGCTGACAGTATGGATATTGGACAGTAGTTTTCTATGACTTTGGGGTTTCCTTGTTTAAGTATTGGGACCAGCCTGGCTACTTTCCATACTTCCGGAATGACACCTGATGACAGGGACAGATTGAAGATATGGGTTACCATGGGGGCAATCTCACTGGCACCAAGACTCAGAAGTTTCGGCTCCAATCCATCATGTCCAGCACTCGAGAAGTGGGAGAGACTTGAGAGCAGTCTCTGCACCTCTTGCACCGCCACCACCTTAAAAAAGAAGGGGCGGGTAAGATGAGAATGGTGCGGCCCATTTTTCACCCTTCTCCCCTCCCCCATGGGGGAGTGACGAGGTAAAGGTAGATAGATCCGAGAAGTATTGGTTGAATGCATTTGCGATGGTCAGGGAGTTGTTGCAACTGGCACCATCGATGATCATATCCGAGGTCTCACCGCTCGGGGTCCTACTGACTATATTCTTAATGTTTCTCCAGAACCTCCTGGGGTCCCTAGCTGTGCGCAGCAGCACAGATTTTGCAAAATTCCCCTTTGGGCGCCCTAATAGCCTTCTTACACTGATTTCTGAGCATCCTATACTGCAGAAATATGGCCTGTTCTGCCGTGGCCTTGAATTTTGCCCAGCACTTATCTCTGCACTTCACAAGGGTTAGCAGACTGCCCTGCAGCCACTTTGTCACCGAGCCCCTGACCCTCCGTCTGATGAGGGGGGCATGTTTATCCTGCAGCACCCTGAACGCAGTGAGGAAGTGACTGGCTGCTGATGAGGAGTCCTGTGCATTCCATACTGCTGACCAGTCAGCATGCTGGAGATCAGCATGGTAGGAGCCAAGATCAAACCTTGAGTAGTCTCAGACCTGGATAATTTTATGTGGGATTTTCAGAGAAGGAATCTTCCACACCTCGTACACGGGGGAGTGGTCTGAGATGGAGTCAGAGAGGATGCCTGATGAGCTGATCCTCTCTGGTCGATTTGTCATGACCCACTCCAGGAGAGAGCTCCCTCCACCATTGGGTGGGCATCTAGTAGGCTCCTTAATCAGTTGCGACAGGGAGAGACCAGCAAGGAGTGGTTCATATGCTTTGGAGTTGCAACCAAGCCAGTTTAGGTTGAGATCACCTAGAATAAGAAGTTCATCATGTTGGGTCACAGCACCTACAGTATCCAGGAGGACGGACAGCCCCTCCAGGCCGCCCCTTGTTGGATTGTAGGCGAATACAACATGTGTCTTTTTGGTCATCCCGAGCAACAGCACCATGTGCAGGAACTCACAAGGGGACTGCACGGGTTGTGGACAGGGTAGCACCGACAAGTTAAGATGGCTTTTATAATAGACCAAGATGCCACCCCCCTTCTTTTTTCCTGGGCGATCAAGCCTGAGGAGGTCATAGCCCGGGAGGGCACATGCGGAGTTTGGTATGGTGGGTTTAAACCAGGTTTCTGTTATTTCCAGGATGTCAGGGGTGTGGTGGGTGACCCAAGCCAGTAGTTCTGCCAGGCTGGGCAGGATGCTACGAATATTGAGATGGGCTATTTTCAGCCCTTTGACCGCCATCCCACCCAGAGCAGCAGGGGCCATTTGGCAAGGCAGGCCAGGGTTTAGCTCGATGTCACCTGATAGTGCTAGGGTCACCAGAAGTAGCCATAGGAGATGTTTTAGGGAAGGGGAGCCATCCCTGGTGCGCAACCTGCGGCCATATCTCCTGACCAGATGTGCATGGCACTAAAAGCACCTCAGTTCAAGACTGCAGAGAACCCAGGAAGGGGGTCTGCCTTCCGCTAATAGGTTGGAGAACATGAAATCAGTTTCCTCCAGCAGGGAGCAAGTGCCCCATGGTTCACCTGCTCTAGGAACATCTGCACCAATATACCAGTGGATGCCAAGGACAGTGAGGATACCACAGGCTAGTGTGCACACGAGTGGATGCAGCAGTATTCACTTAAACAGGTACTGAGGGTTACCCATGTTCATACCAGTGATAGACTGACTGAGGGGAATGGTTCAGAAATCAGTGCTGGTCACTGGCCCCAACTCCGTGGCCAGTGGTGATTCCCACACCACTACCAGACACCTGATACCACCCTGTTTTTTGGCAGTACCTACATATTATTATTACCACCTATCTATTCTCACCACAACAGTTCAGAGCTCATACCTCCAAGAGTACCAAACTAAGTCCCTAAGTTGGTGAGCACCTGTGCTATGTTGGTAGGCAGGTCACCTGTAAAAGATTGGGGATTATAAAACAGTACAGTTCACAGGGATACTAAAGCTGTTAGAGTAGTCAAAAATATAAGCCAGTGCAGTTCAGTTCACAGGCATACTAATGCTGTTAGGGTAGTCAAAAATATAAGCCAGTGGACCCTCGACGCCCCACTAGATATAGGTGAACGTATGCCAGCCCCTCAGCAAACTGTACAGCCCTCTTAAAACAAAGATATTATCTTACACCAAACAAACTGCTTTAAATATTGTGTATTCTCTGCTACTAGTTAATGGTTGTAACACAGGGTACTGTAGGAATTGATGGAACAAATTATGCTGATATTTTTTGTCCAATCAGATTACTTAGTGTTTGCTATAATTGCAGCGCTGGATAGTATATCAATTTTAGGTTAAGTTAGAGTTAAAGACTTTATGGTGCCCAAGATCCCGCCTATGGCTAGCGCCGATTGGTGCTGGTCTATTCAGGGGCATGGCTACTGGGCATTTAATGGGAGAAGGGACCGGGGTGGGCAGGCCTAAAACCCCACGCTGCAGCAGCTCCTTCTGATGCTGCTCTCTCCAGCCCCAAACAATCCTTTCCCCCCAAAGGCACTAGCAAAGTCCCGAACAGTGTTTGTCAGGGAAGGACCACCTGGTTAACCGGTGTCTCAACCACGAGGTGCTCCTTCCTTGTCCTGAAATGCAGGGGGAGCCTCTCGCAAGAGCCGCCCACTCTTCCCTGTGCGAAACAGTCTAGAATACTGTGTTGCAAAGATCTGGCTAGCCTTTTCGCTAGCCTTGCCCCAGGTGTCACCTTGTGCAGGAGCCAATTGGCACAGCTACCTTTTCAAAAGGCAGTTTGGCACTGAAATTCAGCTGGGGCTCTACGTGGAAACAAAGGCGATGGCGTTTAGTGGATGGTCCCGAAAAACCCAGCCCACGCTGCAGCAGCTCCTTCTGATGCTGCTCTCTCCAGCCCCAAACAATCCTTTCCCCCCATAATAGCAAGGAACTGTAAGGACACAGTTGCAGTGGTTTTGAGAACAGGCCAAAAGTTTCATTTGTTCTTCAAAATGGTTGTTGGATAGATAGCCCTTAGAGACAAGTACATTAAGAGTTGATTTCAATTGAAAATGTTGATACCTGGTGACTTAACAGTCAAAAGCTAAACGAAATGATCAACAGCTGAGGTCCACAGTCACAGAATGTGTTAGAATTCCTGAAAGGGATGAACTCTGCCTACGCATATGCAGGATGTGAAATCCTTTTGTCTGTATGCGTCTTTGTCATTCAAAGAGGTCTTGAAAAGCCCAAATACAGATCATGGGGCAGGTCAGAAGAAAATGTGGATTCAAGCAGGACCCAGAGTTATTGAGTTTGTCAGACTTCGTTGCTTTACTTCTGTTTTGCTTGGGATACTTTCCATCAAGTTGATTTTAAAATGAAAAATGCAGATACCTGGTGATGATGCTTTGTAGAAATCTAGTCGAGGAGACTTTCATGGATGTGGTGAGCAAGAATGGTGTAGTTACTCCAAGCAGAAAACCATGTAAATCCACAAAAACTAAGCTACAGACACAGACAAACATATGCAGCCACCACACTGTCTGTAAATTGTTTGACTGCCTAAAATGTCAGTAACCTCCTGGGTCGTGTTTGAAAATAGTCATAATTATGGATATGGCACCTTACCTAGTTAGCAAAAACTAAATAAATAGACCTGAAATGCTGATAATCAGATGGCCAACTGGTAGCAGTGCTGCCCAAGGCAGAGCATCCAAGCCCAGGAGGGTTGGCAGCATGTTCTGCTGGTGCAGTGTCCCTCTATAGTAGACCAGGGAACTTGCGTCTCAACAGGGAGCATCTTGTATATGTGGTAGCAGGCAAAAGGCCTACATCACTGCTTTGGGGTAGAGGGAGAATCATAAGAAGAAAAAGGCAGAACCCCTCCTTACTGTTTTGATGATGACTGCTGGCACTTTCTGCTGGTGATAGCGGTAGTTGGGGCTGGGTGATCTTAGGAAAACAGGCTGAAGACTGTGAGGTAACAGGATCATAACCTGGATACTGGGAAGTCACAGGAGCATAACCTGAAGACTGGAAGATCACAGAACACAGTCTGAAGACTGAAAGGTCAAGAAAGCCCTGCCTGAAGACCTGGAGATCTCCAGAGCAAGACTGAAAACTGGGAGGTCACCAGAAACACAGCCTAAAGACTGGGAGATCACAAGAACACAACTAGAGGAATGGAAAGTTGCCAGCACACAGCAGAAGGCAGGGAGGTCACCAGAACACAGCCTGCAGACTGGGAGTTCACCAGAACATAGCCTATAGACTGGGAGAAACATAGAAACATAGAATTTGACGGCAGAAAAGGACCGCTTCGCCCACCCAGTCTGCCCATTTCCCTACCTGATGGATAAGCTGCAGATCCTAGTTAACCAGCAGCCTACTTCTTCCTACCCCAACCCCCTAGAATTGCCTTATGACTGTCCCATGCATGCTTGAATTCCACCACTGTTTTTGACTCCACAACCTCCTCTGGAAAGGCCGTTCCATACATCCACAACCCTCTCTGTGAAAAAATACTTCTTAAATTACCTCTGAGCCGCCCCTTCTATCTTCAAATTGTGCCCCTTGTTCTTGCACCTCTTTTTGAAAGATGCTACCCTCTTGGACTTTGTTGATTCCCTTGAGGTACTTGGAAGTTTCTATCATGTCCCCCTCTCCCCCTTTCCTCGAGGCTATACATATTAAGCTTCTTAAGTCTCTCTTCATATGTCTTCCGGTGCAGACCCTGCACCATTTTAGTTGCCCTCCTCTGGACAGCTTCCATCCTGTCTATGTCTTTTCGGAGATTGGGTCTCCAGAACTGCATGCAGTACTCCAGATGGGGTCTCACCAGCTGTCTGTACAGAGGGATATTAACTTCTTGTTTTCTACTGGTGATGCCACTCCCTATGCATCCCAGTATCCCCCCAGCCCTCCTTGCTGCCCTCTCACATTGCTTGCTCACCTTTAGGTCATCTGATATGACTACCCCCAGGTCCCTTTCCATTTTTGTTGTTGTTAGTATCTCACCCCCCATTGTGTACTCTTCCCCTGGGTTTTTGTTTCCCAGGTGCATTACCTTGCACTTCTTAGCATTGAATCTAAGCTGCCATACATTTGACCATTCCTCTAACCTTGCCAAGTCCTTTCTCATCCTTTCCACCCCACCTTGTGCATCAACTCTGTCGCAGATCTTTGTGTCATCTGCAAAGAGACATACTTTTCCTTCCAGTCCCTCTGCAATGTCACTTATAAAGACATTGAAGAGACCGTCTAATACTGAACCCTCATGTACCCCACTACTAACACCCCTTTTTCAGAGTGGACTCCATTTACTATTACTCTCTGTGTCCTATTCTCCAGCCAATTCTTTACCCAGGCTGTCATCTTGGGACCCACTCCCAGGCTGGCTAACTTGTATATTAATCTTTTGTGTGGGACTGTGTCAAATGCCTTGCTAAAGTCTAGGTAGGCCATGTCCACAGCCCCTCCCTGATCAACTACTTTGGTCACCCAGTCAAAGAAATCTATCAGATTTGTCTGGCATGACCTTCCTGCTGTGAATCCATGCTGCCTTGAGACACAGAACACAGCCTGAAAACTATGAGGACACTGGCACACAGTCTGAAGTCTGTGAGGTCGGTGGAACACAGTCTGAAGACTAGGAGATCATGGAAATATAGTCTGAGGACTGGGAGGTTGCCAGAACACAGCCCAAAGACTGGGAGGTCACCAGAACATAGCCTGAGCACTGGGAATTCATCAGAACGCAGCCTGTAGACTGGGAGGACACAGAACACAGCCTGAAAACTATGAGGACACTGGCACACAGTCTGAAGTCTGTGAGGTTGGTGGAACACAATCTGAAGACTAGGAGATCATGGAATTATAGTCTGAGGACTGGGAGGTTCCCAGAAAACAGCCCAAAGACTGGGAGGTCATCAGTACACAGCCTGAAAACCAGGAGGTCATGGGAACAGTACTGGAAGACTGGAGGTCACCAAAATGCAGCCTGAAGTCTGGGAGATCACTGGAACACAGTCTGAAAACTGGAGGACTGGCAAGGAAAGAGAAAAAATGCTATGTGAAAAAAAAAGATCTGGGCCAAATATAGTGGAAGCACAGTTATCGTGGTACTGGAATTTCACATATGATCAATGAAGTGATTTTCCAATACCACATATACTGTACCTTGATACCAGTACATTGTGACATTTCTACTCAAATACACATCTAATTTGTGTAGCAAGCCCTATATAAGCATCCAGTCTGGGCAGTAGTGAGCATGTTTCTGTATTGTGCATTTTGACACAGTTCAGTGACATGAAAGTTTAAATAATAATCCATGAAATTAAGTAGAACTGAAATTAAAAATAAGTGAAAAGAAATATAATTAAATAAAATTTTTTATAAAACTATCATCAGCAAATGTGTATCAATATGGGAATGTTTTATATCATACAAGAGAGTTTAAATTGCCCTGTTGAGCATGTGTACTAACATTAAAATGTATATCAGTATAAAACAATATTTTTATTAATACTGGCATGGTATGAGTATAAACAGTTTGTATCAATAAGAAATATATGTAAAAATATCTCATCAATATACAAAGAATATTTTGTTATAAGTGGCTTTATCAGTAGAAAAGGTTTAAATAAATATGAAAGCGTGTAGCTATTGAAACAAACAGTATTCAGTAATACGCATGTTTATATGCATAAGTTACAAGCATATCAAATAAAACATTTAGATCAATATAAAATGTTGATATCTGTATAAAAACATCTTCATGCAAAATGCCAGCTGCTACAAGTAAGTGTTCCTTTTTTTAGAAGAAAATATATTTGTTATTATTCTTCTTGCTTATGTAGCAAGATAGAACCATTAACTCCAAGTAGGAAATCAGGGCAGACCGGCTAGATGATAGCCCTTATCTGCCCTAAACCATGTAGGTACTGTATCTACGAAGTGTAAATACAGGAAGAAGTCAAAAGTGCAATTAACAACATCAGCTTATCAATAGACTCTTTTATTTTAGCTGCAGGGAGTTACATGCAGAGGTTGCTCTAGGCCCTTGGTTTGATCATGAACACTGTTACTAGGGGAATTGGCAGAGGTTGACAAAGGAGAGGTATGTAACACCTGCCAGTCTCCAAGGTCCCTATTGCATGATTAGTCTTATAGCTAAACAAGCCTAAAAAGTGTTGTGTAGGGACAAACAAGGTAGTTTCTGCCACACCACACTGGGCCTGCAACTATTTTCCCAGTTGCACCCTGTGGCAGCTGCTGAATACCATTTTCTGCCTGCAGAATACCACTCTCTGCCTGTATGCTTAAATAGCTTCTGTTTCTTTCTGTTGTTTGTAGTTATGTACAATTCTAACAAAAACTTTCAGTAGATGGGAAGAGATACAATGGGCATACAATAAGTAATGGAGCTGAGTTGGCTCAAAACTCTTTGTTGGGGGTGGGAGGTGCCAAACCCAGTTACATGAACCAACATGAAGGAGCACATAAGAAAAATATTTTTTGAATGTGTGTTAAAAAAAAAATATTTCTTTATTTTTTTGTTCCTTTATAAAAATTGCCACCTAGCAGCTCATGAATAACAGCACTTCATCAAAGCTCCTATGGTTCTTTCTTTATTAACTCATTTTTTACCATCTTTTGTAGATTTTCTCCCATTTTCTAATTTACTGTTTGTATCTATTGATCTCAAACATGAGTAGATGGAGGAGACTACAGATTGCTACTTTGTGCAGAAACAGTTGGCAAGAGGTGTGACCTGGAAAATATTTGGGGACTTTGTAATTTCGAGAATCCCAGAATTCCAGAATGTCAGTGGTAAAATCTGAAAAATTTGGAACTGCCAGAATGCACAGAACTTTTGCATGGGTTCCTGGGTTCCCATAGTTCTAGCCATTCTGGATTTTACTGTTTGCATGGGTCATGGCATTCCAGCTGTAACGAGGTTCTGGGAATTACCACATTCCAAGTGGATGTGGTGGCCATTACTAACCACCCTTGAATGGCCAGAATGTCTGAACCTATACAAGCAGTTAAACTGAGAATTTCCAGAACCACTGGATCGCAGAAACTCACTAACTGTTGTGCATGTTCTGGCTTGCATCAGTTGTGCATGTTCTGGCCTTCCAGTGGTTCTGGACATTCCCAGTTTTAGCACTTGCATGGGTTTTAGCATTCTGGGATTCCAGAAAGTACACATACCCTTGCTTGCCTGGTGTTGGAACATGGTGTGCCAGAAATTACCATGATTGGCCACACAAAATACTATCCAGCAGCTTACCCAATCAATTCTAGCCTTCTACTGGAAATTCAGTCTGTTCAGTTACTAGGTGAATAGAGTCGAGGCAATAGTGGATTCTATACAGACTGTTCAGTGATAATGTCAGCCAAGTTTCCAAGGTGATGACTGCGACTAATTTCTTGATCAAAGAAAATGCTTATTTCTTTGTATGCGGGTTGAAAACCTAGAGAATGAAACTCTAAATTTGTGGTTGATCAAAATGCCTGAAGGAACAGGATCTAATTACTTATTGGACCTGTTAGTGGAACACCTGCTGAAGTCTCTGGGCATAGCAGAAGAGGAGTTTTTGATTCAAATTGTAAAGGCCAATTTGGGTGGCTTTATGGAGAATGATGAAGCTACAAGGCTCTTTGAGTGATAATCGTCTTTAGTAACATTCATAAATGGGATGTGGTTTTATTTGCTACTAGATGTAATATAACTGGTCTTGAAGTATATAGGATCACTACCAATATGCTGTACATCCCAAGTTATAAGTTACCCTACAAGGCAGCACTGTTGTGAGTTGAATCTCTGAAAAAATGCCTGAAGAAGTTTGATATCTTTTAACACTGTGTATTAATGCTGTGTGGAATACAAAATGCTACTGGTGAAATTAATGCAGAATGACCATTACACCGGGGGAATTTTTGCCACAATTTCGCTGGTTCTTCTGAGGAATTCCACTTGCTGAGACCAACAGAATAATATTCTGTGAAACAGCACTTTTCTACAAAAAATTATTCTGCAACCATTTCCATGAAAAATATTGAGACCCATGGAATAATATTCTGCAGAAGAGCAATTTTCCCATGGAAAATCATTTCACAACCGTTTTCTGCTGTGGAATTCCACCATTCCATTTCCAGCAAAATTAGACAGAATTTTGGTGGAATTTCAAAAATTCTACAAAATGTAATTCTGCTGGAATTTGAAAATTCCACACAGTACTATGGTGTATCCATGTAGTCATTTTAATGTGACATTGATTGGACAGGCATATTGGATTTGTCATACAAGGGAGGGGAAAAAGAGGGAGTGATGGCCACTAAGGCCAGTGCTGAGTAATTAGGAAGGGTGGGTAACTGGATGGGCCAATGGGCCTTATTCTGCTGTCATTATCTGTGTATCTATGTATCCAGCTCAGATTCATTTCACATGTAATGGCATATCATATATGGGATTAGAGCTGCAAGAAGTTGCTTGTCTTATCACTAAGTGAGAGAGAAATGGAAAAATAAAGTGCCCCAGGCCCTGATGATGGGAACTGACTTTACAGCACTGGGAACTGATACATATTTTTTTCTATTCAAATCTTGCACTGTATAACTCCAGGCTGGAGCCATTTTATGGAACTAGTTGAACTTTTAATATAAGCCCTGTTATTTTATGCTACACTATAAATAGCATGCACATTTGCTAGATACTGTATCTAAGAATTTTATGCAAATATACATTTATACATGCTACAGAAATTTGTATATGTTCACAACCGCTTTATGGATGAACAGACTGTCTTCCATTCTTTGTCAAAATCCAGATGACTACATTTGGTTAGCCAATAAAATAAAAAAAAAATGTTGACAAGTCACAAACCTGCTGTAAGTCATGGAAAAATGTGAAGGCAGTGTGGTTCAAGGGTTAATGCTTCCTTGTTCATGCATTTAGACACCTTTGCTCCCTGTGTTCTGTCCCTCCTTGTTTTAAAATTAAGTAGAAGCAGACACACACACACACACACACACACATTTTGAAACCAAAGAGGTTGCATGTCTGGGTTAAGAAATACAGTAATAAAATAAAAATTTCAACTGGAACTGTACTCTACCTTTAGGCTTAATAGGCACACAAAAATTCGAATCATTTCCTGATTTGAAAGAGTAGTTTTAAGTAATATTGCATTTGGCTGGAAATGAGCTGTGATTTGAGCTGCAGATGCACTGACTGCAGGAGCAGCAGTGACTTTTAACTGAGTTGTCAGTGAACTGTACATCCTATGAATTGTACCAGGAATCTGCTCTGATATTGCATTCTGATGTCTTCATGCTGGACAACAAACTTCCTGTGTTCCCTTTTGAGCATATGTTTGTAATTATTCCATGCCGACCTGCTTCTTTGTGAAAAGAGGAGAGGCTGGCTTTTGTAGACTACGGAACTGGTGCAAGCCCTGGGTGTGCCAACGATATGGTGCTTGTGGCAGTCTAAAGGGATTTTTCTACCAATTGCAGCAAAGTGATGCTCACATGACCATATTTTCATAGGCTAGCGTGTGCAATGGCGGGGACCCTTTACATGAAGCTTGTTGCCAGAGTTTGAAGCAAGCTGTTGTAAACTGGGTTGATTTTCACAAATGCACCCAAGATTAGAAAATCAGGTGTAGTTGTGGCAATTGGCAGTGCCGCAATTGTGGTGGCATGAGGGTTTGACACAGGGCTTGAAGCTCGCCCTATGTCAACCTTTGAAAATCCTGCCCAAGGTATCTACTACAAATTACATTTAACTTTAATGTTCTCTATTTTTTTTTTTTTACTTCCTCCTGTTATTGGTCTTCTAATTATTTCAGATAATGCAGCACTTGTTTAACACTGCTTTTCAGAAAGCATCTGTCTTCCCCTGTAACATAGCTTGAGACTGAGAAGTGTACCACTGACATAGATGTGTAGCATTACTGTGAGGCCTAGTTGGGGAATACTGATATGCAACAGGAGGTAACAGTTCTCGTGAAAAAAAAAGAAAACAAGATTTGACTGGTGCCAACAAGGATGACCTTGCTTTTTTATGTTGACAATCTTTGTTTATTCCTGTAGCAGGCCTTACTGCTTCACCAATCTCACTGTTATAACCTGACCACATCCAATGTCAGTGTTACATATTTTTTTGTGTACAGTGCCCACAGGGAAGTCTTTGATGCAGCACACTGCTTTTCAGTAATGCTCCCTGTACTATACACATTGGTTCAAGTCCAACAACAGCAGGCAATCAGTTTCATCCCCCAGCACCAAACTCGCTTACAGTATGCTCCCCTCCATATCACCACTTTATTTATCATCTGATGGTCCAGGTTGGACTTTGGACCTGTGAGATAGTTAAGGGAGTTGGGTGGAGAGGGCCAGGTATTTTTTATTCCCTGATGGGCCAGGTTGGGCATCAGACCCATCAGGTAGTTTAGGGAAGGGAGGCAGAATATTTTTCTCTGACGGGCTGTGATGGGCTTGGGATTTTTTGGTTTTTTGTTAATTTGTTTATGCTCCTCCAGTACAGGCCCTATAAGTCTGGTCCAACTCCCCCCCCAGCCTCATCATCCAACATCCCAGGGATTTAGTTTGACCTTCATTCCTCCCCCATGCCCCCCACCCAGTTTTCAGGTCAGCAGCTCCCTTTTTTCCTGCCAGTGAATAGATCCAGTTCCTGGAGGGAGGACCCTGTCACTGGTGCAGGGCCTGCAAGGGGTCAGTCCTCTCATCATTGTTCTGTCTGGGATTTTCCCTCCTGATTTTCTCCCTTGGGATACCGGATCTTGAGTGGTATGCAAGCTCACATGCAAGCGTGGAACACATCATCACTAGCATCCCCTGCCCCATAAGCCTCTCCAAGCGCACTGCAGTTACCCAGGTGGCAGTATTGGCACCATCTCTTCTCTCCCGGACTTCGGGCTGAGCACTGGAAGCAGTAGATCTTATATCGTTTCAGTGCTCTGCTCCTGCTCAACTTGGAACCAGGGCAAGTAAATGGTGCTGCAGCAGCCGGGAATCAGGACGGAAGCAGGGCTTAGGCTGACTCCATAACCGGGCTCCCTGGTGCTCGCCTTTGCTCTCGCTCCTAGCTGCTGCTAGCCCTGACACCCACGGCGTTCTCCCCACCCACCCCACCCATCCCCCACCGTGTTCGGCTCTTACTTTATAGGCTGAAGAAACCAATCAGGTTATTTTTACTATCTCCCCACTTTCCCATTGGCTCGTTATATTAACTAGCCACAGGGGGCGCCCAAACAAGCCTTTCCTTTTTTCTCTTCTCTAGAACATTATTGTAAACTTTTTACTGTTCAGCACTGAAAGCTTCTAGACTGCCCTGAACTTTTTTCCATAGTCTTTCAGCCAGAATAACTCTGATCTCTCTTATACTATAACTGGCTGCCTAAATCCTTTCTCCCCTTCCCTCTAAATTTGTGCAGCTCTCCTCACATCTTGTTAGTCCCCCTGCCTATTGCCTATAACAGTCTCTCTCAGCTTCACTGCTCTCCCACCCTACTGACAAAAAATCTTAGCTTCTTTAAATCCCTTATAACTTCTATGCTAGGCAAGCCACTGCACACTGTACTGCTCTTTTCACAACCCTCACCTCTGGCTCTTTTCTGTGTCCCTCAGTCCTGCTCTTTCTTAAAATATGTCTACCACTAAATACTATTGCTTGTTCTGGTCATTGCTAGCTACGACCTCTCTACTCTTATCTCTGATGCTACTCAGCATCCTTATTGTACCTCACACCAAAGATCACACTCAAAGCAGTTTTGCGCATCTAAATGACTTTACCTACTCCAATATGCTAATCCTAACTGAATATTACACAGACACAACTCCTGCTCTCCTCCCTAAACTACTCATCTACCATGCCACAGCATCCACCGCCAAATGATGGCGTACCTATTGGCGGAGCTGTACCAAAACTGTACTGCATAACTTAAGGTATCTCATATTGCTGGCCCTTATGCTGTCTGGTGATACAGAATTGAACCCAGGCCCTGAAACAGGCATATCACCCTTAATCTGCTCTAAACATAATATGAAAGGCCTTCGGCATAGTCCACCTTAATATCAGGAGCCTTCTCCGCAATCAGGCAGATCTTGAAGCCTGGGTGGTTAACCACCAACCAGATGTGCTCTGCCTATCTGAGACATGGTTAAGGCCCTCGATCCCTGATACCTTTTGCTTGCTTCCAAACTACTCCCTTCTTGGGTGCGACAGACCAACTCCTAAAAGCAGTGGGGGTGTCGCAATCTATTACAAAAGCAACCTGAATATGACTATGTTAACTAACAACAAAAACTCCTTATGTGAATATATCCATGCTATTCTTATACTCGGAGAGAAAAAACTCCACATTGTAAGTGCCTACAACCCACCTACCAGTGGAACACAAGGCCTAGCTGATTTGCTGGTTCAAACAGCTGCACTTGCGGGGAATAATGAACTCATCATTCTCGGCGATATAAATCTAAACTGGTTTGGCAAAGCTCATGACTCACTTCAGTCCCTGGTACAGAGCTACAATTTGCACCAAATCATTACTGAATACATAAGGGTATCAGCTAACACAGACTCCAGCACCCTTATTGACTGGGTCTTAACGAATCGTGTGGATAGAATTGCAAAATCTGGAACCATGTCTGACAATATCAGTGACCTCTCCCCCGTCTTTTGCATATGGAGCACCTCCGCATACTTCACGTCCCACCAAAACTATATATGTTTCAGAAATTATGCTAACTTAAATCAAGGTAATTTCCTATATGATGTGTCCCACACTGACTGGTCCCCTGTCTTCCACTCTACTAGTGCTGAAGACGCCCTGCATGCCTTCCTGAGCAGATTCATCCTCCTTCAGGATAAGCATACCCCAGTCGTCACTAGGCGCGTTCGTGGTACACAAACCAGATGGCTACACAAAGACCTCCTCACTGCCTTCAAAAACAGGGTAAATACTGGAGAAAGTTTAAAGCATCTGGTCTCCCAGCCGACTATAACAACTATAGAGAACAGCGATCAAAATGCAAATCACAAATTAGACTTGCAAAAAGCCAGTACTGCAAAGGCCTCCTGCTGGATGCAGCGGGGGACCCCAAGAAATTTTGGTCTCATGTCAAGACCTGCCTCGGCTCAAACAAAAGGCCACTAAATATCGACATGATATTAAAAGGCGTCCATTGCAATGTCCCAGGCACCATTGCCAATGCTTTTAATTCTTACTTCTCTGACCTCTCTGAGCCACAAATACTCTCCTCCCTAACTAATACCTGAAGCCCCCACCCAAAAGTAACCTCACAAATGCCTACCTTCTACTTTAAAGCTATATCGAAAATGACATCCTCAAACACCTAAACTCCATATCAGACAGTGCTGCTGTTGGGGCTGACCATCTTGAGCCTAAACTCCTCAAACTGGTGGCACCTTTCATCTCAGGACCTCTGGCTTGCATATTCAACCTGTCCCTGAGTGAAGGCGTGGTGCCCGAGGTATGGAAACTTGCCAGAATCACGCCAGTATTCAAAAAAGGTGACAAAAAAGTCATAGCCAACTATAGACCAATAGCAATATTGTCAACACTTGATAAAGTCCTTGAGAAACTCATCTCAGCTCAGATCTCAGAACACCTCACAAAACATAACCTACTGCACCCAAACCAGCACGGTTTCTGAAAAGGTCATAGTACTCAAACTGCTCTTCTGCAGCTGACTAATGATATTCTTCAAACTATGGACCAGGGTCACCTAACTGGTGCAGTTTTTATCGACTTGACAAAAGCCTTCGATCTAGTCAACCACCCTCTTCTGCTTGCCAATCTCCACTCCCTGGGTTTTTCGCACAGTGTTATAACTTGGTTCCATAGCTACCTATCAAACAGGCATCAAACCGTGAAATTCAATTCGGCCACCTCA
Organism: Neoceratodus forsteri; assembly: GCA_016271365.2. NCBI lineage: Eukaryota > Metazoa > Chordata > Ceratodontiformes > Ceratodontidae > Neoceratodus > Neoceratodus forsteri. The sequence continues at coordinate 561,409,213 of CM028132.1, forward strand.
GAAAAAGCTCTCATCAATATTGGTGTACCGCAGGGTTCTATCCTCGGACCCCTGATTTTCTCAATGCTTGTTAACAACATTCCTCAAGTGGTATCCTCCTGTTCCTCGCTGCTTTATGCCGATGATCTTGTCCTTTATACAAACTCAGATAATGTCCACTCTATTAATCATAAGCTCTCCATGGACCTACAAAATATTCAATCCTGGATCACCAAAAATAAGCTTGTCATAAATGTCGCTAAGACCAAGGCCATGCTCTTTGGTTCCTCTATTAAATTAAAACAGCACCGTAAATCTTTCCAGGTCACCTGGTCGGACAGCTCCCCACTGGAGATGGTAACTTCTTTCAATTATCTAGGGGTCTTACTCGATGAATCCCTCACCTATGATGCCCATATTACCTCCACCTGTAAGGCTGTGAATGCCAAACTGGGCTTAGCCTACAAAACAAGCTATATTCTTACCCCCACTGCTAGGACTGCCATTGCTAGAGGAATCCTTCTTCCATCACTTTCTTATGGATCCGTACTCTATACAAATACATCTAAAGCTAATCTTCATAGGTGGGACACTACTTACAACAATATATGCCGCTACGCCTCTGCTTCCTCAAGGCTAAAACATCACTGCTTGCTGTACTATGATCTCAATTGGCTTTCTCCCACTGCACAACGTCTCCTCTCTCTTGGGAACCTGAAAGTGTACTTCGATCTAGTATGCCCACCTACCTAGCCTCCCTGCTAATCCCTCAGCCCATCTCTTATGGTCTCTGATCTACTGAACTTTCCTTGTTTTGCATTCCCAGATGTAGAACTACCAAAGGGAAAACAGGCTTCTCGCATGTAGGCCCCTCCTACTGGAACTCGCTGCCCCTAGATGTTCGCCTTGCACCTAATCATGCCATGTTTAAGAAATTGCACCGCTCCCTCCTTACCACTTGTGCTCAATGTACCTGCTTCAACCCTCAATAGGTCCAGACTTATCCTGCCCTGACCACCTTGGTTACATCCTCTACAGTGTGAGACTACACTTCTCTCCCCCAGCCTCACTACTCCCATCCCAACTTTACCTCTCCTTCCTGCCCCTTCCAAACTAATACCCTATCATTCTCAGTACCTTGTTATAATGCCACCGCTCAATTTGATTTCTTCTCTATGTACCTCATATCCTTGTTATTACTATGTTAATCCACACGTGTGCACTTATCTACTATTGTTTAATTGTAAACCAATTATGCCTTGTATCGTTATTTTGTCCTAAATTTGTCTCACCTTATGCTTGCGATGTACTGCATGGCTCCTGACACTGTATTCTATGTAACTGTTATCTCTCTATGTTGTTCTGACCCCCCAGGTCTTGCCTGAAATGTATTACGCAGCTCCTGACACTGTACTCTATGTAACTGTTATCTCCCTTTGTTGTTGACCTCCCGGGTCGTGCCTGAAAATAGTCACTTTCGTGTCTAGCGCACCTGCCCGGTTATCAAAAAATAAATAAAAAATAAATAGCACCAGAGGTGGGAGAGCACCCTCTGAGACACTCAGTCTTCCTCTCCTCCCCAGCTGGCCCCAACGACCCAGGCTCTGTTTCAAACCAGGGTTGCTAGTGTGGCCGCAGATGTGGTGTCCAAAGCCTTAATCCTCTGTGCCACTGTAGTAGTGGGCTTGGGATTCTTCATGTTGTTGGGAAGGGACAGATTTTTTTTTAATTTTCTGATTAGCTGGGTTGGGCACTGGACCCATAAGGTAGTTTGTGGAAGGGGGCAGATTATTTTTTATTCCATGAAGGATCTGGTTGGGTACGGGACCATTCTGCTGTGCAGCAGGCCAGGTTGGAGCGTGTATGGTGTGTGTGGTCCCTATGTGCATATTGGGATGTGTGCAGAGCTGAGAATGAGCACTGAGAAAAGGAAAGAGCAATAGAGGGGGAGTCAGTCAGTGGAGCTGGGATCACTGGCACTTGGGGCTACAGCCACAGATGTGTGTGTCATATGTCACCCTTGGTCCAGTCTCCCACACTGTTGTGCTGTGAGCAGGAGTAGGTAGAGATGGCTGAACAGGCTGGTAATACTAGCAGCAGCACAACAGCAACCCAAGTCTCCTGTGCAGTGTTGTAGACGTCTACTGTGACACAAGTGGATGGGCACGGGGAGAGTAGTCTATTACTACCCTGACTATTCTATCTTCCACTCACTGCTTTGCTGCTACTCTTCCTTGTCTCCTGCTGGCTTAATACATAGGCTAACTTTGACATGAGACCCCTAGTTGGAGGGAGGGGATAGTTTTTTTGTTCCCTGATGGGCCAGGTTGGGCACTGGACAGGTAAGACAGCTGTGGAAAAAGAAGGCCAGATTTTTTTTTTATTCTGCCAGGCGGGATTGGGCACTGAATCCATCAGGTTGTTGGGGGAGGGGCACCGGGTTTTTTATTCTTGATGGGCTAGGTTGGGCACTGAACCTGACAGGCAGTTTGGGGAAGAGGAGCAGATTTTTTTGTTCCTTGACAGGCTGTGTTGGGTACTGGATCTGTTCAGTTGTTGGGAGGAGGGGAACATATTTTTATATCCCCTGACAGGCTGGGTTGCGTACCAGACCCATCAGTAGTTTTGGAGAGAAAGAAATATTTTTTATTCCCTGATGGGCCAGGTTGTATATTGAACCAGTGAGGTAGTTGGAGGGGGTGGGGAAGAGGGCCAGACTTTTTTTTTTATTCCCTGATGGGTCAGGTTGGGCATGGAATCTGTTTTGTTCTTGGGGGGAGGGGACAGACTTGTTTATTCCCTGATGGACTGGTCACTGGACCCATCAAGTAGTTGGCAGAGGGGGCCACATTTTTTTTATTGCCTGTCGGACTGGGTTGGGCACCAAAAATTCTATTGCATTCTGCATTCCCAATGCTACCAGGATATAACTCTTGTGCCTTGTAAAACACTTTGGGATATACTGTGTATGAAAATCATTACATAAAACCAAAAGCTATTATATTCTTCAGTCCCTGCACTACTAGACTCTAACTCCTGTGCTTTGTAAAGCACTGGACCGGTCATAGCTGGGGTGGGAGGGACAGATTTTATTTTTCCCAGGCAGACTGGGTTGGACACTGAATCTGTTGGGTAGTTTTGAGGAAGGGAACAGATTTTGTTTTTATTCCCTGGGAAGAAAGGATGATAAATTGATAATGCCCATACCCACAGTTTTTCCCAAAAGACTTCAGTTCTGATGGGTGCTGTCAGACAAAGGTGGTGGCCCGGGGCAGGTGCTCCACTACTCAAAATGCTGGCTTGCAGCACACATGGCAGTGTGAACCCTGTGTGTGTGTCAGTCAGAGTGCAAAGCTGAGACTGAATACCGAGAAGGAAAGACAGTGAGACAGGGAGAGTCAGAAGACAGAGCTGGGATCATGTGCACATGGGAATACAGCCTAGGATGTGCATGCTGTCAGTCCCCTTTGGTCTGGTGTCCCACTCCAGTGTGCTGACCTACAGGTCAGAAGCGATAGAGAGACACAAACTCATTGGTAGCAGCAGCAGAACGGCAGTGGGGGTGGGATGTATTTTTTTTTTATTTTCTGGCAGGCTTCTTTTATTTTCTGGCAGACTCTCTGACAGGCTGGGCTGAGTACTGGACCCACCAAGTATTTTTCGGGATAGAGCCAAATTTGTTTTTATTCCTTCATGGGTCAGGAACTGGATCCATCAGGTTGTTAAGGGAAGGGAGACAGATTTTTTTCCCTTTGACATACCTGTTTCCTCCCTAGACTCATTAGGTGATTGGGGGGGGGCAAAAGGGGGGGATAGATTTTCTGACAAACTGGATTGTCACTGGATCCAGCAGATACTTGGGGGACAGGCCATATTTTTTATTCCTTCCTGGGCCAAGTTGTGCTTCAGACTCATCAAGTAGTGGGAGAGGGGGACTATAATTTTGTAATTCCCTAATGGACCAGGATGGGCACCAGATATTCTATTCTGTTCTGTAGTCCCTGAACTTCCAGTATGTAGCTCCAATCCCTTTGTAAAACTCTTTAGGATGGGTGGTCACGTGATGGCAGCCTAGGAAGAGCAGCTCATCCGATCAGCTCCACTCGCAACCTGGTTTAACAACCCTCAATCAATATAAAACTGTGTCTTTCTCTGTGGTATCTACTTGTGGAGTGTAAGAGTCATCGCCGAATATTGAAAATCTGTCAAAAATGGAAGCTTATATGAAAAAACAAACGGTGAAACATACGCCGCCTCCATCTCCGGAGAAGGAGCAGACTGCAAAGCACCCTCGCCAGGGACCTAGCAAGCAATCAACCTCGGGTCACCAATAGAGAGAGAGATTTCTAGAAATAATTGCACTACTCCAATCATCGGTCAAGAGATTTCCACCGAAATTCAATGTTTCAAATCCGCGCTTGAAACCATAAGTATGAGGGTGGGGGATAATGAGATTAAAATCAAATCAGTGGAACTCAGAGTGGATAAGCACGACCTTAAGAGAGCCTCCCTCACTAAGTGAATTAAGAACATTGAGGAAAAGCTCGAGGACTTGGAGCGTCGGAGCAGGCGAAATAATTTGATTATTTTCGGAATTCCCGAAAAAGAAGAAGGTACAGCGCCTATTCAGTTTGTCCAGAAACTGTTTGAGAAGATCGTGGGCCCTCCTCCAAATGGTAACTATATGGTTGAAAGAGACCACAGATCGCTTCGCCCCATCCAGTGCCCAACCAAGACCGATTATTTGCAGGCTACTGAATTATGTGGACAAACAACATATACTGAGCAAAATCAAATCCCTACAAGAAGTAACATGGGAGGGAAAGAAAATTAGAATTGCTCAGGACCTACCTCACTCTGTGCGGCTTAAAAGATAAAGTTTGCACCCCATTGTCTCTAAGCTGATAGCCGCTGGTGTCCAATTTAGGGTAAAATACTGACTTTGCTTCAAGCTAAGATAAAAGAACAGTGGCACTCCTACGAGTCAGTGGAAGTAGCACAAGTTGAGCTTAAAAGAGCCCTACCAGATTTGTTCAAGTGAATACACCGGCTATTTCAATAAATCAGACAGACCAGCAGTGTGTCCTGTTCAAGAATATGCTAGACAGAAGAATATGCGTGAGAGAAATGCCGGCTTCTCTCACTTAGTTATTCATAATTAAAATTCCCCTGCGTCCTGCAATGTGTGCATTCTGTACCCCGTTCAGCAATATGCTCGTCCGTGGCTGATTTTAACTTCTACAGATGCGGGCAGAATGGCATTCGCAAATGGTGGAAAGATGTGCTAAGCTTTTTCCCTGGTGAGTCCTGCACTATCGCATCTATGGCCCCGAGCATTTAGTCAAGAGCATCAGTTATTGGAATAAGAATAATCAGAGATTATACATCGAGGCTTTTTTCTACTGCTTCCATCACCAAGCTTCTGAGGACTGATGTTCAGCAGTGTGTCAACAGTGTCAAGCTCTGTTACTTTGGAAAGGTTGCAGCAGCTCTCACATGAGTTTTCATCGCTTATAGGGGCTGTCAAGATTGATTATAATTTTAGTAGGTATCTGTTGCCCTGGGAGATAATGACTGCTAATGCTTCCTGCCAGAGACAACAGGAATATCGAGGCATTATGGGACCTTCTTCCTCTCGTGATTATTTTCATCTTATAAAACTTTAAAGGTTTGGGGTGAGCTTATGCATTGATGATTGGTTAATGAGAATTTTGTAAATGGATACCAGGGCTGTTTATTTGATCTCTGTTTTATTCATTCACCCAGTTAAAGATTACCCTACCCTTGCGGAAATTCAAGAATTTTTAGGCTCGGTTCCTCTGATCAGGGTTGCAAATTCTGAGGTGAGCCAGTTAGGATTCCTAATCCAAGAGTCAGAGGTGAAACTTGCGATGTCCCAATTAGCTGGGGATAAAGGCTACAGCCTTTCGATATTTGCAATACGGTTACTTTCCCACTAGAGGGGGATGTTGATTAGGAATAGGTTGGCTTGATAGTTGAGAGGAAGGCATCAAGGGTGCTAGGGATAGATGTAAAAGACAAGTAGTACTGAAACACTTATTGACTCTTAACTGTGATGTAGTATGTTTACAAGACATACATCTTTATAGAGAGGATATTAGGTTATTTACCAAACATTGGGTGGGCCAAGTGTTTGGTGCAGGCATCTCCTCAAATAAAGGTGGTGTAGCTATTTTATTCCACAAAAGGACTCCCTTTCAGCTGGAGAGTGAGATATGGGATATACGTGGCCGGTATATCTTTCTAGTTGGAATCTTAGCCTCTGAAAAGGTGGTTATTGGCACAATTTACTGCCCTAATATAGATTCTCCACAGTTCTTTATACAGTTGCTGGATGTCCTGAATAACTACGCATCACTGAAATTATTGATAGGAGGAGATTGGAACATTACGCCTCATCTATATCTAGACAGACCTGATAATAAACGTGTTGGACTCTCCCCAGCTCAGAGAGCCCTGAGAGAAATAATGGATAGTCTGGGCCTCATAGATGTTTGGAGGTTGATCAATGGGGAAACACGGCAATATACATTCTTTTCTACCCCGCATAAATCAGGTTCAAGAATTGACTATTTTCTAGTTAGTACTGATGTACTTCCCTCGATTACAGATGCCAGAATCAATCAAAATATCATGTGGGACTTTATGTGGAGATTTAATAATCACTTACCACAGATACCCTTCATTCAGGAACATCTGAGAAATTTTATAACACACTTCCTAGTTAGCAATTTAAACTCAGGTCCTAAAATAGATATTGTCTGGGTAACTCTAAAATGTGCACTCAGGGGTGAATGTGTCCGGATATCTGCTACTAGGGCCAGGAAGTCCAAAATGCACCTAACTGAAACTATGAATGCTATTAGGGATCTAGAAAACAATATTACACAACACTCTACTGAGGCAGACTGGGTTAAATTACACCAACTTCAAGCCCAATACTCAGCAATGATGATGCAGAAGGCAGAATTAGCACTCCATAGAACCAAAATAAAGTACCTGGAGTCAGGGGAAAGGGCAGATAAATTACTGGTTTTTAAATTAAAGCAGTTAGATTCCAGCCTATTTATAGCTGCAATACAAAAGGATGGAGGAGATGCCATAGTGAGGGATCCAAGGGAAATTGCTGCCATTTTTAGAGAATACTTTTAGCGGGTCTATTCTACGGAGGTAAAGGACAGACCTACCTTTGCGGAAATTCAAGAATTTTTAGGCTCGGTTCCTCTGATCAGGGTTGCAAATTCTGAGATGAGCCAGTTAGGATTCCTAATCCAAGAGTCAGAGGTGAAACTTGCGATGTCCCAATTAGCTGGGGATAAATCCCCAGGACCAGATGGTTTATCCACCAACTTCTACAAGGCCTATCCTGATATGATATGCCCCATCATAACTAAGGTATACAACCTCTGGTTCAGAGAAGGTATCTCGGATTCAACTTTTCTAGAAGCCCCTTATCACTCTTATCCCTAAACCAGGACGAAACCCTGTCTTACGTATTGATTAAGCCTGTATCACTGCTGAATGTTGACATTAAAATTCTGGCCAAAATATTAGCTAATCGGCTTGCTCCACTAATGAGTAGTCTGGTTAGTGATGTGCAAGTAGGATTCATGAGTGGAAGACTATCCAGTGACCATTTACGTAAGATCCACCATCTAATTGTACATGCCCAAGGTTTATAGTATCCAGCGGCGTTATTAGCGTTAGATGCGGAAAAGACATTTGACCGAGTATCCTGGGATTTTCTCTTTGCAGTACTTGATAACTTCGGTCTGCTTAAAGAATTTCTAAATTGGGTCCGGGTTTTATACTGTGCCCCCACAGCACGAATATGGTGCAACGGTATACTGTCAGCTCCCTTCCCATTGACATGTGGTACAAGACAGGGTTGCCCATTATCTCCTCTCTTGTTTAACCTATATCTTGAACCTTTGATTCGTAGGCTAATGGCCTCACAAGATATTAAGGGAATCAAAGTAGGCAACAGGAGATACCTTATTTCTGCCTATGCAGATGATCTGCTTATGCATTTAGAAGAACCGGAGATGAGTATACCTGTAATACTGCATGAAATTAAAAAATTTTCTAGAGTTTCCAATTATAAGATCAACGTCTCCAAGACAAAGCTTTTCCCGCTGAACAACAGATGTTACCCTAATGTAGCACGGGAGCAGGGTCTGTCTTGGGAACCGAAAATGCTGACATATCTCGGTGTTAAGATCACCAGAGAGATAAGTTCAATGATTAGGGAGAATCTCCACAATCTCATGAAAATCATTAAACAGGATTTAATCAGTTGGGAACAAATGCCCCTATCACTATGGGCTAGAATAGAAACAGTTAAAATGAACTTACTACCTAGGATTTTCTATCCTCTAAATATGCTGGGATGTTACCTGCCTAAATCCTGGTTTGAGAATCTCCAGAAGATGATTAATGTATTTCTATGGAAAGGGAAAGCAGTGAGGAGATCATACCAGAAACTTACAGGTTTGAAAAAGCAGAGAGGCCTTGCCCTCCCTTCATTCTTTAAATACTACATTGCTTTACATGTAAGTAAAATAGTGCAATGGAATAAGTAGAAACACATTATTATCTCCGCAGTCTTACATTCCTCTCTGGATCCTTATTGAAAGAGACTTAGCTCTTAAATATTTGCCATCATTAACTGCGATTCCATATCTCACTGTCAAACTCCTCCCCAGGCCATTAAAAAACACACCTATCGGGTGGTCACTAAAAGCTCTTCAGCAGGTCCGAAAGCTCTTCAGAGTAAACTGGCAGAATTCACCAGAGTGACCCTTGACACAGAATGCCCACTTTCTAATACAGCGAGTTCTGATACCCACCAGGTTTTGAAGGCCACTGTCGGGACTAATGCTGGGAGATTTGGCTCCCAAGGGGAAGTTAAAAACATATGAGTGTGCCTGCACCAAATTTTCAAATTAAAAGGACGTAATTTCAAGTTTCGACAAATTTCTGACTCGATAAAAACCCACCTGCATAAAAGGGAATCACGGGTAGAAAATAGGGTTGAGCTATCTGCCTTGCTTAAAAGAGCTGATCAACCCCACTCTATTTCTAGAATTTACAACACATTGCAAAGGCTAGATGTTAACCTTCCTTCTGGTGTCAGTTACTACTGGAAACAAAGACTCAGAATGACAGATGATAAGGCAACATGGAAACGAATATGGATACATAACCATAAATATATCAGACAAGACAGATGTAAACTTCAACAGTTTTTTATCATGCACGATATGTATTACACGCCAGTGAAACTTTACAGAATGGGTAAATTAGCATCTCCCATTTGTAATAGATGTGGAATTAAAGAGGGAGATATTCATCACGTACTATGGGAATGTGCTAAGATTCAACCCTTCTGGATGGCAATTAGTGCTTCATTATCACGGATTACAGGTTTGAAGGACTTTTTTATTCCAGAAACCTGCCTGTTGAATAATGTTCATATTGGTATGACTGAAAAGAACAAGTCGTATATGGCCATAATATCAGCCACGGCAAAAGCTGTCATTCTGAGACATTGGAAAGACACCACCACACCGACAACTATAGAATGGTACAAAGAAATAATGCTGGCATTACAGTTGGAGTCACATATAGCCAAGATGGCTAACAAAGGTTTGTCATTTGACTCCAAATGGGGCCTCTTGGATGCTGTTTTGGCCTCATGGCAGGCCAAGACCTAATTATAGGAACTATCCCATAGCCATATTTACTTACCTATCCAGGTCTTCCCCTTTTATGGTGTCAGCCAATTTCAGGTTAAGTGGCGTGTGGATGCTGTAGTGGATGCTGGGGGGGGAGAGGTTCGGACAATTTTATCTGTTGGGTTAACTTGATGTAGGCTTTTTTAATACGGTGTACCTTAATAAGACCGGTTGTTTTAGTGTTAATATGTTAAACTACTTTTAATTGGTATATGCCTACCGGTACAATGTTTCTCAATGCATGTATTGTTAACGTGATGATAATAACAATAAAATAAAATGAATAAAAAATTAAAAAAAAAACTCTTAGGATAAGTGAGTATGAACAGTCCATGCATGCCCTATCATAATCTAACTCCTATGCATTGTAAAGCAACTGACCTGTCAGGTAGTTGAGAGGAAAAGGACTGCTTTTATTCATTCCCTGATGGGCTGGGTGCCGGGTCACCAGATTTTTGGAGGAAGAAGGCAGATTTTTTTTCCCCTGACTGACTTGATTTGTGCAAAGGATCCATCAGGTTGCTGGGCAAGTTTTTTTTAAATTCCTGGCAGTCTGGGATGAGTACCACTCTTATCAGGTAGTTGGGGAATGGCCAGATTTTTCTATAAACTGTGAGGGGAGGATTGAAAATCAATGATGCCCATAGCCATCTTTTTTTTTCCAAAAGACTTTGCTTTTGATGAGCACTGTCCAGAAAGAGGGTTGTCCAGATGGTTTTCCCCCTGAGAGGCTGGGTTGGGCACCTGATCCATCAGATAATTGGGGAAGGGGGCCATATTATTTAATTCCCTGATGGCCCAGGCTGGGCTCCATATTTATCAAGTAGTGAGGGAAGGGGACTATATTTTTTTAGTTCCCTAATGGGCCAGAGTGGGCACCAGAAATTCTATTCTATCCTACAGTCCCTGGACTATGAGAAGCAACTTCTGTGCCATGTAAAACACATTAGGATCTGGTTAGCATTAAACTCAAGATTTAAAACTATGAACTCTGTTATATTCTATAACCCCTGTGCTGCCAGAATCCAATTCATGTGCTTTGTAGGGCACCAAAGCTGTCATGTAGCCAGAGGAGAAGGATGCATTTCATGTATTCCCTGATGGACTGGGTCGGGCTTTAGATCATCAGGTTGTCGGAGGGAGGGGAACAGATTTTTTGTATTCCTTTATGGGCCAGTTTGTGGACCGGATCCATCAGGCTGTTGGGGTGGAGGGGGGGGGGACAGATTTCTTTTATTTCAATCCTTAGCGGGCTGCTTTGGAAACCAGACTAATCAGGTAGTTGCATGAGGGGCCCAGGTTTTTTACTCCATTGGAGGGTAGGACGGTAAATTGATGATGCTCACAGCCACCATTTTTCCCAAAAGACTTTGCCTCTAATGGGTGCTGTCAGCCAAGGGCGGGTGCTCCACAGCTCTGCATGTTGGGTTGGAACAAGCATGTCATTGTTTTTTTTTTTTTTTATCTAGTAATAAAAAATTAGCAGAGCAGCTTGTGGTCAATTGTTCGGGCAAAAACCTCTAGTGTGCTCCTCTCTGTCCTCCTGTCACAACACAAAACACAAAACAGAAAAATAAAGTGTTTCCATACCTTAACGCTGGAAAGTTACGCTACACTGCAAAGGGGGCAGCAACTCCTTTGCACACTACCGCACCTTTTCGAAAGGAACCATGCTCGCAAAGAAACCATAATGAATGGATTAAAATAATAATAATGATGATAATAAAACAGTGAAATAAAAGCAGTGTGCAGTGTAACTTAATTTTGTTTTTGCAAATATGTAAAATACAGTTGCCCATTTTCTTAGCACAATAATATCCTTCAGGGTGGACAGTATTGGGCAATATGGGACCTTCCAGGGGTATAAGGCTCTCTGCCTGTGGCATTGGGCCTCATTCCACCCTTGGGCAGTCTGGTATTAGCCAGTACCATCCACCCTATCAGGTATTATTGCTTACTTAAACCACTGGTAACCGAGAAAGGTACACTGAGCCAGAGCTCTTTTCTAGGTGCGATCCAGGAGAGGAACAAAGGGGTACAAAGCTAAAAAAAGCAAAAGACCTAGTTGGGTATTCATTTATTTGCTTATTTATTTGGGGTTATGGAGGTGGGAAGAACAGTACAATATAGCATGGTGCAATAAATACAAAACATTAACACTCCGTTAAAGTTGAACATGATGGGTAGATTGAATTCCCCTCTTTATACGAGGTGTAGACAAGCTGAGGGTACCTTATGTCATATTTTATGGGACTGTACTAAAGTGGCTCCTTTATGGGCTCAGACCAAAGCCAGAGTGGATCCCTTTTTAGGTTCAGAAGGGCTTTTCACATCTGAAGAGTGCATCGTTGGAGATTACACAGGGCTAAAGGTGTGGAAAAGGAACCACCATCTAGCCATGCTGTCCCTAACTATTAAGCAAGCTGTGCTTCGCCACTGGACCGACCAAGTATTGTTGTCCATGACCATGAATGGCTGCAAGAATTTTTGTTTAATTTAAGGGTAGAGAATAAGATAGCCAGACTCTACAATAGAATGGATTTATATGAAAAGAGATACCGGGGCAGAGAAATACAATAGAGTAAGGTGCATAAAGTTAAATAAATCTGTAAATGTACAAAAGCAATACAAGTACAGAATAGGAACAATACTGTAAATTGGTGAGGGTGGATGGTGGGGTGAGTACACAGTGTAAATGCCGGGCAAAGTATAACCATGGCTGGAGGATTTGCAGCAGATATAGAAGGTATTTTTTGCTATGTTGTAAGACAATGGAACTCTTTTTCTGACAGAACTTCATTATGTTAAAAGTATAAAAAGTCTTAAAATGCTTGTTAAAATGTTTTCTTTTTTGTGTTATTTATTTAGTTCCCTACCAACCCAGCCGCCCACTCCATTGAGTAGCCATGCCCCACCATACCGTTCCTCCCGATCGTCATCTGCTGCTCCCTCAAAGTGCCGCCCTCCAACTGACCTGATGTATCCCTTCTTCAAGTGGGCTCCCCTACCTGTTGGAGAAACTAGGAGGGGAGACTGTCATGTGACCAAAGGTACTTTCTGCAGTCCTTGCTGGGGGCAGCTCGGGCACACCCGGGCTTCATGGTGATGGGAGGGCAGGCTGCCATCATCCAGGCAGCTTGGGTGGCCATTTTTCTTTTTCCATTCCCCCACCCACTGGAATGCACGCTGCAGCATCCTGGCATCCACACATGTGACATGTGGTCGCCCACGCCGCAAAGCTGAAACCGGCCGTCAGGAGCCACCAAAGGGCAATGCATTCTTGACCCTCCCTACAGGGAGAAGACTGTCCAAAGGATGCTCTTGAGCCCTCCCTGCCACCCTCCGCTCCTGTCATCCTGGGTTCAGGCAGAAACCTGGGTTGTCAGCATGCCAGACAATCGCCTATTGCCCTGCGATATGAGGCCAGCTAATTAAAATGTTTTTAATATGTTTGCTTCTTAATAAAGATGTTTACACATCTTTCTGCACAGAATTCAGATGTAATAATCTGGTGAGCAGGTAAAGCTATTTTCTTAATGCAACATGTTTTAATAATTCATTTTTAATATTTTACATATGCGAAGGAAGAGAGGGACCGTAACAAGTCAGACTGAGCTTCTGCACCGAGTGGTGACCTGCCTAGGTTCACAGCTTTAGTGTTTGGTTTAACTGGGAACTATGTATGAAGATTTTAAACTGGAACTCTAACATGCTCAATGCATTCCTGGTTTTATATTTGAATGAGCTCATACCAAGGGCTGCAGCCAGACTCATATATACAATTTGTGTGGTGGTGGTGCTGTGTGTGTTTGTGTGTGTGTGTGGGCATGCGTGTGTGTATATGTGTGTGTGTGTGTTGGTGGGGGGTGCTGGAGAGGCAGGGAAGAGGTGTGAACAGCCAGGACTGAATATGAATAATTGAAACTTCAACACTAACAGGATCACTTTACATAGATAAATAGAAGTTGTCGGCAGATAAGGACCTCTTGGCCCACCCAGTCTGCCCAATCAGTCCCTACCTACTATGAGGCCTGGTGCCCAAAATGGACTCTGGAGCACTCCCTTCTTGCCTCCAGGATACCCCTGTGTCTGTCCCACTCATTTTTAAATCCTGTGACTGTTTCAGTCCCAACTACCTCCTTTGGGAGACCACGCCACGTGTCCACTACCCTCTCCATGAAAAAATACCTTCTCACCTTCTCACGTTACCCTTGAGAAGTTTGCCCTCCAACTTCATACTGTGCCCCCTTGTCTTGGAGCATCTCTTACTTTGAAAGATGCTCACCTCCTGTACTATGTTTATACAGTGAGGTATTTGTATGATTCTATCATGTTCCCCTCTGCCTCCTTACCTCCAAGGAATACATATTTAACTCCTTAGGTCTTTCCTCATACTGTAGGTCTTCCCATGCAGGCCCTGCACCATTTTAGTTGCCCTCCTCTGCACTGCCTCCACCCTGTCTATGTCTTTTATCAGGTGGGTCCTCCAAAACTGGATGCAGTACTTGAGGTGAAGTCTCACCAGTGTCCCATACTGAGGCAAAATGACCTCCCTCCTTCTACTGGTGATACCCCTCCTTATGCATCCAAGCATTTGGCTAGCTTTTCTCACTGCCTTGTCACACTGCCTAGCCTCTTTCAGGTCATCAAAGATGTTAACTCTCAGGTCCCTGTCCTGCTTCGTGACTGTGAGTTCCTCCACTCCTAGTTTGTATGTTGCCCCTGTGTTCTTTTGCCCTATGCGCATGATCCTCCATTTTTCTGCACTACTGTCAGCCTCATTGTTCTTAAATTAAATATTATGGTAATTATGCTGTGGGCGGGTGATCTGATCATTGTAGTCTACTTGAAAAATGTAATTTCTTTGGTTTTGAATATATTGCCATTGTACGTGAATGTTATTTTTATTTATGTATTTATACATTTTTTGCTAAGTCTGTCACTGTCATCTGAGGGATGCGCATTTATTAACAATAATCGGCAAGGGTTATTTTAAAATGATAGGCACACTGTAAATAAGGGGAAAATAGATTAGAAAATCAGGGATGTGCTGTGAGCCATTTACATTTTCCATTTATGTGGTTTCGTTTGAGCAGTTTGCCTCAAAAAATGTTAAATGTTTTGTCCAAGACTCCCGTTATTATTAAACTATAAAATAAATAAAAGAGATTTATGGAGTTAATATGGCATTATTTCGTGCAGCCATATCAATTACACTACACACGGAGCACTGCAGTGCAATTATGATACAGTATGAAAGGTGTGTGTGGTGGGGGGGTTAGGATGGAAAAGATAAGAGGACTTCCTTGGTTTTTACTGTAAGCCATTTGATGCAATATTATAAAAAGGCAGGTACTCAGATGAAACAAAATGCCTATCTGGTAGCTGGGTAGGGACAAGTTTGGTACTGAAATTGCCGAAGACAAATAAGTAAGTAATAATACTCGACAGGGTGGGTGTTGTTGAGATATAATGGACAGCCCAGGGGAGTAATGAGGCCCGACGCTGCAGGCGGAGGACCTTATAGCCCATGCAAGGTCCATTATATCCCATAACGTCCACCCTGGAGGGTATTATTACACTTGGAAAATTGTGTAATATTACTATTTTTTTTAATAAAGTTTATACAAAAAGAGGACAGATATTAATAAACAAGCATTTGTCAATGCCGAATGTTTGCTTGCTGACATTGGCAGTGGTAGTGTAGAAGTTACAGAGCTGCATAATAGGAATGGCAGTGAAGTATTGAACTGAAGCCAACCCCACCACCACCCTGCAGAGAGTGACAGGCATTGGGCTGTGTCTTTGGGTCGTCAGGCATAACGGCCATGCCATTTCACCACACCCCACCCTGCAGACACTGACAAGTGTCACGGTGTTCATTGGGGTCTTTGGCTCTTATGCGCACCACATTCCATTAGGAAATACGGTGAGATGGGTGCAATATAGGAGAATGGGGTGAACTTTGGTGCCGAAGAGTCCAAGGCATACCTCGATGCCTCTCACTGGCTGCAGGGTGTGGAATGGTATGAGCATTACAGGCAAGAATCCCAAGTCACACCCCTGATGTCATTCTCTACAGGGTTGGGCGTTATGGTTGGAAACCCTAATACCTCAGGCATTCGTTGGTATTTTCACTCCAAATGTTCAACATGGTTTTTTTGTGACCCCACCTCATGAACAGGGGGAATATCAGTTTGTTAGCTGAAAGCTGCTTATGCACAGCGACTACGGCATTTAGCACCACAGGTGCAAAAACATTCCAAACAGGATGTAAAAAATGACAGCTGTACTGTTCATGGGGAGGTGTAAAAAATGGCAATGTTGCAAATCTGCTGATAAAAATATTTAAAAATGGTGAGGTCACGAGTGCATAGAAACTGTGCAACGACAATCAAATATAATTAGGTTGGGGATTTTTACAGCAGATTGTCAACTCAGGCATTTTGGTGCCTCCGATCATGAACAGTGTCACTGTGATTTTCTTTATCTGTCCCGAACAATGATTTCCCACAGCGACCTCATCTGCGCTGAAAGTGTGAAAACACACTTCGCCATGTTGTGAAAAAATGACAGCTGTACTGTAAATAAGGAAGTGGAAAAATGCCACTGGTGAAAATCTGGACTTAAAATATTACAAAGTCATGAACTTACTTTAGGGTGTGTGTGGAAACTGCGTATCGCTCACTAGTAACACAGTCATTTTATGGACTTTTGTCACCAAATTTTCAACATAGCCATTTTAAGACTTCTGCTCATGAACAGTGTAACTGTGATTTTCTTAATCTGTCTCAAACATTGCTTTCGCACACCAACAGCACCATTGTGTGCTACATGTGCGAAAACACATTTTGGGCAGCATATGAAAAATGGCAGCTGTACTGTTAATAAGGAAGTGTAATAAAATGGCAATGTTGAAAATCTGGAATGAAAATATTAAATTCGCAAACTTATGAGCATGCATAGGAACTGCGCAACGCACGTCAGTAAAACAGTCATTTTTAGGAATTTTTTCACCAAATTTTCAACATAGCCATTTTAAGACCTCTGCTCATGAACAGTGTCACTGTGATTTTCTTAATGTGTCCCATACATTGATTTCAAGCATCGACTGCGCCATTGTGTGCTACATGGGCGGAAACACATTTTGGTCAAGATGTGAAAATGACAGCTGTACTGCTCATAGAGGTGTGTGGTAAATGGCAATGTTGAAAATCTGGAGTGAAAATATTTAAAATTGCGAACTTACGAAGTGTAGTGTTGAACTGTACAACGCACGATCGTAAAACAGTCATTTTTAGGAATTTTTTCACCAAATTTTCAACACAGCCATTTTAAGACCTCTGCTCATGAACAGTGTCACTGTGATTTTCTTAATTTGTCCCGTACATTGATTTCGCACACCGACTGCACCATTCTGCGCTACATGGGCGTAAACACGTTTTGGGTGAGAAGTGAAAAATGACAGCTGTACTACTCATAAGAAGGTGTGGTAAAATGGCAATGTTGAAAATCTGGAGTGAAAATATTGAAAATTCGTGAACTTATGAGCGTGCGTAGGAACTGCACAACGCACGCTCATAAACAGTCGTTTTTGGAATTTCCTACATCTCCAAAATAGGCTTTGAGAGTCACCTTATGAACACTGGCACGTCGTTGTTAATCAGTCCCAAAGGTGATTTTGTGCAGTGACTGTGAAATCACCCTTCGGGCCTGAATAACGCCATGACAGTGACAGCATTCATGAGAAGGGGTCCCAAAAACCCCATGTTGAAAATTTGGTGCAAAAATTCCAAAAAATGCCCGAGATATGCAACAAAGTTGAAAAAACCCTATCTAGCCCATTATACAGCTTACTGGCATTTCCTCAGTTCGTGGTCGGCTTTGAAGAGTGCAGACGTGTTCCCGGTCCGCTGAAGATCGTCGCACCAGGTCCGGAGGTAAGTATGGAGTGAGGGGGGGTGTGGGGAGGCAGGGTGCGCAGTGGGTGGGTGGGGTTGTGGGAGGGGTCAGGAAGACTGCGTGGGACTGTTTTTCTTTTCAGGTATTTTTAAAAAAAAGAGACGACACGGACGTTTGCCACACTGGGGTGGGCTCCCAGCATGGCAGAAGGATGGCTGGGGGTGTGGAGCCTACGGGATTGGGCACCCCTCCGGCCATGGCATTTGTTGCCACACTGGGGTGGGCTCCCAGCATGGCACCCTGTACTCGGGAGGGGAGACAGTGAGCCGACGGGATACTGGGCACCCTGGCCAGCTTATACTTATTGAGCGTTGGCGTTAGTTGGCGCCCAGCCGCATTTGAAGGCTTTGGGGGAAACGAGCACAACCTGTCGGCTACAGAGTGTGTGGGGGGGCATGCAGTATGCGGCGTGCGTGAGGTGTGTGTAGGGAGAGTTGCGCATGAGCAGGCGATATCTTATCGCTGCTCACTGAAGCGTAGCTCCCACTTTCAACTGTATGCCACTGCATTTTGGAGCTTGTCATAGACAGCTCCAGCATGCATTGGTGGACAGGGGCCGCGCCTGCCAACACACTGACTGAATTGGAAGAGGGGATGACACACCTCAGAAATCTCGGATGATGGCACTATGTTTCTTGCACATGCGTGCAAGCAAACATAAAAATTAACAGAAATGGCAGGTTCTGTAAAATAGTTCCTTTAGTGCCACTAGAGGGTGCTGCTGCTTATGAGAAGGCAGTTTTTCTATTACTCAGTGCAGTGTTTTGTTATTGTTGGTATTTTTAGGAACCTCACAAGAGTTTTGATATGGCAATACAGTGATTTAATTTAGGGGAAAAAATGGTTTAATTTCTACAGATTGATTGGGGAGTCTGCAGTAGTGATGGAATGAAAATAATGTGGAGGTCAGTTAGGCATGCTTGGAGAGGGAACGTACAAGTCTAGTGGGCTGATGAAGTGTGGAAAAAACCTGAAAAAAGGGTATTTGTATTAAGTTGTTGGTGTGGGAATCATTTCTTTGTGGTGAAGCAGCAGATGTTTTTTTCCAGCAGTTTCATCATGGTTGGGCCCTGGACTGGAGCGATAGTTTCTTGTACTGAGCTCCGGAGATGGAGTGGCACTGTCAGGTAGTGTGTGTTGCGAGAGCAGGGTGCTGATCAGATGATAGGAGTGGCGGCAATGCTGATGTTTTGCTGATGTTTGTAAGATAAATAAAACAAAAACTTTTTTGGGGAGTTGCTGTTTTTTAGGATATTGTGTGTAAAAGGTGTAAGGAGTGCTCTGAGGAGGGCTGAGTTGCATGGGGGGCCTTTGGATAAGTGGCTCGCTAAGCGAGTTAAAAAGAATTGGCTGCTATGATGATTCAAGAGGGCACAAGGATATGAGGTGGTAATGGGTGATGCCAAGAGGAACTTGTTATTTGCCGGGCATTGTTAAAAAATAACAACACCGGAAGCAGGGGGGATTAGCCAATCAGCTTCTGAGTTTTTTGATGCCCATTTTCTAATGAGACATAACACACAGACATAACAATAGAACATGTCTGTATTATTTCATCATACGATTATTTCCGGTTTTAAAACTACACTTGAGTCCAAGTAAAAGTTCATGTAATCCTAGAACAAAAAAGAAAAGGAAATTTGACACCCTGACTGTTTTCAGTGGATAAGTACAGAGGGGATGAGGCTAATGAAGAGGGAATATAATTCAAATTTAATTATGCTCCATAGAAAACAGCTAGAGTAAAATCTCAATGTGTTTACCACAAGCACAACATATCATTTTATAAAATAGATACTCCACACCTCTCTGATGGGAAATTAGAAAGCATGAACTACAGTTTTTGTGCAGGGGCTTTAATAGTACTCTATTCGTGTCAACAGAGACGTGTGCAGACAGACTGCTCCAACAGGAATGTCAGCAGATGAGACGCATCCCAGAAGGTAAGCTCAGGCTGAAAAGAAACACTGAGAACTGCATGCTAGCATTAGCTGTGTGAAATGAAAAATAAAACAAAATAAAAACAAGACACTAAATTAATAGACTAAACGAGTTTATAAAATGGGCAACAAATTTCCTCCAACCTGATTGACTAATGGCCCATTGTAGCTATGTCCTTAACATGCCATGATTTGCCGACTGGCACTGTCCCACTGTACCCCAGTTAGCAATATCAGAGGGTAAAACTGACTGTGGCGAGTAAAGCTAACTACGATGTGTAAACAGAACAGAAGCCAACCGCGGTCTGACAGTTCCCTGCAACATGATAATTTGAAAAAGGCAGAACACCATATATATCCTGGCAATACAAAGTCAACTGAGACCACGAACAGCCGAACATTTTCTTACAATATAGTGAAACGTGAACTGCTCACTATGGTGGCTCCTGAGGGACACGCTCAATCGCTGCCAAAAAAGCGGGAGGCATGCACTCAATAACAGACAGTGATCTGTTTGTTAAAATACAACATCAATTAAAAAAAACATTATAGCAACTAAAATAGCCTGTATGTTTGTGTGTTTGTGTGTGTGTGTGGGGGGGCACTCCACTATCATCGCAAAACAGCATCAGTCCCATTCAACATGGCCACTTTGTTGCTCCCTGGCAAAGACACCCTTAAGAAAGCTATGCAACAGGGGTGAACCTTAACTTTTTTTTGCACTAGCCAGCTGGGCTAGTGAACCAGATATTGCACTAGCCCGCAGAAGTTTGCAGTAGCCCGCAGTCAGTATGGTTAACGGTGATTTAAGTGAGAGACAAATAAAATCGCATTTGTCCTGCCAACAGTCTGGACACCTACCAACTGATTTTGCACTGTGCCTTTAACTGCAAATCGCACATACACTAGCTCAACTTCTGTGACTGAAGAGTCAGTGGTTCTGTAACTGATGACTGAAATAAGCTTTGTTCCCATAATTTTTTCTCGTTGCACCATGTGTTCAACCTTGGCTACATAGTGGATAAAGTTGCAGGCCTATTTGTCCTTCTGATATGCTGAACTGATATCTAGCCTTTTATATCATCAAAGCTGCACATCCACACAAAGTCTGTGAAAGGACGTCCTTTTTTAGCAATTGCATGACATATGCGAAACAGTTTATCCAGGCGGTTAAGTGTTGCTTCATTCATGTTCTTCAGCATTCCCTCCACATTACTTGTCCCTGGAGTAGCAGTGCTAGCATCCTTCTTTTCTTTTGCCCTAGCATGAGCTTCACTGATATTATGGGATGAGACAGAGTCAAGCTGGAAGTTATCTGTACCGAAACTAAAATTATTGTTATTGCCCGCCTTACCCAACTGTATCTCATGTTTGATACACAAATGGCAGAATATCAGATCTTTTGCACCCTCATACCTCAACCAGTTATATTTTTCTAGCCAACATTGCTGGAACCGATGGCTTCACTTTGGTTTTTCGTACTCATGATCTTTTATTTGTTTGTCTTCGTCAGCATGCTTTCTATTAATGTCAGCTGGGTTACTGACTTCTTTAATATATTTCCAGATTTGTAGTTAATAAAACTGTGTCGTGAAAAGTGTTTGTGTGTCTTTTTCTTCCCTTTTTACTTCCTTTTCCCACCCTGCCACAGATCCCAATGCAGATACAAATGCTTGACTGTCACAGTTGTATTAAAAAATGTTCACTAAAAAAGTAAGGATAAATTCAACAGCATCAACCCATACTGTTATTTATTTATTGTTATTCTTTGGCAACCAGGTAACTCCCACTGGGCACAAGACTCATTTACAGGGGTGGCCCAGGAACACAAGGGCCCAGATATTCAGAAATGCTCCAAAGCCCGGTGCATGTATGGTGCAGTGGAAATCCAATGCGCCATGGTACAACAGGAGCCATATTCAGAGGTTGCACAGGCTGAACTGCAACCCAGCTGAGTTTGATAAAGTTGTGCCATGGCACACACGTAGTTGTGACATGGCACAAAAAGAGATGCTCCAGCACAACTGTGGGAGCAGAGCAGCAGAGCAACAGAGGGGGGCACAGCACAGAGTACAGGGACAGAGCCAGGGAAGCACAATGACAAGACACAGGAGGCCGCCACCAACAGGGCACAGCAGGGCACCCACAGGCACCCAGACACCTGACCCCAGAACACAACAGTGGCAGAGAAAGCAGGCAACAGGAGGTGCCAACAGCCAATGGAGGACCACCAAGGGGGCCCCCCCACAGGCCTCTGGCCGTGCCCCCCAGACCATAGCAGGCCACACCCAGGACCATGTAGCCAAGCACACACACACACACATACACACACACACACACCACACAGGCACACAGAAAGCCCACACAGTAGGCATGGAACACGCTGGGTGGCAGGTAGCATGGCAGACCACATGGGACAGGCCACACAATGCCAAGCAGAGGCCCCAACACAGTGTGCGGACAGCACCTGACCAAGGACCATGGCTGTGTGCCACCACCACACACCCCAACAGCCAGCCCAAGGGCACCCCAAGGCACAGTCACCGACCCAGAGGATGGACACCACCACAGTGGGTCACACCACAGCACACAGCAGTGAACATGGAAGCACAACACGCTACCCTGCACATGCACACCACACGGACAGATGCTGGGCCATTGCAGCATGGCTCCTCACACCACCTGCAAAGCAGACACAGACACAGGTGGGTAAGTCAGAAAATATATATTTAAAGGAACTATCTACAAGAACCAGGGGCTGGGAAAGGGTAGGTAAGGCGATGGAAGGGGACAGGGAACAGGGACTGTACAGTGGGAGGGGGGACCGAAGGGGGAGCTACAGCAAGGGAAATGGGTAAACAGGGACTGAACTAATGGCAGCCCTGTCCAGCCACCCTGGCATGCTGCCACTGCCTCTGCTCCTCCAACAGAATCTGCCTGACCTGGACGACTGCCTCCAGTGTCATGGAGGCCACCGGAAGGGTCAGGCGCAGCAGTCTCAACAACATTGATGGAGGTGATCTTCACTGGCGGACACTTGTAAAAAGGGACAGGACAGGTGATCAATGCAATATCCCAATGAACCATGCCAACCCACTGTGCACAATAGGCAGCAGGGACACACACCCCTGGAGTGCCCATAACAGCCACCCACAGGGGGGTGGACCAACGCCAGCCAGCAACTCGGTGCACCATAACATTGCACAGAGGTGGTCCCTGCTGCACAATGGCCACACAACTGTGCAATGACAGTCACATGGCACAGTGCACCGGTAGCACCACAGCAACAACAATGGCAGCCAGGCACACACCCACCCCGCCAACAGCTGGTACACATGTCCAATGGACACGCCACAGTGGCAGGCACCACACACAGTGTGACACACACAGCTGCCATGGCACATGGCACAGGTGGCCATGCCCACACCCACTCCCCCCAGCCACCCCCTATGCACAGTGTGAAGGACCATGACAGTCCCTACCTGCCCTCTCTGGCCTTACTGGTGCTGGTGCCTCTCCAGCACGTCCCACTGCAACCTGCTGCACTGCTACAGCCTGGGCCCTCCAATGGTCCTCAGGGCCTGGGAATGGAAAGAAGACAGGTGCACATCAGGAACTGACTACAGCAGCTGCCCCCCCCCCCTCACCCCTGTGCACAGGGTGTGCCCCTGCCTGCCACGTCCCACACGGCTGCATCGCAACACAAGTGGAAGCTGGCAATGCCACGCCACAATGCACATGACAACAATGTATCCCTCTGCAGGGCATGGCAGGCAGCCAAGCCAACACCACAGTACAGCACCAGGGCAAATATGCAACATGGGATGACTTACCTGGCTGTGGCATGGCCCCTCACCTGGCACATGCCTGTAGCCTCCTCAGGTGCTCTGGGTCCCACTGCATGAGGTCCCCATAATGGCGGCGACACTGTTCCCCAGTCCTGGGCACCCCTGTTCTGTGCTCCAGGCTTGTGGCGATGTCCTGCCACATGATGCCACTGGCCCACTGCAGGGGCACCTGCCCAAAGAGCTGGGGGGCATGGGGCTCCACGCAGTCCACTAGGTTGGCCAACTCGACAGGTGACCAGTTCTGAGCCCTCCTCTGTCTTGCCTGCACCATGCTGTGCTGAATGCATTTGGCAGTAACAATGGTGGTGGGAGGAGCATGTGTCCACACCATGCACCTGCCGTGCGATGTGTGGGAGCATGCGCAGTGCATGCACATTGCGCAGTGCTGGAGATGCGCAGAATGGGCGTGGCTACTTGGGGGCCCATTTTATAAGTGCAATAAGACACGATGAGATGTGGGTTATGGTCTGATAAGAGCATTTCTCAGGTGCTAAAGGCACTCAACGCAAGTGCCTTGTGCCTTATAACACACTTGGGGCATGCTCTTCTCAGGCCATAAACCACACCTCATTGTGTTTTATTGCTTGCCTATTACTTAGCAAAACACAATAAAACATAGATTTACATACAGAAATGATGTCCTGTCCACTATAATGTGATATGGGGGGGGAGGGGGCAAACTATGTGATGTTTTATGATGGTACAGTAAATTCAGAAATTCAGTCAATATACATGACTCCCTGAGATTGGATAGAGGCTGCTGTTTAAGAGGGCAGGAAATAAAAACATGCTTACTAAACTACAAAATGTCCTTTTTCACATTGTATGTGCACTTATCCACTTTCATCTCTCCCATACCATCTGCCTCATACCCGCTTTATTCCAGTGATCCCCACACTTTCTCCTTCTCCCACACTCATTCCTATGCTGGCTAGTCAATTTTCTCCGATTGTCTTCCCTCTCTCCCTCTGGGACTTCCTCCCTTCTGCACTCTGTCTTTTGCCCTCCCCAGCCTCTTTTAAAAAACATCTTAAACTCCTTCCATCCCCTCCTGCACCTGTCAGCTCCCTTTCTGACCTGCCTTTCCTTCCTCCTTCCCCACTTCATGCCCCTTCCCTTGGGATGGTTTTATGCCTCCCGTTTCTCTGCATTCCAATTTTCTGCCTTTTGCTTGATTTTACTTCAGGTTGTGGAGCGCGTTTCTCACTTCTGGGACACATATCTTGTAAATGTTGCTTTTCTGCTGTTTTACCTTGTTTGTTTGTAATCATCTTTCTATTGTATTTGCTTGTTGTTTTCTTCTCCCTTCTGCCCCAGGTTGCACCTGGACGTGAGCCTTGGTTCAGTGTGCCTTTCCTGGTAACCAGTTTTTAACTACATAAATAAATAAATAAATGGCATGATTAGAAAGACATGGTGTGTGTGATCCTTTGTCTTATATTTATACATGTATGTAATTTCACAATAGGGATGTTTTAGAACAGAACTGGATGGAAAGTCTTTCTTATCCTAGTTTTGTGTATTCTAGGATCAGCCACTACTGTTGCCTTGCAGGTTTTCAAAACACTGAGCTTGTACTTTTGTCAAGAGGCAAATAACTGCTTGTGATGAGTTTATGTTCTGTTTTTCCAAGTTCCTAAATAACAGTATGCCTAATATTGTTTAATTTCTGTATCCTGTTTAATTGTACAGCTGTACTTATTTAATTATATATGAGCATTATTTTTCACTGTGTAGTACAGATTAGTTAGTGTCCCAGTGGGGGCCTGATCAGGAACCTGGTTCGCATACCTCTGAACTGTCCCTGATTTTCAGGGACGTCCCTGATTTTGCCTCAAAATTTTACTCTGTCCCTCCTAAAAACTGTGTTTCTGTGACCAAACAGTGGGGATTATAAGCACAAAATAATGTCAAACATTAAAGTTATAAACTTGTTCTTCCTTAGAAAATGCATTTTACACTGAGCCCTTTATTCTACCAGTTTCCTGAGTGAATATCTCCAATTTTGAAGAAGTGTCCCTGATTTTGGTCCTTTGTCCCTGATTTTTTCAAGCTTTGTCCTTGATTTATGAGGCAGGAGGTTGAGAAGTATGCCTACCCCTCCTGCCACCCTTTATTAGCACAAAATGAGAAGCACTATAAAAAACCAAAAACAAAATACCCTTTCAAGTAAAATTACAGAAGCAAGCATGAAGCATCCACAACAGACGCAGATGTGTACTTCAATACACAGAGTGTGCCACCACTGGGAGTTTTGCTGTGTTATCCACTAGAAAAGAAGATAAATTTGCATACAAATAATTTTTACTTTGTTGAGACTCAGTAAAAAGGTCTCTGTGTACTGCACCTCATATTCAAACAGCAGACTAAACGTTTGATACCCAAATCTGTTTTTACTTACAAACAGAATGATAACAACTTCTTACATCCTCTGATAGGTTATGAACAAACAAAAACACGACTTCAAGGCTCAATTGCTTAAGATCCTGGGGGTGTTATTTCACAGTCTTCTTGACCACACAAAACACAGTATACATTATTTTTACTGTTCTTGTAGCTGTAATTCAATTCCAGTGCTTACTGGTTGCTACAGATGGAAGTTGCCTGCTGTGGAGGGGTTTACCGTGACTGTGCTGGTGTTTGTGCAGCCAAGACTGTGCGATACACCCACACTGAACTGAGCCATGAAGATGTATTTTTGTTTGTTCAGAGCCTATCAGAGGATTGAGAACTTATCACTCTGTTTGCTTTGCCCTTTATGCTGGAGTATGTCTTATTGTAATGAAAACTAGATTTGGGTATAAAACTTTTAGTCTGTTGACTGTTGAATATGAGGTGCAGTGCATATAGACCTTTTTACTGAGTTTCGCTTTGACAAAGTAGAAACATTTTTTTTCATGTAATTTCCCACTTAGGTCAGGAGCACCCTCAAATATCCCTTCAGTGCACCAAAATGAGTTTTTTTCATGAGTACAGTGCAAACAATTTTGAATAATTTGGTACATTCACATACCTTCCAGCCAGCTGAATCTAGTGTGGGCAGCAGGGAAGCTTGGAGACTAAGACCAAACATGGTGGACAGACCAGAAGTTGCTGTCAGCACAGGATGGACTCAGCAGCACTCTGAATGGACAAGGGAAATGGTGGCAGCAGTACTTGTACCGGGGTACCATCAGTGGGCACATACTTGCACAAAGTGACAGGCTTCCCTTCTCTTTTCCATGGTGGCAGCAGACAGGCTAATGAGAGAGGCAGCAGTTCAGAGAGGCAAGGGAATAAGAGCTGTCCCTGAGGCATTTTATAACACCTCAGTCAGGAGCAAATCTGCTAGAGCATGCCAATGAGGACTTTTAAAGTAACATTCCACAGGCCAGAATCCATTACTGATGGGACCAGCTCCAGTGTCCACACAGTGTGCATGTGATACACATGAGTTGGTGGAGTGCTGGACCAATCTATAAGGCTGCAATGCTGCTGTAAATCTATGGCTCTCTGAGTCAAAGGCAAGACTGAATGTCACCATCACCTACTCCCTGGTATGATTACAGCAAACACATGCTATGCCAATTATGCAGACAGGCAGCAGTTTTTGTTTTACAACTTATACGTTGACAAGACCAGTGAGCTCCTGGGGCTAAAGTTCCATTGAAGGAACGGCTACTGTGGCCAAAACCCTGACCATACAGTATAGATTAATTTGGCAAGCCCCAGCATAATTCCAACAGTACCTTTAACCCTTAGGCTGCCGACAGAATTAGAATGTATAGGAATTCTGGATTTATATATCAGTCCACGGCACAGCAAGGGTTAGGCCTATAAAAGGGTCTCACTCGACTTCGTTACCCTCAAGCTATGCAGAATGTGGAAGTCTGCGGTTGTAATTCTGGTGGCATGGCAGTTCAGTTTCTGAATAGTTTTTTTTTTAATTTTGCAGCAGATTCTCTGACATTCCATCCCTCTATCATGAAGTACTTTTACATATGTGGATTGGAATTCCACAGCATCCCATAACTGTGGATTAGCATTTCACATTTGTATTCAGATGATGCAAAATTAATGGGCCCATGAGATGAATAATTCTTTAGAAAAAAACACATGCTTACTCTATGCTTGTAGTTCTCATGGCAATAGGCACTTCAATTGCTAAGCTTATAGCTAAACTTTTCAGAGCAGAATTTAACTTGCTCCATTATGCTTTTTACTGTTTTCATTGGCTTTTTGCTCTAAGGATGTGCTAGCCCAAAGGTGACACTTTCTTTATACTTATGTTATTGTGTTTGTAACTTCCCTTGCTCCCACACAGGGGCTATGCTGTATTTGTGCCCACTTGCTCTTTGTACCATATGTATCTCTTTGTAAGATATATACTGTATTTCAGTTGTGACTGCATGTATTACCTATTAATTCCTATTCTCCCCACCCTCCCTCAGGTAACTGGAAACAAGTCTTCTGGGCTCCATTTGTTTACCTGGTAAATACATTTTAAATAAACAAACAAAGCTGGAGGTGAAATGTGTTGACTGATGAGCAGTTCTATTCATTTTTTTTTTATGCTAGGTTCCATGTCCACCAGCCATCAGTCACCTGCACACTCCACCCCACACCCTTCACTATGGAACAGACTCTACCCCCAAACACCCCCAAGCTTACTCCCCAGGGATGGAGCTGCTGAGGGGGGAGGTACACTCCCCCTGTGACATGAGTATGTAGCACCAGAGCAGGAGCCCGAGTGACAGTGCAAGGTCCAATATGTGGGTTGGACTTCATCCTGTGGAGGCAGAACCTCTGATTTTTCAAATTTTTTTTCCCCTGGAAGCATGTTGTATGACATTAAGGTGACATGCTGAACATCTGACACACCTCACAACTAGAACAGGCGCTGGCAGCTGTATTCCCTCAGGCCTCCGCCAGGGGTTAATCACATGCCAGTCACATGCACCTTCCCCCGGAGGAGGAGAGCAGTCCATAGCACATTCAATCCCTTCCCCTGACTGGCTCTCTGATGTTCCAAGGCTAGATTCGAACCCAGGGCATCAGCGTCACAGTTGGAAATCCAACCCCTGCACCTGCAGGTCACTGCAGAGCAGTTCTAGTCAAGCTAGGGCATTAAACCCCATTTGTGTCTAACTTAGAATACACTACTTCAACAGTTCACTGTAACCAGCAAAGTAGCAGCACTTCTCTGTGATCAGTATCAAGCCTACTGCAAGATTTCCAGTTTTATAGCACTCTAAAAGATCATGCTCACGTCTTTACCAATAAGCACACAGAGACACAGTTCAAATGGTGTAGCCCCACACCAAATTTCCAAAAAAGGAGAATGCCAGTACCTCAACCATAAGGATGTGCAGACTGGGTTAAATTTAAGCTTAAGAGTCACTGTCCATAAAACTAATACAAAATAGAAATATCCACTTTCTTAGACAATCTGGTACAGTATAATCCTTCTGGAATAAACTTTTCTGGACGATCAGCAGTCAGAAGAGGAACCAATGATGTCAGAAGATGAAAAACATTTTCTTAGTCAGTTACTGACCAAAGCTGCAAGATTTTTGGACAACATACCTTCAACAGGGCAATATACAAGATCAAAATTAAAAGTGCCTAAAAATGTTGAAATCTGGCAAAAATGTTTTCTAAAAGTTAAAACCAAGTACAGAAACTAAGCACAGAAAATATGTAGCAACCTCAACAATTTTAAAATGCCCTTTACATATTTGTGTTTTACTTGGGGGAAATCAACACTGAAATTTACTATGCTACGTGAAACTAGATGTATTAAATCATTAAGACCCAAAGTGAGTAAAATTATAAAATCTGTACAAAAAAAAGTGTGTGGAAATGAATAAAGTTGAACACCAATGTTTAAGCGCACACTGAAGTTCATTGCAGACTGTCTTCACATTGACTGAGTCACAGGAACATAATAGTCATATACTCTAATAAGATAAACAGTATCCTGTATGCACTTTTGACTCACTGCAGTTGACAGTGCTTGCTATGATTGTTGTGCTTCTTTGCCGTGTCATTTACTCACTGTAAATATGTCCCATTCCTTGATGTGACTGCTGTAGCCATCACTGTAATTTGTCTCACCCCTTAACTGGTTATATTGTAATGTAACTACACCTGTTTATCTTCTGTTAATTATGACTCTAGACCCTTTGAAAATAGACTCTGCCTAAAGGATCTTATGTGTAACAAATAAATAAAAGGCAAAAGATAAAAGTCTGTCAGCAATAAAAAAACTCCAAGTTCCAAGTTTCTTGTGGAGTTGTTTGAATTAATTCTTCTGCTATTGGACTCCATGAATGATGTAGACTTGCACTGTTAACTGTTTTAAAAGGACATTAGGATGAGGTAAATGTATGGGTGCCAAACTGCCTCAGCCAATCAGAATTCAGGACTTTCCTTACCCATTTTATAATGTAATGTTATTGTTTTTGTTTTCTTTATTTAAATTTTTGTTAACCAGGTAGGTGCAATGAGTCAAGGCCCTTTTCATAAGCAACCCGGGACTGTATAAAAGAACAGCCAAGATGTTACATCAGTATAACAGAAATTAGTGCAAACAAAACAATACAATATTAAATCACAACACAAAATTTAAACATTTACAATACATTTAACATAATATCATAAAAAACAATCACATTGTAATTGGTTAAAAAAAGTTTCCTCAAGTATAATTTAAAAACGTCATGACCTATCCAACCCTGTAGTGACCCAGTAGGTTATTCCAACTTTTAACTGCGCTGACAGTGAACACACATTCTCCCACATTTGTTTTAGTATTAAGGATAACTAGTTTTTAATTCCATTTGAGCGTAATACCCTTTCATCCTTTTTGAGTTGATATAGTATAAAAAGAGGAGAGTCGACCTTCTGCCTTATGACATTGTCTGTCAAATCATTTAAGTTGTATAGACAGCTTAATTTTGGGGGAAATCAACCAATTTGCTGGTATAGCAAACAATGATGCATGCGATATGGAAGATTTAATGCAAGAAATTTATAATAAGAAAATGTTATACACGAGCACACTATTTATTGTAAAGTGCTGGAGTGGAGCTGGTATGCTGGTTATCTGTGGTATGGTGCAGCTGCTGACAGTTGTCTGTCAATGCCCTAGAGATGCCTCTGCATTCTTTTCAGCCATGAGGATTTTTATTTGCACTCTATTATGATCTTCAACTGCATGTCATCTGTGAGTCAGCATGGTTAATTTGAACAGTATTTTGTGTGTGTCGCTGTGCCACTTTGATTGGGCTTGGGGTGGCATAGGGTGGAAATTGGCCTCTAAGCTCTGCAAGCAGTGAAGGCCAAGAAAAAAGCTGGGGTGAGTACCAAATAAAAACCAGGGAAGCAAAGAGGACGGTCAAGGGGCAAAAGCAGACATGGAGTTGCTATTTCACAGGAGACCAAAAGTGGGGGAAAGCATTTTTTCAGATATTTTAAGGAATAAAGAAAGCTGGAAGGGGGTATTGCTAGGCTAGAAGAGGGGGGAGGGTACTAGAGGAAGATGAACAAAAAGCAGCTGTCCTTAACAAATACTTCTGCTCTGTCTTCACAAGGAAAGACAGTGGTCCCCTGCCTGAAAGTGGTATCAAGGTGGCTGTCAGGAGTATTCACCATATGAGGCAGCCAGTTCTTACCAGAGAAATGATCCAGAAGAAAACTGAAGCCCTAAAGGAAGCTAAAGCCCCAAGGCCAGCTGTGATGCACTCAAGGGTGCTCAAGGAATTGACAAGGGAACTTGGTGAACCCCTAGTGCTATCCAACAGCTCAGTTAAGACAAGGGTAATTTGGAAAGACTGGAGGGTAGCAGATGTGATTACACTACATGGGGTGGGAGCAAGGAGCAGCCAGGGAATTACAGACCTGTAAGCTTTACATCTGTAGTGGATAAACTGGTCAAAGAGGACCTTGTGGACTACCTAGAGAGCAATGGTATACTGATAGTAAACAGCATGTGTTTGTGATAGGGGAGGTCTTCTTTGACTGGGTAACAAATGTAGTAGATAAGGGCCATGCTGTGGATTTACTCTACTTTGATTTCAGCATGGCTTTCAACTTAGTGCCACACAGAAAATTGCTGAAGAAGCTGGAGGACCTATGCTCTGCTAGGGACATACGGTAGTTAGATGGGCAGGAAACTGGTTGAAGTAGAAACAGCAGAGGGTGATGGTAAATGTGGTCAGATAGGAATAGATGGAGGTCATCACTAGGGTCCTGTCCTCTTCAGTATGTTCATCAGTGAAATTGGGAGAGAACATCCATGGCAAGTTGTGTCTCTGCTGATGACACAAAGCTCTGTGATTGGGTGGATAACAACAACAAGATAAGGGAGATAGAGAAGGATCTACAAAGACTAGAAAGGTTGTCTATTTGGCAGTTGAAATTCAAAGCCAAAAAATACAAGGTTATACACCTAGGGAGAAAAAAAGGACAGAGTGCTGGACCAGAGGTGTTAAACTAAGCACCATGGCACAGGAAAGGAACTCAGGAGTCATCATTAGTGACACCCTTAAACAATCAAGCTAATGAAGCAAGGCCTATAGCTAGGCTATTAGGATACTGGGGTGTATCAGAAGGGGTAATGATAGCAGTAAAAAAGGAGCTACTACTACTTCTACGCAGGTCATTGGTGAGGCTGCACCTGCAGTTCTGTGTTCAGTTCTGGAGTCCTCACCTATGAAAGAACAGGGACAGGGTGGAGTTGGTACAATGCAGGGTAACCAACATGATTCTGGTCCAAAAGGTTACAAAGATTGTCTCAAGGTACTGGACATGTACTCACTGGATACCAGGTTGGGAGGGGGGTTATGATAGGGACCTTCAAGTTCCTGAAAGGAATAAACAAGGTGAACTGCGGGGAGATATTTTACAGGATTACAGAATCAAGAACCTGAGGTCATGAGTGGAAACTAGTGGGGGGGGTGGTTTAAGAAGGATACAAGGAAGCTCTCTTTACAGAAAAGATAGGAGAGTTGTGGAACAATCTGCCAGCAATGTTGGCAGGCATCAAGACCATAAATGGTTTCAAGCATAGCTGAGACAGACTGAAAGGGCTGGGTGTTAATCAGGTTGATGGCATTAGTGACGGAAGCGGGGGGGGGGGTTGACCAGGAGGTATACGGTCCTGGGAGAAATAGGGAGCTCTGGGCAAACTTGGTGGATCTTTTTTTTTTTTTCTGTCTTTGTCTCTTTCTGTGTTTCTATATTTTATTCTCTTGTACTCCTGCATTCCTGAGCTTAACAGTATTTCTTTGCAATTCACTATATTTTACCCTTCTGTGACAGGGTTGAATAGGACCCTGTCCCAGTTGTTATGGAGAGTTTGAATGCAGGGATCTGTTCTGTTCTTTTCTTTCCTGTCTCTTGTCTGTCTGACTACACAACCAAATTTTCTCGTGAGACCTAGGACTTGATCACCCCGACAGTCTCGCAGTTCTTTGCCTCTCACTGTCTCTCTGTCTTCCCCTGCTGTTCTGTCTTTTTCTTCCCTTGCATATCTGCTGGTATAAAAATATATGCAAATCATTATTTGGAAATGTAACTGATATCGGGATCCCTTTGTTTAGAAATTATAGTATCACTGTTGAAATGTATATAATTATAGTTTAAGATTATCGCAAAAAGCTACTGGAAACTCAAGGGGTTAGCCTGAAATACAAATTTTAAGTCTTTCACAGAAGCTGTGGAAAACGGGCCTCAGTTCTGGGACATTGTGTTCCTGCCTGCACCTGCCTGAAATATACAATAACATTTTAGGAAAAAAAAAAAACAGGACGCTTGTTAGAAAGAGGGGTGGCACAGACTTATAAGACAGAGCTGCAGTTGCTTGCAAGAGAGACACAGAGATTGAAGGAAAACTCTGATGGATCTTCTCTATTTATTTTGCCTTTGTAAATAGTTATACGGAACAAGTTTATTTTTTTATGTTACTGCTAGTAAATCAAGCCTTTAATTGAAGGCGTTTTAAATTAACAATATAATTATAAAGATTAATTAAGCTGCTGCTTTCAGTTGTACTATGTATGTTGTTGTTGTTTTAAATTTTTTTTGTATTTTAAAATGTTTTGGTATGCTATGTGTGCTTATATTGTACAGTGCCCAGAGTCTTCAGAAATGGGTGTTAAATATCAATCTATCTATTACAAATAAATACTTTTTCAAATTCTACAAATGCTCCCAGTTTTCCTATGCTTCCTGACCTGTGCCTCAATGACACCTGCCACCTATCATGCAACTAGACCACGGGCATAGTTCTATGCTCTGTGGTGGCTCCCTGAGCCCCATCCCCCACTAACTTTATTTATTTATTACTAACACCACCATCTACCCATAGAGTGGTGGTCCACAGTGCAGGACATGGCTAAAGGTGGCTCATCTGGATGTTTTCTGTCAGCCTTTCAATCACACACCTCCCCATGGCAACTGTTAATGTTCAGTGACCACAGCAGCCAGCCACCTATGTTTTCTTTATTAACTGGTGCCTGGGAAAGGTACATTGAGCCAATGCTCATTTCGAGGTACAGTCCAGGGGAAGGGAAGAGGTGATGCAGATACGAAGCACTGACACAGTTTACAGTTACAATAAAGTCCAATTGTAGAATGCTATTTAAATAGAAGTAAGTGCAAAAAAGAACATGCAACAAAATCAGTTATTTCAGCCACATCTACACTGGGATAGGAGGCAAATGCATGGAAAGTGGTCAGGTAGGGGGAAAACAGGAGCAGAGGGGAGATAAGGAGTTACAGCTGGTACCTGATGGAGGCAGGGAAGGTAGTGAAGTGGAGGGAGGAGGGGAAGAGGTTTCATAGTAAAGGAAGACAATATGAGAAGACTGATTGCCTAACAGAGGAGCATGGATGAGGAATGGTGAAAGTGTGAGGATCACTGGAGCATAGCAAGCAGGAGGCAGAGGGGATGGAGCAGAGGAGTGAGGCGAGGTAAGAGGGAAGGGACCCAAACCAGTGTTAGGTGATGAATGAGACACAGTGGTTCTGGTGACATGAGGGTACAGGAAGAAAAGATAAGGAGGAGTAGGGTGAGCAATGGTCGGTGTGAGAGGTGGAGTTGGTAGCAGAACAGGAGAAGGAGTTGCAGAAGGTATCCAGTCAGACTGGGGATGTGGAGGGAGTGATACCCTAGACCATGACCACATGGCCAAAGACCAGGAGCACCATTTTGGTGACAAGCTCACAGTGTACCCATGAAGACAAGACAGTCTTTATTGTGGCCCAGGGCACCAAGTTTAGGGTGGAGCTTGGTGTGGATAACATCGATGTGAGCAGAAAAGTCAAGTTTGCTGTCTAGACACACACACATTAAGGTATTTGAAAGATTCAACCACTTCAAAAGGGGAGCCATCCAAGGTGGAAAAGACAGGAAAAATTGGGAGTCTGGCCAATTTTTATGGCTGCATGGGTAGAGTTCTGCAGGCATTTTGCAATCGCTGTAGGAGAGAAGAGACCATCAGCGGAAATTATCCCTGTCTTCTCCTACAGTGATGCGGTCTGTGGTCCACTTGTGCTTTCTCCGTGTCCTCATTCCTCTGCCAACAGAGCTCCCCTCCTTGCCACACTGCCCCCTTCCCCCAGGCACACTACTTTCTCTTTTTTTTTTCCACAAATGCGGAAGTGATGACTGGCATGCAAGATGGAGGTGTGACTCAATCTGCACATGTGTAAGTATCGCACATGCACAGGTTCTGTTGTCGCCACCATCTTGCAGATGGCATAGTCTGTCACCAGTGTTTCCAACATTTCTCTCCACACCTCTGCCATGGCTCCACTGGTGCTGAGCTGGCACTGGACAACTCTGAGCAGCTGTATTGGCTCTGACCAGAGTTTGTTGGCTTGTGCCAAAGGTCATGGACACTGTGATGGACATATGGCCAGACTGATCTTTTAATTTCTTTTGTTAGCATAGTTATGGCTCTGTTATAAGTATTTGGAAATGGATGCAAAACATGGCTTCTTGGTCATATGTCCAGGCAGGTCTTATGGGAAATACTGCCAACTGCTCAGGATAAGTTTCCCTCAAGCTCATCTGAGCAACAGACCCTGGCAGATGTGAGGGTGCAAATTCAAACACCTCAGACATCCTGCAAAACAGGGCGAAAAGCTGGACAAGGGATGTTTTAGGTGTGAAAACAGGCCAGTTGGCTCGGATGATGTCACACACACACACACACACACACACACACACACACACACTCTTTCATTTGGGGTGGGGGCAGTGGGGAACTGCCACTCTTAGGGTGAGGCCACTCCCTACAGCCAAATGAAATAAATTAGGGACCTGAGTAGTTGTATCTCTCTCTCTCTCTCTCTGTCTGGAACACTCAACATCTGATGAAAGGGGAGCCCTGCTGCAGGTAGAGGTACATCTTAGAGAAAGTGTATTCTATAGCTAGCAGTAGGTAAATAGAATTTAGGTGAGGAAAGTTCAGATTTTTCTATACATCAACTGTCTGTGTAACTTGCTATATTTTCTATTTCTTAGTAAACTGTTAATCCTTTTGTCTGAATGTAAATATATCCTGTTAATAAATATGTGTAGTTCTTTTAGGAAAGAATCCATTTTTCATAGAATCAGTGACTGCTTGTTTATTTAAAAAGGTAATTTTACTATTTTTCAGCTGGACTCTGTTTGCAGTCCACCTCTGAAGGACATTCTACTAGCAGTTATTGTGTTGACCTTCCCGAATTTGAGCAAAGAGGGAAAAAAGGGGGGAGGGTTCCTGGTTCCAGGTAAAAATCCAGGGGTGGAGGCAACCCAGGTTTGGAAACAACCTCAGGTCATTGGGGTGCTGGCATGGGGGAGGGTGGAGCAGGATCAAGCATGCTAATGGGCAGGTCTCCTGTCTGGAGGGTGGGTTGGTGGCCCCCCATAGTTCTGCTCCAACTGGGTGGAGGTTGGGTGGGTAGTGTAGACAGAGAGGGGGTAGCAAACAGTTATGGGAGGTGGAAGGGGCTGAGCTGGTGCCACAGGGTGTGTAGCATGCCTCCACATGCTTGTACAGCCATGTGCTGGGGCCTGGGGGGCAGAGGAGAAAAACCTTTAAAAATACCTATGTGTCCCCATTGCCAGTTGGTAGGAGGAGGTGATGGGGACCAAATAGCTGTATGAAAAAAGAAATCCAGGGGTAACAAAGGATTAGAAGTCCCCGACAGAGAACTGGCCTATAAGTGAGAGGCCCAAGGGGCAGTTACTGTTACAACTGGTAACAGAGGTGTGGGATCTCTGTCACAACTGGTGGTAGTGCACAGTGGATCAGGGCACATATTTAAAGCTAGAATTTGTGCACAGTGTGCTTTTCTGTGAGGCAGGAACTCTGGTAGGCTGGCTAAAAGCCTTACCTAGCACATAGGGTGACAGAGTACTAGCAGAAATATACGTTAACAGTCATGAAACAGGATATGCAAAAGGTTACATTGTTTACTACTTTTTTTTATTTCTAGACAGCTTAGTGCAGCATAGTTAGAAAGGATGAGCTACTCAACCTATGGCAAATTTAATGTGCAACAGTTTTGTGAGCTGTACACAGACACAGGGATTGTCTATGACAGCCTGACAAAGAATGAAGTGATGGAAGCCCTGTTGGTGGATGACTGAATGCAAGGGGGACACATGGTCTCAGAGGAGCATGACAAAACACCTGTGCAGCAGGTGGTCACTGAAGAAGATGGCCAAGGTAGTGAGACTGAGGTCTCACTGGCTGGGTCAGAGGGGCACCTTGAGCCATGAGTTGGTGAAGCAGTGCAGTCGAAATCTGAGCTGAGAGCTAGTGCAGCCAGGGCTCAAGCTCAGCTTGAGATCCAGAGGATGGAGCTTGTGCTGAAGGAGGCTGATTTGCAGAGGGTAAGGGTGGAGACTGAGGAAAGAGAGAAGGCATGTCAGCATGAGATGGAGGAAAGAGAGAAAGCTTGCCAGCATGAAATCTGGATGCAGGCCAAAACAGAGAAGGAATGAGTGGAATGAGAGAAAGAATGACAGCACAAGATTCAGATGATGAAAATGTACCAGCCAACACCACAGCAAACCAGAAGTAATAGCATAGGAGGTCCCACCCATGAAGCCACAATTACCTCTAATATGTTTCCACAATACTGGGAGGGAGATGATCTTGATTTGTTTTTAAAATGATTTGAGAGGATGTGCATGCAGTTTAAATTGGATAGGGCTTTGTGGATGACCCACCTCATGCCACTGCTTACTGACCATGCTTTGCGTACATTTGCTAGAATGGAAGATAATAATTGTATGGGCTATGATAAAGTAAAAAGGGTGTTATTGAAACATTTTTAACTGACTCCTGAGGCTTATCTTTGAAAACTCAGAGTTGCATGTCCAAATGTGTGCCTATCTAGACTGCTGGGTGGGTGGGGCAAAAGCTAGGACTGTAGAGCAAATTAAAAATGTGATTGTAAAGGAACAATTTCCTAAAATTGTACCTAATGACCTGTGCATATGGCTGCTGGACTGGGCATGCAACTCCACGAAGGAGGCAGCAGAAAGTGCTGATTTGTATGAGGCCAGCAGACCACATTTGCAGAGTAAGAACAATGGGTGTAGGGCAGCATATGGTTTTAAGGGGATCCAGGGAGGCCTAAAGTAAATCAGCCTGCACCTGAGCCAAAAACAGAACCCTCAGGTTCTAAAGGGAACAAGGAGCTGGGACAAAGGCATGCTGGATTTGCCAGAATGTGGGGCATCTATCTTATGACTGCCCTAAAAACAGCAGCAAATGGCAAAGGCCTCGGGAGGGGGTGACAAGATAATACTCAGCAGTTGGTAGGCTGTGCATACACTGTAGTGTCACCAAAATTCACCAAGCACATGCACCCTAGTCTAGTCGATGGGACAGTAACACGGGAATGGAGGGACACAGGTGCTTCATTTCCATGGTGTGGCAGGATCTGATCCAGGTTGACCGATTCTGCTGGGACAGTTTTCCAAGATTTGGGGAGTCATAGGTCCAGTGGTCAAAGTGCCAATGGCTTGGATCTTCCTGAGCTGGGAAGGTAGCCATGGGGAACAGGAGATGGAAGCTGTGCTTGATCTCCCTGTGGATGTGAGCATGTGGAATGATTTTGACCACAGGGAAAACCTAGTATGTGTTACTACCCATAGCCAGAAAAAAGAGCAATCTTCTGAGGGCATGGAAGGTCGACACAGCCTGCACTGACTCATCCCTCAGCAGCTGAGGAAGCAGCTAGTATGGGTGAGGGGCTAGTTAGGAGTAGCAGCCCTGAGCCCCAGCTGCAAATAGAGGAGGTTGTCGCTGGGGGAAGATTTTCTTCTGAATGGGAGTTGGGAAGAGTCAGACAGGAGGAGCTTGGCAGGACTCACCTGGCTGATCCTACCCTCCAAAAACTGAGAGAGATAGCAAATAGTGCAGAGGATTCTAATGGGAGCAAAAAATCAGTTTGCTAGGAGAATGGACTGTTGTACAGGGAGGGTACACTACAGAGGGGGCTAGAGGAAGTGGTACTTCGGCAGCTGGTAGTTCCCCGAGACTACCACAAGCAGCTTTTGGCCCTGGTGCATGACATCCCTTTTTCAGGCCATCTGGGTATTAATAGCACAAAAAGGTGGCTTGCCGACAACTTCTTTAGGCCGAGTATATACACAGATGTGGCAAACTACTTGTCCACAGTGCCAGAGGGTGGGAAAGGTAGGGGACATGGCTAAGGTGGCTTTGGTGCCCTGCCTATTATTGATGAACTCTTTAAGAGAGTATCCGTATACATAGTGGGGCCCCTGAGTATCCCAAGTTGCACAGGCAAGAGATATAAACTGGTTGTCGTGGACTACGCAACCAGGTACCCTGAGGCAGTGGCCATGTCCTCCACTTAGGTGGACAAAGTGGCTGATAATCTCCTGGGAATTTTCAGCCAAATGGGATATCCCCAGGAGATTTTGTCAGACCAGTGGATAAATTTCATGTCATCCTTAATGACTAGTTTGTGGGAGAAGTGCGGAGTGAAACTGCTCCATGCTTCACCCTATCACCCTAAAACAAATGGCCTGGTCGAGTGATTCAATGGGACCCTCAAAACTATGCTCAGGATGTTTGCTGACCAGTGTAAAAGGTTTGGGACAAATGTTTCCCCCACCTCCCACCTGTTTGCATACAGGGAAGTCCCACAGGAGTCCACAGTGCTCTCATTCTTCAAGCTCCTGTTTGGCCATAGGGTGAAGGGGCCCCCTAGATCTAGTCAGGGATAAATGGGAAGGTGACCTTGCCTCCCAAGGGGAGTCTGTTTTGGAGTATGTCCTGAATTTCAGGGCCTGGATTAAAGAGCTCATGGGGCTCATGCAGGAGCACCTAGCCACTGCACAACAGCAGCAGAAAACCTGGTATGACCATGGGGCCAGAGCCCAGAAGCATGAAGTCAGACAGCGAGTGATGGTGCTTGCCCCAGTCCGACACAACAAGCTGCAGGCAGCATGGGATGGCTTAGTCTCCATAATCAGGAAGGTGAATGAGGTTAACTGTGTAGTAGGGCTGCCTGACAGAAGGTGCAGGTGGAGCATATATCATGTGAACATGATGAAGCCTTACTATGATAGGGAGGAAATGGTCCTTGCTGTGTGCAGGGTGCCAGAAGAGAGACATGAGGTGGATCCCTTGGTGGACCTCCTGGGAGAAGTGGGGGAGGGATCCTCAGTGGATAACCTCACCCTCTCTGGGCAGCTGACACCAACCCAGGCAGAGGAGATTAAGGGGGTGCTGTGAGAATTTGGGGACATGCTCATGGGGAAACCAGAGTGGTGCACAGAATGCCAATGTGGATCAACTGTCGAGGTGGGCTAAGTGCATGACATGTTCCTTTAGGTGCTCCCCAGTCCCTGCATGAACAGCAATGTCTCTTGGGGGTTGCTCAAAGGAAACATGCCTTTATTTCCTGGGGTGGGGGTAGATGTTATGGACATATGATCAGATTGATCTTTTAATTTTTTTTTGTTAGTGTAGTTATGTTTCTGTTATAAGGTCTGTTAAACATGTCTTACTGGCCATACGTCCAGTCTGGTCTTATGGGAAGTACTGACAAGTGCTCAGCGTAAGTTTTCCACAAGCTCATCTGAGCTACAGACCCTGACAGATGTAAAGATATAATTTCAGACACCTCACATATCCTGCAAAACAGGGTCGTAATGTTGGACAAGGGATGTTGTAGGTGTGAAGACAGGCCAGTTAGCTTGGATGTCATTATACACACTCTCGCTTGAGAGCACACACACACACACACACACACACACACACACACACACACAATTTGGAGTGGGGGATGGTGGGGGAACTGTCACTCATAGAGTGAGGCCACTCCCCACAGCCAAAGGAAATAAATTAGGGAGCTGAGGGGTCATCTCTGTCTCTCTCTCTCTCCTCCTCCCCTCCCCACACACACACACACACACACACCACCTCACACCCTCTGGAAAGCTGAACATCTGATGAAAGGGGAGCCCTGCTGCAGGTAGAAGAACAGCTTAAGGAAAGTGTCTTCTATAGCTAGCAGTAGGTAGGTAAATAGGTTTTAGGTGAGGAAAGTTCAAATTTTTCTATACATCAACTGTTTGTGTAACTTGTTTTATTTTCTATTTCTTAGTAAACTGGTAATCCTTTTGTCTGACTTTAAATATATTCTGTTTGTAAATACTTGTAGTTCTACTAAAGAATCCATTTCTGATAGAACCAGTGACTGCTTGTTTATTTAAAAAGGTAATTTTACTATTTCTGCTGGACTCTGTTTGCAGTCAGTCTCCAAAGGGCACT
This sequence comes from Neoceratodus forsteri, assembly GCA_016271365.2. Taxonomy (NCBI): domain Eukaryota; kingdom Metazoa; phylum Chordata; order Ceratodontiformes; family Ceratodontidae; genus Neoceratodus; species Neoceratodus forsteri. The sequence goes on from CM028132.1 coordinate 561,450,495, forward strand.
CTATTAACAATTAATGTGTTGACCTTCTTGACTTTGACCAAAGAGGAAAATGATTGTTTCCTGGTTTCAGGTAGAAATCTGGTGGTGGCAAAGGATTAGAAGTCCCTGACAGAAGTCGGCCTGGTGGTGCTGAGGGCTGAGGCACTGGATGCCTTACCTCACTGCACACCAATGATCCGGGTTCGGGAAAGAGCCCGGGCCATCGGAGGTCAGCAGTGGGGGCAGAGCTGAATGGAGCTGCCGGCAGGCAGCTCTCCTCTCCGGGGAGGTGAGGTGGCTACCCTTGTCTAATGGCCACCTCCTGGTGGAGGCCAGGGGCAGCTCAGGCCCAGTTGGTGCCTGGCATAAGGTCAATGGAGTGGGGATAGGGGTTGTTACCAGTGCTGTAAGGTGCATGTGCACCTACTCCTGGGGCCCCTGGGAGAAAATGGAGGGGAAAAAAAAACACACCGATGGCAGGGTGAAGACTGACTCCCCGCAGGCGCCGCTCCTGGACCGGGTGTAAGGTAAGCCCTGGTGATTCTGGGGGACGGGGCTGGGGAGGTTCGATCGGATGGGGGCCGGCGGCAAGGTGCAAAAACAGTGGTAGTCGTGATAAAAAAAAAAAAAAAAAAGAAGTCCCTGACAGAGAAGTGAGTAACTGAGAGCCCAAGAGGTATTTTTTGTCAGAACTGCTAACAGTGGAGTGGGATCTCTGTCACAGACGCATTTTTTTTATTTGTGCTGACACTGAGTTGATCTGATTGGATCCAGAGCGGGACACTGTGGAAGTCTTGCTGGAGCAGACCTGCCATGGCTGTGGTGAACACAGAAGAAAACTTGTGGAGCTCAGAGCAACCTCCTAGCCCTACCTGTGTAGTTTTGGCACTAGAAACTAGCACCATCCCTAGCTGCCTGGTTTGTCTGCCCATGTGTCAGTGTCAAATTGAGCTTTCCCCAGGCAGCCCAGCTAGCTAGACAGAAACTGCTGAATGTGGAAAACATCTGCTTTATTTTGTATAACTGTTGGTCCATTGAAAAATAATAACTCCCAATGTCTTGTTGATGTAATTTTTATCTTGTGTGTCAACAGCTGTGCTCCAATTAGGAGCGGCTGAGGAGGAAGGATGTGGTGCCTTATCAGGTTCTGTTGGAGGTGGAGATGTTGCTGCTGCTGTCCCTGTAGGAGATGTTGAAAAGTCTCCAACCCAACAGTCAAGCACTGGCATGAGATTTATTATGTGATACATCAATCATAGATCATTTAATTTCCACTGTGAAAGACAGGGACTGTATGGACTTTCTGTCGGACCATGCCACACTTTATAAGCATTGTTATAATATGTTCATTGTGCAATTTCATTTATTCTCCTCTATTTTGTCCTTTTTAAAGTGGAGCCCACTTATAGTTACATTGGATAAAAAAATATCCTGGATATAAAAACTTTGTGCCTATGTCCCGATTTTTCCCCATTCATTCCTATTTAAGTGCAATCTGTGTATAGTCACTGTCAGCACAGTTAGAATCACATTTTTTTTGCTATTCTGCACTGTTCTCAATGACAGCCTAGCTGACAGCTTCTGACGCTGACTCACTCACCTCATTTCCCCTCATTCCACTGGCTCGTTAGCACACAAAGGAGGTGTTAATGGCAGGGATTATATTCTTGTCTGCCCCAGCCATTTTTCACAAAAGGAAATGCTGCTGAGTCGATGTTGTTATTACTCCCTCCTTTTGTGACAGCATTCACTAGAAATTCAAGATGTGCATCCATAGGAAATTAGAAGTAGACACCGTCTCATTGCAGGCTTTATGTAACTATAGTAATTCTCCTATGGTTCCTATACAGGGCTGGATTAAGGCATAGGTAACACAGGCCAAGGCCTAGTGCACCTGCCTGCCAGGGGGCCCCAGCAATCCCCAAAATATATTTTTTTTATTTTATTTTTTTATTTCAGTTCTAGGATTACAATTACCTTTGAGCCCAGGGCTCTTTTACAAAGGTCCACGTCAAATTATTTACTATATATCCTTTACTTTCTGCCTGAGCTGCGTTTTTTTTTGTAAAGGACTCAGCCACTGCGTAATCTGAGCAAGGCAGGGGCTGAACTGACATGACTTTCACCTCTGTGGTTAGTTGTTAAGTCCAGCTGACAGCTTCGCCCCCCCCCCAAGCCAGGCTGGCCATTAAGGTATAAACAGGCCCATTTCCTTTGCTTTGTCTCCCATTCATATCTCTTAACCTCTCAGCATTAAAACTCATAGTAGTGGTCTTCAAAATTCAGAGCAAATGGGCAGACTATGTAATTAGTTCAATGAAGTAATAGTTTGTATGTTCAAAAAAAGCTCTAACATTATTAAGAATATCAATAAATCTTTGTGGAGCAAGGGTCAATTTAAGTGTAAAAATCATAACGTTATGTGAAATTCATAGCAGTTGAGAGGTATGCTCCCATCCCCTGGTATTCCATAGAAAATAGAGGGATTTGTTGGTGCAATACAGGTAACTTCCACAGGTGCCAGACTACGGAGGGAGCTCACCCTCCAAACATTGATACAAGCAAAAGGTTCAAACGATACTCCAATACTCGCTGAAATGGCAACAGGCTTCCAAAAGTGAATGCTCTATTGGATTCACTATTGGGAGTCTGCCACTGTTTCTGTGAGTATTGGAGTGCCATTCAAGCCTTTAACCCTGGTATTCTATGTAGGGAGAAGTGGTTAGAAAGGTCTTTGCCCCTCAGTTGGTGTTCCTGATAGGGAGAGCGACTGGTGTGAATCTTAAATGGGGGCCCCCTGCAGTAGTCTGTCCATGGTTTGCCTCACCTTGTGTATTTGAGGAGGCCCCTATCATTTGTATCAGAAAGATCAGAGAGTCAGCAGAGTCTGCCTATTGGAGTGCCTTTTCCAAGTTCCAGCAGATCAGAGAGGAGTTGAGAGCTATGCCGCTACCACTACTTACAGAGTCAGGTCCACAGCCAGAGACTGGAATGGGCCACAACAAGTGATCAGAGAGAGAAGCCCACCAGCTGGGACTGGGGTGAACTAAAAAAGTTGTCAGGACTCTCGGGAAACCAGCACACTGCTACAGTACATGGTCATGGGCAGCACCGGGGATTGACTCAGAACAGAAGTGTACAAGGTTTTACATACTAATGTACTAGCAGGAGAAAAGGGGGACAAAGGTCATCTATCGCCACTAAAGGTACACAGTCCTTTTATTCAGGTCCAATTTAGATTAAAAACCCACTAAATCCACTTTCTTTTTGCTTTGGGGGTGGGTGGGTGAGCAGGGGGGTTCTGGAAAGCAAGGGAGGGAGGGAAAAAATGGTAAAGCCAAGGGGTTTGCATTCATTTAGGAGACAGAGAGACTGAGAGGCAGAGCTGAGCTGCTGGAGGATTTGACAAAGTTCAAGGTACTTTTTATAAGTACTTAAACCCTCTCTTCTCATCTCTCTTTTTCACCACTGGCCACGGCTTTGGCTACCAGTCCCGGCCCATCTACGGTTACTGGTTTGAGATGGTGTACTGTCTTTTCGTGTACTTTGTGGTGTTAAACTGTTTTAACTTGTTGTTATTTCTGCACTATTGAACTGAAACTTGCTGTTTATATTTCGTACCCTTTATAGTACTCTACAGTCAAAACCAGTGGATATTCCTCGTACATCCTATAGGTTGATGCACAATCCAATCAAATCAAAGTGGGCGAGGACATACTTCTGTGCTCATCAGAATATCCCCAGTTTACTTCGTGCATCAAGATAGGTTGGTCACATCCTAACAGCTCCCAACAGTTTTTTCCAACTTTGATTAACTTTACAGGTACATTTCCTTTTATTTCTGACTAACACAAGCAGCCTGGTAGACAGCATATAATACTAACTGCACACAGTTCACTGTAAGCGTCTATTTTCTGCTTTGGGTAACCTACAGTCCTAAGGAATTCAGAGTAGCAGAAGCAGCTAGGCTAAAATACATTATCAGATTCTGTGTAATAAGTTATACTGCGCTCTGCAGGAAACAGGTACCCGCTCCTGTAGCGGGCTGTGAACCCACAACAGCTGCACACTTCCATTTGTACTGATTAGGGCTTGGGTCCCTCCTGTAGTGACCCCTGCCCACTGACAGTCCCTAGCAAACTACTTGGAGAGGTCCCTCCAGCAGCAACCTCTTCATATACTGCCAACCAGCCAAAAGCTGCATCAGTGAGAAAGGTATGAGGACCTCCCTTAGCCCCTCACCCAACCACAAGGACCTGAAAACATCGAACAGTAGCTGCGTGTTCCTACCTGATACATGCAGTGCCATTGCAGCTCCATGCCCCTGTGGAGTGTGAGCAGAAAGCCAGCCAGTCCCAGGGTCTGTTTTTGCGGGCGTCAATTCGCGCCAATTTGGGACTCTCTCTACAGTCCCTTTGCCTTGGGGGCCCATAAATCCAAGTACCCCGCCGCCTTGGAGGCCCATAAATCCAAGTACCCCACTCCCCCGAGACAACTCCCAGCCCCTTGTCCAGAATGAGTAGCCCATGATGTTCAGCAGCCCTCGCGATACCCGGAGCCAAAGAGCTAGAGGGACATGGAAATCTAGCACTAAATCTCACGAGATTTTGCTGCCGGCTTGACTGGGACATGCACAACATACAGTGCCCCCAAACCTTGAGTGTTCCCACGAGAACTAATGGCTGCCATCTTACCTGGGCCACTCTTTCCAGCCACTTAGTAAAACCTGGTCCCAAATTTAGGACTTGGGTCCCTCCCACAGTGACCCTCACCCAAGCGCATCAGCCCACAACCTAAGCAGAGCACCCAGCAGTGACCCACCAAGCACTGCCACGACCACCCGGGCAACATCAGGATGCTGTATCTGGCATTAAGCCAATTAGAGAAACACAGTTATTTCCTGTGAAAGTAACAGATGCTAGCTGCACCTTGGAGCCATCTCCCATTATTTCATCGCTGGGTGAGCGAGCTCCAGGAACCCCTCCCCCATGTGGCTATTGCCCCCTCCCCGGGCCACATTCACACCATTCCACTGCACCTAACCTCTCCCTTTGTCTCGTGGGCAATAAATCCATTTACTCTGCCCACCGAGACAGCTCGTGGCCTTCTTCCTCAATCAAGTCTGTGAAGCCCCATGATGCCCTGTGGCCTCTCACGAGAACTGGGCTGGAGGGGCATCACAACTACGCGGGATTACAGTGGCATCTTCACTGGGTCAAGAGTACAACATACAGTGCCCCCAAACCTCGAGTTCTCCTCCGAGAACTCGCCGCCGCCATCTTGCCTGGGTCCCTATCTATGCACAGGGCCAGTGGATCATGAGGTTACACACTTGACTCTGTGGTGAGGAGACTGAAAGATTGTGGGTCCCAGCCCCATACCAGGACCAGGGTAATACCCAGTACAGATACTGTAGTGCAGCACTGACATAGGCTGCACCATGGAGGTGCCATGATTTTATTTTCCGAGTCAGATAATTCTGCCCAAAAAGGGCCCCCCCTGGATCTTTCGGGGACACTGATGGAACCAGGAACATTCCTAGGCAGGGAGACAGTTTAGTGTGGCACGTTAAAACCATGAGCTGCAATTCTGGCAGAGGCAGTACAGCGCAGTGGGTTAAGGCTCTGTGCTGCAGATCTGGAGTCCTGGGTTCAAATCCCACAGCCACCTAGGTGCATAACTGTGTGACCCTGAGCAAAGCACTTAACTTCCTGATACTCCCAGGTCAGAGCTGGAAACAAGCTTCAGCTTAGTGTGCTACTCCTGGTTAAACAATGTTCCCTTTCCCCTTATAGACTTGGTCTCTGAATCCCACAGCCCTCATTTTGAGCACAATTACCCAGAAAGAGGCAGAGTAAGGTGACAGGCTGCTTGCTTTGTTGCTCAGTGGGCTAGACATTTGCCTTTTGGTGCCTGTCCTGTGATCATTCTCAGCATCTTGTCTGGCACAACGGCACCTCAGGCAAGCAGGTCCTGATCAGGGACATCCTCCCAGAATAGCTTCACTCCCCGAAGGGAATTACTCACCCCCTTACTAAATAATGGGCATTGACCCAGGAGGTGAGCAGGACCAATATGATAAACAGGTGAGATACTGAGTGACGGGACCCCGCACTGTAGTCAGGATATACTCCATCACCTTGACACATGTAGGATGCCCCAATAGGTGGGCCACTCACTACATGCGGCCTTCGTCAGTCCTGACCTCAACAACCCTTACCTGTCAGCATCACTTGACCTTCCGGAGCCGTTCGGCACCTTGTATTGGAACTGTCCTTCCCATGCTCATCGACAACCCCACTGCCTAGCGGCTCACTATATAGCCTGCCAGATGAGAGCCCCCACTACAGGATCTGACGCACCCGGCACAGTCCCTTACTTGGGGGGGGGGGACAACACAGGAAATTGTCGATCTGGGCCATGCTAGAACCGAGATTATAATCTGGTTAGACGGGGCAAGACACTACCTGGGCGACTCCATGACATCTCCGGGACTTCCTTTTCTGCACTGGAGGCTCCAATTTCATATATTACATGACCTGTTCCATTTTTTGTCATGAGCTTGATTTTCCTCAGCCCCGTACCATCCTTCAAGCAAAGAACATAGTGCAATCACTTACCATAACCTGGAACGTCATATATCTCCCATGCCTTTGCCTAGGGTGAGACGTTCCCCTTTTTTCATCACCCTCTTCTCATAGATGTTTTTATCATCAGCGTCTGTTAATTGTGTCCACAATTACCCTTGCTGGGTTGGAATGCTCCTGCCATTCAGGTAAATTGCCACTCACACCACCTACTAGGACACAGCTTTTGGTGGAACAGAGCGTTAAATAATTTTCATCTTCAGGGCAAATCCATACAGACAGGGCATGCAGTGATAGACCGAGAGTACTTAAACCCCTTTGTGACTTCAGAAAATTCAAGCAGAAGCCCTACAGTACACCATCATTAATGTCTGCTTACATGTCCCATTGATAACTGAGGTTCAGCATTCAGGGCTTACCCACCATTCAGTCTAGCAGCAACACCCCAGTATCCACCATGATTCTGGGGATCTGAGCGATACACCTAAGACAACAAAGGGGATCACGTCATTTCTTACAGGGATGACCTCGGTCTGGTGACAAACATAGCTCGTTAGGGTCACCAACTACATGCAAGCAAGCAATTCATGGCAGCACCTCAAATGTGCTCCGAGTAGTGGTACTGTGATACAGCATTAGTACTTGTACACTGCAGCAACTGGGGCTGGAATGCAACAGGATAACCAGCAAAGGAAAGGAACTCCCTCCAGTAGCAGGGCCTGAACCTACTAATTCTACACAACACATTACTAAATTTGGACTGCAGCAGCTAGGCTATAATGTATTAGAATATTCTACAAAGTAAGGGTACCCCCTCCAGCAATGGGTCCTGAACCAACAGCATTGGCTTTCCTCAATGGAGAAGCATAAGGACTGGGAGCTCTCCCGTAGCCCATGATCATAGGAGCCAAATCCATGGGGCTTGGGTGCTCCGGCACCCACAAAATTGACTTAAACATCCTCAATATTTTGAGCACAGCCTGCAACAAAGGAGTATTAGGGAACCCGGTCACAGAAAATATACTGCTCACTGGCAATGAGCAACCACAAAAATAGCTAAAGTAGGCATCCTTGCCCATGGGAGACACAACCAATGCATTTCCAGAAGTTGCAAGCAAATGGGGCCCTTTCCAAGTGGTCCTGCTGGCATCACACACAACACGCAACTGTCAATTACCATTCCAGATTTTTGGACCCCAGGACTTCATCAGTAGACACTCTCTCAGCCTCATGGACCCTCAGATGAGCCTATGTATTCCCACCTTAGCCAACAGTATCCAAGCTCCTTCACAGGCAATTCAACATGCAGGGGCATCAGTAGAGATAGTGGCACCCAACTAGCCCAGGAGATCAGGATATTTCACTCATTCAAGTAATGGCAGTGAGTCCACCGGTGGCCTTACCCCAGTGGCAGGATCTCCTGTTGCAGGGCCAAAGCCTGCACTGATCCCCCTGAATCTGATGGCCTGGCTGCCAGAAGGGACAGACTGTTGAACCTAGGCTTTCAGATAAGATTGGTAAACCATCTATTGCACTTTCCGGAGACAGTCCACTAACAAGACTTACCACAGACAATGGCAAATCTTTCACAAATGGTGCAAGGAGAGGAGAACATCACCACCTGTGGCAGTTTTCTTTTTCTCAACAAATTCTGGATGCTTCCAATGAAGGGGCAACTAAGTGCCTAAGCTCCACATCACTCAGAGCTCAGGCATCAGCAGTCCCTTCCATAAGGGGTTAATTGCCAGGAGTAGGGTACATTGGCTCACTCCCATCACCATCAAGTTGCTTAAAGCCATAACATTACAATCAACACGTACCAAACAGAGATGCCCACTGCAGCAGCTCAATACAGTACTAGATACCCTACAATCCCACTCTCTCCAGCAAGACTCCTTTTCCTGGTTTACAACTAAAACATCCTTCACAGCAGCAATCTACTCCACTAGGAGGACAGGTGAATTACAGGCCTTATCATGGGGAAAGTCATTCATAACGTTTCACAGCGACAGAGCCATTCTTAGAACTGGCCTTCCCTCCTGCCCAAAGTGGTAACCACACATCACAGGGACCAGGATGTTCCACTGCCCTACATAAAGACAGGCGACACCACAGAAATGACATACCCTCATCCGCTAGATGGAGGTAATTACTGAGGGAATACCTCAGCCTGACAAGCAAGGCACGCAAGACAGACACGCTGCTCGCCCTGGTCAAAGGACAAAAAAGTTGGGCAGGCAGCCTCTAAGGACACCACCACTGAATGGATTAAACAAATCATTAGTGAGGCCTACAGGGCAGCAGGGCAGGCCCCACCAGAAGGGATCAAAGGACACCTCACCACAGCGATTACAACACCCTGGGCAGGGAGAGGGATGTGTCCATACCAGACATTTGATCAGCAGCCAAATTGGTCATCATTACGTACTGTACATTCACCAGACATTATCGGCTTGACATAATGTCTGCCGAAAGGACAGCATTGTTTGCTAAAACCATACTGAGAGCAGGAGCTCAGCCCATACAACAATGTACTAATCTGCCTTCTCTTCACCCACCCAAGAGCAATATTTTCTCTATATGCACTGCTACTAAGGTCCCACTGATTTTGACTATGGATTACTATAAAGGGTATGAAATATAATCGGATTTACTCACCTGGTAAAGGTGATTGTATGAGTACCCTTTATAGTACTCTGCAGTCGCACCCAGAACGGCAGATTGCTCCAAGGGTCACATCACCTGAAGCTTAGGATCATACCGGTGAAGGATATCAATGGTTAGTGTTTAGGCCTATACCATATGACCTATAAGAGCTATCTAATAGCAAGAAATGATTGCAGGGCATTGTGATGTAACGAAGACATTAAATAAAAAAATTAAACTGCGAGTACTGAACAACACCTGAATAAGATTTCTATTACCTCCTACACCATTGTAAGGGCTACCAGGCACTAGCTAGAGAGGACATCACTCAAGAAAGTGATCATCTTCCTTGTGACTATTTGTCTACTGCTTCTCTTTGTTTGGCTTGTATGTATATGTTTTTTTCCACAAGTACGGCTAGGAAAGAATCACACTGGAGATATTCCGATCAGCACAGAAGTATGTCCTCACCCACTTTGATTTGATTGGATCATGCATCAATCTATAGGATGGACAAGGAATACCCACTGATTTTGACTGCAGAGTACTATAAAGGGTACTCGTACAATCACCTTTACCACGTGAGTAAATCCCATTATTTCATTCTCTGTATCGTGTTCTGTCCTACCCAGGACCTCCTTGTAAATGAGTGATGCTCAAAGGAGCCTTTTCCTGGGAAAATAAAAAATACAAATACAAGTGGTGAGGTCTGTATACAACTGGCTGCTGCTGACTGTGGTCGCCACTCTCCTAAATCACATCACCAAGGACAGGCGACAAGTAGGGGGCAGAATATTGCACTGGACCCTCTTTTAAGAGGGACTGAGAGTAGGACTGCAAGAAGCTGAATTGAGTATCATTTTTTGTAACTTAAACTGCATGACTACGTACAACTGAAACTTTTTACAAAATGCTGAGCAGTTGTGTGGACTGGTAGCTCTGTCTCAATGTCAGGATTATTAAATGTTTAATTATCACAGTCCTGTGAAACTCATTCAATGTGTATGCTTTCTATTTAATCTCGCTCTTAAAATCAACAGATCTACAATGTGTTTCAATGATACAGTTAAAAATCCCGCCCTTTCTCATTCCCTCATCTCACTCATTTTGAAGTTCTGACCTAGTGTTAACTTTGTTTTCAGGGTGAACACATGAACCTATTTCCAGGATCTCATCAGTAAATCTTTACATTTATTGATCCTGGCTTACTTATCAATAACAATGTTCTGATCCTGGGAATCATTTCTTCCAACAGTTATTCACTTTGCAATATAATCTCTCCAGTTCATGACTCTTGCAGTAAACCACCAGTTTAACTCCTACACCAGCCAGGACCTATTCTTCAGAGATGGGTCCCTACCCTACACTACCCTACCCAGACTTCCACATACTGGTTCATATTCCTGACAGGACAAAATGATAACACCCAGACTGCCAGTGCATGAATGTGTGTTGTGGGGCCTTTGGAGAAGTGCAAACCATGATATTTCACACCCAAAAAATTATTTTTACCAGGCCAATTAATAATTATTTTCTCTAAATGATCAAAACTTGAACTAATGTTATTATTAGTTTTTATTAATTTTGAAATATATTAGGTTGTTTAAGTTTTATGCCACATATTAGAGGCAGCAAGAAAATATTTTATGCTGTCTACACAGGATCAGGAAATAGAGTTAAAGAGGAGGCAACTTGTTGCTTCAGTTGGCATGTCAGCGCATCTAGCTGGTCCAGTCCTCATGTTAGTGTGTTGGCATATTATACAAAATATAATTGTATGCCAGAAAAAAAACAGAGGACTTGAACTTGGTAGGAGAAAACAGCAGTCTGGAAGTGATGCATGATTGTGGGCTCAGTAAGTGACTCAATAACTGACATAAAATATGATATCAATGCAATGAATGAGTGTAACAGGGTCAGACTGGGATACAGAGGGCCCACCTGGAAAGAGGATACAAGGGCCCCACCTGGAAAATCAATAGAGGAGGGCCCAGATTGACACACTCATATCAATATTCCACTTCAATCTAATACACTAGCTCTGTGTTTGTATCTTACATTTATCAGCAGTGTCCCAGATACCCCATTTAATTAGAAAAAAGATGATAAATGCAAAAGTTTTCAGAGTTCAGAAGGTAACCACTTACCCAACTGAGGGGGGCCCACCTGGAAATTTCCAGGTATCCAGGTGGGCCAGTCCGACCCTGGAGTGTAACCTGTCCCACTGACATGTATATTCTATGTAACCTTTCTGTCTATGTAACCTACTCTCTGTATGTGAAACCACATGTAATGTTCTCTCCAGGTTGCCCCTGAAAAAGGGACCTTCGGGGCTCAGAGGGCCTATCCGGTTTTCAAAATGTAATAAATAAATAAATAAAATAAACTATAACATAGTAAGTAATATAAAATATAAAATACAGTACAATAAACCATGTCAGTAACAAAAGGGAGCTTTTGCAAAGGAGTACCTCAGGGATCAGTTGGAGTACCTCAGAGATCAGTCCTGGGGCCAGTCCTCTTCAATATCTTCATCAGTGACATTACAGATGGACTGGAGGGTAAAGTTTGTCTGTTTGCAGATGATCCAGATGCGGTGGGAAGAATGAGAAGAGATCTGGATAAACCAGCAAAATGGTTGGAAGAGTGGTAACTGGGGTTTAATGCAAAGAAGTACAAGATCACGCACATAGGGAAGAGAAACCCTGAAGCCACCAATAGGCTGGGAGGGGAGTTGCTGGCAGTCATGAGGGAAGAAAGAGACTTGGGCATCCTCATCACTGATGACCTGAAATCATCCAAGCAGACCACTAAAGTGGTAGGTAAGGCTAGAGGGATGTTTGGGTGTATAGGCAGGGATATCACAAGTCAGAAGAGGGAGGTAATAATTCCTCTTTACAAGACACTGGTTAGGCCCCATCTGTAGTACTGTGTGCAGTACTGGAGGTCACACCTTCACAAGGAAATTAACCAAATTGAGGCAGTCCAGAGAAGGACAAACAAAATGGTGCAGGGACTGCATCAGAAAACATATCAGAACAGATTAACTGAGCTCAGTATGTATACCCTAGAGCAAAGGAGGGGGAGAGGTGATATGATTGAAACATGCAAACACCTTAAGGGCATCAACAAGGTGAAGGAGTCTAACATGTTTCAATATAAGCAAAATAGCAGGACAAGAGGACAAAGCATGATATTATAGAGGGAAGCCAATTAAGGGGCAATGTGAGGAAGTTCTTTTTCACATAAAAGTGGTGGATGCATGGAACGGCCTACCTCAGTAAGTGGTGGATCTGAATACAGTGCAGGAACTTCAAACAGGCATGGGATAGGCATAAGGGAGCAATACAGATGAGTATGAATAGATAGGCCATTGACAGAGCAAAGGCCGATGACACATTCATAAGGTAGAAAAAGAAATGGGCAGACTGGATGGGCCTTGCAGTCCTTATCTGCCGTCAACTTCTGTGTTTCTATGTTTCTATGACTCAAAAGTCATAAATCCTATTGTGAAATAAATAAATAAATTAATAAATGCCAGCACTGGAAGCATTTAAAACATGTAGTATACTACTGCCACCTACTGGTCAAAGGTGCTATTACAGCAGTCAGCATATAGGAAAACCCCGCTTATAAGAAAAACATTTTCCTGGCAAATAGGGTGTTTTATAAGCAGGATCCACTGTAATACAAAGTCTGCTAAAGCACTGCAGCAGACATGTCTGTGTCCACGCTGCTGTAACCTGGCCTTGGACAGGCAGGTAGGGTTCTGCCCACGCGGGGTGGGGGCTTAGCCTTGGCACCACTCCTGATGGAGGAACCACTGTGGATGCCCATAGATGGTAGGCATCTGGAGAGGGTGAAGAATGAGGGGTTAAAAAAGAGGTGAAGCTAGCAGCTCCCTTCACTTCTGCCTCCCTCTTCAGATTGACTTAAGAGGACTCTAGCCCAGCAGCAGGAAGGACAGCAGAGGAGACCATCTTTAACTTTCACCAGGTAAGGATTTCAGGATGGAAATGGTAGTTTATTCACCTGGTAAAGGTGATTGTGTTACTGTATATCCATGGCACCTCCAAACCTTACCTTAGGGTTATGTACGCCTGATAGGCTGCTGATGCACATGTGACCTAAGATCAAGTTACGGTCTGTCCTCCAAGCCCCTTCCGGTTTCCTCTCATCTCCAGTTTCGATACTTCCATAGCTGTGAAAGGAATAGTTAGTTGATATGCACAGGCATAATGATAGTACCCCTGATAATGATGTGTCACAGCAATCCGATTTATTTATCATATTGCTTACATTGAATTCCTTGTGTTTCCTGGGTCACGATAGCGCCCATTATATACAACATTTTTTTTGTACCACCGTCAGCTCCCCAGGGAGGTCTGAGGTGCCATGGATATACAGTAACACAATCACCTTTACCAGGTGAGTAAACTATCACTGTGTTGTCTGTATATCCATGGCACTTCCAAACCTTACCTTAGGGTGATTAATAAGCAGTACCCTCATGACTAGGGAGGGGGAGAGCTGAGCGTAGGCTTAATATGTCCATTAACAGTTAGTAATACCTTATGTCCAAAAGTGTTCTTCACTGGAAGTGAAGTGTGAAAGTGTGAACAGTGGACCATGTTGCCGCCAAGCACATTTCTTGAGCTGTTGCGGTGTTACATTCTGCCCATGATGTTGATATCACCTGTTTAGAATGTGCCTTTGTTCCCATGGGCGGTACTTTCTGATATGATGTGTATGAGTCTGCGATTGCTCTTTTGCACCAGGTGGCAATTGTTCCGTGTGCTGTGGCAGATAACTTTTTATGTCCTGTAGTGATGACAGTCTCTCAGAATGTCTGAGTGGTGTAGTTCAGTCTATGTACACCTGGAGCGTTCTGTGGACGTCCAGCATGTGTAGGGTCCTTTCTGAATTGCTGTTGGGATTGTCGTAGAATTTTGGTAGTTCTATCAGTTGGCTTGTATGGAATCATGACTTTATCTTGGGGATGAATGAGGGGACCGTTCATAGAGTGACCCCTTGCTGTGTTAATGTTGTGAATGGTTCCTTTTGTGATAAAGCTGTTAGCTGTCTGACCCTGCGTGCTGAACAGATTGCAACTAGGAATACCGCCTTTATTCCCAGCCAGTATAGCTCAATGTCTTTTATTGGTTCAAATGGGTGTTTGGTGAGCGTGTTCAGGACCAGCATGAGGTCCCATGGTGGCACGCTTGCTCGTACTCTGAGGCGGATGTTCACCACCGCTCAGAGGAAGCGCATGCTGTCTGGGTGCGACCCTGGGAGGACCCCTTCAATCCTCCCTACTGCTGTGTCTATGGTGGATAGCTGTACTCTCAAGGTGGATGGGGACAGACCCATGTCAAGATCTCGTTGTAGATATAGTAGGATCTCAGAGATTGTCGGGGATTCAGGGATAATGTTGTTGGAATGGCACCATGTGGAGAAACCATTCCATTGTCTCGAGTAAGTCATAGTGGTTGAGTTTCTTCTTGACTGAAGCATGGTCTCTATGACTGATGTGTGATATCCTGTGACTCAACAGTCTCTCCCTTTCAGGAGCCAGGCCGTGAGAATGAGGTTCTTCGGGTTGGGGTGAGTCACCGGCCCCTGCCTTAGCATGTTGTGGCGGGCTGGTAGGGTCAGTCTGTCCATTGCCATTGCTACAATGGTTGCGAACCATGCTCATCATGGCCAGTAAGGTGCGATTAGGATTATGATTCTCCATGATTGATAGATTTTTGCCAGTACCTGGTTGAGTAGCGGCAGGGCCGGGAAGATGCATGAGTAATCGTGGTGCCATGGGATCGACAGGGCATCCACTCCCATGGATTGCGGTTCCCTGAATCTGGTGTAGAACTTTTCTGTCTGTTTGTTTTTGTTTGTCACCATGAGATCTATGGCTATCTTGACCCATTTCCTGTGAACCTGAGCCATTACATCTGGACGGAGTTGCCACTCCCCGGGATGTAATTGCTCCCGGCTCAGCCAGTCTGCTGTGGTGTTTAATTTCCCCGCTAGATGTATTGTTGACAGTTGTGATAGGTGACGTTGGGCCGAGATCAATATTGCATTCGATTCCCACAGCAACCCTATGCTCCTGGTTCCCCCCGTTTGGTGATGTATGCTACTGCTGCCCTGTTGTCCGATCGTTTTAGGATGGCTAATTGTTCTATCTGTGGTTGAAATGATATCAGGGCATTGCGAATTGCTTGTAATTCCAGCACATTGATTGGTAACTTCTTTTCCTGGTGGAGCCACCTTTCCTGGGCCTTCCTGTGTACCAGTGTTGCTACCCAGTCCCATAGACTGGCGTCAGTGTCCATGGTGACATTGTGTACTATTTCTAGTGGGTTTCCCTTGTTCAAGTGGTGTGCGTTTGTCTACCACTGCAGAGATGACCTGGCCTTGTAGGACAGTTTTACTTTGTGGTGCATACTCTCCTTGGTAGGTGACCTGTACTGGAGTAGCAGTATCTGTAGCAGGCACATATGGAACCTTGACCACGGTATCAGATCGATGCATGAGGACATGCATCCCAGAAATTGGGATATTTGTGCTATTGTTGGCGCGGTTGTGGTCATGAGCCACTTTGTCAGCTGGATAATGTTTGTGATGCGCGCCTCTGTGTGCCTAACTAGTTCTGCCTTGGTGTCGATTACTGCCCCCAAGTGTTCAATGCTTTGAGACGGAGTGAGACAGTTCTTGGTCAGATTGATCACCCAGCTGTTTTCTCTCAGGGCTTTTAGTGTTCGTTTGGTTGCTGCCTCTGACTCCCGGTATGACCTGGTTCAGATCAGCCAGTCGTCTAGGTAGGGGATGATGTGAATGTCCTCCTCTCCGAGTTTTGCTGCTAGGACGATTGACACCTTCGTGAATACCCGTGGTGCTGATGCTAGTCCAAAAGGTAGTGTCCGGTACTGGAACTGCTGTCCCATTATCTGGAATCTGAGGTATTGTCTGTGTGTGGGGCGCATGGGTATGTGGAGATATGCATCCTTTAAATATATGGAGGTTAGGAAGTTAGGGATCAGTGCGCGGATCTTATAGTTTCTATTTTGAATTTTCTGGGAGTTATGAACTGGTTTATGAACTTTAAGTCCAGTCCGGATGGTATTCTTCTCTTCTCTTCTCTTCTCTTTTTGGACCAAGAAGAAGATTGAGAAAATTCCTCTGCCCCTTTCCTGTTGAGGGACCCTCTGGATGGTATTTGCCCTGAGGAGTGCATCTAGGATACTCTGAACCTGTCTTGGGGGCATCTTTTGTTTGATATGGGTGAGATTATTATTCTTTCCCTGTCTGGTAGCTCCTTGAATTCGATGGTGTAACCTCATTTTACCACTTCGTTCACCCATCTGTCCGTCGTGGTTGAGGCCCAAGTAGCACTGAACAGTTGTACTCATCCCCCTAGTGGGGGGCTGGGGCCTGTCGTCCGGATTGGTTGGATTTGTAGGCCTGCCAGGTAGTCACTGGGGGACTCTTTCGAAGGGTTGTCCCCTTTGAGAGGGGAATTTTCCTCTTGGGTTAGCTCTGATTCTATATGAGCTTTGTCCCCTGGGTTGGTAGGTAGATCTGCTGTGAAAGTTGGTAGCTTTTCTATCCTGAAAGGAGTTATAGCTGGCCCTGTGATCTGCTCTAGATCGAAATGTGTGATATCGGGCTCTGTGGGGTGGCAAATACCCCGAGTCTCTGTTGCTGTCTGACTCCTTGCCCTGACCTCGTCACCTCAGGAATTCATGTGGACCATCCCCGAAGACTCTGTCTCCCTTGAATGGTAATTTAAGCAGAAGTGTCCTGGACTCTGTGTCTGCTTCCCATAGCTTCAGCCATAGGGATCTCCTTGCCCTGTTTGTCACTGTTGCCGACCAGGCCCCAATCTTAAGTGAGTCCATGGCCAGAACCCCCAAGTATTTTGCTGCTTGTGTGGTCTGCTCCAGTAGCTCAGCCTCCTGTGAGTTTGGAGTTAGCTTTTTGACTATCTCCTCTAGCCACCTGATTTATGCTCTAGCAGTGTAGGCCACTGAAGTCGATGTTCTTATGGATTGTCCTGACATTTCATATATCTTTTTGAGGAATTCCTCGATTTTCTTGTCCCCGGGATCTTTTAGTGCCACTGTTTCCTCTGCTGGCAGGACAGTTCTTTTGTTAAGTTCTGCTATTTTTGGGTCTATTTTTGGTGCAGTGCACCAGATCTTTGTGCTGTCCTCCTGTACTGGATATAATCTATCCACAGATTGTTTTTCGGGGATCAAGGCTGGGTCAATGGTCTCTCATTCTTTTTTTATTATGTCTGCCAACATCGGGCATATCGGGAAGAAGTTTGCTATTTTGGGCAGCGGTTGGAACATTGAGTCCAGCGTGGTTTCAGAGGGAGGTGGGGGTGCTGTGAAGCCCAATGTTTCCTTTATCTATTAGATTAAATCATTGATGTTTTCGGGTGAGAATAGTCTGGTGGCAATAGATGACACCTCTGGGAATAGAGGGTCCTCCTTATCTGAGTCGTGCGGTGACTCATTGTGGCTGTCCTGTGGGGATGCAGGCTCCATATAGTCATTAATATTGTTGTTGTCATTGTGTTCTCCTGTATTGACAAGGTCCGGTTGTGTAATTTCTGTGGCTACACCGTTATTCAGATTCTGAGTTATGTGTGGTGGGTGAGGCATAGGTGCAGGTTTATTCCTCCCTGCCAATTTTTCGAGCACCTGCAGCATGAAGGTTTGTTGGCTTTGTAGCATAGCTGCCATAGCCTTTTATAGGGCAATTGTGGCTGGAACAACTTGGGACTATCCAATTCGCATGCTGTGCAGAATGCTCCTTTTTGGTGTGGCAGTAGTGGACCTCACAAGCACTGCACTCCCTGGATGCTGACATCTGAAAGACAGCAGAGGGTCTGTTTTAAGATCAGTGCTTAATGGAGCTTGCTCATGTATGTCATTTTACATTGCCAGTATCCTCCTCCGCCTTGTGTAGTATCTTGCCAAAGGAGGCACCCCCCTGCTTTGCTTGTCTCCCTCGCTCTATCTTTCCCCATGTACCCTGAGGCAGAAATAGGTTTCTGGGGTTTCTCTCACCAAGTCGCAAGGTGTCGTGTGCATGCGCAAGGTACTGAGGTCCTCCAAGCATGTGTCTATGTTGGGGAAAGCCTCTGTGTGCCAAGATGGTGGAGCACTAATGCTTTATCTTGTGAGCATTGGGAAGCCAGTCCGCACATGCTCTGTGGTCCTTATGAGATAGTCGCTTTACCAAGACGGCGGCCGACCAAAGAGCACATGCGTGGCCAGCCTACTGAGCATGTGTGTGCGTTTGAAACACCTCCATGCATGCTCCGGGAAGGAGGAGAACTCCAGGGATGAAGAAGGAGGTGAAGCGGCTGGCAGCCACCAATTATAGCTGTTTCCAGCCCAAGATGCCTGAGGCCAAGCCGGTAGGGAGAAGGACAGTACGCACCAGGCCATGAAGGGAAGAATTACTTTTTCGCCTGGAGCGCTGCCCCTGTTTCACTGATCTGTTGGTGGGGGGTGTGCAGTTTGGAGAGAGAGAGAGAGAGAGAGAGAGCGATATTGTGATCGAGAGGGTGGTACTGTTTAATTGTCCTGGGCAAAGGCGCAACATTAAATCATCGTGAGGGAGCGGGTGTGCCAAAACAGGAGGAGGTACAATAATTTTCTGTTTTTACATGCCCCAGACACTGTGCAATCACTGATCAGGAATTGCACTTGTGTAATGTTGCCGGAAGCCCTTGCTCAGGAGGGAGGGCTCCATAGCAAGCACAGTACCATTACGTTTTTTTTTTAAATCTCTCGTACAGTTGTAGATCATTCACTGCCAGCTTCCCTTTTTTCTGACTGATGCTATCCTTTAAAACCGATTCTAGCTGATGCAGTAATAAGCTACATGCTAATTCAAACTGCTAGATGCTGTAAATTCTGTAGTATGAACATATCCTAATTCCACCTTCAGGAACCCTACTTTAAGTTCCTCCCTTGTGGAATAAAAATGCTTTGCACTGTACTGTCTGTGCCAATAATATATTTAAAAGAGTTAATTACCTTATCCTATATTGTAGTTACACTGGATCCTGGAGGAAGTGCTGCAGCCTAAACAGATGCACATCAAAGACTGAAGATGAGAGGAAACAGGAAGGGGCTTGGAGGACAGACCGTAACTTGATCTTAGGTCACATGTGCATCAGCAGCCTATCAGGCGTACATAACCCTAAGGTAAGGTTTGGAGGTGCCATGGATATATTACAGACAACACAATCCCCTGTTAAATTATGTTTCTTGTCTGTCTAAGGTAACTGGGTCCTGGGCTGCCTTGCTGGTTTTGAGGTCCAATCCAGTTTTGCTTGCTGTTTAGCTGGGGCTGCATTTCTGGCGTAATGTTTTATCATGTTACTTTAATATTTTTCTGCATTTGCTAGTTGATTGCTGTACCAGTATTTTGAAACTCCTGTGCTCTCTGGGGTTTAAATTGAAGCTAGTGCTAATCAACAGTATGTAAAAAGAAAAATATGGAACTTGCCCTTTTAAATGAAGTCTAAATACCTGGGAGCAGTAGTTTTAGTTCTGCTGTCCATTTTGGCTACTCAGCACCTTGCCACCCCCATCTCATACAAGGAGCAAGCCACAATCCAGGCTCTGCCTCATGTGGTCCTGGTTTGCAGTCTTAAAGTTGCCATGGTGTGGTTGGTGCATGATTAGGAGAGCCTAGGGAACAGAAATTGGTAGTATGCTGAAACAGACATATGGCTGCTGCCACCGGTTGGGCTTTGCCTATGGAAACTCCAAATAGGCAGGCCTCGTAGCTTTGGCGTGCCCCATATTCATTATCCCACTCCGGTATTTCTCTCCCCAAGGGGCAATGTTTATGGGGAAGATATTTAAAAAAATGAAATAAATAAAATTAAAGGTACACCCATCCAAATTGCACAATGGGTGAGCAGGCTGTGAGGATGGGGGGAGGGATCGCTACGATCACTGGCAGCATGTCTTCCATACAGCCATGATGTTATATCACTTACAGACAGGCTTCAGACCTGTAATATGTCAGCCCTTCCACTGATCCTGTAGCAGGCTTAGGCCCCGTCCAGGCTAGACAGCTTAAAATAGTTTAAGTTGCTTAAATCATTTTAAGTTTATCTAACATGGCTGGTGTCTGCACTATGAGTGGGTTTAAACATAGGTTCAAAAACCATGTTAAAGCCTTGATAGGACCTAAGCTTTAACACGGTTCTTGAAATATATTACAGTGAAGAACCATGCTCCCTGCAAGTCTAGAAATTCAGGCATGGTTCCATCTCTGCTTCAGCCCTCAGAAAGCATGTTCCGCAAGCTACACTGAGCACGATCGGAGCAGCAAGTGTGGTCCCTGCAGCACAGATGTTTTATCCATGCTAATACACTACTGAACTCGATCCAGATGCAGCAACAAAGTAAACGACAAAATGTTTTATAAAATGATATAACACTTTGTGTTGTAGTCTGGGCAAGGTCTTCATTTTATGCTTCCATCAATTCAAAGGGCATGTTAAACACACGACTCACAGAACAGGCATTTTGGTCACTCCTAAAAGACAGTGCAGCATAGTTGTATTGGTAAAGTGTTTGCCTGGGGTCCCAATGGTCATGGGTTCTCTTTCTGTGTCCCACTGCCTTTTGCATTTAAGTCAGGCTTTTAGGATTAAAGTGCTAGTGTACTGCCTACAACTAATATTAGACTTTAAAAGCAGCCAATATTACCTTTTATTTCTGAGGTACTTTTTCTTTTCCCTTTGTTGGAATAGAATATTGTTTACCTGATGTTGGTAGGTGTGATGTATGGAACAGCTCTCTGCCTGTCAGCTGACATATTATTTTTATAATTCAAAGTTTATTAGTTTTCACAGTTACACATGAGAGCAGCTCCATACACAACTTATGGAAATACACATATAGAATGTTCATACAGATGTTAAAGAAGCAGCTCCCCCAACCCCCACCCCCACCTCCCTACCCCCCTCCCTCAGCACAGCTCAAATTATCTGAAGTATCCACCAGGATAACCTGAATGATTACTTGGAAAGGTAATCTAAATACAAAGCAGCGTATAAAAGGGTTCCCAAATTCATTTATATTTAGCCAACCTATTATTTAAACTAACCACCATTTTCTCCATTCTAAGATTGGCCAAGATCTCTTTAAGACACTCCGAAAAAGAAATGTCCTCACTGTCCATCCAATGTTGAAGGACAACCTTTTTGACTGATAATGAAATTAAGGCCATGTGATATCTTCTGGATATGACTGATATGGAAGTATAATCTCCCAGCAGGCACACCTCAGGCTTGAAAAGATCAGAGAGGCCCAGGAGGGGATCCATCCTCTGTCGGATATCATCACAGAGAATGGCAACTTTCGGACACGACCAGAATATGTGATACAACGTCCCCTCCTCCTGCCCACATCTGGAACATGAGACAGAGTCTGTGAGACCAAACCTGTGGAGCTTCTGGGGAGTGTAATATATATTATGCAAGATATGGAATTGTGTCAATCGAAATCTATCCTGCGTAATATATCTGTGAGCATTTCTCCAAAGAGCTGGCCCGTCTATTTCTAGACTAGGGAAGTACATTGCCCAATATGTCTTTTGTATGAATACTTCAGGGTATTGACAGTTATATAAGCTTTTATAAATATTGGATACCGAATGGCGATGTCCTATTAATGATAGCAACATGTCCTGGAACCTTTTCCTGTCTGGAAGGGGGGGAAGCGGACCAAATTCTTTTGCTAACAAGTGTTTTAGCTGATAAACTTTAAAAATAGATTTAGTAGGTATGTCAAATCTGCTCAGAATAGTCGTGACTGCGAGCCATGAGCCATCCTGCGCCACCAATTGAGCAAGCCTGGCGTTACCCGATTGTGGGAGCCAGTTGTGACTGATTGGCTTATTATTTATTTTTATGTTGGGGTTACCCCAGACAGGTTGGACCAAATCAGTCACCTGCCTATATTCCATACTAGAACATATCTGTGCATGCACCTTCACCGAAATTGCCAGTGGGGTGAATTTCAACTGCGGGGGGAGGTCGCTCGGTCTTATATGAAACAACGATAGTGGTACCAGATCACACTGCTTAATAGAAGTTAGCTCTATTCACAGCCACATCGGGAGGCTCTCTTCTGGGGCAGTTTCCCCCACGTTCTCCAACCATCTCAAGTATTTCACTATATGACTCACCCAGTAGTAAAATACCAAAGACGGGAGGTGGAGACCTCCTCTATCCTTGGGGGCGGACAATTTGTAATATGCAATTCTGGGCTGTCTTTTGGCCCACATGAAATTTGTTATTGTTGCGTTGACTTTACGGAACCAGGAGCTGGGAATCCACATATTAAGCAGATGCAATCGGTAAAAAATTCTGGGGAAAAGGTTCATCTTGATAAGATATACTCGTCCCCAAAGTGTAATGGATAGCTTGGACCATCTTTTCAAGTCTACCTCTAAGATTTTAACTAACTCATCCAGATTCAGCTTTAAGAGCTGGGCTGGTTCTCTTACCACATGGATACCCAGATATTTTAAGGAGTTCGGAGTCCAGGACATGCCACATTGATTGACTAGCGACTTATCCACACTGTAATTGAGTGGAAACACCAAAGATTTGTTGACATTCAACTTATAATTAGAGAGCGTAGCGAACTCCTAGACCACCTCCAGCAATGCCGGTATCGAATTATCTGGATCTATCAACTGTAATAGTAGATCATCGGCGTATGCTAATATTTTGACCTCGTGTCCTTGGATAACCACCCCTTGGATCCGGGAAGAGTGCTTTATCCAGTGAATCAGGGGCTCTAAGTATAAATTAAAGAGCAACGGTGAAAGGGGACAGCCCTGCCTGGTGCCTGAATAAAGTAGGAACGTTTTGGAAATTGCTCCATTGACCATAACTCTAGCTGATGGAGTGCTGTAGAGAGTCCTGATCCAGCTCTGGAAGAGTGGTGGGATCTTGCAAGCATTCAAGGCCCTAAGTAAAAAATTCCAGTTCACCCTGTCAAATGCCTTCTCCACATCAAGTGAGACTAGGACCGCCGGGTAGGGGGCATCTCTGGTTATGGAGAGGACATGCGACAGGGTTCTAAGATGCTCCAGCGAGGAGCGTCCCCTCACGAACCCAACTTGTTCTGGCCCTATCAAATCAGAGATCACTAGAACTAGACGGTCTGTCAAAATCTTAGCTAGAATTTTGATGTCTTGATTCATTAATCATCCATTGATTCATCCACTGCTGTTCTATTATACCTTATGTATGTTGTTTCTGACTATATCATGTTCCACTGTATGTTTTGTTCAGATTGTATCATGTTTCCACTGTAACCCCAAAACCCCAGGGCGCATCTGGAATCGAGCGGTACTCTGCTCAGCATGCCTTCCTGGTAAATCTCTTAAATAAATAAATAAATTAAGGATATGGGGCGGTAGCTTGACGGTAATTCCGGATTCTTCCCAGGCTTCAGAATTAAAACAGTTAAAGCCTCCCTCAAGGCCGGATCCGTTTGTGCGCCGGATAATATATACTGAAATAGGGACATTAACATAGGGAGCAATAGATTTAAAAATTTCTTGTAAAAATTGGCGGAAAACCCATCTGGGCCAGGTGACCTGTCTGAGGGTAATGCCATGACAACTCTGGTGATTTCCTCCGCAGTTATTGGAGAGATCAATCGGTCCTGTTTGAAGTCCAACAGTGAGGATAGTCCAGAAGCTTCCAGATAGCTGTCCATGCTAGAATCAGATTCCGAGTCTTTGGCACTATACAAATTAGCATAGTACCTCTGAAACTCCAAGACTATCTCCTCCGTTGTTGTCAGGAGCATATTGTTTGTTGGTGCGGATTGCCAAAATGTGCCTATTCGCCTCCATTTGCTTAATCCTCAGTGCCAGCAGCCTTCCAGCCTTTTCTCCCATATCTGAGTATGCTGCTTTGGCCTTGAGTATCGCAAATTCTGCTTTGTCTCTCAGTAATTCTAGGTAGTACTCCTTGAGTTTGACCAACTCTTGCTTTTCAAGCTCAGATATGGGTAAGCCTAATCTTGCTTCTTTATATTGAATTTCCCTCAATAACCCTTTCAACTTTCTATCTTTTTCTTTCTTCTGGAAAGTAGCTAAGCTGATTAAGGCCCTCACATGAATGTTTTGAAGGCTCCCCAGAGCATGTCAGGCCTCCCCACAGAGCCGGAATTGGTTCCTATGAAATGACGGAGATGCTCACTACTTACTTGGACCATTTTATCCTCTTTTATCATTTTGTTATTAATCTTCCACCTGAGGGACTTCTTAGGGAAAGAGAGGGGCACTGGTTGACATATGACCAATGCATGGTCTGAAGGGGGACCTGGCTATATGAGGGCTTCAACCACTCTGGGAAGGAGGCTGTGTGAGAGGAATATATAATCAATATGAGGTGCCGTGTTGTGCACAGGGGATATGAAGGTAAATTCCTTCTCTGAGGGTGCAACACTCTCCAAACATCACAAAGGCATACAGCCCAAGACCTCAGACAGAGCCCTTTGGGCTAGTGAGCGAACTCTACCCGTGGAAGAGGAGCGGTCCATTGAGGAGTCCACAACCACATTCATATCTCCCCCTATAACCATCGGCAGTGCTAAATATGGTTGTAATACATCGACTAACTTCACAAAAAAGTCAGGGGAATCTAGATTGGGCCCATACAAAATTCCCAGAACGAGTTCAGTAGCGTACAGATAAGAGTAAATAAACAGGAAACGACCCTGTGAGTCCCTAATTACTTGTTTCATTACAAAAGGAACCTTCATGTTAATCATTATTAGGACCCCAGCACTATTGGTGGTCCCCTCGGTGGAAAAAACATGCCCGATCTGTAGGCGTCTCATGCAATTAACCTCCGAATCTAACAGGTGTGACTCCTGTATAACCCCTATGTCTGTAGATAGCAAATCCAGATGCTTAAGAACTTTGTATTGTTTGACACGCTGCCTCAAACCCGTGACATTCCAAGTAGCAATTTTTATGGTATTAGCCATATTCACTAGATATATAATGAAACCATGCTTTAAGTGAAATCCTCGGTAGCATATCCTCACTGCGATCCCTATTGAGCTGTGCTGAGGTCCCCCCTCCCACAGCCCTCCCCTATCCCTCCCATTCCTCCCTTACCCAAAGAAAACATGAACAAACGCCAATATCCCTTCCCACCCCATCCTTCCCTCCCGCTAGTAGCCAAATCCCAGTCTCCCACCCTCAAATCCTCTAAGAGATGTGTCACCTAAACTGTTAACTAAACCTCTGCACCAATCATCCCCCTTCCCACCTGTCATAGTTACATGATGCAGCGAGTCCTGCTGCGGTCCACAGCCATTACCCTCCCACAATCCCAAGACTCCCTGAACTCATGCCATCTCAGGGAGTGTTACGTTCTAGTAGGTAGCCATGTCCAGGCATTGCGCCCCGAACATAAGCACCTGGCCCCTAGGAGACCACCAGTGAAGGCCCTCATTGTGGTTTTGCCTGGTGGTACTCCGTATCCACACTCGTTTCTCCCAGGGGGAGCCGTGCCCTCACTATCGCCACTAATCCATGCCCCATTTAGCATGAGCTTGTAGTAGTCACAGATTTCTACATGGGGCTTAATAATGAGCCTTCGTCCGACCGAAAGCTAGTCCCTAACAACATGCAGTTTCACAGAGATAGCCCCCACCTCCCGAAAGGTTCAAACCAAACCAGCCATGGAAAGAACTCCTGAGTCCATCAGTCCTCTGTAAAAGGTGATATGGCAATAAGTCAGTAATATTGAAAATGTAGCTTGCTTATGTCCTTGAAGTCTGCCTTTTCTGATACTTCTCCAACCATGACGAATCGCTCTCCAGTAATCTCCACCTGCAGCCCACCTCATTTAGGCTTGAAAAGGTCGGGGAACTCTTTTTGTAGAGCCTTCGTGGCTGAGTCTACATCCTCAAAGGATACCCAGGCCCACGACACCATTACTTGAAAGCGGGCCGGGTACCCCATACGAAATTTTATACCTGCTGCGATGAGCTTGGTCATGACCGGATGGAAAAGGGACCTTCTTTGTCACACAGAAGCCGGTAGGTCCTGGGTGATTCGTATTCTCTTGCCTTCCCAAAGGACCTGATCTAATTCCTTTATCTTGGAGAGCAAGTGTTGCCTTTCCTGGTAATTTAGTAATTTGGCTAACAGTGGTCTGGACTGCTGACCAGGAGCCGGGATAGGACGCAACGCCCGATGAGCTCTCTCGAGGGTATATGAGGTTCTGTAGGGAGAGGGCCGCGTAGTCAATAACTTACATGAGCAGAATCACATTCTGGCCTCCTCCTTTTCAGGTATTCCCAGAATGACTGCATTATTTCTTCAGGATCTTCCCTCCAGATCCTCGACTTTCTGCTCTAGTTTCTTGATGCGCTGATGATTGCTGACCGTGGCTTCCTCGATGCAACTCGCCATCTTCTCTGCGGAGGTTATTCGGGCCTCTGCATCTGTAACTTTGACATTTAGCTCCTCCAGAGCCCCTGCCAGTTGCTTGATCTCAGTCACAACTGCTTTCATATCATCCCTTAGGGGCTGCAATTCTGTTCGGAATAGCTCTAGTGTGAGAGGCGTTGTTTCTGGTGCCATCATTTTCAGGGCAGTAGCAGCAGACGCCTTACCACCTCCCGATGACTGGGCCTTGTATCTCTTCCCGGATTTCTCGGGGGAGACATGCAGGGTGTGCCAAGGCATCGTGGATCTCATTTCTGCATCCATATCTTGACGCTAATCCATTCCACCACCACACCAGCAATAAAGACTTCTTTCATGATGTTGCTAATCTTCTTTCCAGGCGATTTATACCACAAAATGAGCTTAGGATAGGGGGAGCTCCAACCAGGTCCTGCTACTCAGGCTGCAGCATCACGTGATCCTGGCAGCTGACATATTCTAGCTGTATTGCCCCCCCACTACATCATCGGCATTGTGACCTCACTGACTGTGACATCATCGCTGCTCAGGAACAGCCATTCAGTGGCTGCCAGGTCAGTTTCCTGTGATGTCACTGACAGTGAGATCACAATGCTGATGTAGTGGGGGCCTATAGAGGCATATGTCAGCTGCCAGGCTAAGAGCTGTTTCACACATCAAGCACAATATTATCACCTAGAAGACTTTCTAATGAGCAAAAAGAAAAAGAAAAATACTTCTGAAAGGAAAAGTTACAACTGGCTAAGTCTTAAAATTTGTGTTGCTTTTCTGTCTACCTGTTTTGGCTCCACTAGATCTTTAAATACTAATGTATATGTGGATTAAATGAATTAAGAACCATGAATATTTTCTCTGTAAAGAATGGAATATCCCTAATCTAAATCTCAAATATGTCATAGAGAAGAGGTCTTATTTAAGGATACTTTGGTAACACAGGAAGTGAAATAATCTGTAATAGGACTAAAGAAGTCACTGTGAGACCTTCCATGGGAAATCAGGTTTGGCCACTCACAGGCATGGAAATAAATGTGCCCCCTGGGTAAATTTTATATTTAAATCAGCCTGGGGCAGGGCAGCCCGGCTTGCCATATGGCTGCATGTGTGCAGTATGCATGCACGGGCAACTATGATAAAAAGAAATAAAAACAAAAATGCAGCCTTAAGTAAGAAGGAAGGACTGATTAAGCACAGTGCACCTTTGTCAATATATTAATCTGATATTACATTGTTAGTAGGCAGATCTAGCGGCTGATGTCACGGTCCTGGGAAGCCATCGAGAGAATATTCAACATGATGTAATACAACAGAGAAAGGGAATAGGCTGACATCCTGTGGCATGGCGCCAAGATGGTGTTTCAGCAACACTTGATAGGTCAAACGCCTGAGCTGGGTTCCCCAATGATAGCTGTACATTGAACATAAAAGGAAAGCGGGACAGGAGCTTAATAATAAATTAAAAGAAAAACATCCCCAATATTTCCTGTGCAATATGGTTGTCAGTTACTTCCATACTCATTCATGTCCCTCGAGGCAAGGGAAAGGCAGATATGACTTACTGTACATATCACATGTCTTTGTACATAGTGATAAAGCTGCAAATTGCTTGCATAATTATGTTTCTCAAAGCAAGGGAAGGCAGTGGTCATTTCAGAGACTACATACCTTCATTCATTATGGGTTCAGTGCAAAAACC
Source organism: Neoceratodus forsteri (assembly GCA_016271365.2). Classification (NCBI taxonomy): domain Eukaryota; kingdom Metazoa; phylum Chordata; order Ceratodontiformes; family Ceratodontidae; genus Neoceratodus; species Neoceratodus forsteri. The sequence goes on from CM028132.1 coordinate 561,478,914, forward strand.
AGCACACTCCTCTTTGCCCTCCTTCCACCTCAGGTTGCACAGTGGGGATGACTTGTCTCATTTGTTAACATCAGCTTTCTGACTCACAAGGGGCCTCAAAGTCAGAAGTGATTTGCCTACACATATCTGAAAACAAAAAGCAGATCATATATCATCCCCCTTGCATTGTTTCCTCCATAAAAAAAAAATTCCCCTAAGAGTAGGGGGAAGCATTGGGCCAAGGCAGGATAGCTGCGCCAAGATCCCTTCTCCCACTCCCGAGCGGGTGGGATGCAGGTTACAAAAAGGTTATTAACAAAATTCTTCCTTGCAAGGCAGTAGTGTTTATTCAGTTCCTGTATAAAACTTAACTAGAAGAACAATACCACTTATGTGAAGGCAGCAGCGACTGCCTCACTAGAGACACAGCTTAGGACAATGTTTGAGAAAGAAGGCCAGGAATGACTGGAAGCATGCCTAGAAAGGGCCAATGCTCTGAAAGGGAAGCAGGCACAAAAGAAAAGGAAGTGGCCCGTGAAGAAGCCAGCAGCACCTCTGGCTAAGGTACCCAAGAAAGACCACCTAGGAGAAGCTAGACAGGCTCATGGACATCATGGTAGGTTCTGCCACCTTGATCCAGAACCAACAGTGTAGGGGAGGAGCTGGTCAGGTGGCCACAGGGGCATCAAGTAGTTGAGGGGTGCCACAGACTGCCCCACCAATGCCTCCAGGACACTATGTCAGTGTGGTGAAACCAGTGGACAAAGTCTGGCAACAAATCCGGGACGAGAGTATGCTGACGTTTTCTCCCTGTTTAATCATTCAGGTAAACAGGAGGACAATAAATACAAACCAAGCATTTGTCAATGCTGAATGTTTGCTTGCTGGTATTAGCATTGGAAGTGCAGGAGTTGGACAGAAGCAGAATAGGAATCGCAGTGAAGTATTGAACTTCACGCCAACCCACCTCCACCCTGCAGAGATGGGCAGGCATCGGGGTGTGCCTTTGGGTCATCGCCCATAACGCTCATGCCATTTCACCTCACCCTATCCTGCAGACACCGACAAGTGTTGAGGTGTGCCTTAGGGTGTTCAACTTTACAGTCACCCAATTGCACAAGGACATATGCCGAAATGGGTGCAGTATAGGAGAAGGGGGTGAACTCTTTCGGCCAAAGAGTCCAAGGCACATCTCGATGCCTGTCACTGGCTGCAGGGTGGGGGTGGAATGGCATGAGCATTACAGCCAGCAATACAAAGGCACACCCCTGACGCCTGTCAATCTGTACAGGGTGGGACATTATGGTTAGAAACTCCTAACACCCCAGGCGTTTGTTGGTATATACACTACAAATTTTCAACATGGCCTTTTTGCAACTCCCACCTGATGAAAGCATTTGGGACCTCAGCTCATGAACAGTGGCACTGTGATTTTGTTAATCTGTCCCGAACATTGATTTCCCACAGTGACTGCGCCATTCCGCACGAGATGTGCAAAACCACAGTTCGCGCAGGATGTGAAAAATGACAGCTGCACAATTCATAAGGCGGTGTGAAGAGATGGCAATTTTGGAAATCTGGAGTGAAAATATAAAAAATTCTCAAAGTTATGAGTGTGCATGAAAACTAGGCAATGAACGTTTGTAACAAAGTCATTTTTTTGAATTATTTCACCAAATTTTCAACATAGGCATTTTGGGACCTCTGCTCATGAACAGTGTCACTATGATTTTCTTTTTTTTTTTTTATCTGGCAGGACCCCGTTTATTCATCACCCCTAGTCACGGCCCCCAGAGACCTCCATCACTGCCTATGGCTGCTGAGGACCCTCGGTCACCCCCGGCTTACCCCCAGGAGGGCGGGGCCACGGCCACCTTTGTGACCACGGAACTAGTAACTGGTCGGGGTCCCGCAGTGACAGTGATGAGGTGAGGTCCTCTGGGGAGGGCTTCATGCTCACGGTGGTCCTGCCTGCCTCCATTTTTCATTTTCCTTTTTCCTCCCCATGAGGGTGGGGACGTGCAATGATGCCCGCGTCCGCCCGGCCCCCCCCAGATACTGAGCGTCGGCAGCGTGAGTTCTCCCGGCCTCCACCAGGAGTCCTTAGTACTCCGAATGCTTCCTTCACCCTCCCCCCAGAGAAGGAGAGCCATCCATAGGATGCTCCATCCTTCTCCCCCGGCCGGCCCTCCAACGACCCGGGTCCGTTCCCCAAGCCGGGTCGCCGGAACTATGATTTTCTTAATCCATCCTGAACATTGATTTCCCACAGCGACCATGCCATTGTTGTGTCGGATGTGCAAAAACACATTTTGGGCAGGATGTGAACAATGACAGTTATACTGTTCATAAGGAGGTATGTAAAAATGGCAATGTTGAAAATCTGGAGTGAAAATATAAAAAATTCTCGAAGTTACTAATGTGCGTGGAAACTGCGCAATACACGCTTGTAACACAATCATTTTTTGGAATGTTTTCACCAAATTTGCAACATAAGCTTTTTGGGAGCCCACCTCATGAACAGTGGCACTGTTGTTTCATTAATCAGTCCCAAAAGGTGATTCCGCACATTGACTGTGAAGTCACCTTTCGGGACCAAATGACACCATGACAGTGACTGTATTCATGAGGAGGGGTCCCAAGAATCCCATGTTGAAAAGGTGGTGCCAAAAGTAAAAAAAAATGGCTGTGACATCCATATAAATTAAAAAAAAAAAAAAACATTTATGCCATTATACAGCTCACCTGCATTTCTTCAGTTCGTGGTCACCTTTGAAGAGTGCAGACGTGTTCCCAGTCCACTGGAGATCGTCGCGCCTGGCTCCGGAGGCAAGCATGGGGTGAGGGTGTGTGTGTGAAGAAGTGAGATGCACAGAGAGTGGGTGTGGGAGAGGGAAGGGGACCCGACGATGAGGCACTGTTTTCTTTGTTTCAGGGAAAAAAAAAAGACATCGCAGGAAGGTTTTTTTTTTGCAGATTTGCTTTGGGCACACTGAGGTGGGCTCCCAGTGTGCCACATGCATTTTTGGGGAGGGGGACTTAAGCTGATGGGACTGGGCCCCCATCTGCAAAGAAAGCCTGTTTGGGGGGGCATATTGGGAGATTGGGCACCCCTCGCACACAACAAATTGGGGGACATTATGCCGATGGGGATTGGGCTCTCCAGTTGGCAAATTAACTGGGATGGGAGCATGCTGACAGGAGGATTGGGCACCCCCGTCGGCTTTTATGGGGACTGTGAGCAGACAGCGATAGCCACCACCATGTTCTTTTGAAATGTTACACCAGGCAAGGCACCGCCCTGCAATGACAGGTCGCTACCTCATTGCAGTGGCTAATTTGTTTCAAGCTGGTGGTACACTGGCTGAACTAGTGTCAGCAGCAGCTTGCCACTGCATTGGGAAGCGAGGGCCAAGCCCAAGGATGCAGTGGTCACATTGGCTGCCACAGTGCTGCACCTCCAAAACCCGCTTCTCTCCTAAGCTGACACATAATGTTTCTTACGCATGCATACAAGCAAACATAAAAAGATGACCTGGTGAAAAAGAAGATAAAAGTGGAATGCACATTTCACAATTGGCTGGTGGAGTTCATAGTTTTTGCCAGTACAATTGGTCAAACAGCCTCAGAAAAAGGTGTCAAGTTGCTCTACTACTTGAACAGGATCATTTTGACTCACAGGCACAAAATGAGGATGGCTTGGATCAAATACGACAAGGAATTCTGGTGCCGCATGCAGTATGACCTGACACTGGATTGAAATGACTTGGATATGCCTTTGCTTATCGAGGTTATACACAGGGGAGGTGTCCTTCACATAGACTGTGGATTGCACATAACAGCACCATAGGCAGTCCTGCAATGTATCTAACAGGGCCTGACGTCTGGTGCACCTGGCCCCTGAAATGTCTCAGATGATATCTGGCAGGTTCAAATCATCCATCACCACCTTCCCCTTCTTCACTCCCCTTGCCAGCTCTTCCCTATCTCTTTCTTCCACTTGTCCTGGTAGTCTACAGATCACTCCCGCCTGTATTTTCTTGCCTCAGAGTGTCATGAGGTGTATCCACAGTGACTCTGTTTCCCCTTTGTTTACCCTGATGTGCCCATTCTCCACAGCCTCTGTGCCCTCCCTGACAATCAGAGTGATGCTTGTTTTTCTCTTTCATTGTGTCTTTTAATTTTGCCATCTACTTCCACGATGGCCTCCACTCCTCAGTGTCACACTTACCAACACCATTAGTTGGTGTCATAACTGACAGCAGACTTGCCAGCTCCTCTTGTTCATCCCCCTCTTCCACATCTGCTTCCTCATGTCCTTTCTCCTCTCCTGCTTCTTCCCTTGTTCCTCCTTTTCTTGTACTACTTCTTCTTTCCCCTGCTCCTCTTTCGCTTTGCATGAATCAAATGCTTTCTCCTGTCCTTTTTCCTCCTCTTCATGTGCTTGTTCCTCCGTTACCTCCTCACCCTCAGCCCCTGCTCTGACATCTCCACATTCATATCCTTCTCGTTGGCTCCATCCAGAAGCTGCTTTGGTGACAATGCTAATGGCTTGCTTCTGCTGAGCTGTGGGGTGGTAGACCTTGCCCTGCCCCATACTCCCATGAACAGCTACACCTTCTCCTCTTGGGAAAAGATAACTGTACCATTCGTGCTATACCCAGATTCACTGTCACCTTCCCTACCGAACAAAAACTGAGCAGCAGCACTGGGTTGGGTGCTATTGTTGCTGATGCATAATTTGGGGGGCAGTGGGAAATCACTGAAAGATAGAAACATAGAATTTTCCAAAAGAAGAAGGCGTTGTGGTCTATTGCATCTATCTTATGTAGAGGTAACTGCCCCTTACAGGTTCATGTCCCTCCACCCCTCCCTGGTCCCCTGATCTTCCCCCTGTACTTGTCCCACCCCATTTGAAGCTCTCCATGATAATTGCTTTATCAACCATCTCTCGCAGCTTGTTCCACCCCTCCAGCACTTTTTCTGCAAAGTAGTTCTTCCTGGCATTCCTCCTGAATTTACACCCCCACTGCTGTTTTCAGTCATTCCCTCTTGTGTTCTTATTATTCTCACTAGTTCTGATCAGTTCACTAGGGTCCATCTTGTTAATAATCCTTACTTATTTATTTAGTTTTTATGTTGCTTGCACGCATGTGCAAGAAACATAGTGCCATCATCCGAGTTTTTGGAGGTGTGGGAGCCCTCTTCCAATTCAGTCAGTGTGTTTACAGGCGCGGCCTCAGTTCTCCAATGCCTGCTGGAGCTGTCCATGACAGCTCCAAATGCAGTGGAGTATAGTTGAAAGGGGAGTTACGCTCAGTGAGCAGCGATAAGATATCGCCTGCCTGCGCCGCCCCCTCTCACACACACATACACACTGCTGTGCTCGCTCCCCCCACACTGTATAGCCAATGGGGTGCCCAATCTCCCATCGGCTGTGCTACGCTCCCCCTAAACAGAGTTGCACATGCCACGCTGGGTGCCCACCCCAGTGTGGCAAACATCCCGCGTCGTCTTTTAAAACACAAAAAAACCCTGTAAATAAAAAAACGGTCCCTCGCAGTCTCCCTGTCCCTCCCCACAACCCACACCCATCCACTGCGCACCCTGCCTCCCCACACCCCCGCATCCCATACTTACCTCCAGAGCTCGGCGCGACGATCATCGGTGGACCGGGAACGCGTCTGCACTCTTCAAAGCTGACCGCGAACTGAGGAAATGCTGGTAAGCTGTATAATGGGATAGACAGAGTTTTTTCAACTTTGTTGCATATCTCAGGCATTTTTTGGAATTTTTGCACCAAATTTTCAACATGGGGTTTTTGGGACCCCTCCTCAAGAATTCTTGCACTGTCATGCCGTTAATCGGGCCCAAAGGGTGATTTCACAGTCACTGCGTGAAATCACCTTTCTGCACCGACTAATGAAATAACACTGCCAGTGTTCATAAGATGGGCTCTCAAAAAGCCAATGTTGAAAATTTGGTTGAAAAATTCCTAAAAATGACTGTTTTACGAGCGTGCGTTGTGCACTTCCTACTCATGGTCGTAAGTTCATGAATTTTCAATATTTTCACTCCAGATTTTCAACATTGTCATTTTACCACACCTCCTCATGAGCAGTATAGCTGTCATTTTTCACATCTTGCCAAAAACGTGTTTCTGCCCATGTAGTACACAATGGTGTAGTCGGTGTGCGAAATCACTGTATGGGACATAATAAGAAAAGTACAGTGACACTGTTCATGAGCAGAGGTCTTAAAATGACTGTGTTGAAAATTTGGTGGAAAAATTCTTAAAAATGACTGTTTTATGAGCCTGCGTTGTGCAGATCCTTCGCACGCTCATATGTTTGTGAATTTTCAATATTTTCACTCCAGATTTTCAACATTGTCTTTTTACCACACCTCCTTATGAGCAGTACAGCTGTCATTTTTCACATCTTGCCCAAAACATGTTTCCACCCGTGTAGCGCACAATGGCGAAGTTGGTGTGCGAAATCAATGTATGAGACACATTAAGAAATCACAGTGACACTGTTCATGAGCAGAGGTCTTAAAATGGCTATGTTGAAAATTTGGTGACAAAATTCCTAAAAATGACTGTTTTATTAGCTTGCATTGCACACTTCCTCACGGCTACGTAAGTTTCGAATTTTCAATATTTTCACTCCAGATTTCCAACATTGCCATTTTACCACACCTCTTATGAGCAGTACAGCTGTCATTTCACATCTCACCCACAACGTGTTTCCACCCATCTAGCGCACAACGGCACAATCGGTGTGCGAAATCAATGTATGGGACACATTAAGAAAATCACAGTGACACTGTTCATGACTATGTTGAAAATTTGGTCGCAAACTTTCTAAAAATGACTGTTTCATGAGCGTGCGTTGCGCAGTTCCTACGCATGCTCGTAAGTTTGCAAATTTTCAATATTTGCACTCCACTGACTTCCAAATACCTACACAGCACATACAAGCAAGCAACATTCGGCATTGATAAATGTTTGTTGTTGACCAGATTGGTGCACAAGGCAATCAGATGCCTATTTTCCTTCATGACTTAGAAGTTTATATAGAAGGGTGTTTTATGGTATCCAGTGATGATAGTGACTGTAAATGAGCGTCTGTCGAAACAGTAAATCATTTACAGCGCTATCCTGTTGGGCTACCCTGTAAGGGTAGCAACCCTATGTGACGGCTACTGTAGGGGAGAGCAACTGGAAGGGGGGATAGGGAGGGGAAGAGGAGAGATAGGGAAGATGATTTGTGTAGGGTAGTGTGCCTGCTGTAGCCAAGCCAGCTGTGTGGTGTCGTGGTGAGGGTGGCTAGCTGCGGTGCAGCAGGTACAGGGTTTGGGGCTGGTGACTGGGGGTGAAAATTTTGCTGCTGCCGTGTTTTTTTTATTTATTTCAGAATGTTGCCCCCCTCCCCATGCACCCCCCGGAGTTGGTAATCCTTAATAGGGGTTGTGGGGGGGGGGCACTTAGTTTACTTGCTGGATGTATGTTTGCCAGCATGTGTATGTTGCCAATTTGCTTTTCAGTGATATACACTCACCATAACAGTAATCACTATTTGCGATCTCTGTTATGACATGGAACCATGATTTACAGCGATGTATACAAATCAAGGCCCACAGAGTGACAATGTGGCAATGCAGTACAGCATAGAGTACAACACAAGTATGATAAGCATAGCAGAACACTCCCATTTAGCATCAGGAAACAGTACAAGGCATCAGAAGGAGCAGCGGACAATTTAGCTGACACAGGGTCCATAAGAGACATGGAGATTTTATATTATTCATGTATGTGAAGGCCTTGATCATGTCCCCTCTCTCCTTCCTGGTCACCAGAGAATACACATTTAGGCTCCTCTACCTCTGCTCATATGTGTACTCCTGCAGCCACTGAATCATCCTTTGCACCACCTCCAGCTTGTCTATGTTCTTTTTTAGGGAGGGATACCAAAACTGGATACTCCAGATGCGGCTGTACCAAGGTGCTGTACAAGGGCAGTATTATCCCCTTCCTCTTACTGCTGAACCCCTGCTTATGCAGCCCAGCTCTCAGTTGGCTTTTCCCACTGCCTTATTGCATCATGTACAGTATACATTTCAAGGATGTTTGCACTTGCTACCTCCAAATCCTTTTTGTCTTCTGGCAATGTGATGGCCATGCCTGCCAACCTGTACTCAGGTCTCCATCCCAGGTTCTTTCTCCCCATATGCATGACCTTGCACTTCTTGGCATTGCAGCCAGTTGCCAGATCTCAAACACCTCTCCAGCCGTTCCTCATCCTCCTTCATGTCCCTGATCCCTTCCTCACTGTCAGCCCTGCAGAAGAGCTTAGTGTCATCTGCAGAGAGGCAGATTTTGCCCTTTATGCCATCTCTGATATCACAGATGAATACCCCAAGGTCACCCAGCTTCCTGATTAAGCTCCTATGTTGGCAGAGTCTAAAGTCTTGCTAAAATCCAGGTACAGTATTTCTACTGCTTGTCCCCTATCTACGGCCCTTGTGACCCAGTCAAAGAAGACTATCAAGTTAGTCTGACATGACTCCCTGCCAAAAGCCCATGCTGTCATTTGTCCAGTAGCCTGCATGCCTCATGGAATTTTACCAGCCTTTCCTTTAGAATGGTTTCATCAGTTCACAATTATTGAAGTCAAATTCACTTGCTTGTAGTTCTTCAGCTCATCCCTGGTCCCATTTTTATGCAGGGGTACAACATCTGGGGCCCGATATTCAAAAGTTGGCACGGATGCAAATGGGTGTTTGCCCACACAAACCGGGTTTTGCCCCAGAGCACGGTATTCAAAAGGGGTGGTTGCATGGGCAAACTAGGTTTGTGCTCATGCAAAACATAATGTATGGGGATGGGCAAAGGAGGGGGATGGGGACAGGAATATCCCACAGCCCTATATTTAGCACATTTGTGCTGTGTAAAAGATCTTAACACAGTCCATCTGTGCAGTGCAAATACCCCCAAACAAAACTCTGACTTGCACCAGGCAACCCTATCGCTGCAGGCATTACTGCAGTGAACACCCATGTTGGCCAGTGGTGGAGCACACCAGTCCCCAGTGATCTGTAGTCTCACCCGTCTGATAGCCATCCCGTTACCCATGTAGTTAATTCCTTGTGCTTAGTGGTACCCCCTCCTTCTGATCGCCAGCCCCTATAGTACAGAAGTAATCCCTGGTGCCTAGTGGTTCCCCCTCCCGCCGATCACCAGCCCATACAATAAAAAAAAATCCCTGGTGCCCAATGGTCTCTCCTCCCTCTGGTCACCAGCCCATGTAAGAAAAATCTAATCCCTGGTGCTTAGTGGTGCCTGCCTCTCTGGTCAGTAGCCCGTATGATAAAAAATGAATCCCTGATGCCCAGTGAATTTTGATCACTAGCCCATACAATAAAAAATGAATCCTGTACTTTAGTGGTCCCCCTTCCTCTGATTGTCAGCCAGTACAATACAAAACTAATCCCTGGATCCCAGTTGTCCCCCCTCCGATTGCCAGCCATAGAACACAAAAGGAATCCCTGGGGTCTAGCAGCCCCGCTATGCCACCCACCACCAACCCTGCCACTCCCCCTCTTATATGCATTGTCGGTGCCATGGGAGTCCATACAGTGACCAGCACAGCCATGGGGGGGGGTCATCTAGATGACAGGGATTTCTTTTGAATTCTATAGGCTGGCAACTTTGGGGGTGAGAGCCACTAGGCACCAAGGAGTATTTTGTATGATATGCACTGGTGATCAGAGGGCTGGGGGAGCATTAGGCACTAGAGGGTAGGTTTTTGCTATGTGAGCTGGTGATCAGAGGAAGGGGGGACCAGTAGGCATCAGGGATTTTTTTTTATTATACGGGATGGCGATCGGAGGGGGCCCACAGGCACTGAGGATTACTTTTGTTTCATACTGGCCAAAAATTGGAGGGAGGGGAGACCACTGGGCACCAGGGATTATTTCTTTATTGTATGGGCTGGTGATTGGAGGGCTGTGGGGGACCACTAGGCACCAGGGATGTCCTTCAATCTATGGGACCAGACAATGGGAGGATGATGCCATGCAAACTTGCCACCATTACCCATGCAAATTGGCCCATAATGGGCATGCAAATGGCCCCTGAGTGTCTTGCATACCTAATGGACTCATTTGCATGGGTTGCTCTGAAAATCACAAATAGCACTCCAGTACTATCCACTATGGAGGCTCAGTTCCCTGCACAGCAGGGATCCATGTGGCCCTGCATTCAGTCTGATAGCACCGATGCACTTTCTGAGTGAATATTGAATCCTCAGACTCCTGGTCAATTGCAATGAACAGTGCAAATGTTTGCACTCCACTTTGCATTTTTTTGCATATTCAGCCCCTGCCATTCTATATTCTGTGCAACTCCAGACTCAAGGGGGTTATTTTAAAGGTGAGCTAGGGGTGCAGCCAGTACTTGTGCCAGTTCCCTCAGAACCCTACACTGTAGCCCATCTGGCCTTAGAACTTTTATTTATTTATTTCAGTCTAGGATTACAGTACCTTTGAGCCGAGGCTCTTTTACAAAGGTTCCACGTCCCAGTGTGCAGCAAACATCTTTTTAGTTACAGACAAACATTTTTGACTTACAGACTGGTGATAACCAATACAAAGACTTGAGCCATGGACAAGCCAGGGGAAAGGAGGGGGGGGGTGAGTGGGTGAGGGTTGGAGTTTGAGGGGAGGAAGGAGGTGTGGGGGGGTGAGGGAGAGTACAAGAGGTGGTGGGGGAAAGGGGCAGGAGGGGAGAAATGGAGAAGAGGTGAACAAGAGCAGGTGACAGTGCAGCCAGGTACTTTGTCAAGGAAATTTAACAGATAAGGTGCTAGGGGGGCAGAGACTGATTGTAAGTGCTGGGTGCCAGGGCATGTGCAGTTGGAACGGTGGTAATGTTATGATGGACAATCGCAGGATGCAAGAAGTGAGAGGCGCAGCTTGGATTTGAAAAGGCCGAGTGTAGGAGCAGTGGCTACATCGCTGCCAAGAAAGTTGAGCCAGCTGGTTGCCCGATAGGTGAATGATCTTTGTCCTTGGGTTGTGAGACATCATAGGATATGCAGTAGATGAGAATTGGATCTCCTAGTAGTGACGTTCCTAAGTCTAGGCTTAAGGAGGGCACTGATACCAGGTGGAGCAAGCCCCATTATAATGTTCTGTCTCTTTAACTATCTCATCATTATTGTGAAGCATCCCTGGCTCTAGTGGTCTCTCCCCTTATCTCTGATCCAATGCCTCATAAATGTTATTTTAAAGCATACTTAGCTCTAGTGGCTCTCACCTCCTGACTGCCATGCTGATCACTCCACCCCCAATCGACAGTTTGACTTCCCCTTCATGTCCCACCCACTCAGGACCCTCCACTCCCATCTCCATGGCACTCACTCACCAGAGTAACGAAAGAAAATCCACGACAGCCTCTAGCAAAGCCCCACCATTCATCATCTTAGTGCCCTATTAAACTACTGAACCTATTGCTACTTCTTGGTCTTGGATGCTAATCATTTTTAGAAAACTTTGAGTCTGAATTTTGTTGCTATATTATCTCCTGGTTTATAGTTATGATTCTAGAAGTTTTTATGTGTCTTCACTGTACTGTGATTTCACTGTACTTCCAGACCCCTGCAGTGACCTCTTCCTCCCTCCATGGTCACCCCTGGAACCAAACAATGGCACAGCATACTTATCCTGGCCAAGAATTCTACACAAAATAAATAAATAAAAATCATGCATCCATACATAGTAAGTAACTAGAGCTGTATCAAGTTGTCCAAGAGAAATTTGAATAGCCCGAAAATATTTAAAAAACAGAAAGAAAAGGATTCTTCCTTGCGTCAAAAAAGTCTGATTCATCATCATAAAACTTTATTTTTATCCAGATGCATATGATTTAGATATGAAAATCCTATTTGCAACTGTAGACTTGCATTTTGTTACATTAACAGTCAAAGGGACAATACCACATTCAGATTATTGCAAAACACAAAGATCAATGTGCAATATGATACATTGTTTAAGTTAGAGTAAAAGACTCATTTTTTGCAGTTACAAGTATGGATCAATAATTTACAAAGTGGTGTTTGGAATTCCTGAACTGAATTGTTTACTCAGATTTCTTTCTGGATGAGAGTCCAAGTTTTTGCTGCAGAAACCTGTAGAGTAATGTCCCCAAATCTGGACTTAGTGAATGGTTGGATTAGACCTTTGTTCACAATTTTTCACAGTCATCAAATTAAAGAAGTTTTTCAAAGAATGCTCAGGATCCTGTTTTGCATCTTGAAAAATCCAGGAAGGCCAATTTAGATTTCTTAAGGCATCAGACAACAGTCACTAGTTGTTCAAACATTAAACACTGATGTGTGCAATAATTACAAGATAGTACACATCTGGCTATGTTATTACATAGCTTTTCAGTGTTTTGAATAGCAGTCTGGGTGGAGTTTCTATATACTAGATTTCCATACTCAAGAACAGGGAGCTGTAGTGGCTTAGTCAGACAATGGAAAACCCTTTTAAGAACCCTGAGTTTGTTTATAATAGAATTTATATGGTCTATGTATATCAAATTGTACCAGGTGGTATTTGCTACTGATTCCCCATTTGTGGATTTCAGGGATGTTTCTGGACTTACCCCTGTCCCTGTCTTTTTTTTATACTGAATTTTTATTAAATTGTTCAAAGTATACAAAATGCCCAAGGTTACAGGGCATATCCCTGTCTTTGACAGTTTTCCAAATTTTATGTATTGCATCTTTTTTTTGATTCATTGGTAACCTGGACAGGGTCGGACTGCCCCACCTGGATATTTGGAAATTTCCAGGTGGGCCCCTCCTCAGTTGGGTACCTTGTCACCTTCTGACTCTGAAAACTTTTGTATTTATCATGTTTTTTCTAATTAAATGGGGTATCTGGGACACTGTAGATAAATGTAATATGCAATCAGAGCTAATGTATCAAACTGATGTGGAATACTGATATGAGTGTGTCACCCTGGGCCCTCCTGTATTGATTTTCCAGGTGGGCCCTTATATCTTCTTTCCAGGTGGGCCCTCTGTACCCCAGTCCGACCCTGAACCTGGACCTGGTGAAACCACTTCTCCATGGCCAGAAGATCAGCTTGTAGTTTTGCCAACAAATCATTGGGACTTTTTATGGAAGCGATTAAAATGGTATCATCTGCATAGAGTCTCCCTTCAACAGTTCTTGCAGTTGATTTACATATAAATTGAAAAGTAGGAGACCCAAAACTGAGCTCTTTGGACTACTATTCTGTTAAAAAGTGGCATATATAAGATACCTGTCTGTGCAACAGGATGTCTTCTGTTGGTTAAATATGAGTGGAACCATTTTAACAGTTCCTAATGTACTTCTTCTGTGGCCATTTTTTCAAAGAAGATAGAGTGGTTCACCAGGTTGAAAGCCTTACTCAGATCCACGAGCACTGCCACCATGAACTATCCTGCTTCTGAGGACATAGACACTGGGGCAGGATTTTCAAAGCATGGCACAGGGCTTGCCTGAAGCCCTGCACCCTGAAACTTAGGTTCTGGGAGTGTGCTAACCCTGTCACTGCAACTGCGCCTGATTTCACAATCTCGGGTGCAGCCATGACAGTTTTTATGATATATGGCAGCTTGCACCAAATATCTGGCACATGATCCATAAAAAAAAAGGTGTAACAGTTGCAGCTGCTCTATTACAGGCAACCCACCCAAAATAATGTAAAATAGAAGGACTTACCTGCTCTAGGGAGCCAAAGATAGGAGTCCAAAGTGAAATAAAAGATAAAAAAGGGGTCACAAAGGATCTGCAGCTCTTAGGGGGGCAAATAGGGCAGAAAGGACAGGTTAGGTAAAAATTATACTTGTCTGATGGGATAGGAGTCTGTGTCCTGTCAGACCTGTAGAAATAAAAAGAAAAAATAGGTTAGTTAAAAGAAAAATCAACATGAAAGCAGCAGAAATAGAGTAAAGGAAGAGTGGTTTGGGAGGGGGACTCAGATGAAACTCCTTGCCCATATTGGTGGCCAAGTGGCCAGTATTTTACTTAGTAGCCCAGGTAGGATAATGGAGGCTGTAGGGGGTGGGCTAGTAGCCCTTTTTGTTTAACAAAGGAAGACATTGGTGGTCTAGTGGGCTAGAACTGCCTGGGGAGGCCCACAATGTAATGATAGTCCTGGTGGTCTAGTGGGCTAGCACCCTCTGGCTGAGGCCAGTGTTCTTTATTATAAGATTGGTATCCTTTCCCTGGGGTCTAGTGGGGGCTCCTTGAGCCCTGGCATTGTAGGGGCAATTGATGAGCAGTGGCAAAAGGAGGAGAGCAAGTTTAGGCTGCAGCTTCAGCCAGCTGCTAGCGCGTTTGAGCTAAAGTGGATGTGCCCAAGGGCACTCACAACTCCCAGCCCATTCAGAGCTCAGGCTGCAGCCTGCTCCTCATGGTGGGGGGGGGGACACAGAGAAAGGGAGTCAGCTAGAGGTGGAGGAGGCAGTAATTGAAGCACCTCCCCCCACCTTCCTGAACCGCCTCTCCGGCGGGAATGTATTTATGCCCTATAGGGCTTAGAGGCGACTGGGGGACAGAAGCAGCAAAGAAGCTGCTATTCAAGTGTAGCCACTCCTGCAGCAGAGAGAGAGAGGGGGACAGAGAGTGAGTGCAAAAGGCAGAAGCCGCCAGTGTGAAAAGCTACTGCCGCGGCTATGTAAAAGCCTGAGGGGGTGTTGTAGAGAGAAGAGGAGGCAGCAGTAGCAAGAGCAGTGGGCACCACATATTGAAAGCCACACCATGGCTTATGCAAAGGCCAGTGTGCTAATTTTTTTATTTAATTGTAAAAGCCTGCAGGACGCAGGCAAGGACGGAGTGCTCCCCGAGGGGAGAATCAGTGGAGCCGCATTGTGGCTAAATGTAAGCCCTGAGGGGCAGTATTGTAAACTGATGGGGGGGGCAGAAATGGAGGCACATTTGAGCTCATAGAACCCACACATAGCAGCAGCGGTGGCCACAGCAGATGCCCAGAAGGGGCATAAATCAAATATATATATATATATATATATATATATATTGCAAAAACCTTCGTTAATGCATAAGTTAGGGTTGCTGCAACAAAAGTAGGGAAATGTTGCATTAGGGTTTCACCCTAACACCCTATTCCTACCCTGCACAGACCAAGAGGCATCAGGGTGACATTGGGGTCATCAACCATAAAGCTCACCCCAGTCTCCTATACTGTACCCACCCAGCTTATTTTATACTGGAATGGGATGGTTGAGGACCCCAGTGCCACCCCCGATGCCTCTTGGTCGGCACTGGGTAGGAGTAAGGTGTTAGGGTAAAACCCTAACGCCACATTTCTCTACTTTTGTTGCGGTAACCCTAACTGATGCATTAATTAAGTTTCTTGCAATTTATTTCCTTACATTTTAAGATAGTATAATCATATCGTAATTTGCTTGTAAGAGCGCAGGGCCCATTCCTCCATAGATACTTAGCTGTGAGCACCCTGCATATCCATGTATATCCCAAGAGTGATAAAACTTTCAGCATAGCCTTGTTATTACCCCACCTGATGTACCCAGTGCAGAAAATATTCAAATCTCCATCGAAATGCCATTTCCGTGTTGCAGGTGCAAAAACACATTTCAGTCAAGATTTGAAAAATGACAGTTGTGACATACATTTGGTGGGGTAATAACAAATCTATGCTTCAAATCTGGGGTAAAACTATTTTATATTTACAAAGTTACAAGCGTGCGTAGAGAAATTGCAGCTAATGGTTATAACTCAGTCATTTTTTGACATTTTGACCCCAGATGTTCAATATTGCCTTTTGGGAACCCCACCTCATGTATAATATGACTGTCACAATGCAAATCCTGCCCAAAAGGTGAATTCGCCAAGTGACTGCGAAATCAACTTTTCGGGCAGGAGTTGACAAATGACAGTCATATTGTTCATGAGACGGGATCCCCTAAAGGCCATGATGAAAATTTGGGGTTAAAATCTTAAAGAATATGGCTGAGTTATGCATCAAAGTAGCCTGTAAAATCCTTTTTTGTGAGCTCATGGAAAAAGAATCGGCTCATGAAAAAAGAATTAGCTCCCCAAAAAGGATCTATGCAGTCATGAAAAAAGAATTGAATGCTTAAAAAAGGTATTGGGCATTACAAGGTTGTTCTTCCACCAAATAACTTCACAGTCCACCTAACAGAGTCCCAGTGAACAAGATACATGTTTTGGCGTCACTAGATACCTTAATTTTGGGTGCTTTTCAATTTTGTTTTGGAAAAAAACAAGATGGCGACTCGTGAAAAAGGAATTTTTTCTCCCAAAAAAGGATTTTGTTCTTGCAAAAAAGAAAATGCTCTCGTAAGACTAAATCCTTTTTCATGAGATCAAATTCTTTGTCGAAATCAAGACATCTACCTGAAAAATGAACTTCTCATAGGATATAGTGGGAACTAAAAAACTGAATAACTTTGCAACAGTTTAATATTTTTTCCCCAAAACTAACAGTGGCAGTTCTGTTACCCAAGTTCTTTCTACCATAAAAAATCACGTCAAAATTCCACGATGTCTGGGCACAAGGCGACAAGGAAATTACTGCAAAAAAGGGTGGCTTTTTTTCACTATCAGGATCTCAGAATCCACACATCTGACTGGGACGAAACTTGCCACATCAAGAGATCTCCCCCACAGGACAGTGCTATCAAATTTTGTGCAAATCCACTGATCGGTTGCAAAGTTATTAAAGTGCAAAATTTGAGGTTTAACATTAAACTGGCTACTCAACCCTAACTATAAATGTTCAGCCCTCTCGGGCTCGTAGGGTTGACTGCAATTTAGAATTTAATCAGCCTGTGGTTATGACATCAAGGGATTCTGCAAGTTTTTTATCAGACTGTAATATATCTTTGGGTCATTTACTTGATCAAATTTGGATTTATCGTATTTTGTCCTTGCAACCCTCTTTGCTTTAGTTTATTTGTTCCTCCAGTCTTTAAAGGTGTTCCAGTCAGTGGTGTCTTGTGTTCTGGCTTTTGTCCATATGAATTTCTTCATCCTAATTAATTTTAGCTGGAATCCATGGTTGGTGACCTTTCTTCAGTTTTTTTTCTTAGTTTTGGGCACATGTTGCTCATATACAGTATATGCTAAAAGACTGATGTAGGTTTAAATTAGGAATTAGTTTATATTTGTCTCATTGTCTGCTAACAGACTTGACCAAAACTCTTTTAGGTTACAGTTTCTCATGTCAGTATAGTAGATTTTGGTACGAGCAGGGACAGGGGTTTAACAATTTGTAAGAGACATTTGATAGAGAAGTGACCATCCTGTTGCAGTGGCAGAATCTTACTCTCCGGTACCTTTGTGTTTTAAGGAATTAACATTTGGCCTGGTTTAGGGCCTTTGCACGCTGATCGAACACATCATGATAAGTTCATTTATAACTTATAGTAATCCTAACATTCCCATGTGTACTTGTATTTGCCTCCCTCTGGGTTGGTGCCAATCAGAGTTAAAATATCTGAACAGAATCAGTTCTTGTTTTCCTAACAAGTCAAGTAATCTATTTTTCAGTAATTCCAAATTTATTTATTTATTTTTTGTCTTTGGGTGGAATAAACCTTATACCTTATTTTGAATATTCGCCGAGCATTCATATTCATGGGTCCCAATCATTTTTTTTTGTGCTTTGTAATTCAACCACTGGAACTGGCTGTGAGGCTACAAGATCTCCTGAGACTTCCTTTTCAATCAGAGGCTACTTTGGAAGCTCACTGAAGGCAGATCATGTGACCTAGTGCTCACAGAAACTTAACTTCAGGGAGGAGAAACAGATGACTAGACCTGTTACAGAGAAACAGAGAAGCATATACTTTGACATCAGATAAGGACTGCTTGGCCCACCTAGTCTGTCCATTTCCCTACCTATTGGATAAGCTGCAGATCCTAGTTTCCCCAACAGCCTACTTCCTCCTACCCCCCCTCTAGAATTGCCTTGTGTCTGTCTCATGCATTCTTGAATTCCCTCACTGTTTTTGACCCCACAACTAGCTCAGGAAGGCCGTTCCATATGTTCACCAGAAAGAATCTGCTTCCATCCATTTGTTAAAACTAGACAAACATTAGAAATCTTGACATTTGTTTTGTACCCTTTCTGAATACCAAGCTAGAGAGGGTAATTTTTGTCACTCTTTTGTGTGTTAACTTTCATTATAAAATGGGTAGAGGCAGTCTATTATTTTGACTTGACTGAGCCCTTGCCAGCGATGCTAATTTTTTAGTTTATAGCACACTAAATAACAAGTGCCTATATCTGACATGCAGTACAGTACAAGATCCATCTGCTGTTAAAGTGATTTTGCCACCATTTGTTCCAGTTGGCGAGTGAGACAGGAAGCCGCAAAATTAGATTAAACAGTTCTAACACTTAAAAAGTGTTATTTTCAGTAGCAAAATGCTTTTGCTGTCCTTCCTGAGATGCTCACTCTCTCCCTCCTGAGCCGTGGGTAGTACTGATTTGACAAAATCACTCCTGACCAACAAGCAGAGTGAGACCACCAGGCGTTTTTTACATCACGCTACTACAGATGGTAGCATGCTGCCAGCAAGATCTTAAGGAAACCACTGTCTTGCTAGTGGCCTCAGGGAGCAACCTGCAGAACAGGACAGCACCCCTAGTGACAACAACAAATAGAACATGACCCCAAGGGAAAGCAGAGGGATTATTTCAAATGAAAGAACAGTTTTTTTAAAATGTTTTTTACCAGTTTTTAATTACCACAGTTTCTCATGCCCATTCTATAAGTACAATAACATACTCTGGGGTGTGGGTTATGCTCTGTTAAAAGCACCTATAGGGGCAGTAAGGCACTTGGCTTGCAGCCTCAATCCTCACTATGAACCTAGGTGTGCATTTATCAGAGCACATCCCACACTCCGTCATGTATTATTGCTTACATGTTTCTCAGGAGAACTACTAGGAGTGTTTTTTTCCCCTAAAAACTGGAACTGTTTTTGCTCTACAAGCAAAAGCACTCCGTCACAGCCGAGCCTATGTGACTTGTCTAGTGGAGTGTTACTGTTGTCATCATTTTACTATCCCTTTCTTACTTGCAACTATTTATTGTGAAAGAGCATCTACTTCCAATCACTTGTTAAAATTAGCCAAAAAGCAGTAATCTTGACAGTTTTTTCCTTTTCTAAATCCCAAGCTAGAGGACAGGGTTATTTGTTTCACAGTTCTGTGTGATCATTTAAATTGTCAGTGTTTCTTAGTAGAACTGCTATGAAAGTGTTTTCCCTACAAGTAAAAAAAGCCATTCTACTAGTCCAGGCCAGTTTCTGCTCTGCAAACAAGAATCGGTCACAGCCCTGATGCAAGTCCTCCTTATTTTGTCATAATGATGAAGATCTCATTAGGTGTAGCATCCTAGAGAAGCCACTCATTAAGTAGTTGCAATCTACACAAAGCCACAAGGCCTTCCTGTTTAATCAGGCCTCCCCAGACCTTAGGCATTAGCCCACCCTGGGCACCCGGCTTACTTGTCTGAGCATCAGTTTTTTAGATACATATTTTTAAATCATATTTATGTATACTGATATTTTATTGTCTTTATATTGATTTGTATTATTGTATTGATAGTTTGTTTTTGTTGTTTGATGCCCAGAGCCTCTGGGATTGGGCACCAGAAAAATAAAATTTGCCTTGCCGAAAAAACAACAGAACCTTTCTAGTATCAAGTTGTTAATTTTTTCCCCCTTTAAAACCGTATATATTAACCACGAAGTTTCATGGATGGTGCTTGTTTAGGGAAGTGTTTTTACTGCTGTGTCATAATTACTATATCTTTCTTACTTGTAATCATTTATCACACAAATACAAAGGCTGCCTGCATTTATGGCTCCTTTCTACATCCTTTCTTTTCATTTCATTTTAAGGGGGAGCCCAGGGGCAAGGCCTCACAGAACAAGTTTTCTAAAGCGCCATGTTGGTCTCCATGCAGGGATCCCTAGCCCTCTAGGACACCAACGTGGCACAGTCAAAATGTTTTGATTGAGTGGCTCCCTCAATGGGCCAGGTTAAGGATGAGCAGAGCTGGGCCAGAGCCATATGACATATGGGCCCCTGACTGAAAACATCCCCCTGTTGTCTCAGTCATGGCTCAGAGAGCCTGAAAAGGGTATATTCTATTACTTGTCTGATTACAGAGCATGGCATATCCCTGTCTGTTTTGAAGGTACATCTCTATCTGCTTAGAAGGTATATCCCTGGTGGACAACAGGAGAGAAAAAAAAGTGTTTTGGTTTCTAAAATGAAAAGACAGAGTCAGCCTCGTAGTGCTAATGTACTGCCAGCACTGCTAACTGCTCTGAAGATCGGAGTTTCCAAATGGACCGTGGCTGCTTGGGAGCCAGCAGGGAGGAGAGAGGGTTGAGCATCCCATAGATGGATCTTCTCTCACGGAAGTGGAGGCACAGACAGTGCCCCCTGTGGGATTGCCATGGTGCCGTTGCATAAGCTGGGTATTGGGTGGAGGCAGCTGAGCATAATGGATGTGCTAAAAAAGAAAATGAAATGAAAAGGTTTCCAAAGAGCAATAAAAGGAAGTAGCCTTTTCTCAGGAAAAAAAAAAAAATTTAAAACTCTTCTTGGACACACAGTCACAAACTTTGAAGAATGTCTTGAGTGCACAGCTTTGCATGCGCACAGAACAGAATAGCAATTAACTGAAGTGGTGGGAGCCCACTGACTAGTTCCACCCTACCAGCTACAGTGCACTTGCTTAAGTGGTTGTGGATGAATCCATGCCTGGGTTCCTCACAGGAAGATTTCTGATATTAAATTTAAATTATATTTCTGATGAAATCAGGTCAAAGTCACTGCAGCAATGCTGAGCTGACAAGTCTCACGGTCAACTAATAGTCAAACCTTACTAAATAAATTTCTTCTTGGGCACGAAGCCAAACTGACAACAATAGAAAGCAAGTATTTGTCAATGCCGAATGTTGGCTTGCTGGCATTGGCATTGGTAATGCAGGAGTTAGAGATGCATAACAGTAGTGGAAGTGAAGTATTGAACTAATGCCAGCACCCCCACCCGCAGAGACTGAGAAACATTGTGAGTGTGGCTTTGGGTCATTGGCCATAACATTTACGCCATTCCACCTCACCCCACTGTGCAGACACTGACAGGTGTTGTGGTGTGCTTTGGGGTCTTCAGCTCTTATGCTCACCCCATTTCATAAGGAAATAAGCTGAGATGGGTGCAATATAGGAGAATGGGGTGAACGTTAGGGCAACAGAACCCAAGGCACATCTCAATGCCTGTCAGTGGCTGTAGGGTGGGAGGGATAGAATGCTGTGAACATTATGGCTGACGAACCCAAATTATGACCCTGACACCTGTCAGTCTCTACAGGGTGGGTGTATGGTTGGAAACCTTAACTCCTCAGGTGTTTGTTGGTATTTTCACTCCAAATTTTTGACATTGGCTTTTTGGGACCCCACCTCATGAACAGTGGCACTATTACTTCGTTACTCAATCCTGAAAGGTGATTTCACAAAGCAACTGCGCCATTGGCAGCTACAGGTGTGGAAACACATTTCAGGCAGGATGTGAAAAATGACTGCTGTACTGTTCATGAGGAGGTGTGAAAAAAGGCAGTGTTGAAAATCTGGAAGAGAAAATATGAAAACTTGCAGAGCTTACGAGCATGCATAGATGCTGCAATACATTGCCATGCTTGTAGTCATTTTGGGTTTTTCACCAAATTTGCAAGCGTGGGCTTTTTGGGATCTCCCCTCATGAACAGTGGTACTGTTCTTTTATTAGTTGGTCCTGAAAAGTGATTCCATGCAGAGACGGTGAAATCACCTTTCATGACTGAGAAACAAAATGACAGTTAAATGTTCATGACGTGGGTCCTAAGAACCCCATGTTAAAAAATTGGCGCCAAAATTCCCAGGGATTGGCCAGCAGCACAAAAGGTATGGAGCTTCACTCTTTTTCAGCAGAATTTGATGTCTTTTTCAAACAGACGCTACCTCAGCTTTGTTAGGAAACTCAGTTCAGAGCAGCTGCATTTTTAGCCTATATTTACAGCATTTGCAGCATCTTTTCAATTCAGAGTTTCTTACCCGCTGTCGCTTTGCAATAGCTTCCTACCCTTCTCCCACCTGGCCGCACTATCTGAACTTTTACTTTTATAGACACTGTGTGGTGCCCTTATTGAATGAAATTCTATTTATCTATTCTGCGATAGGCTCCTTATAATATACATCCACTAGAGGGCCCCTACACCTTTACATATCGACCTAGCCTTATTATTTCTGCCTAGGAGCACACCACCTGAGTGCAAAGGCTGCCTTCACATCCTTTTCTAAGCCGCCCATCATCTCCCTCTACCCTCCTCACATACTTTAACCCTCACCTGTTGTGCGAATTTAAACTGTTACTCCTGTCAGTCTACCTCTAGTCTTTTCCCCTTACCTCCTCATTATATCTCTGCTTTACACCTGTCTCCCCGCTCCCTCAAGTAGCCATGGACTCCTTTTCCCTTATAACTCTCTCTTGAGTTCTTCTCAATCTCGCCTCTTCTCTCTCCCTGTTTCTCAATAACGCTTCACCTCTCTTCTCATCTCTTTGGTCTGCCTCACTGGACTCCCTCCCCCCCTCCTTCATCCTCTTTTATGCCACCCCCTCTTATCACCTCTATGCTCTCTCCCAACCTGTCCTGCACCCTCCTCTCCACTTTGCCACTGCTCACCCCTTCCCCCATACCATTGCTGTACCTCCCAACTTCCCACCTCCTCTCTTTCCTCTTCTATCGCCCATCCACTCTAGCCTGCTATCCACCCCTTCTCTAAATGTTGAGGCTCTCCTACACTGTGCCAGCCTCTTCTCTCCTCCCTTCCCCCCTGCCCTCACTCCCCCAAAATGTAAAAATAACCCCCTCAATTTTCCCCTCTACCTACTCCTCTTGCTCCTCTGTGGGGATGTCAAAATTAACCCCAGCCCACCACAATCCCAGACTCCTTCTGTACTTCCAAAGAGCTTGTGCATCTTTCACCTAAATGCTAGGAGCCTCCTTCTCAAAGTAGGTGACCTAAGAGTTTGGGTCTCACAACATTCCCCTGATATACTATATGTCTGGGAGACCTGGCTCTCTTTCAGGATCCCTGACTCCTCCCTTGCCATTCCTATCTACAACCTGTTTCACCAGGACCACGGTAAGCAAGGTGGAGGAGTGGCTATCTATGCCAGGGACTCCCTCTCCTGTTCCATCTCCCTTATTGACATCAAGCTTTTCTCCCATGAGCTTCTTATAGCTCATCCTTCCCTTCTCTCCAGCCTTCCTATCTACTTGGCGGTACTTTATTGCCCTCCCTAAGCACCCCACAGCTCTATGATCGATCGCATTTCCACCACCTCCTCTCACTCAAGCAAAGGTGAGCTCATCCTGCTAGGTGATTTTAATCAAGACTGGCTCCCCCCCACCTAACCCTATATCCTTAAGATTGAGTCATTAAACGTTTCCCAGATCATCTCTGTGCCCACTCGCCTGAACCCCGAGTCTTCTAAGTACTCTCTCCTTGACTGGGTGCTTACTTCACATCCTCACCACATCTCTGCCACTGGAGTACTTCCCAATGCCCTTAGTGACCACTGTATCACTTTCTGTATATGCAAAGTCACAACCCCTAAGACTGCACCCAAATATATTTGGTATCGCCCATCCCACCACCTTGACTCCAACTCCCTCCTTCATGATCTATTTCATGCAGATTTGCCACCCTTGTACTCTGTCCCTAACATTGACTCTGCTCTCCAACTGTTCTCTGATACACTTACCACTGTGTGAAACATTTATGCCCCTTTAAAAAAGGTAAGAGTAAAACATCATCACCTCCCCTGGATTGCACCTTACCTCCTATCCTTATGTAAATCACGTGACAAAAGCTGGGCAAAATTTAAGGCATCTCTCCATCCTTTGGACTTCCAAATCTACAGGTCCATCAGAAACACCTGCACTCAAGCCATCAGAAAAGCAGAATCCAACTACTTTAAATCCCAACTTCAAACTCATTCAGGTTCTCCTGCAAATTTCTGGCAAGCCCTCCATTACCTCTTAGACCCCACTTCTGCACAAGCCCCCCAAATTCTAAACATTGAGTAAATTTGAGACTCTGACTCAGCCACTATTGCTGAGGCCTTCAACAAATTCTTTACCTCCAGCACCTTCCCTGACAACTCCCTTCCCCCTGTTCTCTCCCCATCCCTCCTGGTTTTGGCTAATCCTTTCCCCAATCTATTCACAAGAACTCTACAAAGCGTTAATGACCCTTAATCCCTCAAAATCCAGTCCTGATGGTCACCTATCTCTGCCGCCGCCATAGCAGGCCCACTAGCTCACTCCTCAGCTCTCTGTCTCTTCTCTCTCTCTCTCTCTCTCTCTCTCTCTCTCTCTCCACCAGCTCCTTCCTCCTGGCCTGGAAACATGCCAAAGTGCTCCCCCTACACAAAGGCTGGAATCCAACCTCTCCCATTAACTATAGACCCTTATCTCTCCTTCCAGCTCTCACTAAACTCCAGGAGTCCCTAATCTATGTCAGGCTCCTGGAACACCCTAACTGCCACTGACAGTCTCTCACTTTACCAGTCAGGGTTTAATTAAACAGCACTCCATAGTCTCCTCCCTGTTTCATGTAACCAACTCTATTCAGTCAGCAATGCATAAAGGCCTTGCTACTGCAGCCATCTTTGTGGACTTGGCAAAGACCTTTCACTCTGTCTTCCATACCCTTCTCGTCCAAAAACTGCACTCCCTTGGGCTAACTCCTGCTGCAACTCACTGGTTTAGCTCATATCTTCAGCACAGGCAGCAATTTTTTCTTGTAGGTACCTTCATCTCTGCCCACTCCCTGTTTTATCCAGTGTCCCCTAAGGGTCCATTCTAGGCCCCATGCTTTTCTCTATATTTATAAATGACCTACCCATCATCTGCTTCCCTTCCAGGATTCATATGTATGCAGAAGACATCATGTTATTCTACTGTGGTCCCTCTGCCCTCGATGTTACAGCACCTTTTCAATGCGACTTCAACAAGGTGCAATCCTGGTTTCAACAAAACCAACTATAACCTAACTCTAATAAGGCAGTTTCTATGTTCTTTGGATTTAGGCAAAAACAGAGCAAGTCACCAACCTCCCCCCACCTTTACCACCCTCAACGGCTGACCCCTCCAATCAGTAAACTTATTTAAATACCTGGGAGTTTGGCTAGATAGCAGTCTCAACTTCTCTGTACACATAGATTCCATCTGTTCTAAGCTTCACCTGGGGTGGACTGGCCTGGGGTGCCTGGGATGCTAATTGCATCCTGGCCTGTGACAGTATATGGCCCATGTTGCCTGACTTGCCTCAGTTTTTCCCCTTCTTCTACCACTCATGAGTAAGTTAGTTTTTTTTCCGGGGGGGGGGTAAGGTCTGTTGCCACCGTTGGATGATCTGGGAGCCCAAAACAAATCAGGAGAGTCAGAACATCTGTTTGAATACATCAAACGACCCGCCACTGCCTCACTGAGCCACTGGCCGACCAATAGCACAGCGCTGCTGCACTGCAACAAGTTTGTTTTTATCTCTTCATTCCCAGCCCATCACAACCACGAGACAGTGAATATGATCACCAGCAGTATGAAATGCTGTGCGCGCTGCTCACTGCTGTGCCTGAACAGGCTGTTTCCATTGGCACCAAGCTCCATTTCTGTCAGTTGCTGACTGTGGTTCAAACAGGTACAGTAACCATTGGTCTCACTGTGTTCAACAAGTGGGCTTCAGCTACATAATCATTACATCAACATTGGGTCATTGATGAGTTGTGCCAAACTGCCATTATTTTCAATGAACTACATAGAAACATAGATTTTGACAGCAGATAAGGACCGCTTGGCCCACCCAGTCTGCCCATTTCCCTACCTAATGGATAAGCTGCAGATCCTAGTTAACCAGCAGCCTACTTCTTCCTACCCCAACCCCCTAGAATTGTCTTATGACTGTCCCATGCATGCTAGAATTCCACCACTGTTTTTGACTCCACAACCTCCTCCGGAAGGCCGTTCCATGCATCCACAACCCTCTCTGTGAAAAAATACTTCCTTAAATTACCTCTGAGCCACCCCCCTTCTATCTTCAAATTGTGCCCACTTGTTCTTGCACACCTCTTTTTTTGAAAGATGCTACCCTCTTGGACTAAGTCAAGATTTGGTCTTTTATTTTTATTATGATTATGGAGTGCTATTGTGTTGGTATCCCAATCCTCCTTAGACCTACACAGAATGATCATCCTACCTTGCATAAATATTGTGATTGTATTATTGTGAGTTTTTTCTGCTGTTTACATTTGTGGCACACATGCCCGTTGACTGGGCAGGGCACTCATTTGGTTCCTGTGATAACCTTTCACTTTTGCTGCAGTGTTTCACTGTGTGTGATTTAATCTGGCTAACCAAGTGCTGTTTTACTCCCTAGAGTGCAGTCTTTTGCTTCTTATATTGTTTAAATAAGGCATGTCTCCCTCTCTTTCTCAAATAAATGTACATTGCTTGCATTTAAAATGATTATAAAATCACACTTCTGTTGCAAGTTGTCAGTGTCAGCTATTTAAAAAATGCAACGGAAGATGAAAGATCCCATTTCCCATCTCTGGTTTGTAGTTCTGATTGTTCTGGTCAAGACGATATTGTGTTGTTCTGTTGGGCTGGGGGTAGGAGCTGTAAACTGAACTCCATAGACTCAAAGTATATTTCATAGGCTGGAGCAATAGGGTCTTCTGGTGCATGTTTGTGTGAATTTGAAATTAAATTTACTACTGCTGCCTGCCTTGCTTCTTCATTGGTTGTCTTACTTAATATATGCTGCTGTGATTAAGGATTCGAATCAGAACCAAACCTCATAGGGTGCTTCCTCAAGTCTTAGACATTGTTTTTAACAGAGCAGCTTGTACTACTTGATGAACTTTGGCAACCTCCACTATGGCAGCTAGAGATCAACGTAATTCATGTATCATGCAATGTTGAATGCCCTAAGTAGCTGCTGAACCACTATAATCTCAGTTGTCATCATGTACAGTGCAGTCCCACTGTAACTAAAATAGAGTGCACAGTCTCAGATACCTTGCTTTTCGGCTTTCCTTTCTTGAAAACAGGTTACACAAGGTTGAATACTGGGAGATGGGGTTGGGCTGTGCATAGCACTGTGATGCTAGTAGCGGCAGTGGCGGTGGATGGCATTTGCATACTAGTAAAATTTATGACATGCAGTGGTACATGTAAAGGAGGAAATACTACATGTACTATTACCCCTCTACATGATGTACCATACCAGAGCATTTGATAAGTCCTAGTAGTATGCAAATGATGCCACTGTTGCCATTAGCATCATAATGCATTGTACGGCCATGTAGCCCCTTACCCACTTCACATTATCAAAATGTTTTATTCTGGGTGGGAGTGGGGATGCAGCAAGTGCTCAGCTGCTTTAGGTTAAGAAGTAGGGTGGCGCTATTGGTAACTTTGTGATCATGCACAGAACAGAAAAATGAAGTATATATTTTATTTAGGTCCTGTGGCAGGAAGTTCCTGGGCACAAGTTGCCTGCAAATGCTATAAGGTGTCAGAAAGTAGCTCTTTTACTTGAAAGAAAAATTCAGCACAGATGGAATATCAGAATGTGAATCCGGTATTTAACATAAAGCTACCTAGGGCCAAATGACTTTCAAGTTCATTACAGTCATCAGTCTTAAATTAATTAGGTTTTATAAAAATCATTTTTATCTCTGCAAATGTGGTACTCGTGTGTCAGATCTTTACAAAAGATATTTTTTATGTGCATCAATAATATTTTCAGATTCAGTAAACAAGATTTTTAAAAGTCTGAAAGAGCAGCTGGCGCCTTTAAAAAAAATTAGAAAACATAATAGTTGGACACAGTTCAGCTTGTATTTCACATAACTTCTACAGATTTCTCCTCTTCATTATTTTTTACAGAAGAAATTCCCACAAAACAGAATCTTTCAATATAAGAGATGTGCAAGAACGAGGGGCATGATATGAAATTGGAAGGTGGCAGGCTGAGGGGAAATGTGAGGAAGTTTTTCTTCACGGAGAGGGTGGTGGACACATGGAATAGACTGCCACAGGAGGTGGTTGGGGCGAGCACAGTACAGGGTTTTAAACATGCATGAGACAGACACGAGGGTAATTTAGAGGTGGGAAGGTGGGGTGAAAAGCCATTGACCAGTTAGGGTCTGAGGCCACACACTAGTGTAGGGCTTTCCAGCAGACTGGATGGGTCTGGCAGTCATTATCTGCTGACAATTTCTATGTTTCTGTCTTTATCCCTTAGAGCTCATCTACCTTTATAACTTACTCCCTACCTGACATCATAAAGCTCTATTGTGACACCACAGTCTGTTGCTATGGGAATAACTGTGATGTCACAAGCACAGTATTATGACATCAGGTTAGGAAGAAGCAATAGGAGCTGAACCCTCTGGGAACAGCTCTTCCGTTTTCATGCATCTGACCTCAGTAATAAATAATAGAGGTAAGAAATACAGAGCTAATGATAAATATAAGCTGCTTTGTGTTCAAATATTATGTTCTTCAAAGTTCTTCTTGAGGCATCGGTGGCTCTTTAATGTGTGTGTAGTTTTCTTTTACATTGCTGTCCAGTTTAACAGGTTGTGATGTTTAATATTGATATGTTTGGGCTTAAAAATGTAGTACACGATGTTCCATTACTACTATTGTAAGAATGATAATTAGATTTCATGTAGGAAGGCACTCGATGGCTCAGGCGATGGCGGCCTGTCCTCTTAGGTAGCACTTTGGCCTGTGACACAGCTAGTCTGCCCCTGGCTTCACCCTAAACTCGGTGCCCTTTACCGGCACAAAGACTGCCTTCCTCTGTCAACTCAGTGTGATCTAGTCACAAAAACAACCCTCCCTGTACTTGACTATGCTGATATTGTCTATTGCTCACCTTCGGCAACCTCTCTAGCCAGGCTGGGCACCCTACTAAATTCTTTCTACCACTTTGCTACCTCCTCTCCCCCTGTCACTCACCACTGCACCCTCTACTCCTGTCTCTTCCTTATGCCCCTTCCCACAAGACACCAGATGCATAGCCTCATTTTCATCAGAAAATTCCATTCCGGGTCTCCCCCGTCATATCTCAGCTCGTGCCTTTCTCCTGTCAGCTCCTCCGAGTACTCCCTTCAGTTTAGGGATGCCTGAATGTTCTCCCTTCCACTCCCTCGCACTTGCTCAGGCTGAGTAGCTTTCTGCTACTGCCTCCCTCACCTCTGGAATCAACTTCCATGAGCCATCCGCCATGCCCTTGCTCTCTCTGCCCTCAAATCCCTGCTTTGCACTCTTCCCTGTGCTCCTTGCAATTGCTCCCCCTCTCCCACCATGCTTCCTCCCCCCCAACCCTCCTCCTTCACTACCCTAATGCCCTAGCCCTCACCAACTGTATTTAATGGGGGCCCCCACCCTAGGGGTCTTGGTCCCACTCCCTTTTCTCTCTTTTTTCTTGCTTGTCTTGCTAATTCAATTGGATTCCCACTGTCTTTGCTATAGCCAGAGTTACTAATTTCCCCCCACATTAAATATTCTGCACTTTCTCCTACTGTCCCGGTATGCAATCAGACTGATTATTCATTTCCTTTGTACAGTTTTTGGGCCTATCATGTATAGTATATATGGGAGGGATATGTATGATGCATAATATTTATGGGAGGGAGAGTATGTATCATGTGTAGTATATTACTTGAAACAATTAATTTATTGCTCCTGTACTTTCTACTGTATGCTATTTATTATCATAGTAATCCCTCTGTCTTGACTGTACATACCAGTGTATTGTATTTTGTCTTCTTATGAAAGTTTCTTTTGTTTGTACCTCTTTTTCCTGTGTACTTACCCCCCACCCCTTGGGTGCACCTGGAAATGAGCCTCGGCTCAGTGTGCCTTTCCTGGTTAACAAAATTTAAATAAAAAAATAAGATTGGCCAGGGAACAATCTCTTTTAGTATGTAAAACAAAATACTGTAGCTTCAAACTCTTTTTAAATGATTTAGGAGGCACCATGTACTATAAAAAATATAAAATGGCCAATTCTGTGCCCAACCAGTAGGATCTCTTATTCAGGTTCTGATTCCCATGGACCTCTTGAGCTTCTCTCTCGAGGTCACAGGGAATCAGAACCCCTCTGTGGCAGAACACACTGGTTGTGCATAGCTGCCCATCCAGTATTCTCTATGTTGTCACTCTTATGTTCAGAATTTTACATTCATTTCACTAACAGCCTCTTATTGCTTGTAAAGTGCTTTGGGATACAACACGTATGAAAAGCACTATATAAATGCTAATTCTTCCTCTTTTGTAATCTTTGCACTATACTAGTTTTATACATTTATTATATAATATAGTACAGTGTCTGCAGATGCTACTAATCCTGTACACTTGCTGCTATTTTTATATAGTATATGGGTAGGGTTTATTCCCCACTGAAAACGGTGGCTTTGCAGATCTTGTTGTAGGGCAGTTCAAAGGTCAAAACATTTGTTGTACTATCATTCTGATGTCACATCGATAGTGCAACAACTTTTCAGCCTTGATCTGCCTTCTGATTGGCTCACTCAGTATACCCCCCGACAGCGACACTGACGCAGCGAATGACATTACAGCGACTACAGTGCTACGTCACTGTAGTGTCTGCGCTGGAATCCAGCACTGTCTGTTGAAGAAAACACTGTGTGTTCCTTGGAACTGGCAGCCAACCATGAAAAGCGGTCAACCTGCCGGTTTCGCTGTCTGATCGTTTGACAAAATTTTTGTCGATGACCAGTCGTGGATTTGGCTCACTCCATATAGCTCAAGAAAAAAATTACACAAACATGGCAGCTGCGGTTTAGTGAGTGCTGAGTAGTGGACTCTGCTAATTTTACATGAGGAACTATCATCGCTCCACGTCACAAAAGTGAATTTTGTTTTTATTTATTTTAAAAATTAACAATGTCGACGCCGGAGTGAGCAGGAGCGGGGAGAAGATGGAGCGAGTGGCACCAGGTAACACTCAAGTCAATAACAAGCAACTGAAAAAAAAATCTAAATAAGCCCTAACCATATGCTATATAAAATTGGATTACGGATGGTGATCATTCGTAATCATATGTGTTTCATTCAGCTGTTGATAACATCATGGAGACCTTCTTGAGCTTCGCCCTGAGGACTCCATGATGTCATCAACAGCATTGATGGAAACACAGCCTTGTTGTGGATGGTCACCTATCCACTATTCTGTATATTGTGTAGTGCGTCATATTATCTGCCTGCATAACTGCTGTACATTGTTGCTTATTTGTCCCCTTGCCCTCCCCATATTACATATTTAAGCTAGATGTTTTTATATCTATATGTGCTTACTTGGTAAAACAGTTTAAAAAAGAAATAAAAATATAGCCTTGTGTAGTTAGAAGGGTTTTGCTTTCTTTTGTAGTAAGTTCTTTGCTGTAACATTGTCATGCACCTCCTGCTTGATAACTGTTGGCAACTGGTCACAGAACTGACCTATCCTGATTTGATCTGTGACAAGGGGACAGTGCAGAAATGTTATACAGTGCCTTAAAATATTTTCATTCTGCTAGCTGGTGAGAAGTGTACTTCAGCATCCAATTTCTGCCATGGGGATTGAGTTAGTTGGATGGGAATGTAGCTTGTGCTGTACAGCTGGCCAGCAATCCAATGGAGATTAACTTTGAGAGAAGCACACACACTGCAGATATCAATTCACTTAAAGCTCTTTTAATTAAAAATTACACTGAAATGACTGTCCAGGGTGTACATAAAGGGTTGGTCTGTTAAGGATGAGTGCTTTACAACAAAGTTCTGTCTTCCGGTGCCCCATGGATTTATAACCTCCCTCCCCTTCGCACCAAATAACCTTTGAGAACAATCACAGTTTGGGACATCTAAGAGAGGAGATCTTTGTAAAGATAGCACTGTTGTCTGTCACTTTGCTTAGTCAATGATTTAAGGCATCTCATCACCTCCTGGGGTTTAATGGGACAGGGTCAGCATTTTAGGCCTTGCACAGCTGTTTATAACCTCACTTCCCTTTTTGAAAGGTATATTTTTGTCCTGTTTTGCTACACTAGACACTGCCTTGATCCATTTTTATCTCTTTTTTTTCTCTTTATCTGCCTCATATTTTTTTCTCCTCATATTCCCATTCAGGGAGGCAGGCAGTATAGTGTAGCGGTTAGGAGCACTGAGCTGCAAACCTGGAGAATGGAGTTTGAATTCCACAGCCATCACTTGCATGCTGTGTGACCATGAGCAAGTCACTTAACTTCCCTGTGATCCCAGAACACATCTGGAAACAAACCTTGGCTTAGTGTGTCTTTCCTGTGTCAAAAATTGTAAAATAATGAAACTAAAATGTTCCCCCACTGCTTCATCTAGATAGCAGCTGCCTCACTGATGGTACAATGCTCCCAGATTGATTTTGCATGTTGCCTGTAACTGCAGGGCAATTTTCCTGTGTTTTTCTGTGGACTACATTCTTTTTTATGGAACCCAAACTGATTTTTTACTGTATAACCAGTACAAGTCTATGGGAACAGTTTCCCTGTAGATGGCTCCATGTTCCTGTAAAATACAGGAATCCCTGTAGATCTGGGAATCCTCGTGGTATCATCCTCATCTGGCAACAACCACAACCTCTGTTCCTGCCGCTTATGCTGCTCAAAAGTGGGCCCTTCATGTAGGGGTTGCAGAAGGAAAAACGAAATTGTCAGGCGGCTCAGGCACACAAATGGAATTACTCTGGGGGATGGTTGCCCAAGCCACTGGCCCGAAGGCATGTGTCTGCTGACAACATAGCTGTTTTCAGGTTTTCTCAACTTATGTCAAAGGAGGGGGTTGTAGTGGGGGGGGGGGGAGAGAGGTGGCTGGGAAGGTGAGGGGTGCTAAGCTCACAGAGGGATCTGCTGCCATGTATCCTTCTGTCATGGCCACCAGGGGCAGTCATGCATTGGGCATCACGGCAGACTGTGCTGAGCCTCTTGCAGGCCTAACCAGGATCTTAGCAGGGACCGAACTGCCATTGAGGCTGCCAAGGTAATAGCCTTGGTCGAAGTTTTGCTTTTCTTATGAAATAAGGTGTAAGACAAAACTAGACTGGAAATAATCCCAACGCTAACCCCAAAGCACAGGTGACTCATCACTGGTGCACATACATGGCACCCCCTCATCCTGCACAGGCACTTTTAAGTCTTGGGATGATTTTTCCCCAGTGGCCCCTGCACCACACTAATGTCACACCAGAAGGTGCAATACACCACAGGGAAGGCAGTTGTCAGTAGTTGTAGTGTGATAGGATGAGAGCAGTTGGTGTTGGATTTGCAAAGCCAGTTTTACAGATTCATGCACAGTGGCCATCACAATTTGAAAGTCCAACAAAAGCTCATTCAAATGAAGTATTGGGCTGACCTGTAGCTGGAAACTTTCCGGAGATACTGACGACTGAGTTTGTTCAACATTAATACTACTCTGCAGCCATTTTTAGAACATTGTGATGTCATTAAGAAACAAGCTGTGCCTAAACTGAGTCAAGCACAGTTTGTTCCTTGATAACATCACAATGTTCTACAAATTGCTGCGAAGTACTAATAATACTGAACAGAATCAGTCATCTGTATCCCTGGAGTACTTCTAGCTACAGGTGAACCAGATACTTCATCTGTAAGAGTTTTTCATAAGCTTTCAAACTATGTCAGCCACTGTACATGAATGTTTCCTTTTAAGTTGAGTAAGTACAAAGGTAGGCTTTTATCATGATTGAACTGATTCCTAAAATGTGAAAAAAAAGCAATGTAAAAAAACACTTGTGAAAGTCAACCTGGCAGTCCATCAGTAGTGCTACTGACCGCAACGCTGGCAACCTGAGTTCAGAAATGAGCCTGAGTCATCAGGAGTCACATGGGGGAAGAGAGCTGAGCATCCTAAAGGACACTCTCCTCCCACAGGGAGGGATGTTTAGACCCCCTGGTGACCACAGTGGGAAGTACAGCTGGGACCTCGGAAATAGTTTGGGGAAGATGTCTCTGATGTTGAGGCACTCACACACACTCTGTATACACGTCATGACATCCTTGAGTGAGGCCTCTTCAAGGGCGGGGAGAATCAGCAATAAGCCCATGTCTGAGCAGCATGATGGCTCCAGCAGTACCTGAAGGCCCCACAACTGCCGACTTAGGCAGCTTCCTGGACACATTGTGGATTCTCATGAAGGGAGAGGGCTACCCTGAAGGCCCCACCATAGGGGGAAGGCTAAACCATGGGGATACTAAGGAGGAAGGTAAGCCCTGAGAAAAGGTGGCATGATGGAGATACGGTACAGCAGGTCAAATGAGAGGCCCTAGGGCCCATGGGTGTAGGAGCAAATATAGAAAGAACTTTAAAATAAAATGTAAAGTCAGAGTGACACACTAGGAGTTAGGCTGCTTTCTGATTGTTTATGGTGGGACCATACCCTGATTAGAAAGCATATATAGCAATATGCCCAAAATAAATGTGTTAAAAACTTTTTCATGACCCCTAAAATGTCCCCAGCATGCACCAAAGAGCATTTTAAACTCCAGATGCTTGCCATAGTGTATAAATTTTGCCTCAGTCAGTAATGACCTCCAGCTACATTCCTGGATCCTGAGGCGGCTGAAGATGTGCACCTAAGTCCCTGTGTGGTAAACAAATGTATTCACTAGTCCATTGAACAGGCCTTTTCCTCTCTTTAATGTTCTTGTGTTGCTGCCAGGGTCCTTAGAGCTCTGTGGCAGCATTTTCTGATTTCTGTGGCATTATTTATTCATTTCTGTGGCAGAATGCGGTCCTGCCATTGGCTAAAATATGATGTGATGCCATTGATGACATTATATGCCAAGCATAAAGGAGGGGCTTCAAGATAAATAAAATGGGTATGGGAGCCTGGCACTATGGAAAAATTATATATCTGACTGAAAATTCACCAAAAACAATAAATTCTGTTGCACTAATTCTGCGACAAGATGCAAATTCTGTGGAAAATTCAGCATCCGCAGAATCGCAGAATCCCAGGGGCCTTGTTTGCTGTTTATAACAACACCCACTGATAGTAAGAGTGCAGCATTTTCATGAGCCTAATTTCTCCAACAGTTGGCTGCCAGTTTTGTCTGTGCCTTAGACCAGCTCATTGCAAGAACTGACAAGTTCCCCAGAATGGATCTGTTATCGCTGTAACTGAAAATGACACTATGAAAAAAATGGTTTGAACTGCTGAGTTCTGTGAGCTATTTTTTTCAGCACATCCACAATGATTGCAAACAAGTTACTTGTTTAAAATAAATATTCCTAGTGGATGTATTGTTTATTTTGGATGTATAGTCAGTGAACCCAATGGTGATGGGACAATACTGGACCTGGTACTCACTGACAGGGACAGTGTTGCAGACATCAAGGTGGGAGGCCACTTGGGGACCAGTGATTACCTTACAGTGTTGTTCAATATAAGGATGGCTGTGAGATTAAACACACAAAGGAGAGGATCCTGGACTTCAGGAGGGCAGATTTTATAAAGGTGGGTGAATGCCTCGGGGTGACCTGGTTGGGAGAGGTTACCTGCAGAGGTGGAGGAACTGTAGGTGAAGCTAAAAGGAGGCATAGTGAAGGTGTTGACAATCCTCTGTGTCAAGCATGTGAGCAAAAGCAAGAGGAAAAAGATACAGCTATGGTTCTCAAAAGAGGTTGTGGTAATGTCTAAAAGAGTAGCATTCAGAAAATCTAGGGAGACACAGAGGGAGGAGGATAGGGAGGTATATCAGGGGAAACTGAAAGAAGCACGGAAAGCAGTAAGGAGCACAAGGGCACAAACTTAAGAGAGAACAGCCCAGGAGGTAACAAAAGGGGACAAGTCATTCTTTAGGTACGTAAGTGAAAAGAGGAAGACCTGAGGAGGTATTAAACAGTTAAAAAGGGAAGGAGGGGGACTATGCAGAGGGGGACCTGGAAAAGGCAGACATCCTGAACAAATACGCTTGTTCAGTGTTCACACAGGAATGAGATGTTAAGGGGCAACAAAATAAGTAAAAGGAGCTTTGGAGAGGGGGAGGTAGACACTACTCCATTTTCAGAGGATAGTGTCCTGAAGGGACTCACTAATCTGAAAGTGGACAAAGCAATGGGGCCAGAGGGGATGCATCCAAGGGTATTGAGGGAGCTCAGGAAGGTACTGGTTGCACCTCTGAAGGTCCTGTTTAACAGCTCACTGGAAACGGGAATGGTTCCGGAGGACTTCAGGAGGGCAGATGTAGTCCTACTTCACAAAAGTGGGAGCATGGAGGAGGCAGGCAATTCTAGGCCAGTCAGCATGACATCTGTGGTGGGAACCAGTAGAAAACAGGAAGTTATTATCCCTCTGTACAGACAGCTGGTGAGACCCCATCTGGAGTACTGCGTGCAGTTCTGGAGACCCAATCTCCTCAAAGACATAGACAGGGTGGAAGCTGTCCAGAGGAGAGCAACTAAAATGGTGCAGGGTCTGCACCGGAAGACATATGAAGAGAGACTTAAGGAGCTTAATATGTATAGCCTCGAGGAAAGGAGGAGAGGGGGACATGATAGAAACTTTCAAGTACCTCATTGGAATCAACAAAGTCCAAGAGGTAGCATCTTTCAAAAAAAGGTGTGCAAGAACAAGGGGCAATTTGAAGATAAAGGGGCGGCTCAGAGGTAATTTAAGGAAGTATTTTTCACAGAGAGGGTTGTGGATGCATGGAACGGCCTTCCAGAGAAGGTTGTGGAGTCAAAAACAGTGGTGGAATTCAAGCATGCATGGGACAGTCATAAGGCAATTCTAGGGGTTGGGGGTAGGAAGAAGTAGGCTGCTGGTTAACTAGGATCTGCAGCTTATCCATTAGGTAGGGAAATGGGCAGACTGGGTGGGCCAAGCGGTCCTTATCTGCCGTCAAATTCTATGTTTCTATGTTTAAAGTTAATAGCCATACTGCTAAAGGAAAATATAGTGGAATATTTTGAATCCAGTAGGTTACAAGACCCAAGGCAGCATGAATTCATGGGGGAGGTCCTATCAAATGAATCTGATAGATTTATTTGACTAGGTGACAAAGAAATTGGATCAGGGTGGAGCAGTGGACATGGCCTACCTAAATTTCATTAATGCTTTCGACACTGTTCCACACAAGAGATTAGTCAGCAAGCTGGGTAGCTCAGGAGTGGGTCCAAAAGTGATTAACTGGGTAAGAAATTAGTTAGGGGATAGGTGACAGAGGGTGTTGGTACTTCAATTTATTGAATGTTTGGAAGTTACCTTTGTATCAGAGACTCCTTTACAAAGGTTACACGTCACATAGTTTACATACAGAGACATACAGGATATATAGCAGTACATCAGTACATAGTCAGGTTGTTACAGTATAGCAGTACATCAGTACATAGGTTGTTACAGTAGCAGATTGTGAGGCTAACAGTGAGAAAACTAGGTTAGATCACACCAACATATAGGAATAACTGAGTTCACTCCAAAAAAGGGAGGGTGATCAGCGGGGTGCCTCAGGGATCAGTGCTGGGACCAATCTTCTTTAATGTGTTTCTAAGTGACATTGCAGAGCAGCTGGAAAAGAAGGTCTGCCTCTTTGCAGATGACACCAAATTTGCAACATGGTTCACACTCCAGGAGGGGTTGGAAAGGTTGAGTAGAGACTTGAGAAAACTTGAGAAGTGGTCAAGGGTATGGGAGCTGAGCTTCAATGCGAAAAGTGTAAAATAATGCAGATAGGACACAAAAATCAGAGGGAAGAATACAAATTGGTTGCTGTGGTATTGATGACCACCAAGCAGGAAAGAGACCTGAGGGTAATTACATTGGGTGACCTATTGGTGGCTAGACAATGCGACAAGGTAGTTAGGAGGGCTAGTGGAATGCTAGTGTGAAAAGGAAGGGGTATGGCCAACAGAAAGAGGGAGGTGGTATAGCTCCTGTATAGATCACTAGTTTAGACACCACCTTGAGTACTGTGGCCAGTTCTGGAGACCACATCTCCAGAAAGACATAGACAGAGTGGAAGCTGTCCACAGGAGGGCAACTAAAATGATGCAGGGTCTGCAGCAAAAGCCTTACTATGAGAGACTAAAGGACCTAAATATATACACCCTGGAAAAGAGGAGGGGGGATATGATAGATACCATTAAATACCTCACGGGGTTAATAGGGTACAGGAGGGTAATATTTTTTTAGGAAAAAAGGAACTCAAGAACAAGGGGACATACTATGAAGCTGGAGGGGGGTAGAGTTAGGAGAGTTGTGAGGTATAGTTCTTCACAGAAGGAGTGAGAGATTCCTGGAACAGCCTTCCAGCAGAAGTGGTGGGGGCAGAAACAGTGGTTGAGTTCAAGAATGCATGGGATAGGCATATGGTAATATTAGTGGAAGAAAGGGGGAGGAAGAAAGAGCTGGAGACTGATTAATGTGTGTGGTGATACTGTAAAATGGGCATACTGGGTGGGCCAAGTGGTCCTTACCTGCCATCAAATTTTGTGTTTCTGTGAATTCATCGTTCTCTGTTTTGCTAAACATTGTACAGATGGAATGTTGTATGAAAAAGGTGATTGCACGTAAATGTGTGTGTGTGTGTGTGTGTGATATTCTGCTATCCGTGTGCTGTACTGATAAAGCTGTTATTGCAACATTCTAATCACCTGTTGTTTGTAATGCTCTCATTTTCAGAAATGTTTTCTCCATTTGATCCATATTGAACAGTACCCATATTAAACCGATGTGAAAATACATATTGTATAGGGGCAACAGTCTGAACAGTTCTCTTCCTGGAACCACTTATTTCTGACTTTTGATTATGTAATTGTTTGTGCATAGAACGTTAAATACTGTTCTGATAGGTCAACAGCTCATGCTTCACATTCTGTACATAAACTGTAATATAGTGAAAACGCTAGTGGGGGGACATGACTAAAACATATACTTTTAACATACAAGATTCTCAGGGGTATAAACTGTCAGGAACCCACTCCTGGGGGTCAGGTCCACTAAGCTCACAGTGCTCACCTTAAGTGCAATCCATGATGAGGAGGGGCCAGAATACCCACCTTATGCTTTTTGAATGCTCACCGAGGTCATGACTACACCTCTGCCATGAGTATCCAGGATGTCCCTCTAACTCTGGATAAGGGAACAATACCATTCTTGAGTCTTGTGACCAAATATGAACCCTTCTTTGGCTATTAAACCAAGGAGGAAGACTCAGGCGTCATACGCTCTTCGGGGGTAGCAACATTATTCTTGATCTGGCCTTCTCCCTACAGGACATGCAACAGCCTGGCTCAAAATCATTAAAGACTCTGGTATTTTCCCTATCCTTCCAGATTCCTTACAGACCCTTTTCTCAATTTGGTTGCTATTGGTGACCCCTCTAAGCAATTAACAGTTGTCACAGACTATTAATAAACCTTCTACAGTCACTCACAAATACAGAAATCTCACAC
The DNA here is from genome assembly GCA_016271365.2 of Neoceratodus forsteri. Lineage (NCBI taxonomy): Eukaryota > Metazoa > Chordata > Ceratodontiformes > Ceratodontidae > Neoceratodus > Neoceratodus forsteri. The sequence continues at coordinate 561,518,547 of CM028132.1, forward strand.
AGGGAGAATTTCTTTTGAAAAACAGGTGTTTTTACTAAAATACTTAAATACAGTTACAACTAAAAAGAGAATACTCTAATTTGAGTTACAGTATACATAAACAAAAATGTACAGTGAAACGAACTAAAACTGTTAGCTAAAAAGTCTACCTTATATTTTGAAGTCCATAAAAAGTAGGTACAGTCTTGGGTTCTTAGTCTCTGTGTTTGTAGTCAAGAGAATGTCCAGAGGAAAACTGTGTTCTGGCTGCCATTGTGTCTCAGCAGTTTGGCTTCCTGGATGTCAGGTGAAGTCCAGATGAAAAATGTGTTAAATGCCCTGCTCTAGGGCCCTGGTCTATGGATTGAGACTGGCCCTTCCATTTTAGGCCACCGGGTGTCACTCTTGCACTTCCCCAACACAGTGTTCCGCCACCTGGTAATGTTACCTAGCCTACATTTATGACACCTGACATTACAATCTCACACAAGTCTGTGAGAAGGAAGTTTCCTGTTTTTATCCTTTCATCTCATCAAAGGTAATATTTGGAACACAGCATCCTGCTTTTTGAAGTTAAAAGGGTTATCTCCTAAACACTGTATTCACCTCTGTTTCCCTTGGTCAGTTAACTTTTGGAAATACCCCTTTGATCAGTTATTCCCCAAAGACTTTGACAATAGCATGTCAGATTCCTGGCAAACAAATTGGCCTTCCAGGTCAAAAGAAGGTCAAAACCTTTAAAAAAAATCCAGTCTTTTCTCTATGCCCCCTTGAATTAACACTGACATTTTGTGGCATGTACTGATACATAGAATTACATAAAAAACATATATACAACAGAATTATGTCTACAATAAGGACTAACAGTGGGGTAGCTCACCACACAAACAAGATAAACAGTGAGGACCTATTAGTGAGAAATAGGGATGCAGTCCCTAGGGGGGTGTGAGCTTGGTGTGGGGCAAGTTCAAGAGAAACTTGAGGAAGTTCTACTTTACTGAGAGAGTGGTGGAAGTGTGAAACAGACTGCCAGAAGAAGTGGTGGGGTCAGTTACCCATAAGGGGTTTAAACACGGTTGGGACAGGAGGACAGCAATCATTTGAGGGGTGGGGTAGTGGGGGGTATAACTCAGCACTGCAGTAGGATTGGGAGGCTGAGGTAGTATAGGAAGGGCAAACTTGACAGACCTTCGGTCTCCTTCTGCAGTCAAATTCTATGTTTCTAAATTCCTGGCTTCATGAAAAAAAATTATTCAAAATGTTTTCCTTAAAAAGAAAACAACCCACAGTTTTTTTTTTTACATTAAATGCAATGTAAGGTACACTTGCAGATCATTTGGAAGTAAGAATTTCATTTCTATTCATATGAGCATTACAAACAGCATCCAGTTAGCACAAATATGTCCATGGTCCCTTAAAAATGCTTTTGGATTTAACTCCCTTTGGAAACAGTGGAGTTGCTGCACAATTCACGCATCACTTGCTGCAGCAATCTACGGTAAATGGGACCATTTTCCTAATCACTACTGTAAAGCATTTTGATGTGTGTATGTGTTTATGATAAACTGCACCCTTTATTTTCTGCCCACTTTGTAGAAGACAACATTGCATAGATAATCAAGGGTGGCAGATAATGGGGGCAATAACACATCAAGCAATTGGTACAGGCACATGGCAAATAATCATGGGAGCACTGTGTCTTCATATTTACTCCTCATGTATATTCTCTCTCTACACTCTTCCTGACATTCCAGATCTACTAGAGACAGCCATAGGCAGCAGTTTAGTGAGACAAAAGGAAGACTGGAGCAGTCACACCCCTGAAGCACTGAGCCATTAGCCTACAGAAAGGAAAAGTAGGAGTACCGTTGTGGAGAGAGAACTTTTCCAAATACATCAGAGAACTTGCCCAGAGCCAACTTCAGTTCATCTTTGAGTTGGGACCTGAACCTCGGTTCTCTTTGCTAATCTGTCCAAACCACTTTAGCACTGTAGTAAATGCCAAACACACCTCAGTTGCCTCTTATCAGACTTTATTCTTAACATCAACTCAGCTCAGCTTCTGCACACAGGCAGAATTCTTGTGTCTTGAAAACAGTAAACAGGAAAGACAGTTATCAGGTTTCCCCTAAAGGGACTACCTCTAAATAACATATACAGTATATAATAATGGATGGGGAAGTGTGCTTAACAATAATTTAATGGTTGCATCCCACACTGAGGGCAACCATTAAATCTCAGTTTTAGTCACACTTCTCCATCTTTTGTTTTATATAACTGCTAGTCAGCAATTTTTTCCATTTTGGTTTTCCTGGTGCTGTCTCACTGATGCAGGCAGACACACACACACACACACACTCACATTGTCTTTCTAAGAGACAGTCTTCTTTGTTTACATTTTTTTTCATTTCTTGCTTTATTTGTTAGCTTTTTCATTTTTTTGTGTAAAACTGTATTTAGGTTCCTGTGGTGATGGAGACTGCAAATCACGCCTACCTTTGGGAGACACTTTGTGGCCATTCTTCATGCGAGTTGTGCTATGCGGCTTCAGAATGGTAGGATCAACCAGATATGATTTAAGCTAGTGAAAATGCCATTTTTTTACAGAAAAAAAACCAAATAGACGACTCGGTCTGGCGACTCCACTATCTGTGGGATGGAGAGCCGTCATGTTTGTTCAATTGTTTAGCCCACCCAGGAGAAATGTAGAGTCAATCAGAATGTGGCTCTCAGTTGATTGAGGTGGCGTGTGTTTGCCATTATAACACGTGGGTTATAACGGCAAATTATAACTGGGTCAAATAATGGAAAAAATTGCTGACCAGTTATTATACTATTATTACACAGTGAATGCTAACTTGGGAACAAATAACAATTACAATATGCAGACCACTTTATAACATCCTTCCTTTTCTAAAATCTGACTATAGATTTAACCTGTCTGGTGCTCTTACAATTCTTTTTGACTTATGGAGCACAGGTACCATTAGATCACCTTGAGGTGACACCTCTTCTTTTCCTACAACTCCTGTAGCTCAATCCTGCTCAGAGGCCATCTGTGAAACATTCTTGGGTGTCTTACCCCTCCCAATTACTCCCATAGAGTCTACTACCACTGTCGAACTTGGTACCACTGGTGCAACTTCCCAATCCTCCATGCCTTCCCACTCGTATTCCCTTCCAGTCCCCCAGCTGTGGAGGGTATTTTTGCAAGTACCTGCAACCATTCTTTCACTGTTTCCACCGCCATTTCAGCTGAACCATTAGAGGCTAGGTGTCGGATTCCACTGCATTTCATAAATTCTTGAAACCCCCTTGACATAAAGGTGGGCCCACTGTCTGACAGAAACATTTCTGTTAACCAGTGAATGGAAAATATTTGCCTAAGCTGGGCCACAGTGGCCTCTGTGGTGAACGAAGACATTACTGGCAATTTCAGCTACTTGGAGTATGCATCCACCAGTACTAATAACATTTTCCCCAGAAAAGGCCCTTAAAATCAGCATGCACCCAAACTCAGGATCTATCTGGCCACTTCTACAGGTGCACCAGTGTCAGGGCTGCTGCATGGCATGTCTTCTGAAAGGCTGTACACTTGCTCACCAGTTCCTCCATTTCCTTATCCACACTCAGCCACCAAATCACACCCCGAGCCACCTCCTTCATTCTAAAAATGCCAGAATGTGTATTATGTACAGGTAATTGCCCCAAAACCTTAGCTCTCAACTGATGGGGTATTACCACTCTGCTTCCCCATCTCAGATATCTGACATGGATTCCCAACTCAAAATGCCACCAAGAAACATTTTTCTCAGCCAGATCACTCTAACTCTGACTTCTTTGTCCTGGTTCTTAAAGGACATTTTGAAAATACACAACAGAGACGAGTGCTTGAGGTCAAACATATTTTTCTTCTGAATATGGTTGATGATGGTATGAATGTGGACATTAGTTTCATGCCCCATTACACTATTTAAAGTGCTCCTGCTTCTTTTTTGTTTTAGGTGCCACACATGGACAGATATTTATATATATTCTTTGCAAAAAAACTCTGTTATTCCATCAGTTAGGGTTACAGTGACAAAAGTAGGGAAATCTGGTGTTAGAGTTCCCAGCCCTAGAACCCCGCCCCCACCCTGCAGGCAGCAAGCCAGGTGTGGGATGTGCCTTGGGGTTCTCCAGCCTAACACTCACCACCTTCCATAAGTAAAGAAGCTGAGATGTGTACAGTGTATGAGAATGGGGTGAGCATTAGGCTGGAGAACCCCAAGGCACACCCCATGCCTGGCTTGCTGCCTGCAGGGTGGGGTTGGGGTGTTAGGGTTGGGAACCCTTACACCAAATTTCCCTACTTTGTCACAGTAACCCTAACTGATGCAGTAAGAGTTTTTTTGCAAAGAATTTCTGTTCTTTTTGAGATAGTATGATCATATCCTCATTTGCCTAAGGGAGATGCATACACATATGTTGGCATGGAAGCATTTCAGCCAAAATATCAACCGAAGTGTCAGCATAGCCTTGTTATTGCCCCACCTTATGAATGCTGTACTGAGAATGTTCAGATCCCTGCTGAAACGTCATTCCGTGCCACAGGTGAGAAAACACGGTTTGTCCAGTATTTGAAAAATGACAGCTGTCATGTTCATGAGGTGATGTAAAAAAATTTAAAATGTAAAACAATGGCTATGTTGAAAATTTGGGGTAAAAATATTTAAAATTCCCGAAGTTATGAGCAAGCATAGTTAAATTTAAATGCATGCAGATAACTTTGCCATTTTTACATATTTTGACACCAAATTTGCAACATAACCTTCTTATGACACCACATTTTGAACAAAAGCAGTGAAAGTTTTCAAATCACATCCAAAAGGTGATTTCACCAGGCAACTGCGAAATTACCTTTTGGGATGGATTTGTGAAATTCCAGTGACATTGCCCACAAGTTGGGGTCCCCAAAAGATCATGTTGAAAATTTGGTGTCAAAATATGCAAAAATAGCCAAGTTATACATCAAAGTTGAAAACCCCATTGAAATACATTGAACCACACTTCCTTTAGTGGTCTGTGTCTCCAGCAGCAAGAATTGTCTTGGATTAGAAAGTGGATCTTCACTCTGGGACCTGTTCAGCTGAGTGAGGGTGTGTGGAGGGGTGGGATGGTGGGTGCCTGCTGAGTGGGAGGTCGGGGGGGGGAAGACATTGCGGGACCATTTTCTTTATTACAGGCAGGATGACGATCGGGGGAGTAGACACCAGGAAAGAAAAGATGTCAGTGGAGTAGCAATCAGAGGACGGGGATGCCACTAAACAGTAGGGAAAAAATATAATTATTATGAGGATGGCGATCAGAGGGTGAGGGTGCCACTAGACACCAGGGAAACCATAAACAATATAGGGACGGTGATCAGTGAGTGGGGGGTGCCACTAGACACCCAGGAAAAAATAAATAATTATGGTGATTGGAGGGTGGAGGATGCCACTAGACACCAGGGAAATAATAAACAATATGGGGATGGTGATTGGTGTGGGGGGGGGCAGGGGTGCCACTAGACACCAGGGACAAAATATAGGATTTTCCCCTCACGAAAAAGGGTTGGCCTGTGGTAGAGCTAGTTGTCCTAATCAGGTATTATAGGGACTTTATTCTTTTTTCTCTGAAAGCCAGTTGAAACAGCTCTGTATCTCTTCCATCCTGTCCTATCCTCTCCCTGTTCTGTTAGGACGTCTGCCTACAGAACCACCCACTCCCCCCCATTAGTTCCTCCTCTCTCTCTGTCATTCAAGTCCCTCTAAGAGTGCCTGGTGAATAGCTCAAAATGGCACTATAAATATGTAAAAGCTAGCTAGCACAATGCCATTTGTTATAAATAAAGACTTAGAGGCTAACTAGCACAGTGTCAGTTTGCTAAAATATAAAGGCAGATACCCATTGCTAAATAAGAGCACTTTTGAAATATAAGCCATTTTTTTAGTGTGCTGAAATACTGTGATACAGCCCTTATAGTATAACCAGTTGTATTGCCTCAGTGTATGAATGATGCTGGGGATTGTATATAGTGCCTTGTGGTCTGAGAAAGCTCACCAGTCAAGAGAAAGTTTCCTGATGTGAGAAGCGATATAGGGGAACAAGAAAAGTTATTCCCTGCAGGTTGAAAGTGTCAAAAAAAAATATATATATTGTTTTCACTTTCTCCTCTTGGGGAGAAAGTATGCAATTGAAGTATTTTTTTTTAAATTAGCTTTAGAGGTGCTGTCCCATACTGTTCTGCCCGAGCCTGTCAGCTCACCTGAAAACGGAGCTTCTCAGTGAACAGTCATTTCCTTCCAGGCTGAAATGTCAATGAAGGAGAGCCTTTTGCTTTCTCTTTTCCTTGGGAAAACATATACATTTCACTTCTTTTAATCCTGTCTTTGTTCCCCTTAGGCAGACACTATACCAGGAGCCAAGATAAGCAGGCTACCCCTCCCACTGACAAGCCGGCTAATGTACCACCCACCCCACCCCAGGCATATGCCATACCAGGAGCCAAGATCAGCAGGCTTCCCCTCCCACCAACAAGCTGGTTCACAGACCCCCCTCCCCACCGCAGGTATGGACCCAGCATCTGGTGCTTGAGAGTTGGAGGACCTGAGTGTCCTGCCACCACTATCATGGTGGCTGCCCCTCCCACCCTGAGCGGGCATTTCTTTTATAGGTAGTCCTGATCAGGTGACCGTGTCATGTGATTGGTCAGATTTCTATATCACCCTATCCTCCCCGGCACCCTATACTGTTAAGCCACTTGGGGACACTGTGCTCTCCCTTCCATCTCCACCCAGTTCCTAAATAGAAATTTGCAGTACCTTGTCCCTTAGTTTGCCTGCTCTCTCTATTTCTCTCTCTCTCTCCCCATTCCCCTAGTGCATCCATCCCTCTTGGGCTTCTTCCTCCCTCTTGGACTTTCCTCCCCTCCATGGGACTCAAACCTCTGCATGTGTTGTTCTGCCCACTCGGAAGCCCATACCTCTGTCCATTAGGCCACCCAGCCTGTTAGTATCTCCACCTAGCATGCTCTGCTTGTACCATAGCCCTCCCCCTCCCCATCTTTCTTATCTCCCGAGTTTCTCACCTGCATCCTATATTGTTCAGTCACTAGAGGCCGCTGTTGCTTCATTTTTTTACTTATGTTATACAGTGAAGTCATCCACAATGAAGAGCAGTAACTTGCAGTATTGACACGTCTCAAAATCCTGCATGACAAAAGGGATTTATTGCCATTGACCTACAATGGCCCCTGCAGTAAACTGCAACATTCTGTGATATTCTGCAGCATTTCTGTGTTGCATCCTGGCTGTCACATCTGTATATTGTCTGCCCACTAGAGGCCACTATTGTTTCACTTCTTCTCTCCCCAGCACTTCCATGGCCTCCCTTTGTATTCTCCTTCACCCCCTCTTAGCCCTCTTTTTCTTCCTTCCTATCTCCCCATCTCAGTTTCATCCCAGCCTACCTCCGACCTTTCAACATTGTGCCCCCTGTGTGGCCAACCTACCTACTCCTTTGTTGCTCCCCATCTCCCCCTTTTCTCTTTCCAACTGCCATATGCTGTTAATTCATCCTGCTTGGCAGAAGACACCAGGAGAAAGGACTGCTGTGTGACTGGACTTCTCTGCCGGGACTAAAGAAGTAGAACTCTTGTACTTGGAACTTTAATTTAGGGCAAAAAAACTAACAAACAAAACAAAAAAAAGTGTGTGTTTGTCTGAGTTAACTGAACTGAATGGTTATCTGAACAGTTATCTAGGTGTAAATCTCAGGTGATTGAAAGGAATTGATAGATGTGAGGGTTAAATTACTTGTAGAAAGATCTAGTATGTAGGGGGAGTGGCTTAACTAGAAGGAAGCTACATTTAAAGACTGCCTTAGAAAGATTCTGGTAGTAGCTTGGCAAAAGACACCAGGAGAAAGGACTGCTGTGTGACTGAACTTCTCTGCTGGGACTATATTGCCCTCCTTCCCTCCTCTCCACCCTCCCACCCAAAGCTAGTTCTACTTTTATAGGCACAGAATTTTACTGACAAGAGGAACTTCCTGTTTGGGAGCAGGAAGTGAGTGATCACAGAGCCACCAAAGACCCACCATCCTAGAAGGGCAAGTGCAGTTCTCCGGCCCCCTCTAGCTGCTGGAGGTCTGCCTCTGAGCAAGTAAGAGATCTACTGAGAAATATAGGATATTCTTGTCTCAGAAGAGGACAATCAGGAGCTTAAAGGGCACAAAGGCAGAAAGAAAGGAGGGAGAAAAAAAACAGAGGAAAGAGTAAGGACTGCAAACGGTTAAGGGCCAGAAATAAGACATGATGGAAGTGGTGCAGTGCAGTGGCTGTGGAGCAGCAGTCTTCCGGGAGATGTTCTGGAGGATGCGGTGTTGTCCCATCTGCAGGCACCTCTCTGGGCTGAGGGCGGAGGTTGCTCATCTCCAGGCTGAGTTGGCCAGGATTTGGACCTCCTCTTCCATCCAGGGACCACCAGTGCCACTACTGTTGCCTCAGAGGTTGCCAAGAAAGAAGAGCGGTTGGACCACAGTGGGCTCAGGGAGGGTGACGGTGGTGGAACAGAGGCGCATCCCTCCAGTTGTACCTCTCCACAATTTCTATGCCATTCTGGCCAAGTGTGGTTCCTCTATGGAGGCATCTACAGTGGAGACCAAGGAGGATGCTGGGAACCTCCACAAAGGAGATCCACAGGAGGGTGGCAGCTGACCCCGCAGGGGAAGGAAACAACTCCTGGTGGGGGACTCCATTGTTAGGAAGGTATAACTGGGGGAAGAAGAGGAGAGGGAGAGAGGTAAGGTGCCTGCCTGGTGCCATGGCTTGGAGGGACAGGGAGTGAATCCTCAGGATTGCCAGAGCAGCTGCACAGGGGAGGGAGCTGGATGTCATTGTCCACCTAGAGACAAATGACATAGCTAATAAAGGGATTAGAGAAGTACAGGAATAGTTTGTGGAATTGGTGCTGGGCCTTAGACAAGTAGCACGCACGGTAACCTTCTCAGAGGTGCTGCCCATCTATGGCGTAAGAGAGGCTAGGGTGTTCCACACCATGGGATTCAATCAGTGGTTGAAAAACTGGTGTGGAGCTCAGGGATTTGGCTTCATTGGGGACTAGGGGTCCACCTGGAGTGATATAAGCCTATACTGGCATGATGGGCTGCATATGTCCAGGAGGGGAACCAGGATCCTAGGTGATAGGTTTAAATGCTTCATTGGCAAGCATTTAAACTAGCCAAGGGGGGAGGCACTGGAAAGGAGCATGGAAATCCTAGCCCTCCCAAAAAAAATCACGGTAGTAAGTGCAGTAAACACCAACATAGAGGTGTTGATATGGAGAAGGGCAGGGGTAAATGGAGTAAGTGACAAAGGCAAGAAGGACAGGGATGGGGAAAAAAGGAGTAAGGTCATCAGGAAATGGAGGGTAATGAGTACCAATGCCCGTAGTCTGGGCAACAAGCTTCCTGAGCTGGTGGCCTTGATGGAAGAGGGATGCCTGGATATTGTAGTAGTCACAGAAACATGGTACACAGAGAACCATGACTGGGATGTTAGCATGCCAGGGTATATAACCTACAAGAGAGATAGGCGGGGAGAAGAGGAGGAGGAGTAGCTCTCTATGTAAAGGAAGAGATAAAAGCAACTGAACAAAAAAGTAAACAGGGAGGAGAGGAGGCACTGTGGGTCACCTTGGAGACTGGAAAGGGCACCACAATCCGCACAGGGGTTGTGTACAGACCCCCATGTCAGGGTTAGGGAATGGACAAGGATATGATAGAAGGTATTCTTAGAATGGCAGAGAAAGGGGAGATACTATTGATGGGAGACCTGAATATGCCAGATGTTAACTGGAGCACACTTGCTGCAGCCACATCCAAGACAGGGTCATTCTTGATGCCCTACAGGTGGCAGGCCTCAGACAGCTAGTTTCGGAACCCACTCATGAGGGAGCAATCTTAGACCTCATACTCTCAAATGGGGGCAGTGAGAGGATCTCAGATCTAGAAGTGGGTTGCCATCTGGGAACAAGTGACCATCAAACAGTGTGGTTCACATTAAACTCAGCTACAGAGTCAAGCCATACAAAAGTGAGGGTACTGGACTTCAGGAGGGCTGACTTTGGCAAGATGGGAGAGTGCCTCAGAAAAGCACTAGTAAACAGGCTAGAAGGAGGTGTGGAGCAACAATGGGAATCATCAAAACTGCCATCACAGAGGCAGCAAGCCTTTGTGTGAAGCAAATAAACAAATCAAAATGAAAGAAAAAGCCACTATGGTTCTCAAAAGAGGTGGCTGTGAAAGTCAGGAAGAAAAAGATAGCATTCTGGAAGTGTAAGGAAACACAGAAGGAGCAGAACAGAGAGTTGTACCAGTTAAGGCAGAAGGAAGCAGGAAGGGAAGTCAGAATAGCAAAGTCCCAAACTAAGGAGAGGATAGCCAACTCGGTTAAGAAGGGGGATAAAACCTTTTATAGGTACATCAGCGAGCCTAGAAAGTCAAAGGAAGGAATAGTGAGGCTGACTAGAATGAATGGTGAGTGGGCAGAGGGGTACAGTGAAAAAGCAGGGATACTGAACAAATATTTCTGCTCAGTATTCACAAAAGAGGAGGGAAGTACCTAATCCAATTAACAGAAGCACTCTTGATGGGGGGTCTATTCCAGTCCTTTCACAGAAGAAAGGGTTCTGCAAGAACTCCTAAAACTGAAGGTGGACAAAGCAATGGGGCCTGATGGAATTCACCCAGAATTCTAAAAAGAATTAAGGGGGACTAGTGAAACCACTGGCTACTCTTTTTAATAAATCATGGGAGGATGGTATGGTACCGAGGACTGGAAGAAGGCGGATGTGATTCCCTTCACAAAGTGGGACCAAGACAGAGGCAGGAAACTACAGACCTGTCAGTCTGACCTCTGTGGTAGGGAAAGTGATGGAGTCACTTCTGAAGGAAAGAATAGTTGAGTACCTAGAGGCCAGTGGGGCACAGGACCCAATGCAGCATGGGTTCACAGTGGGAAGGTCATGTCAGACGAATCTAATAGATTTCTTTGACTGGGTGACCAAAGTAGTAGACCAGGGAGGGGCTGTGGACATGGCCTACCTAGACTTTAGCAAGGCATTTGACACAGTCCCACACAAAAGATTAATAGTCAAATTAACCAGCCTGGGAGTGGGTCCCAGGGTGGTAGCCTGGGTAAAACATTGGCTGGACAACAGGACACAGAAGGTAATTGTAAATGGAGTCCACTCTGAAGAAAGAGGGGATACTAGTGGGGTACTGCAGGGTTCAGTATTGGGTCCAGTCCTTTTTAATGTCTTCATAAGTGACATTGCAGAAACACTGGAAGGAAAAGTATGCCTCTTTGCAGATGACACAAAGATCTGCAACAGGGTTGATACACAAGGAGGTGTAGAAAGGATGAGAAGGGACTTGGCAAGGTTGGAGGAATGGTCAGAAGTATGGCAGCTAGGATTCAATGCAAAGAAGTGCAAAATAATGCACCTGGAAAACAAGAACCCAGGGGAAAAATACAAAATGGGGAGGAGGTAATAACAACAACAAAATAGGAAAGGGACCTGGGGATAATCATATCAGATGACCTTAAGGTTAGCAAGCAATGTGAGAAGGCAGTAGGGAGGACTGGGGGTATACTGGGATGCATAGGGAGAGGCATCAGCAGCAGAAACAGGAAGTTGTTATTCCTCTGTACAGACAGTTGGTGAGACCCCATCTGGAGTACTGTGTCCAGTTCTGGAGACCCCTTCTCCGCAAGGACATAGACAGGATAGAGGCAGTCCAGAGGAGGGCAACTAAAATGGTGCAGGGTCTGCAAGAGAAGCCGTATGAGGAGAGATGAAAGGAGCTTAATATGTATACCCCTGAGGAAAGAAGGGAGAGGGGGGAACATGATAGAAACTTTTTAGCACTCAGTGGAATCAACAAAGTCCAAGAGGGTAGCATCTTTCAAAAAGAGACATGCAAGAACAAAGGGACACAATTTAAAGATTGGGGGCGGTTCAGGGCAATGTGAGAAGTATTATTTCACAGAGAGGTAGTGGATGCATGGAACAGCCTTCCTGAGGAGGTTGTGAGGTCTAAAACTGTGGGAGTATTCAAGAATGCATGGGACAGACATAAGGCAATTCTTGCGGGGGGTAGGAAGAAATAGGCTGTTGGTTAACTAGGATCTGTGGCCTATCCTGTAGGTAGGGAAATGGGCAGACTACATGGGCCAAGCGGTCCTTATCTGCCGTCAAAGACTATGTTTCTATGTTTCTGCGCTACTCAACACCTCCTTCTTTAAGCTTGAAACTGTCAGACATCTCCTGCCTCCAGTCCCCTCCATACATCTACCACTCTGAGGTTACTGGCTAAAGCTTAAAAGACATTCCTCCCACTATCGCCTTCTAGTCCTTCTCCAGCTCCTAACTGGGGATGTTCAGCTAAACCTGGGCCCCTCCAACCCCTCCTTTCCACAGAACTTCCCTAAGGGCTTGAGATTCTTCCATATAAATGCCTGTAGACTCCTTCCTAAATTGGACAATATAAAAGTTTGGGTCACTCAGCATTCCCCCAACATTCTAAGCATCAAGGGAACGTGGCTGTCCTCGTGTATCCTAGACAATCAGCTTGCACTCCCTGACTATAACCTCCACCAGCAAGACTGTGGTAAAAGGGGAGGAGGAGTTGCAGTCTACTCTCACAACTCCATTTATTGCACTGTCACCCACCATGAAACTTTCCCACAATCTCATGAACTCCTCCAGGCAAAGCTCACTTTTCTGTCCTCATCCTCTCTTTTTGTTGGAGTTTTGCATGCCTCCTTCAAACTCCCTCCATCATCTCTTGTCTCCCGTGTCACCTCCACTACCACCCTTGCATCTGCAGGTGAATTGATGTTTCTTGGTGACTTCAGTCTGGACTGGCTCTCCCCCTCATCACAAAATGCATGCTTCCTGGTTACAGCATTAAACCTGACCCAGTTGATCAAGGAGCTAACTCTCCTTAACCATTGCTCCCAGTCCCACACCCTGCTTGACTGGGTACTATCACCCACCCTCACCACATTAGCTCTGCAGGTGTACTGCCTGATGTGTTCAGTGACCACTGCCCCACCTAGTGCATCAGAAGGATATGACCTCCTCCAAACCTCCCCAAAATATATCCAGTATCGATCCCTCAAAATGCTTGACTCAGATAAATTACTCCTTGACCTGGTGATGGCTAACTGGTCACTGGTCCTCTCCACTCTCTTGGTTGATGCTGCTCTTATCCACTTCACAACAATCTTCCTAAAAGTCTTGGATGTCCACACCTCATTGAAATCAGTTAGGGTAAAACGTCATCTCCCCAGAAATCCTATCAACCTGCAAAACCCATGGCCTCACTTGGCTCAAAGCCACATGCAACCTAACTGACCTGCAAAACTACTGTAATAGCTGTATCAAGCTTATTCAGCAAGCAAAATCTATTTCAAATCCCATCTGCATATCTCCAACAACTCTCCGTCCTGCTTCTGGAACAATCTCTGTTTGCTCCTGCACCACTCCTCTGTACCCTCACCTACTCTATACATGGCAGGTTCCCTAGTTATGGACCCAACCTCTGTCACTGATGCCCTAAATATGTTCTTTTACGACCAGTGCCCTCCCGCAAGACCGCCCCCCCTCCACTCACACCCCACCTCTTCCTCCATGTGGCCTACTGACTTTCAACTGCCTCTGATGTCCTCAGTGGAAGTCCTTAGAGCTCTAGGCACCCTGAATTCCACTAAATCCAACCCTGATGGCTTACACCCTAGACTTCTCAAAATCTCTGCCCCCCTCTATTTTGACCACTCTAACTTACCTCCTCAGCCTATCTCTCTCCTCCGCCTCTGTCTCTCTCAGTCTGGAAGTCAGCTATGGTCATATCCCTTCATAAAGGGGGAGATCCCACTGTCCTAGGCAACTGCCTCCCCCATATCACTTCTCCCCTAGCTTGCTAAGGTCCAAGAATCACTCATCCTCTCAAAGCTAAATAACTTCCTGTCTGCCTCCAACACTCTCTCCCTGGTCCAATCAGGCTTCAGGAAATTCCACTAAACCACCGCCTTCCTTCTTTACTTTACAGATGCCATTCACTCTACCATGGATCAAGGGCAGATCACCTCGACTATTTTCATTGACCTTGCTAGGCCTTTGGCTCCATCTCTTACCATTTTCTTCTAAACAAGCTAAGTGCCATCAGCCTTTTCCCTGGATCTGTCTCCTGGTTTATCTCCTACTTAATTGGCCGGTCACAGTCAGTAAAAATCTGCAATGTCCTGTGTCTCTCCCTCCCCATTCTTGCTGCATCCCCCAGGGCTTGATCCTTGGTCCTGTTCTCTTTTCCCTATTTATTAATGACCTCCCTTCTGCATGCACCCATGCCAAGATTCATATGTCCGCGGATGATACTGTCCTAGTCCTGTCTGGTCCCTCTGCCTCAGCCACCCAAACTACACTCCAACATGACTTCGCTGCAGTATCTAATTGGTTCAATAATAACTGCCTAAAAATGAATACCAAAAAGATCGTAGCCATGACTTTTGGTTTCAAGCAAACAGAAACTTGCCAGGCTCCCCTCTCTCCCTCCCTGTCTTCTCTACCCCAGCTAATACTCCTCTTGATGACATCCCGGCCTACAAACACCTAGGAGTGTGGTAAAATCCCTTGCTCGATTTCTCCTACCACTTTAAGGCCCTTCATTCCAAAGTATGTCCCAAACTGGATCTACTCTACCACCATAAGGGTAGTCATTCCATCCAAGTCAGGCATGACCTGCTGGTCAAATGGATACTCCCAGTTTTTGACTACGCTGATGTTGTCTTCAGCACAGCTCCAGCCACCTCTGTCATGAAACTAGATGTTCTTTTTAATTCCTTCTGTCATTTTGTCGTTTTGCTTCAAATCCCTCCTCCCTCCCAACACATCACTGTGGCCTTTACTCCTTCCTATCCCTCCGATCCCTAACACGGAGATGCATGTCCCACTGCTCCACTTTCATCTCCACATATTGGTTTGGTACTCTTCCTTCCTTCCTTCCTCTCCTGTCTCCTAAATCTTACTGCTCCCTCCCCTACAATTCACATGCAAATTGCCTCTGCTCTTTTGCCCTCCCATAAGCATGCACCTTGGTTGGGAAACTAGCATTCTCCTACTGACTTCCTTCCCTCTGGAATAGCCTCACACCCAACATGTCTCACCCTCCTTTTTCTTGTACTTAAGTGACTCCTCAGGCTATCCCGTTACATCTTGTAGCTGTCCACTGCCCTAATCAACAACTATACTACTATTCTCCTCTCTCTTTTCCATTTCCTGTAATGTAATTATTGACCACAAGTTCTTGCTCTTGTTATCTCTCCCTGCATACCTAGCCTCCTGTACAATACTCTGTAATTGAATTCCAATAATGACAATTTATTTTGCTCATTGTATTATACGGTATATTACTGTATATTTTCTGTTTAGTCTGTATTATGCTCTATCCTAAATTTGTAATCCCTATGTTGTATTTGTACCCCCTGTCCCCGGGTCACTCAGTGTGCCTTTCCTGGTCACTACATTTTAAATGCAACCCCTAGGTGACACTATCCCAAGGGATACTACCCCTGCCTGCATGACTAAGCACAGGATGAGGGGCCTGACCTCAGTGAATGGGTGCCTCCACCCCGAGGAATGGTTTTGGGGTAGTTAACTGCTGTGGGTATAGACTTCCAGGACACTATAACCCCCCACTAACCCTTCTAGTGGCCTAAATAGATAAACAGATAAACAATCACATACACCGTATGAACACTAACCAGAGGTGGGAGCTCATAAAGCTGGGGATAGTGGAGGCAACCAAAATCTGCTGCAAGGCCCAGAGCAAGAAGGCTAGGGTTAAGAAACTGAGCTGGTTGAGCAAGGATGTCATGGAAAAGGTAAGGAGAAAAAGATCTGCCTTTAGGAAGTACAAGAAAACAGGGATGGGGGAGGACAGGGAGGAGTACTTGACAGAATCGAAGGAGGTGGCAAGGGCAGTAAGGGGAGCCAAAGCATCTATGGAACTCAGGTTGGCACAAGGCATTAAAAAGGGGGAGAAGGACTTCTTTAGGTACATCAGGGAGAAAAGGAGCTGTAAGGACCACATAGTAAGGATTAAGAAGAAGGGGGGTAGGGTGGAAGAGGGGTGATAAGGCAGAAGCACTAAATGAGTACTTCTGCTCAGTATTTATGAAAGAGAAGAGGGAGGTGACACCCAAGGGGGGAGAAATGGCAGAAACGGGGGGAAGGGGTGACAGATGGGGAAATCATAGTGGACAGAGTTCAGGAGGGTTTGAAGGCACTGACGGTGGACAAGGCGCCAAGCCCAGATGGCATCCACCCCAGGGCACTGAAGGAGCTGGCAGAGGTTCTTGCAGGAACTTTGGCAGACCTATTTAATGCCTCACTACATTCGAGGTGTGTACCTCAGGACTGGAGAATGGCTCATGTGGTGCTCCTCCACAAGAGTGGCCCCAAGGATGAACCGGGAAACTACAGACCAGTGAGTCTCACATCCATTGTGGGTAAGCTAATGGAGATTATCCTGAAGGAGAGGCTGATGGCCCTCCTGGAGGCCAAAGGACTACAGGACAGCAGACAGCATGGCTTCATATGGGACAGAATCTGCTAAACCAGCCTGGTGGATTTCTATGACTGGGTAACTAGGCAACTGGACAGGGGCCATGCAGTGGATGTCCTTTTTCTGGACTTCAGTAAGGCATTCGACTCAGTGCCACATGGAAGGCTGGGAAGTAAGTTAGTAGGCACGGGGCGGGTGCAAAGCTGGTGAGATGGGTAGGAAACTGGCTTCAGGGAAGGCAACAGAGGGTGGTGGTGGGTGGGGAGCTCTCACACCCAAGAGTAGTGACGAGCGGTGTTCCACAGGGCTCGGTGCTGGGACCAGTGTTGTTTGAGATATTTATTGCAGACATATCATGGGACATCAAGAGCAAGATCAGTCTGTTTGCTGATGATACCAAGGTAGGAGTGTTGGTGGATGACCTAGGGGGATGGCAGGTGTTGCAGGATGATCTGGCAAAACTTGAAACCTGGTCAGACACTTGGCAACTGGGGTTTAATGCCAAAAAGTGCAAGGTGCTGCATTTTGGGATGAAGAACCCAAGGAGGAGTTACCAGCTGGGGGGAGTGCAGCTAGTCCAGACAGAGGAGGAGAAGGATCTGGGGGTGCTCATTACAGGGTCAATGAACAACTCGGCACAATGTAGGAAGGCAGCTGTAAAGGAACAAAATGCTGGGTTGTATTGCAAGGGTATATCCTCAAGGAAGGAGGAGGTGATTCTGCCACTGTATAGGTCATTAGTTAGACCACACCTGGAGTACTGCATGCAGTACTGGCGCCCGTGTCTGAAGAGGGACATTAAGTTACTGGAGGGGGTGCAGCGCAGGGCAACAAAGATGATCAAGGGGCTGGGGGACTTATCATACAAGAGGAGGTTGAGGGAGTTGAACATGTACTCACTGGAGGACAGGAGGGACGTGATTGAAACCTTTAAATACATGAAAGGAATAAACAAGACAGGTACAGAGTGGCTGTTCAAAGCAAGGGAGGGGAGGGACACCAGGGGCCATGATATGAGACTGGAGGGAGGAAGGTTCAGGAGACACTTTTTTACAGAGAGGGTGGTGGTTGGGTGGAATGCATTACCTGCAGAAGTGATATCCAGTAGAACAGTGGACTGCTTCAAAAGGGGATGGGACAAGACAAGGGGGAGGGTTAATGAAGGGGAAGGGTGGAAGGGAGAGTCAGCTGCAGAATAGGGTTGCTAGCTGCACATTTGAGCAGACTTCATAGACCTCTAGGCCTTTATCTGCTGGCAAATTTCATATGTTCGTATAACAATACCCACACTGGGTAGACTTACCATCAGGGCTGGGTCAACTGCAATGGCCCAGGACGCCCCCTGTATATCAAGACCTGCAATATAACAGTTCAATGGCAATACAGTACCCCCTCCACAAGGTACACACTAGCAAAGTTAGAAGCAGAAAGAATAGAATCTGATTTATTCAGGGATCATGAACAAGGGTGGAGCAATAATCTAGCATTTGATTTTAGATCTGATTTAGTCAGGCTAAGCTTGCATGCACTAAGAGTCCCTCTGGCACAGTCACACACTCTGGGTACCCAGTTGTTACTCAGGCTAGCCTGAAGTGTTTCCAGGGGTAGGCTGGCATTGCAGCTGTTATTGGAGCCCTCAGGAAAGACACAACCAACATGCACTTTAACCCACAATTTGTATTCCAGAGCTGGATGGCTCATTTCGTGATGACCAACCCAAACAATAAAATCAAATGGCACGCAATGATTGCAGCTTTGTTGCAGGGAGCTACCCTGTTGGTTACTCATGTTACTCAGACCAGGAGGCAGGACTGACAAAATGAAGACTTCTGGATGTTGTTCTGATTTGCCTGGGGAAGCAGGGCCACACGACGCACCGTGGTGGTCGATGCCTGTTTGATGTTTTTGAGCATTGAGCTGAATCCCTGAGCGGGTCTTTCATCAGAAAAGTCTCTGCAGTGGGAGCAGCAGTCTAGGCTGAGATAGTAGGGCCCAGACCAGAGCAGACAGTTCAAATTAAGTCAGTTTAAGTACTGGAGCAGCTCCCAGCTAGCATAACACATTCGATGGTGGGGAACCAAATCGTGACCCACACAACACATTCAGCACACTTATAAGCAAAACAACAAGATACCACAATTTGGATGAAGTCTGGTTGCAATCAAAGGGACACTGTCAACCCCCTTAGGTCTCAAAATGTCCCTAGTTTAAAAAACATATTTTATGATTGCCAACATTCTGTAAAGATTGTTGATGTAGCTGGTAGTTTGATTTAAACTCATTTTCTTTACAAAAGTAAAAAACAAGACTGCCCAATGTACTGGTGTTATCACACCAAAACAGGTTTGTTTACATTCCTTAATCAGCTCCAAATACATCTTTCCTGGACTTGGGAACACCCACAAAATAAGTCTAGCCCCTCATGATGCAGTGGGAATTTAGAAGGCTACTGCCTTATGAGTGACTGAACCTGTTTGGGTGTGTTTCTAATGCCCAGGAAGTATGCAGTAAGAACAGAACTAGGATTGTAAACAAAAACAAGGTTGTTTATAAATATACACTGCCATGCATTTCAGTTCTTCTAAACAAGGAGACAGACAAAACAAATAGCAACATCAATGAATTCTAGAGAGGGTAAGCAATCAAAAAATGTGAGGTTTCAACTAGAAATAATATGATGAAAAACAGGTTGACAATGTCCCTTTAAGCAGGATCTTTGCTCAAACCGTTCGCTCTGCAGTTCTATCTCAGTTCCTGACAGGCTGATCACTCCACGAGGAAGTCTTTGGTCCACACTAGGCAAAATTCACTCTCTCTCAATTCAGGATTCAGGTCTCAATTAGGATATACAGAGTGCAGTCCAATTTAATTTGCAGGCTTCTTCACACTGGAAGACGGTAGCAGGCAGGCCAGACACAGCCTTCCCACTGAATCCCCACGCTACCACACAGGAGCAGCTGCTCGAATGGTTCAAGCTGTTCACTCTCCAAACTCCAACTCTCGACTGATACACTGCTGCAGGCAGCTCTGGGATTTCCCAGTGATCCAAAAGGTTTGGTTGGTTGATCCATCTGTCTGTCACAGAAAGAGCTCCCCCTCCAGGTCCATTTAGGTGCCAAACACTGAAAACTACAATGCCTACAGAAATTCAGTCCCACAAGGCCTCTGGGGATGGTCTCTATTTTAAGGTCTCCCGAGGTACCGATTGGTCCAAACTGGCAGTCCAGAACAAAAATGGTGGCTTTAAGCAAAACAGTCCACGCTGCAAAGGAAGGCAGGTTAGACAATCTTTTATATTATTATTATTATTACTAAAGCATATAATCAGCAAATAAGCACCGATCCAATAAGGGCTCCCTCTGCGCATGTAGCAATGGCAGAATGGAGCAGCTTTACCACAGCCTGGGCAGGATTTGAGCCTGAAATCACTTGGCCCCCACCCAGAGTAATTATATCCTATGAAATAGGTAGCTCTTAAAGAGACAGGCACGGAGTCTAACAGGGCACTCTCATGCAGACATATTTAAATGATTTTAGACACAGGACACCAGCCTGGCAGTGGGCATTGGGCAAGCCCAGGAAGACATTTTAGGAACCCCCATTTGTATGGGGGTTACATAATTAAATAAAAATATGCTGCATGAGTTTAATGGGGATGTGCTTCCCTGGACATGCCTGTGTCTCTCTATGTTGAAATATGCCCTGAAATGGAGCATCTTGCGGATTCCTATGGCAAGCTGCTGTTCTATAGTGGAGCTTGTACTGTAATTGCACCATCTGACTGATTACTCTCTTTTGGGTATAAAAGCCCTGGAGTAGACCTTCTAAAAGGATTAGGGTGTTTTGGAAACTAACTGTGGGTTATGGTGGGACAAGGGAAGTGGATGAAAAGAATCCTCATGCAAGCGCTGTGTAAAAGCGCCCCTCAGTGTTCCGTGGCACTGGTGGTCAGTAACTCCAGAGAAGCAGTTGCAATTAGGGATTTCATAACCTGCCCTCACAAAGTGCTAGCTTGCTTCCTGTGAGGCTAAGGCTAAT
This sequence comes from Neoceratodus forsteri, assembly GCA_016271365.2. Taxonomy (NCBI): domain Eukaryota; kingdom Metazoa; phylum Chordata; order Ceratodontiformes; family Ceratodontidae; genus Neoceratodus; species Neoceratodus forsteri. The sequence goes on from CM028132.1 coordinate 561,539,214, forward strand.
CACAAGCTACAACTGGACTTTATCTGTTAAAATTAATGGGAGGGCTTTAAGCCTATGGTTCGATGGACGGAGCAACAGCATCACTCCCCTTCGAGTTTAAAATGTCACCAACATCTTGGGCCTTGCCAGGATTTTTTCTCATTGCAGCCAGAAGCGCTGCTCCTGTTTTCTCCTCCTGAGTATATGTGGCCTCTCTTCATCTCCACGGTTTGCAGTGCCTCCAGCTTGTTCCTCGTCCACTGGCTTGCTATAGCGCTCCCTGGTGCAGCCCCTGGCTCTCTCTCTCCAGGAATCTCCTCTCGTTTTATACCCCCTTGTACTGTCCATTTCTGTCTTTGCCTCCTTCGCTTTGCACCGTACCGTCCTGTTGCCTACCTCCCTCTCGGCTCTGTTTTGCCGATTCCATAGCTCACTGCTCTGGTTCCCTGCCGAGTTTCCTGCACCACCGACGTATTTTATTTTGGTTTCGCACCTCACCCTTTCACTGCCATGGTCTTTCAGCCTGGGGAGGATCCTGGGGTCCCTCTTCTGAACCTTGATTTCTCCCACAACTGCCCTGGCCCTGTTAATTGGTCAGTCGATTGATCAATCTATCAGCTCTCCGTCTTGATCCTTTGCCACTCGCTGTTGTCTGCTGCAGTGCCTCTGCGCTTCCGGATCAGCTGGGATCTACACTCAGTCCACCTATGGACTGGACTTACGATGCAACGAGGTGTTTATGGGGAACTTCTTCATTGTTTTCCATTGTACATGATTACTGATCAATGTAAGTCATAGGGAAGGGGGTGGCGTTGGATGACACTGTCAGATTACGGTATCCTGTGCAAACCTCCTGCCATTACTGCAGTGCTTTGTTATTCTGTATACGATGGAAGGCATACATTGCGCACATTAGGCATGGATTCTGGCTCTTATCTTCCCGTTTCGTTGTTCTATTACTCTGTCCCTCCATCTGTCTATGCAGGGTCACTTGATCTAGCCAACCCTATGTTACTATCTGCGTGTAACATCGGTCATACCGTTTGGACGACACCATTTATCCATATAGATAGACCTGAGCTTATTTCATGGGTGCTGGGAGTGCCTATATACCCAGAAAGTTGGCTTTTGCACCCTGAGTTTTCTGACGACTGCCTGCAAAACTTGATTTCTTGGGAATCTGGCCTTTGGAAGACACCAAAAATAAAAATAATCTGGCCCTATCCTGCCCTCACCTTCCTATTCGTATTCTCCTACCTCATGACCTCTCATGATTCTTATCCCTCCTGCAGTTCTCCTAATGTACCGGTTGCTATCTGTATTTCTTTTTGGGCATCAATATCATTACTCTTCTGCCCATCTCCTTTGATCTGTGGCCCTCACGCCGCCTGCATTAGGTTCATGATTCCATCCATCATCTGCCATTAAGGATTCACTCCAGTCATGGCTTCTCTCTCTCTCATTATGTCACAGTTTATCTATTCGCTTGCCGCCCTGCTGCCATTCTCATATCTTCTGTAATTCACATCCTTGAGCCATTTATGGCTGACTCCAGCTGGCCTTCCATTGACCCTGGCCTGCATGTTACCTTTGATTCGTCTAATCAACACTTGTGTTGTTCCTATATTTCTCAGTTCTGAGCTACAAGAAAACCTGACTGTGTTTATTTTCTACGATGTCATTCCTCAGTTCTGAGCTTCTATAGCTTGACTGTGTGTGTGTTATCTACAGTATTATTACTTACTCCCAGTCTATGTCCTGTGCCAGTTTCCTTCCTGTTGTTTCTGCATTGGGTGCATAGTTCTTCCTGCACCCATCTCCTGGCACACCACTACCTCAGCTTCTATCCCTTGCTCCTCTGACCTTTTCCTTCCTGCTCCTCTAGTTCAGCTATCGCAAAACATTTCCTTGCCTCCACTGCCCTGCCTTATATCAAGACTTCGCTACATCGCACTGTCTTTGGCTGACTTAGTCCATTCATTTAGCCCTGTCGGCTCCTCGATGCCTCACTCCAGCCTGCTCCTATTTTTCCATCAATCCATCTGTCTGTCTTGGCTGACCGCTCAGCCCCTTCGGAGTCTCCCTCCTTTCCATCCTTGATCCCTCCATCAGGGATCCTTCAACTCTGTAACCCTCTCAGATCCAAGATAGCCTCCATCTGGCCTGCATTCGATGTTTATTTTGGGCTTACCTAGCATTACTCATATGCCGCATCATTGACCCGTGGCTCTCCAGCCACCTGTATCCGGTTCAAGACTCTGGTCATCATTCACCACTTCACACCAGCCATCCCGGATTCACCGTTCTCGTCCTGTATTGGCAGGGTCCTATGCTACCCCTTTGACCTCCCTTCATCCTTTGCCCTTTCATACCTCACTTCCTGTACCAGCCTCTATGGTTTCACTCCCTCTTTGTACCTCATCCATTTCCTATTTTTACCTTCCTTGTCCTAGCACCTTTTCTAGTATCAGCCATCATGGCTTCACTCCGCTCTTAGCTTTGCTCCTTATCATACCTCATCCAATTTTGCTCACCTCTCATCATATCTTGTCCAATTTTTTCCTTGATCACTCAACTTGAGTTGCTTCTGGTTCCAGATCTCTCTTCTTGGCCTCAAAGTCTGCCTTCTTTTTAGGAGCCTGTTTCCTTTTCCTTCCTTCATACAAGTTAATTTTCAAGTTCATTCATGTCTCCTCCTCTTCTAATTCCCTCTCCTTGGCTCTCTCAACAAACTCAGCCATCCAGGATTCAATCCAGTCATGGCTTCTATCTCCTTGTGCCACGACTTATCTGTTCATTTGCTCTGCCATTCCTATCCTTGGGCCATCCATGGCTGACTCCACACGACCTTCTATCGAACTGGGCCTAAGTACCACCTCATCCATCTCGCCCTCCTGTCCCCTTGCAGAGCCTTCCTCCTTCATGGAGTCTACTTGCTACATGTTGTCCGTCCTCGCTTCCTTCATCTGATAGCCTTTGACTCATTAGTCCCCTCAGCTCCATGATACCTGGCCTTGACCTGCTCATCTGATTCAGTCCCTCTCTCAGTATGCCTTGGCATGGTTCGCTGCCACATCTGTGCTATTCCTTTGCTCTGTCTGGCTATAGCTATCATGGATCATATACTGCCTAATCCGACTCACCCTCATGCAGTTCTCATCCCATACTGGCTGGGTCCTATGCTACCCTATTGACCTCCCTACCATCCTTCATCCTTTCACACCTCACTTTCCAGTACCTGCCTTCTTGGTGTCAATCCCTCATCATACCTCATCCATTCCTGTTGCCTTCCTCAGCCTAGTGCTTATTCTAGTTCTGACCATCGTGAATTCTTTCCACTCATGACGTCCCTTCTCATTGTATATCATCTGATTTGTGTCCCTTTAATCACCATCCTATGCTTATCTTCTGATTTGCATGCCCTTTGGATCCTGTCATGCCTTCTTAGCTTCGGAGTCTGCTCCTTTCGAGGAGCATCATTGTTCATGTCGCTCCATAGAGCACGTTACCTTCGTTTAAGTTATTTTCATGTTCATTCCCATCTCCTCTTCTTCCAATTCCATACCAGCTCTTTCAGATTCACTCCACTCATAGCCTACTGTCGATATTTCTTTTGGGCATACCTACCATGACTCCTATGCCACCTATCAACCGGGGCCATTCTGCCATATGTATAGAGTTCATAACTCCAGACATATCGAGTTCATAAATCCAGTCATCATTCCCTTGGCATTACCTCAAAGTTTATCTATTTACATCACTTATTCTGCCATTCCTATCATTAAATTCCATACTACCTTACTGACTACAACCTCAGGGCCTCATCATTCAGAGTTTAATCATTCACATTGCATAATCAAGCATGCCTCTTCAACCTCAGTTTCTGCTCACTCGCATCGCTCAATCAAGCACATTGCTCCTCCAAGCCGGTCTGCAGTATTCTCTGTCTCCTCATCAGCGACTTGAATATCCTCGAAGGCGCATCTGGATACCCCTTGTTCCACTGAGTCCTACATGGATTTCCTCCCTCCCATCCTTGCCTCTCTTATCTCCTATCTCTCATCAACTCTCCGAGCATGCCATCCTTGGGTTCCTGCTACCTCTCGATCCTTCTTTACTCTGTCCTTTGGATTTCTTTCCCTCTCCCATCATCCTACCTCCATATGGGTCTTCTCCTTCACATCGAATGCTCGATCCATGTCCTTCCCTTCTCCTCCTCCTCCTCAGCTATGCCTGTGCTTTTCTTTTGGGGTTCCCCTATCCTACCATGCCTCGGTTGACTCAGCCTGGTCTGCTTACCAGCCACCATAGCATTATGCTCTGGTGACTCCGTCTGACCTCCTCCGATTCGCCCTATTGCAGTTTTCTTCCTACCGGTGGGGTCCTTTTGCTAACCCATTGCATCCTTACTATCCTTCAGCCTTTCATACTTCGCTTTTCTGCTCCAGCCTCCATGGCTTCAATCCATCTTCATACCTCATCCATTCCTATTTTACTTTCCTTTGCATAGCAAGTTCCAGGCATTCCTTTTCTAGTGCCAGTCATCAGAGCTTCCCTCCACTCATGGCCTCGTTCCTCATCCATCACTGTTATCTCGCTTCAACTCTACCACCACACAAGAGCCATGCCTTCCTGTCCGTCGCCCCTTGTTAAGGGCAGGCTTGAGGCTCTCCACCATCACTCAAGTTCCTTTCTCATTCATTTCCAAATCTAACTGCTTTCAAGAAAACTCCTTATTCACATCTCTCTCTGTTCATTCTGAATCTACCTCCTTCAAGGAGTGTACTTAGTCTCATTGCTCTATCAAGCGTATCACCCATATAGTCCATATACTCTCTAGTTCCAGATATGCCTTATTGGCCTTGGAGTATGTCTCCTTTTGAGGAGCCTCATTACTGCATCAATCTATTGAATCCTATGATATTTTTCACCCACAACATTAGAGTCTAACCATTCGTATCGTATGTTCACACCTCAGCAGCCTCTGTGTCGACATCCTCACCTTGCTCAATCAGGTGCACCTCTCATTCAGTCTCATGCTACCACATCATCCTGCCACCCTCTTGTGGCAATCATCATCATCTGTATTCATCCTTGCTTACACTTCTTCGAGACATGTGCAGCCTCATGTTCCATATTTTATCATGATTTCTTACAGGAAATGTCCCTATTTTTCATCATCTTCCCATCTCATGTCTATTTCATTACTTTTCACTAGTTAGATTCCTCATCTATGAACCATTCTCTTCACCGACTTATGTCCTTGAATCAAAAGTCATCAGCCTGGAGGGAAGGTGATCTAGGCCTTGGATCCCAAGTGGTTTCCTCCTCTAAGGGGGGTTTTCCTCTCCTACATGCCAATGGTCATAATATTAGTTAGATTTAGTGCTTTCTTCATGTTAGTTAGTTTGGTTCCGCTGTTGGATGGAGGCAGATGGTGGTCCTGGCTTTTCCCTCTCTACTTAGGAAGTTAGCCCTTCTCTTCACAGAATTCATTCATCATCTTCAAAGTTTGACATATTAGGTATTCATTTTGGGCTTCTTCTTAACCTACCCTTAGCTGACATATTCATTCCAGGCACCCGTAGGGGGGAACCCTCGTCTAGGGTTCCTTGCATCGAACCCCTATAGGATGGTATATCCCACAGATAGAGAGGTGGAAAGCCACAAAGCAAATCAAGTTACACAAGCATTATCTCATATTATCTCATCCAGTTGCGTAAGCACATCGAATGAGAGGGCTTTAAGCCCATGGTTCGATGGACGGAGCAACAGCATCACTCCCCCATCAAGTTTAAAAGGTCACAAACATCCTGATCCTCACCAGGATTCTTTCTCATTGCCCACCATCCACCACTCCTCTTCCAGCGACTCATCTCTCCTCCCCATGGGCTTCTTCCTAACCTACCTTTAGCCGACACATTCATTCCAGGCACCTGTAGGGAGAACCCTTCTCTAGGGTTCCTTGCATTGTACCCCTACAAGGTGGTATATCCCATGGATAGAGAGGTGGAAAGCCACAAAGCAAATCAAATTACACAAGCATTATCTCATATTATCTCATCTAGTTGCATAAGCACATCAAACTGTATTTATTTATTTATTTATGAAATTTTGGTGACCGGGTAGGCCCACTGAGCCCCGAAGGTCCCTTTTCCAGGGGTGACCCAGAGTTAGTTACAGAGGTAAGGCATTCATAGTGGTTTACAGGAATGTTAAACAAGACTTATTTACAGGAGTACAGTATAAGGCATACATAGTGGCATACAAGGAGTTTTAAGCAATACATAAGAACGGGGTACAGAATATCTGATCAATGTACAAGACATAAATACACCACATGTAGACAGTAGGTGGTACAGTGGTCAGATCAAGTGCAGTAGCAGGAACAGGTACTGGTGTCAAGCAACTGGGCCCTATTTACTAATAAAAAAGTCAAAAGTGTACAAGAGAGAAGGACAAATTATATCCAACGCAGAAACAGGATTCCATCAGGGTCATTACTGAGATGTACTGTGTACTATCAAGGGGATATATTGAGAGAGGGTCTCAGTTTCCACTGATGGCACCCTTCATGTAAACTTAACATAAAACAATCTCCTTGCTTGCTTATGTGCTTACAGTCTAAGCTCTGTCATTCACTGGATTTACATGTAGCTTGTGTTACTTGGTAATAAGAGGAGATCTCCGCTGCTGTGCAAGTTACCTGATAACCACCATGCTCAGGTATTGTAGTTACTAAACCGGCTTGGTTCCCTGGTCAAAGTGCTATATGTCTGATGCAGTGGGTTCTACTGAAGGGAAATGATGGAGCACCCTGTCCACGTCTGCACTAGCCTTCAGTCTGAGTGCCCTCCATTCCAGCTTGCACATATATGAGTGGTTATACATCTACAACAGGTTCCTGCCTTTGACAGAAAATTTGGTACCATGCATTCCAAGTTCACACTTGGGTTCAAGTTCAAACACCTGGGTCACCCAAACACTGTTATTATACTGCCATCCAGGACATCAGCCATCCCCCACCCCCAGCTACCTTCTCACTCTATCCAACAACATCCTCAGGAAATTTAGCAATATCATAGTACTGTGCTTTTCTTTTCTGATTCACACGTGGTTGCCTAATTGTGAAGCTGCTTCTATTACTGAATGTCCACAATTGATTAGTACTTTATAATTGATGCGTGCTCCTTTGGTGGTGTCATGAAACTTAAAGATCACAAGTAAAATATTAAGACAACTTTTTTTGTTTGGATGGTCATTATGTACAGTAATGACATCTCTCACTCGCAACAGTAATAATCACCCTTCTCTTTCAGCCTCTAAAGGAATAAAATATAGAAATATCCACTCGTTGCTGTCCCTTGTATAACTTTTGGTCATTCAGGTTTCCAGTGCCCTCCCACAGCAGCAGCACCATGCATTAGCATGTACGTCTTCCTCACCTTTGCACTTTTGTATAGCACTGAACAGTATCTTATAATCTGATCCCAGCTCAACTCCAATATTTGCATTGCCTCCAATCCTGCCAACACTCTACTTCAACAATGACTTGTCCTTTATTATACATAATATAGCATGCCAGTTGCAGAATAACTGCTAGTGGGAATAAACAAAATCCTCTGCAGTGGTTGGTGAATCACAGGAGCAGTTGTGTTCAGCTATATGGGGGCACATAGATGCATGCTACCTAGTGGTTTGTTAATCACCTTCCAAATGGATTATCCACTGCAATTTTAAAACAGGTGTGATAGCAGAAAATATCTTTTGGACACAAGTGGGATGGGACATGCACTTCAAACCATAGTTTTCTCTCTGACAGTCTGATCCTTTCATGTGCAGTATCATTCCCAAACATTACTTTTGAGAGTCTTCCACTCCCCCCTTCTCACAATTGTAATAAGGGATTACTAGAATATAATTACATTTATTTGCATCCACCGCCAGCCCCCCCAAAAAAACATGAGACATACAAGAGGCAATAATGTGGCAGTCTGCAGGGCTTTCACTTTCAGCTTTCTCTGAATGTGTGTAATACGTAATATGTTTGTGTGAGCACCTGTAATACAGCAGAGTTCGGTAGAGGGGAGTAGCATTGTCTGAAAAGATTCTCCATTCACATAAAAGTATCATTTTTCTTGACTTGTGATAAGAAAAAGAATTCTTCTTTCATATCACACGGTCAAAAAAAAAGGATTCATAATTAAAAAAAAACATTTCTAGGGCATGTCTGCAACAGTGAAGTGCAGAGTACACCTACAGTAAGGGGACCCCAATCAGCCAGCTAGGTGTGTTGGTCTCTCTCCAGGATGTCATTTTTGTGGCTTTTGAAAAAAAAATTTTTCAATGGCCACAAGATGGCAGCCATACAAAAAAGGAATTTTCCCATATGAAACAGGATTCCTTTTTTGTCTCATACAGCTATATTTTAGTGCTTGCTAAGCATGCTCAGAAATGATTTTTTAATTTTTTTAAAATGCAATAACTTAAAAATGGCTCATTATTTTTTCACCAGGCTAGCAAAAGGCACATCTATGGGCTAGTCCCTTTCTGCCCTGAAAATTGCAGACCAGGATTCCAAACCGTCTGGGTTGTAGGCAAATGCAAAGAAAAATCCCAGCAAAGTCACTGAGCAACAAAATGCTTTTTTCACCAATCCAGAACTCAGAAACCAACATTTGACCAGAATGTAACTTGCTGCATCCAGAGATCTACCATGGCTGACAGTGCATACTAATTTTCACGCAAATCTGTTGAACCGTTACAAAGTTATTAAAGTGCAAATGTTTGAGTTTAACATTGAAGTGCCTACTCAACCCTAATTATATGGGCACCCTATATATATATATATATATATATATATATATATATATATATATATATATATATTTATGTATATATAGAGAGAGATATTTGGATGCCCCTATAGTTAGGGTTGAGTACCATGTTTAGTGTTAAACCTCAAATTTTGTACTTTAATAAGTTTGCAATCAATCAATGGATTTGTGCAACATTTGACATGCACTGTCCTGTGGGGAAGATCCTTGACATGGCAAGTTTCGTTCTGGTTGGATGTGTGGATTCTGAGATCTGGATAGTGCAGAAGCCTTAAAAGTCACCACTTTTTGCACTTTTTTCCTCATCGCCTTGCACCCAGATGGTGTGGAATTTGGGTATGAATTTTATATGGTAGAAACAGCTTGGGTAACAGAACTGCCTTGCATTTGTTTGGTGGAAAAAATAATAATTTGTTGCAAAGTTATTCATTTTTTAAGTTCCCATTATTTTCAATGGGAAGATCACTCCCCAGGTTTGAGGGAGAATGTTTGAAAAAGGATTTGGCTTCACAAATAAAGGATTCTATTTTGTGAGGGGCAATCTCTTTTCACCAGAAAAAAAATCCTTTTTTGTGAGCCACCATCTTGTTTTTTCTTTCTTCACACAACAAACTGTCATATTGTAACTCTGCTCAGGGATATCTTTTACAGACATCCAAACATGTATCTTGCTCATTGGGAGCTGATGATCCCCACTGCATCATTTATTACAGCTCCCATACCCTCAGAACATTTCTTTCAACTATTTAACTCCTTTTTTTTGCCACTTGCTAAGTTCCTTTTTCACGAGTCCTTTTTCATGAAATTGGCTGGTGAAAAAGGATTTATCTCTGGTCTCTAGTGGTCCCTCTATCCCCATATTATTACACTGATTTTATCGTTGGTGGTTAGTGGCACCCCACCCACACCCAATATGAGAGCTATTTCTGTTTGAAATTGCAGTTTGAAAAGTGAAACTGGACCTTGTGCATGTGCAGATTCCTGGTTTCACTTCTCAAACTGCAATTTCAAACAGAAATAGTGCTAGTTTTTGAAAAAGAAAATTATTACTGAAATGAGCTGAGCTACTGGAATGCTGCTTCTGGCTTGTCTATTGTTTTCCTGTCTTCTGTGTGCCACTCTTGCTTCCCCTCGTTGCTGCCTTTGCAGTGATCATGTTGCCCCCAAACCCACCTTGTTGCTTCTGTGCACCACAGCTCATCTACTGTCTTTGTTTTATTCTGTTCTGCTATGTACTCCAGTTTTTGTGCCTCTTGTGCTCTGCTCTGTTTTCTTTGTGAACCTGTTGTCACCACTGCATTCCTAAAAAATACATGTGAAAGGAATACCACTTGGGGTGGAGGAAGACATTGGACTCCGTTTGAGTACCTTAAAGGGAAAGTAAACCTTGCAGGAGTCATGCAAATTGTGAAAACCCATAATAAGATCTTTCAAATGAGGTGTTGGGCTTACCTGTAGGTGTCAGGAGTCCTGAGATATGAATACCCAAGTCATCTGTAAATCAAAACAAGGCAGCAGCCATTTCATTGAATCATGAGACCAACAGTGATGTCACTGAGGGGCAAGCCGTAATTAACGACATGAGCTTGCCCCTCAGTAACATCACTTCCTGTTTCAAAGTGGCTACTGCCTTTGTTTTGATTTATAGATTAATTAGAGTGTCATATCTCAGGCTTCTTGACACCTACAAAGAAGTCCAAAACCTTATTTGAAATATCTTTTCATGGGCTTTCACAATTTGAGTCACCCCTGTAATGTTTACTTCCCCTTGATGCTTAACTGGTACAATCCAAGATGAAGCAAAACATTCCATGTGCTACAGACATCATGTTATTCCAGCTTTTTGGAACATGATTGGTAGAATTAAAGCCTACTGTATGTGGATAGTCTGTGAAATATTAAGTAGATTTTGTTAGCTATGGGCAAATCTGGGACACATACAGATTTGCCAGACTGGACTTGGCTTGCATTTTGCTTTGAAAATTGAATTTCAAACAGGCTTGTAATTAAGTAAAATATCTCTAAAACACAGGAAAGGAAGTCTGGTTCCTAAACTATTGGTGACAGTTGGTTTATTATCATAGCAGCAGCATTCTGTTTTGTCACCTGCAAGAAATGAATCTGTATCTGGACATGTCCTCTGCAAGGTTTGCTGTATGAGGTATGTGGTGCAGAGCGGAACTGATTTTATTTGTTATACTTTTAATATTGTTACAACTGGTAAACTATCTATGCCTTTAAAATTGTGAGACAATTTATTTTTGATATTCAGAGCTGATATTGCTACCTTGAAAAAAAAGTGCATTGTTTTGCAGCTTTTGTGGTACATCTGTCCCTTATAGTTCCATCCCGGAGGTGGGAATCAAACCCTTGGTCGCAAGAGCATGGAGTGGAAAGGACTAGGCACATTGGAGGTTGAGTGATGAGAGATGGCAGAGATGAGTCACTAACCTGAAAGGAAAAAGGAAGGAACCAAAACTTTGGGAGGTGTGGCAGCAAGGATCCTTTACAGATCCAAAAACATTTTTGATTTAGCAGACATCTGTTTTTGTTGTTGATACAGAATGCCACATGGAGTCTGGCAAGATATTATCATAAATCAGTCACTAAACTTTTATCAGATATTAAAGGTACAAAAAAAGAAAACAGTTTATAATTTAGCTAATTTTAAAAAAGAAAATGTTTATAAAACCGTTATACAGTAAGTGGTATGATTTTTTTTCTAACTTGTACTCCATCAGTGCACTACTTTATGCTTAGTACCAGTCACAGTTCTACATTTCTTTTTTTTTTCTTTTTTTTGTGGCAGGGCCCCCCCTCCAAGTTTCTGCCCTGGTCATGGCCCCTGGCCTTCCACCTTCTGTCACTGCCATGATCCCCTGGTAACCCCCGGCTTTTCCCCCAGAGGGTGGGACCATGGAACTGGTCCCCTTATCTAGCCTGCAGTACCAGTAACTGGTTGGGGGATCCAGTGACAGAGGCCAATTGAAGCCCGGAAAGGGCTTCATAGAGGTGGAGGCCCCACCTGATTTTCTTGTTGGTTCCCCTGTGGAACCGGGTGCATGCAATGACACAAGTCTAGGAGCAGCCCGCATGCTTCCATGCATGCTCCCCTCCAAGCATCCGTATTCGGCTCCCCCATGCTCTCGGCCAGTGCACAGCACCCCCAGCTTCTGCAAGGGGGGCAACATGACACCTGTGCTGTGCTTCCCCCCTCTCTGGAGAAAGCGAGCAGTCCTTCAGTCACTCAATCTTTCCCTTCCCCTGCCAATCCCTGGTGCTCCATGCCTGTTCCTGAACATGGGTCGCCGGCGTGGCACGAGGTGTGGTGTCCAGTGGCTCAGCCCTCAGCACCACCGGGCTGTGCAGTTTTACATTTCTAATATTTATGCTCTGGCTTGATTTCATCTACTGAAACAAGATATTAGTTAACAAGAATGCCAGATGCCATACACTGACTGCAGCATTTTTGTCCTTTGGTATTTTATTTATGTATTATATCACATACAATACATTTGAGCTTGTCAGGCTCATTTACAAAGGTTCCTCATCAAGGTATAGCCAAGCTTATATATCTAAGTGGAAGGCTTGCTTGAAGGATATTTGTGTATTGGAGATTCCTTTTTAAAGGGACAGTCAGCAATAAGAGCATCATAACCAAGTGGGGCTGATCCCAAATTGTACTTTGTGTGCAAAACATTTTTATTTACTTAGGGTGGGATTTTCAAAAGGGGGGATGTGGTACTTACACCCATATTTCACTTATTCCCTGGTGTCCAGTGGCACCCCCACCTGCTGATCACCATCCCTGTTATTCATTATTCCTTGGTGCCTAGTGGCACCCCCCCCCACCCATCGCCATCCCCGTTGTCCCCTTTTATATTCCCTGGTGTCTAGTGGCACCCCCCACCCTCCCATTGCAGGTGAAACCTGTAATACAGAAAACAGTCCCTCAATGTTTTTTTAAACCTGTAAAGTGAGTGTTAGGCCTGAGAAGCCCAAGGCACAGCCCATACCTGCTGTCTTGCCTGGTGTGGGAGGGTCGGGTGGTAGGGTTGGAAATCCCAATGCCTCATTTCCACCTTTTGTGACTTTAACCCTAACTGGAGCATTAACAAAGCTTTTTGCAACTTAAATATATATGAAATGGTTCTATGTAACCTGTATAGCTATGTGTATTTATAGGTTTGATTTTAACTGGTGGGTGGTGATTTCATGGGCTTTAGATTCTTACATGCAGAACTATAGAACAGAATGCTTTCTTATCTCTGTTTGGTTATATTTCCTATCTAATTACTCCTTTAATCTGTCACATTCATGTGTAAAATTTTTTTTTCTTTTTAATATTATTGTGAAATACCACTTCTCGCAGTGCAGTTTAGCACCTGCAAGGTATATATTAAATATATACCTTGCAGGGGTTAAACTGCCCTGAGAGAAGTGGTATTTCTAAATTGATTCTTGGTTGTGGGATTGTGCAACACTAGAGGAAGGAATGTGTGGAGCTGTAAAAAAGGAAGTTCTTCAGATACTTTAACCAGTTAGTCTGTAGCTTGATGGTTAGAGCGATGGAATGGCATACCAGAGATGTGGTTCAAATCCTGGTGTGGCCACATTTTCCTTTCTCATTTCCATCCTTGATTTAAAAAAAAAAAACATACCTTGCAAGGGTTAAACTGCACTGAGAGAAGTGGTATTTCTAAATTGGTTCCTGGTTGTGGGATTGTGCAACACTAGAGAAAGGAATGTGTGGAGCTGTAAAAAAGGAAGTTCTTTGGGCACTTTAACTAGTTGGCCTGTAGTTCATTGGTTAGAGCACTGGAATGACAAGCCAGAGGTCTGTGGTTCAAATCCCAGTGTGGCCACATTTTCCTTTCTCATTTCCATTCTTGATTTAATATTGTTGTGGGCATTTAAAAGGGAGCTATTATAAGAAAACTGTAATTTTCTTCTGAGGAAGAACTATGCACGTTCAAAAGCTTAAGGATTTTCTGTAAATCTCTATTGGTCTAATAAAATGCATTAAATAACCTATTTTGTGCATCTTGTACAAGGACCAATATGGCAACAAGCAATTTTTTCTTCCGTGAGGTGAGATTCTTCTTTCGCGATCATCTTTTGTGAAATTTCTTCTTTTGTGATCTTCTTTCATGAGACCATACAAAAGAAGAAAATCAGCTCACCAAAGAAGAACTTTGCATAGAAAAACAACTTCTGTTTATAGCAAGGCTGTTTTAAAATACTTTTACCCCAAATTTTTAACAAAGCCTTTGTTTGACCACACCTCATGAAACAGGAAGGTTACATTTTTCAAATCCAGCCCAGAAGGTGATTCTGCAAAACCACCTTCTGGACATAATTTGAAACATTTCACCTGACTAGTTCATGAAGCAGGGTCATAAAAAGACTATGTTGAAAATTTGGGGTCAACATAATAGAAAAAAAAACAAAGGTGTGAAGTAAGGGCCCTGAACCTCTGTATCTGTAGCAGCCTGAGGACCCTGAGCTTCTGCAGCTAAATGGGCTCCTCACTTGGCATGGAACACTGGGCCCTGCACTTCCATGCCCAGATGGACTCTTCACTTAGGGCCCTGCACTTCTGCATATGTAGCCACATGGACAGATGCCAGATGTGGTGTGGATCCCAAAGGGCCCTGTCCATTTGCATCTGTAGCTGCACATATGCACAGGACCCTCAGGGCCCTATGCTTCTGCAACTAGATGGACTTCTCATTTGGCACAGGGTCTGGAATGCCTGTGCATCTGCATCTGCAGCCTCTGGGCCCTGTGCTTCTACAGCTAGATGAACCCCTCATTTGGTGTGGAAGTGCAGGGCCTTCTGGGCCCTTCACTTCCATGTCCAGACAGATTCTTGAATTGGTGTGTCTGCATCTGTAGCTGCACAGACATGCAGGGCACAGAAAGCCCTGTGCTTCCACAGTCTGATGGACTCTACACTCTGCACATCTACATCTGAAGTCACATGGTAGCACAGGGCCCAGCACTGTGCCTCTACAGTCAAATTAATCTGTTTATGTTGGTCCTGAATGGACCAGTGTGATCAAGGATAGGATTCCACTGGCTCAAAAGAAAGGAAATTCATTGCAGAAAACCACTTTAATACTCCCAGTTAGGGTTCAACTTAAAGCAACAAAAGTAGGGAAATGTGGTGTTAGGTTTTCCAACCCTAACTCCTCACCCCCCCAGCAGCAAAAATACAACACTATACAAAGCACCACAGACAAGCAACTGCTTCCAGATGATGCAAATGCAGTAGCACTGATATGTTACTTTAATGGATTTGTATCTGTGACTGCATAAGCACAGGCCCCGTGCTTCTGTGTGGCTACAGATACAGATACACAGGGCCCTGTCTTCATAACTTTGTTCTTTTTTAATATTCTGACCCCAAATTTCAACATAGTCTTTTCATGACCTTACTTCATGAACAGTCAGACCCTGTGTGTGTATGCAATACTGTGTGCATGGGTATATACAACTGCAGAAGGGCAGACCACATGGCGCCTGCCCTTCTGTGTAGACAGAAGGCCCCATGGGGCCTGTGCTTCTGCAGCTAAAGGTATAGTGGTGCCAGCCAGGATGCAACACATGACTACTGCATTATATCACAAAAATGCTGCAGTATGCTGCAAGGAATAGTATAATTCAATGGCAATTATGCCTTTTTTACTGCAGTATTTAGTGACATGTAAGGTAAAGTAAGTTACTGTGTTGCAACATGGCTGGTTGCACTGTACTCATGCAGGCTGTATAAGGTATCTCAATCTCGCTAGATAGTATGATGTGTTAGAGTATGCTTTTCTATATGTATCTGCATCACAGAATAACTGCTACTGCTAGAACAATTTCAAGATCTACTGCTGAAACCATTATACCCACATTGCAACAGTACTTCCATCTGCATAACTGCAGGCCCCACAGAGACTGCCCTTCTGAAGCCAGAAGGCAATGTGTATGGTTTACCACATGTAGCTGAAGAAGCACAGGACTCTCAGGTGCCTGCTCTTCTGCAGACGGAAGTAGTGCTACAGTTTTGATATCTGGGATTTTGTGCTTCCTGCACTTCCACAGCCAGAGGTCGGTGTGTATGTCTTACACCTGTGGCTTCAGAAGTGCAGGCCCATCAAGCGTGTGCGTATCTTGCAGTATGTATGAATAGCTGAGGCTACAGAAGATCTGGCCCCACAGGGGTATGGGCTTCCTCAGGCAAAAGAACTCTTGTAATTTGGGTATCACAGATTTGTATCTGTGGCTGCAGGGGCCCTCTGCACATTGAAGCAGTGTTGTGATTTGAGCATCGTGGATTTGTTAGACGTCCACAAAGGTAGCACATCAGTGTTTCTGCATTTGTGTAATCTGGAAACAGTTGTATGTTGTTTGCCTTGCCTGAAGATGGCTGTCTGTGGTTGCTTGTGTGGTGTTGTCCTTTTGCTGCTGGGTGGGGGAAGAGTTGGGTTTGGAAATCCTAACACCACATTTCCCTGTTTTTGCTGCTTTAAGTCAAACCCTAACTGGTGCATTAACACAGTTTTTGCAATGAATATTATTATATATGCAACAGGAGTGGGGTTATGCATTACAAGATAAAAAATATATCTTAGACAGTGACAACAGTAACATCAATGTATCAAAAAAATATTGTTGTTACTTTCGACACAGTGTATATTATTAAGGTTACTGTCAACGTGGTAGAATACCAAACTAATCAGAGAGTACAGCTTTTACAATGCTGATGACTTCACAATGTGCAGCACTGAAGTCAGCTGTTAAAACCAAAGAACAACAGCAACATCTGCAAACAAACAGCAGATTTGAAAGCTATAACTTGTAAACTACTTTTGTATATATCAAGTACTGTATACAATAGCTTAACTTGAAATAGGCAATTAATTATCACTTGTGAGTAGGCATGACATTCATAACTCACTTGTGGCAGCTATGGTCGTGCCTCCTCACACAAAGATAAATTGCATATTTTGAGTCAGCTTATTACATATCTCCTATTTATATGTTTTTTTTATATTAGATAAACAGTGATATGTTGATAGTACTATAAGAATCTTGTTTTACTAATTTCATGTAATTTTTGTTATTGCTATGACAAGTCAATGGGATTTATAATAGTGAAAGTCTGGTGTTTAGAACTAGTCAACTTCTGTGGTTTTTATTTTAAAGCCATTTTGTTATTCATTGTTTATATACCAAGAAAAAGGGATGTGTGATAATATAATAGTATACTTCATTAGGTTGCTGCAGAAGATTGTAAATAATGCAAAATGTGTGTGCGGCATTCAAGCCAACTCACCATGGGAAGGAAAATGAGAAGGGTTACTTACTGTGAACTTTGGAGGTCTGTTCAAATGGTTGTAGAAGTGGAATAACTTTTTACAGCACACACCTCCATGTACACTGTCTGGGCCTGATATGCCAACACAATTTGAAGCATGCCATAATGTTATTTCTTTGCTTCAGTTCTCTATATGAGAGTCTTCTTAAGTCAATTTATTTTACTAGGGAGAATGGCAGAAGATCAAGAGAAATCCTCCTCTGCGATGACTTGTGAAATGAGTGCCACAACACTAATTATTTTGCTTCTGCTGATACTGATAGGGGAGTGCAGCAGGGTGAGACCATATGATGTGAATGACTTCGGGCCTGATTTTCAAAACATCAGGAATGGCATGTGGTGCTTGTGCCAACAAGGAATGACACAATGGGCACCATGTGCCATACTGTGCACCATTTCTGATTTTCAGACATGGCCTGTGCCACATGGGCCACCTGCACCAGCTGGTCCTGTGCCACTCTAGCGTCACACACACACAGGTGCGCCTAGATGTACAGGGGTTTGTGCCACAGTGGTGCTGCAATATCCCCATATGTGAGGTTCACAAACAGCTGCAATGGGTACAGGACTTGCTAGGGATTGGACCAACCCAGAGCTGGTCTAACAGCTCATGCACCTCTCCTACAGAATTTGCCAGGTGGGAAGTAATCCTGTTTCTAACGACTGAGTCGCCATATATATCAACTACTATCACACTGGCAATAACATTTAGTGAGCACGGATATGGTATGTGTAAAATATATGTACATGGAATAGTGGATTTTATTTCTGGGTCATTAAAGTCATCCTGTCAAACACTTTAGATTCTCATCACTAATTAAACATAATGGTCACACTTTCTATTTTCAGGTTTGCTGTTGCATTACTGCTCTCACAATTATTTAGAAATTTTTAGTGCTCCATAAAAATAAAGACAGAGACTAAAATTATGTTTCTTCTTTTAAATATGTCCCACTAGTTTGAGGTTTAAATCTTAAGAGTGTACTTAAAGTCAACGCTATTGCCTTTGGGATAGCTCTTGATTCTACAAAAATGTAAAGGAGGGAACAAAATATTTTCTGTAGATTCTCTGTCCCTCACTCTGAATTAGATAGCAAGTTCATTTAAAGTATCTTATTTTGGTTATAAACTTATTGCCACTCTGGGAGTTCTCCTTTACTCGAGCAACAGTAGCTTTTTCAGGGATGTAGGGTTGCTAGGATACCACTCAAAGGTGCCAAATTCTCATATATGCCCAGTGTCCCAAATCAGGCTGATAGAATTCAGCTCCCATTTGCATTGTCCTTCAGGAACTATCTTTTATACATATTTGTTCTTGCTCCTTTTATTTATTGTACCTTTGTCCCTCCCTTCTAATGCTGCAATCATCACTGAATTGCCTAACCAGATCCAAATGAAAATTTAGTTAAATTTAAATCCAGTTACTTTTTTATATTGTTTACGGTATAAGGCAAAAGGAGAGGGTTGGGCAGAAATGATGGGCTGGAACGGTCCTTTTTCTGCCATCAAATTTTTAAGATTCAATGATTCTATGAATTCCACAAACACCCCCACTATCAAATGTACCATATTTATTTTAAAACATTTTCTTTGTCACATATGGAATGCACAGTATGTATGATGATAAGGGACTTGGCAAGGCTGGAGGAATAGTCAGAAGTATGGCAGCTTGGATTCAATGCAAAGTATTGCAAAATAATGCACCAGGGAAACAAAAACCCAGGGGAAGATTACACAATGGGGGGTAGTAACAACAACAAAAATGGAAAGGGACCTGGGGCTAATCATATCAGATGACCTTAAGGTTGGCAAACAATGTGAGAAGGCAGTAGGGAGGGCTGGGGGGATACTGGGTTGTATAGGGAGAGGAATCACCAGCAGAAAACAAGAAGTTGTTATCCCCCTGTACAGACAGTTGGTAAGACCCCATCTGGAGTACTGCGTCCAGTTCTGGAGACCCCACCTACACAAGGACGTAGACGGGATGGAGGCAGTTCAGAGGAGGGCAACTAAATTGGTGCAGGGTCTGCAAGAGAAGCCATAAGAGGAGAGGCTAAAGGAGCTTAATATGTATTCCCCAAGGAAGGGGTGGGGAACATGATAGAAATGTTTAAGTACTTCAGTGGAATCAAAGTCCAAGAAGGTAGCATCTTTCAGAAAAAGAGATGTGCAAGAACAAGAGGACACAATTTGAAGACGGGGGGGACGGCTCAGGGGCAATGTGAGGAAGTATTATTTCACAGAGAGGGTGGTGGACTCATGGAACAGCCTTTCTGAGGAGGTTGTGGGGTCGAAAACTGTGGGAGAATTCAAGAATGCATGGGACAGACATAAGGCAGTTTTTGTTGTGGGGTAGGAAGAAATAGGCTGTTGGTTAAATGGGATCTGTAGCTTATCCTCTAGGTAGGGAAATGGGCAGACTAGGTGGGCCAAGCGGTCCTTATCTGCCGTCAAAGTCTGTGTTTCTGTGTTACTCATTCATAGCTCAGTTGGCAGGCAGCTGTAGAGATGAAAGGAGGGCAGTGCTGCTCACCAATTGGGAGTCATGATGGGGGGGGGGAGTGGTGGGTGACTACCTGAGATGGTGCTGGGAGGGCACTAGACCACTAGGGATTTCAGGGTGTTTTCAGGGGACATAAGATCGGGAACCACTAGACCACTAGGGAATTTTGTGTTTAAGGGGATTGTGATCGGACATCAGGAGAGTGGGAAGGACCATTAGACTACCAGGACATATATATTTATAATACAGGGATGGCAAATAGTGATCAAGGAGGGGGAGGGACACTAGACTACCAGGAAATGGGTTCGTTCCCATTTGTGGATGGTGATCGGTGACTCAGGAGGGACCACTACACTATGGAATACACTTTTTACACATTGGGTTGGCAATCGGAGACTGGGGAGGGACCGCTACACTATGGAATACACTTTTTATACATTGGGTTGGCAATCGGAGACTGGGGAGGGACCGCTACACTATGGAATACACTTTTTATACATTGGGTTGGCAATCAGAGACTGGGGAGGGACCGCTACACTATGGAATACACTTTTTACACATTGGGTTGGCAATCGGAGACTGGGGAGGGACCGCTACACTATGGAATACACTTTTTACACATTGGGTTGGCAATCGGAGACTGGGGAGGGGCCACTACACTATGGAAAATTATTTTTAGACATTGGGTCAGCAATCGGGGACTGGGGAGGGACCACTAAACTATGGAAAATAATTTTTGCACACAGGGTCGGCAATCAGGGACTGGGGAGGGGGCCACAGTACCTTTGCTAACCGCCAGGGTTGCGCAGATTACTGCCAGGTTTTGTTCAGCAGCAATTTCTCCCTTCGGGGCCTTCACAAAGAGCCCTTGTGTGTTTATTCACTTTGAATGATTGGATTGCTGGGATATGCAGGTCCCCTCCCTCTCATTTGCATTATGATTCCCCCTCCCAACTTTGCCCAGGTGCAAACTCAGTTTGCAGATGCAAACTGGGCTTTGTGAATACCAACTCCGGGCAAAGTTTTATGAATCTGGTCCTTGATGTATTGGCCATAATGTAAATATTGTCAGAGCAGCACAGTGCTATTTCACATGCTTAATCATATAAATGATACAGTGGAGCAATGCAGAACTGTGCTGAGCATGTGAAATAGCACCATGTTGCTACGGGCATGTTTACATTACAGCTGATACATTGGAAGAGATATTATTACACAGAGGTAATGAAAAAAAAAATTACTCTTTAGGCTGAAAAGCCTAATCAGTGGGGTTGTGGTTTGGGGGCTGGGCTGCAGGGAGGACAGTTGTTGTCCTTCAGCACGGTTCTATATGCAAATGATGTGGTTTTATATTGTGAAGGGAATAAAATAAAGCATTTAAAAACTGCCCTGCAAACAAGCCTGATACCCTTCAGTTTTGGTTCAGTGAGCATCATTTAAATTTAATTGCTTAGAAAATAAAAGCCATAGTCTTCAGAAATCCATGGGATAAAAAATGTTGCAGTTTGAGGATTTTGTACTAAGTACTCTGGATGGAAATAAATTGGAGTTGTTGGAGAAATTTTCAAACTTAGGTGTAGTCTTGTTATGAACCATGTGTCAACCAGTTAACTAGAACCATCCGCACATGTCTGGGTCTTAATAAGTACCACAACTTGTATTCTGTGTTGTATTGAATTGTCAGTCATCCTAGCCTAGCCAGGAGCACTAGTAAGCTACTAATCCTCCTTCAGGCTCTGCGTACAGCTCCCAACCCCCCCCCTTTCAACCATATTCTATCAATAGACCTCTCCGAGGATTCAAGGCTGAGCCACCCCTAGAATCTTCCAAGACATAACCAAATTCCTCTCACGTTAGATTTCTTTTCCACTACTAGCCAATAAATCTCATACTACTTTTAAACTGCCTAATGTGCTGAACCCTGTAATAACTGTATTTGTTCTGTAGTCTGTAACCACTGTATTTGTGCTAAATCCTGTAACAACTGTATTTGCTCTGAAATCTGTAATTACTGTACAGTGTTTTGTATCATTTGTCCACCCTGATGTGGAACCTTTGTACTGAATTTGTTCTGAAATCTATAACTGCTGTACTGGTGTTTTGTATTATTTGTCCACCCTGACGTGGAACCTTTGTAAAAGAGCTCACGGTCAAAGGTCTTCTGATAACTCATAAATAAATAAATCAAGAACCTGTAGAAACCTCATTGTTATATACTGTTACTTTTCTACTGAGGCTCTGTAATCTTGTAAATGTGTTTGTACTTGTGTAATCCATGTGCCATCTATATGGCTTGGGTCGTGCCTGAAAATGGTCCCTGGGAGCATTGCACTTACCATGTTAACAAAACATAAATAAATACAGGGTGAATTCATTATTCATCCTGTCTTCCAGGAACTTGTAAACTCCCAGGACAGAGCTTTTTGTTATCAGTTATAGATTACAGTCACCTTTGTTGTGGTTCTCTTTCTAAGACAACATTGGATAAAGGAAATATTTTCTTAGATAAAATGCTGTTTTGTTACACAACTTCCTAGATGTACCCATCATTGTCAACTATTTAGTATTGGGCAGTGTTTGTCAGTTAGGCTGAGATATAGTTATCAGATGGCTTGTCTTCTGTTCAAAGCTTATTCCAACTGTTTGCCTGGGAATGTCAGTGACTTGTTTCCCTTAGCCCAGCCTTCTGTAGTAACCCATTTCTCAACAGAACACTCTTTAGAATGCCATTAATGTGTACTAATGAAGGCTGGAGATATTTTGTTTTTTTAAACTACTCCACTATCAATACATTGCCTGCACATTTACTTAATCATTCATCACTTCATGGATTTAAAATTTGATTGGGAACATAATTGTTAGCAAATGAAGTCTGTCACTGCTTTGTTTATTTATTAGGTCTGCTAATGTTTTTGTATTGTAGTATATTGTTTTTTATAATTTTCATCTCTTTTGTATTTTTCTCCCTGACTGTGCATTAAAACGTGCAGGCATCTGCTCATGGGCTAATCAGGTCTTTTAATAAAAATCAAATCAAATGCACAAATGTAGATAAACTGCATATTCTGAGCACACAAATATTTATTGATATCTATAGCTATACACTGTAGCTGGACAGACAGGCAGATAGACATAAATGTGGATTTAAATGATCACTAATCAAAACAGTGTCTTTAGGTGTGGACATTCCCTGGTAAAAAAATCTGAAAAAGCTTAGAATGAATTTGAAACTAAGGAATGTGCCACACTTCAAATAACATTTAAAACCAACTTTTTTCCATCCCTTTTTTCAAACAGAGGAAAGGAGGAGGTGAGAGATTGACATTTGGGACCCCAGTTTTCTTGGGCAGTGGTTTGGAAAGTCTTTGATACTGTCCCTTTACCTGAACTTATATAACTAGTGCATAAAACCAGTGCAAGCCTTCTGGAGACAGAGGTGCTGCCCCATTTGTACTCACCTCTCTGGGTTGAGGGCAGCAGTTGCTCAATTCTGGGCCAAATTGACAAGGGTGCAGAGGAACTTCTGCCCCACCCAGGGGCCACCAAGTCTACAACTGCTCTCCCAGAGGCTGCCTAGGCAGAGTGGTTGGCCCTTGGTGGGCTCTGGGAGAGTGGGGGTGGTGGGAAGGGTGCATGCCCTTCAGCCATACAACTGCAGAATTCCTTTGTCATACTAGCTGGACAGAGCAGTTGAGAGGCAGTGTCTATAGTAGTGGGAAGGGAGGAAGTGGGGGTCCCCAGAAGGGGAGACCCCAAGGAGACAGAAGCAGGCCCCCAGTCAAGGAGGCGGTAGCTGCTAGTGGGGGACCCTATTTGTAGGGGAATAGACTAGGAGCACAGGAAGGAAGAGAGAGGGAGGTGTAGTGCCTGAGAGGTGCCTCAGCTTGCAGGAAAGGAGAACATAGTCATAGGATCACTAGAGCAGCAGGAGATAGAAGGGAACTAGACATCGTCTTCTTGGGGGCAAATGACCTGGCAAGGGGCAGAGTAGAGGTAATGCAGAATAATTTCAGGGAACTGGGAAGGACCCTCAAGCAGATGGTATGAACGGTGGCTTTTGCTGAGGTTTTACCTTTGTACGGCCAGGGACAGGGAAGGGTGTTCAGCCCCAGGGCATTTAACAATTGGTCAAAGGCATGGTGCATGAAAGAGGGCTTCAGCTACACTGGAGACAGGGGGCTAACCTAGGAGGATATGTGCCTCTGTAGGGGAGATTGCCTGCATCCTTCCAGGAAGGGGACCTTAGTCCTTCATGAGAGGCTTAAATGTTAATTGAATGAGCATTTAAACTAGCTGGGGGAGGCTGTAGAACCAAAGGAGCAACAACTGCCATCCACAATGTAATGGAGCATCAAGGAGGGAGGGCCCAAGGGAAGTCAATTCCCCTAGGGTGTGGGTGCAAAAAGTCAGGGGTAGGGACAAGGCAGAGGAAAAGAGGCAATACATCAGGTTAGCAAGAATAAAGGAGTAAATAAGACAGGGAATTGACAAGGTAAAAAGGAAACAGTTGGGTCAGGCAGAGCTTCGGGACAGCACAGACAGGAAGAGGGGAACAGGGAAGCAGACAGGGAGGGCGTATCAATCAGTCAAGCAATCAATCAGTTAATCAAGTTTTATTGTTTGGCATCAAGCCATTACAATTCAGTACAAATAAATTCATACATAAAAACCATACAATAAATACTTTACAGTAATCTTAAAATAACCACATAGTGCACATTTGAACATTAGATATATTTTGGCTGTTGTATGTAAACACCAAAAAGTCAGAATTCTATCATGTGTACATCATTATTGATCCATTACAATAAAATGTACCTTAACTCCATGAGTTTACAAATGGACAGCAGACAAAAATCCTACCAATTTGTGTAATATAAAGACATCATTTGTGGAGAAGAAAAAAGGTAGAATTTGATTGGGGGGAGACCAAGACAACACACAACATCCCCTAACCAATATGTCCTGCCTTTTGTATATAAAGGGCAGGTTAGTAGGATATATGTTTTAAATCATCTTCCACATTATTCCCAAATTTACAGAAAATTTACAGAAATCATACCGGATCTTTTTTGTTTAAATTGAGTGTATTGAGCCAAATATATTTCTAATCTAAATTTAGTTATGAGTCTCCGTGACTTGGGATTAGTTAAATATATTTATTTTGGTATGGTTTCATCCCATGTATAATTTTCATCTGTTTGTACCATTTGAACAGTTTTAGTTCAGAGAGGTGTGTTAGATTATTAGCTATTTCTACATCTCTTAATCTAGGGGAGGGAGGGAGTAAGGTATACAGAGCCACATGCACCAATGCAAGGAGCCTGGGAAATACAATTCTGGACCTGGAGGTCATCATGGCAGAGGTTAGCCTGGATTTCATGGCACTGAGCACAATGACTAGGACATGGCCATGCCTGGCTACTCTCTGTTCAGGAGAAACAGGGCAGAGAGGAGGGAGGAGGGACTGCCTATATGTGAGGGATTTAATCAAGGCTGCACAGGTACAGGGTCACCCAGAGGGAAAGAAAGGGCCGGAGGTGCTGTGGGATGTCTTGAAGAGAGGCTCTGGTGCTTCTACCATACCAAGGTAATGTACAGACCTTCATCATAGGGAGAGGAATTGCATAAGGCACTTGGAGAAGCCATCATTAGAAAGACAAGTAAGGAGGAGTTACTGCTAGTTGATGAATTCAATCTGCCAGACATGGAGTGAAGTCTTCCAGTGGTGGCATCAGCAAGGAGACGGACAATGCTTGACTCCATGCAAGGGGCTGTTCTTGGGCAGCCAGCCAAAGAACCCACCAGGGATGGGGCAGCGCAGGACCTGGTGCTTACAAATGGGGACAGAATTATAGACATACAGTAGGCAGCTGCCTAGGTACCAGTGATCAGCTCACAGTGCAGTTTTACAGAAACACAGGAGCAGAGGCAAACCACATGAGGATGAGGGTGCTGGAAGTTAGGTGGGTGGAGTTTAAAGAAATGAGAGGCTGCCTCAGAAACTACCTCATAGGAGAGATTGCCAGGGAGGGGTAGAGGCACAGTGAGGAACAATAAGGGAGGTTATAACTGAGGCAACCAGCCTCTGCATGAAGGAAGTCAATAAAAGGACAAGAAAAACAAGCTGTTATGTTTCTTTAGGGAAGAAGTCATGGTGGTGAAGGAGAAAAGGGGGGCACTTAACAGGAGGTACATGGCAATACAGAGGAAGGAAGACAGGGAGGTATACCAAGTAAAACAGAGGGAAGCAGGTAAGGTACTGAGGAGAGCAAAGGCACAGACAGAGGAAATGATTGCCAAAGGGGTAGTCAAAGGGGATAATATTTTCTTCAGATGCATAAGTGAGAAGAGGAAAGCAAAGGGAGGGATAGTGAGGATTAGAAGGGCGGCAGGTAAGGCTGCACAGAAAATAACCAAGAAAAGGCTACCTTCCTGAACAGATACTTCTGCTCAGTATTCCCAGTGGAGGGAGGGGAAAAGGACCACCAGGAAATAGCAGGAACAAAGGGGGGGGGGCTGAAGTAAGGCAGACACAAGTCTATTTTCAAAAGAAAGAGTCATGAAGGGACTTGCAGCTTTAAAGGTGGACACGGCTATGGGATTGGACAGGATAACCCAATGTGGTAAAGGTACTTAGGGAGTTGCTAACTGCTCCACTGATGGCTTTATTTAACAGTTCACTGGAAACAGAATTCGTTCCAGAGGACTGAAGAAGAGCAGATGTAGTCCTTCTACATAAGAGCAGAAGCAGGGAGGAGGCTAGTAACTATACATCTATTAGTCTCACTTTGGTGGTGGGGAACTTGATGGAAACCCTTGTAATGGAAAGGCCGGTACAGTATCTTGAATTTAGTTGGATGCAAGACCACAGGCAGCATAGATTTACGGGGAGGGGGAGGTCATGCCAGATGAATCTGATAGATTTCATTGAATAGGTGACCATGGAAGTAGATCTGGGGAGGGCATTGGGCATGGCCTTTCTTGACATTAGCAAGGCTTTCAACAGGGTGCCACATAAGAGACTGAAAAAGAATTGAGCAACATAGGGGTGAGATCTAAAGTGGTGAATTGGGTAAGAAACTGGTTAAAGAGTACAGTGGGTAACAGAGGGTGGTGGTTAACAGCATGCCATCTAATGATGGGAGACTGACCAGCAGGGTGCCGAAGGGTCAGTACTGGGGCCGGTTATCTTCAATGTCTTCATAAGTGACATTGCAGAAGAACTGGAAGAGAGGGTACGATTTTGCAGATGACACCAAAATCTGTAATAGGGTGGATACTTGGTAGGGGGTGTAGAAAATGGGCAGGGATCTTGGGAAATTCAAGGAGTGGTCAAGGGCATAGCAGTTGGGGTTCAATGCCAAAAGTGCAAAAGGCATATGAACCCAGAAGAAGAGTATAGGATGGGGTAGTTACAGACAGTCACTAAGCAGGAAAGGGACCTTGGAGTTGTCAAAACTGATGACCTCAAAGTGGCAGGGCAGTGTGAAAAAGCAGTGGGTAGGGCTAGTGGGATTCTAGGGTACATATGGAGGGGTATCTAAAGCAGGAGTAGGAGGTAGTGTTGCCACTGTATCACTCACTGGTGAGATCCCACCTGGAATACACTGTCCAGTTTTGGAGGCCACACCTCAGAAAGGACACAGACAGTGTGGAGGCAGTCTGGGGTTGGGGGTGGGGTCAATTGAAATGTTTCAGGATTTGCACAAGAAGCCTTACAAGGAGAGACTGAGGAACCTCAACATGTACACCATGGAAGAGAGGAGAGTGAGGACATGATAGAGACCTACAAGTACCTCATAGGGGTGAACAGGGTGCAGGGTGGGAGTCTCTTTCAAATGAGAAAGAGCACCAAGACCAGGGGACATGCAATGAAGCTGGGGAGGAGGGTTAGGAGGGATGTGTGAAAGCCCTGCATAACTGAAAGGGTGGTAGACACCTAGAGCAGACTACCAGCAGAAGTGGTGGAGGCAAAAACAGTGGGTGGCTTCATACATTTATTTACCTATTTTATTTATTGAGGTCTAAGATTACAAAATACTTTTGAACCAGAGGTTCTTTTACAAAGGTTCCATGTCAAAACAGAGTTAGGTACAAGCATAATCAATAGAACAATATCAAAACTACACATTAGAAACAACTCAGAGAATAAAGGCAATGCAGACAGACAACTTAAGGCAGAGGAAGGCAACAAGGGAGTACCAATCACAGAAGGGGGAGGGTAATAACATAAGAGAACAAGGGGTAATGAACAGGGAAAATGGGGTCGGGCAAGATAAGGAAATGCAGCCATGACGGTGGCAATTGTCTGAGAAGTACCACAGGTAAGCAATTAAGTGCCAGTGGGGGGAAGAGGAGGGTAGAGGGTGGAAAGGTAGGGTGATGGGGGATTGAAGGTAGGGAAAGGGGTGGGGTAAGCAATTAAGTGCCAGTGGGGGAAACAGTGGGGTAGAGGTGCGTAGAGGGTGGAAAGGGTAGGGTGAGGGGGGATTCAAAGTAGGGCAAGGGGTGGGGAGGAGAGAGAAGAGGTGATGGAGGGGAACTCTAGGTAAATAGGAGAGTGGGAGGTACAAGTAGTGCTCGGGGAGGTAGAGGTAGAATAGGAAAGGTTGGCAAAGCAAAGGGTGAGAGGATGGGTGGGATGTGGGAGGTAGGCTAAGGACCTTACACCTAGCACAAGGGATATGGCATGTTAGCTGCTAGAATCAACACAAGGAAGGCAGCGCGTTAGCTGCTAGAAACAGGGCTGGGAGAGCGATGGCAGCAAGGTAGGCAAACAGTTTCCAAGAGGGTCATAAGGTGGGCAGATGGTCGATTATGCAGTTAAGAGTTGAGAGACAGCAGTAGGAGGTATTTAGGGTTACAAGGTGCCGTCACAATTTACTTTTAGAGGGGCCAATCTTCTGTTCAGATACAACCACAGCAGGGAGGCCATTAAGCCAGGTGGGCGCCCATGCCCTGAATGTGCGCTGGGCCTGTGAAGTACAACAGAAAAGGATTCTGTATGATGGCCTACTTGTACTGAGTGTGAGCCACAGGATTGGAGTTGGCATCACGAGGACCCTGGTGGCCAGGGGGGTAAGGCCAAGGCTAATCTTTTTTGCAAGAAGGCACGTCTGGTAGTGGAACTTGCCCCTAAGGTCAAGCCAGTTAGCCTGTTCATAGAGGTCGCACATGTGGGTACGTTTTCCAGCCCCAGAGACTAGTCTACAGCATTTGTTTAGTGCAATCCTTAGCCATTTTAGCATGGAGTCAGTAGCAGATGCATAAATTACTAATTCATAATCTATAATGGACAGTACAGAGCTGGAAATGGCTAAGCGCAGGGCCTCCGGGGTCAGGCAGTACCAGTGCCGGTAAAGGGTGCCAATCCAGGCAAGAACAGTCTTTGCAATGAGGTTGATATGAAGGTTGTATGTCAGATTACTGTCTAATGTAATCCCAAGATATTTAAAGTCATGAACATTCTCTAGGGATTGGGACTGCTTATTCAATATGGATAGGGAGGCAGATTTGTGTTTATTGTGGGGATCTGAGAACAGCATCACCTTCATTTTTTTATAATTCAACAGCAACTTCTGCTGTTCAAACCAGGATTCAAGTGAGTTGAAGTTGGACTGAATATCACTGTTTAGGGGGATAGGGTTGGTATGGGAAGAGAAAATTACAGCATCATCTGCATACAGGATCATCTTGTTGCTGCAGGCTTTAGGTAGGCTATTGATAAAAATGCTGAATAGTAGTGGTCTGAGAATGGACCCTTGTGGACCCCAGACCGCATGGGGTGACAGCAGGAGAGTGTGTCTCCTATTTTAACTTGTTGGAATCTACCCTCAAGGTAGCTTCCAAACTAGCAGGTGACTTTGGAGGAGAGAATCAGAGCAGCAAGGGAATGCAAAAGAAGCTGGTGATTGACAGTATCAAATGCCTTGGTCAGGTCGACGTACAGTAGATTGCACGGAGTAATTTTCCCTGGTCCAAGGTATTATGGATATGTTTGGAGACTTCCAGGAGAACAGTGGTAGTATTATGAGCTTTATGAAAACCATGCTGCTGGGGGCAATGAATATGGTAATTATCTGGGTATTCAGACAGCTGGTCATAGACTACGCGCTCCAGTGCCTTGGAAAGGGGTGGAAGAATTGATAATGGGCAGTAGTTAGAATGTTGAGATCCATCCCTGCTCTTGTGAACCGGTGTAATAATGTCCACTTTCCACCGGGAGGGCAACAGCCTAAGGGTTAATGAGAGGTTCATGAGCTTGGACAGGGGTAGCAGGACAGCCTCAAGTGAGAGGTTGAGGAGTTTTAAATCCAGGGAGTCACTATAGAACCTAGTCTTACTGAGTACCTTTTTCAGGTATTTCCTAGATTCTGCAAGTGACAGTTTTCTAAAGTAAAAGGGGGGATGGTGGAGGGTGGGATGTGAGGCGTAACTGATGGAGGAGTGAAATTGTTAAAGAAGTCAGGAAGGGGGGAGGATGTCATTTAGATCCATGAATGCGATATTGAAAGCATCTGCTATTTGTTTATGATCCTGAACTGTGATGCCATTCACCACGAGCATAGAAGGGGATATTTTGGCTGGCACACCTGTAAGGTTTTTAATGTCGGCCTGGAACTGTCGATTATCACCCCATGAGTTGGTGAGCTCAGTCTTGTAGTAATTCTGCTTGGCCCTATGAATCTCTGGTACAATGGTTTCTAGCTGCTCTGTAGAGCTGCAAGTCACATGGCTGACCAGTTTCCTGTGCCCTGCACCAGAGACTGTCCCTGTCTTTCATCATTTTCAAAAATGATGGCGTAATCCACAGGTTTATGGCACTTTGCAGTTTTCTTTTTCTAGGCGGGGCAAATGTGTCACAGGCAGTCTGAGTGGGATAGTCCTAGGGGAGTATTAGTAAACAGGCAAGGAGGGGGAGGGTCACCGGAGACCACTTAGGGTCTGCCAAGACAGATTAGGCAGTGAACATGGAGGCCGACTGGGTGGGCCAAATGGTTCTTTTCTGCCAACAAATGTGTTTCTACGTTTCAAGCTAAGGCTGAAATTAAAATTGCAGAATGCTCAGTATAAATTTAATTCAGTTGTATTCAGTATAAAAATCATTGAGCAGAGCTTATTTCCAATGGTGTCCTGTTAAGGCAAAACTTCTGATGACAAGTGAACATGTTACTGACATAAATATACCAAAGTTTCAAGTGCAAGGTAAGGCCCAATGCATGAGCTCCTCGTCCGTCTCTCAAACTGCAGATCAGGACCAGGGAGCACTTTTGGGGGGATGAAAGGGAGATGCAAGAGGGGGGATGGCTCCAGCTGCTGGCAGGGGGTATCAGATGCAAGGTTCAACAGGTGGTCAGGAGATTGATGCTTAGGAGCAAAATGCCTGTCCATATACCTGTAAACCTTTGGTCACTAAAATGAATGGACAGCACTCTAAATGATGGTCACTATGGGACACATCATCATGACACCTGAAGCTTCAAGCTCAAAACGCTGTGGTGTTTTGCTTAATGTTTAAGTTTGCTTTAGCATAATAGAATTTGTTTTTCAATTAAGATTTTTCTTCCGCAGAGTCAGCAAGCACCCTTTCTGCCCCAGTTTGTCCCGAATATGCCATATGATGGCTGCCATCTGGCAGGATGATCCATCATTGATTTCCCCATGGCGGGACCGGGAGGGGAAGTATCCCCCGGGTTCACATCCAGATCTGCCACATCTGGGTGTCAACACAGGCCAGTGAGTGAGCTGGGAGTCAGCTGTTTGCTCCTTTTCCCATTTTCTCTCCAGATAGGTGGGTTGTAGTTACAAAGTTGTGCATGCATACGGAGGCATTCATGCATCACACACCCTGCATCTGGTCACCCCACTGTATGGAGCACCTACTTTCCTACCACAATGCCTCACATGGTGGTAGTGTAGCAGCTGGGTGGCAGGTCCCCCTTCGGGATAGGAGAGCAGTCCCTCAAGCATTTGATCCCTTCCCCCAGCTGACCCCTGTGCAACCCAAGTCCACTCCTGAACTTGACTCACCAACGTGGTGCGGAGTAGCTGTTACACTGAGCCACTGGACTAGCTAGCATCATAGACTGTTAAGAATTTCTGTTTTTCAAGTCTGAGTTAACAGTTTCTCTGGGGCTGCAGCTTTTCATTGTGGGACAGGGAACTTTTGAGGGGTAAAATGAGTAACCGTTAACAGATATGCTAGTCCATTTTATTTTTGCATCCATATCTCTGTATTCACAAGGCCCCATGAACAGTGCAAGTGGGCCAGAAACACAGCCTCAGACAGTCTCAGGGTTACATACTTGGGGGGCATACCTGGGTCACTCTGCAACCCTCCCCAACCTGTGATTTGCACAGGTTTGCACTGTAAGTATATTGCAATTTGCAGTGGAGGAGTCAAACCCAGGCTTCAAATAAATATAGTATCTCCGTGCCGGCCCGGTGGTGCTGAGGGTTTTGGCACTGGATGCCACACTTCATGCCACACCGGCGACCCGTGTTCGGGAACAAGCACGGGCTGCTGGGGGACGGCAGGGGAGAAGAAGGATCAAGCATCTGATGGACTGCTCTCCTTCTCCGAGGAGGGGAGGCTCTCAGTATTGGTGCCCATTTGCCCTTGGGGGAGGCTAGGGCACAAGGCACTGTGCTGCAAGTAGCATGGAGCTAGGGGAAGACACTTGGAAGAGAGTTTGCATGGAAGTGTGAGTGCTCCACCTCCGTTAGCATCATTGCATGCCCTCGGCTCAGGGGAAGAAAATCTGCAAAAAAATAAAAATGCAGCCCCCCGCTATCGAGCCGGTTCTGGTGCCAACCCTCCGGTCATGACAGTTCCGCTTGGCGCCCCACTTGTGGGGCATCCTGAGTATGAGGGGTTGGTCACCAGAGCCTGGAGAGCCTGCTTGCGGGGCTAGTGGGTGTTTGGCCCAAAAATAATAATAAAAAAATATATATAGCATATCCTACAAAAGCCACGTGCACTGCTGCCACATGTGCCAAGTGCACAGCTGACACCATGCTGTACCACATGCACTGCCCAAAACCACACTGTGCCTTGTGTGCTGCCAGCTCTGCCATGTGCCACCTGTACTGCCAACACCACACAGTGCCACATACACTGACATCACTGCATTGCCATGTGCACTGGCGTCACTGTGTGGTGCCATGTGTACTGCCAACTCTGCACTGCACCATGTTCACTGCCACCACTGCACTGTCATGTGCACTGTTGACACTGCACTGTGCCATGTTCACAGGTTGATCTGGCACAAATACCCCCACCCACAAACACATGCTTTACAAGTGCAAGATGTGGAACCTTGCTAGAAACAATCTGCTTCCCAGAAAGCTGCCAATTCCCTGGGCAACTCCAAGTGCCCATCATTTGCAAATTCTCTTTCATTCAGCTTCATCTGAATGCATTCCTTCTTTATATTGTGTTTTTTTTTTGCATATGTTATGGTTGTGTCATCTCCACTTTCTTTTGTAATACCCTTCCCACTAGTGGTGCTGTTTTTGCAAGCACCATACTGTGAGTGTTTTTACTTTAAAGTGCTGCCACATTGCACTCTGCAGGTGAGCCATGCACTGTTCCATCTCACTTACAGTGTACATCTTTTGTGGTGCCTTTGTTGCCTTCCTTGCATTTCCTCTTTCCAGATAGTACCAGTTTTGAGGATCTACAACTGTTTTTTTGCACACCAGGGCTACACTTGGCAGTTCTGTGCTGGGGAGGGAGGAGAACATCTCCACTAGGAGCTGGAGTAGGGGTCACAAGGCAACCTGTGGGGCTGTATTCCAGTGTTGATTGCAGCTGTATCCTTGCTCACAGTTTTACAGCTGGGAGATCAGGTGACATGCCCATGGTCTTTTCTTGAGCCAGAGACTGTGGTAGGATTTAAACCTGGGATCACCTGGTTCCTGCATGTAATATCTATTCTTGTCTTGTAGCTACTGTACCTCTCTGGAACTCTGTCTCTATTCTTGGTTTTATTTTTTCCTTATACTAACTCTTTTTCCCTCTGGTTTTACAGGTCTGACAGGACGCTAACTCTAGTCTGACACAGACCACTGCATATTAGTTAAGCATTGTCATATGTTTAACCTTCCCTAGTGGTCCAGTTTTGTTCCTAAAGAACTATAGATCCTTTGTGACTCCACAGATATTCTTCTTTTACAGGTATGACCAGACATCATCTCACTGTCCCAATCCCAGTCTCTCCAGGACTCCAGTGAGAGATCTCTTATCTATGCAAGGTACAGTGGGTAAGCTGTAATGGTGCAGTTACAGCTCTGCCTTGCCTGTGCCCTGCACCCTTTGTATTGACTATCTCCATGTCTCCTTGAATATCCATATGCCCCTTTTGCATTGCCCATCCCTGTTGCCTTGTTTGCTTTGCCTTTTGCCTTTACCCCCTTTGCATTGCCTATCTTTGTAGCTCTCATACATTGCCTATCCTTTTATCTCCTTTGCATGCCTTCCTGTTCCTTCCTGTAACTCCCCCATGCAGTGTATATTCCCATATCCACACTTGCATTGCCTGACAGTCTAGTCCTCTAGTATTATATGTCCCACTGACCCTCCCACATTGCTGTGCCCTCGGCTCTGCTTGGTTTGTGCTGGACTTCTGTGTTTTGTGTTCTCCTGCTTTGGTTTGTATTGCCTTGCCTCTGGTTGCTCCATGCTTTCTTGAGTGCCTGTTTCCTTCCTGCTCCTGTACTTGTGTTTGTCTTGTTTGTTTCTTTTGGGTTTTCTATTTTTCTAGTGCCCTGTGCATCATTGTTTATTTGTGCTTTAGGCTACATATTGTTGTTTCCTTGCCTTCAGTCCTACCTGCTGTCTTCAGTGCTTTCCAACCTAATTGTTTGCACCTGGTTCAGGATTCACCCTGACACTCCTTGTTGCTCTATGTGTGCTCACAGCTCTGCTCTTACTCCACTCAGTGATAGCTCCATTCATTCAGTACTAGAGTTCAGTGTGCTCTGCTCAATTTATTCAGCATTTGCTCAGCCAGGCCCACCTGTTGCATTGCTCTATTGAAACTTTCAGCTATTACACCGGCTGCCTGGTCTCAGCTCCAGCTGCAGGCATTTTGGCAGTTTCTGAAATTAACTATTTTGAACCTTTCAGTCATTAATTTGCTTCCCCTGTTGACATTACTCTGGCAGCTTGATATCCTATGGCTTTGTCCATAACTAGGACTTTGCCAGTAAATACGCCTCTTTTGGGGGTTCCTACCCTAGCACTACAGTTGCTGTTGGTCTCATGATGCTCAGCTTGTGGATTCCTATTATTCCCATGGAGGGGGACTGCAGTGTCACTGTGGGGCATAGTGGCTCCAATTAGCAGGAGCATGCTTATGTAAACTATATGATTTTTCCCTGCTCCTTTGCCTACATGACTTTTTAGCTATCCGTGCATAAATGTCTTTGCCTTCATGGCTTTCAGTTATTATGCTTCAATACATTTACCTTGCAGCCTACTGGCTTCAGATATTCATTGCATTTCATTGTGCATTGCAAATACTTATTGCCTGTGAAAGTGCCCTACTGTAATAACCAATACTTAATGCCTTGCATTAACCTAGATCTGCCTGAATGGCATTCATATGAATCACTATTCATGCTATCACACAAATTCACTATTCATGCTGAAACTGTACCGTCCAATGCCTTATGTAAACTATGATTTACTCCCTCATGGAACTGGTTGGCTAAGTATATATGTAATTCAGTTAATCTCATATGCAGCGCATTATGCTTACCTATGCTGCCACCCATTTTATTGCTGTGGCAAATGCCGTTGCAAATCTGTTATGTTTCCTATTTGCTAAGCCTCACTGATTAATTTCTGCTAAACCTCCTTGATTCAATCACTGGCATCACAACCTCTCACTGCCTAAACATCTACCTTCTATGTCACCATCAATTTGGCTCCATAATGGATTTGGTTGGCTTGTTTTCCACTGGTTACTAATATTACAAAAATGTAAATCATTGCTCATACTATAGCCTTCCACCTCACCCAGGCCTTGCCTTGGTAGTTCTCATGGTTGCAGAGCTCACTCACAACCTTTCCATTTCATGGTTGTAGAGTTTGCTCGCAGCCTTTCAATCATGTGGTTGCAGAGTTCATTTGCACAGTTTCAAGGCCAGCCAGACCCCTCCTAGTCAAAGAACTCAAAGCTGAATCATGCTCTCATTCCTAAATTGGAGGCATGCCAACTAAGTCCATTACCTTTTTGGCTCAGGGCTCACCCTGTAAGCCGACAGTCTCACTCTGCACTCGTGAAGTCCGCATCTTGGGCATGTGAACCTCAGGGTGGGGTACTTCTTATCCGACCCACAGTGGGATTGTCCTTGTTCCAGATGGAGTTTTACTGTGCAGTTTCATATGGTGCATCTCTTGATGCAAAATGTAAGATTTCAGCTGCCAAGGGGTCGGGCCCTTCCAGCCTAAGAGGGGTCCTTTGGCCATGGCTTTGCCATGGTACCTTTGAAAGCTGTTGTCCCCCATAATAACAACTCTGGTTCACCCAGTTTGTGTTAGTCAGTAGGCCAGGTGAGTGCCTCAGCAGTTGTTGCTCTCCTTCTCCTCCTCCCACCTTAGGGGTCCACTTTCAGAGTACCTGTTGCTGCAGAGACCTCTCGCAGCCCCTGATGGTGTTTGTGTTACAGCGATCATGACAGCTGGCCACCAAATTGGAATATCCTCCACTTTGATTGGGTTTCTAAATTGCAGCAGCAGAACCATCACTAAATAAATAATTCCTAGCCTAGGGGGAAGGTGACCTAGACCTTGGATCCCCAGAGGTTTCCTCCTTTTAAAAGTTTTTTTTCCCTCTCTTCTGTGCCAAAGGTCATAATATGTGGTTAGTTGTTTATAGTATATTCCCTAGTTTCCTTAGGTAGGTTCCTCTGTTGGATGGAAATGGATGGTAGCCCTGCTCACTGTTCCCTCTCTCCTTAGGAAGCCCCCAATCTCATCAGTGCAATCCATTCAACAGTGCAATCCTGACAACCTGTGCATCTCATTTGTGTTTCATCAAGCTGTCTCATTGCTGTCCATCAGATTCTCAACCTCATAGTGAATGTTTATTACTCAATGTTCTTTTTGAAGCTCATACCTAAGGTATCTTTAGCAAAGAGAATCTTTCCCATGGCACCTCTTCGAGGATTCCTTGCCTTTGGCACCCCTACATGGTGGTAATTCCCCATGGAATAGAGTGCGAATGACCAACAGTTATGACAGCTACACAAGCAGAACACTGCTCTGGTTGAGTAAGCCCACTGAATTGAAAGGCTATGCCTTTAGTTCAGTGGGTGAGCAACCAGCCACACCCCCTTCTTGAGCTATATAAGCAGTTCCTTCCAGTCTCCTTCTAAAGCATTTTTTCTTTGCCCCACCATCCTCCCCTCCTTCTCCAGTGGTGCACCTCTTTCCTCGGAGGGCTGCTTCCTAAAGTACGTTTATCAAAGGGAATCTTTTCCATGGCATCTCAAGGGGTGGAACTCTCTTCAAGGGTTCCTTGCCTTTAGTACCCCTACAGATTTGTAATTCCCTGTGGAATGGAGAGTACGACTGGCCAACAGTTATCACAGTTGCACAAGCATAAGACTGCTCTGGTTGCATAAGCCCATTGAAGGAAAATTACATTTATTTTATAGTACCTACCATTGCAGCTATGATGACAGTGAGAGTGGGCTAGTACTGGGGGGGTGGGGTAAGCTGCAAAGAGGGTGGTCTGCTGCAGGGGGAAGACTTGTCCGGGGTAATCCAACTGCATGAGGGTGAAGAAGAAGAAGAAGAATCAGCAAGTATATAGCACTTTTCATACACAATGTGTCCCAAAGTGCTTTACAAGCAATGCTAGGCTGGTAGTGAAGTGACTGAATGTGTAATGGCAGTCTTATCGCACATCAACACCCACACACAGCCCAAACAATTGCATGAATCAGTTTTGGAGGTGGAGGTAAGGTGGGACCGGGGGAGGGTAGGTCCAGACGCAGGGAGGGTGGTCAGCTGTTGGCCAGGGAGGAGAATGGCCTGGGAGTGGGAATGTGGGTTCAGATGCAGAGAGGCAGGTCAGATAGGAGAGGTGGTCCAGGCAGTGAGGGTGGTCTGCTGAGGTGAAGACGTAGCTATGGTTGCTGAGAGGGCTATCAGCTGGTGAGGGAGCCAGTTCAGAGTTTTTGAGGGTTGTCCAACTGCATGGAGGTTGGTCAGCAGAGAGGGGAGCCTTGTCTGGGGCCTGGAATGTTTTCTAGCCCAACCCCACCAAAGTTCTTGCAGCTACGTAGCTACTGATCCCCATTAGCCTTTGCATTAGGATCCTGAATCCCTGCTCCCCCACCGTGAAGCTGTGATGCCCACCCCCCATCATAGCCTCAGGCTTCCATGACTCCCATAGCCCATGCCCATCCTGCCCCATGAAATGGGTGGCAATCTCCTGTAGTTTCTGGTTAACTAAAGGATTTGCTAACCTGAACTGGTACTTCTCCCTGAAGATAGCTGCACTTCTGTAGTACAGTGAATTCTACTTATACTGTGGATTATACTATGGATTGTTGGAGCTAATAGGCACTAGCCCATGACTGCTCTGTCACATTAGAAATAACTAAGTACTACACCATTGATAGTGTGTCTGTCTATTCCATTTTTATGTTGGCTTGTGCATGCGCAAGCAACATCTTGTAGTAGTAGCACTTTCAGAGGTGTGTCAGTGTTGTGGCCAATGCAGGGGACACTTTAGTGGGTGTGTCCCTCAGCCACCAATCAGGGAGCCTGCAGGCAATTACAGCAGTTTCAAAGAGAGCCATGGAGTTGAAAGAAATCTGCCGCTCCAATGAGGTGCAGTTTCCTCATTGGAGTCTCAGATGACAAGGCTCCATTACGTGCCTTTCCTGGTGAGATATCCCAATAAATATGGTGACTCCTGCCACCCACCACACAATGCCCACAAAGTTGACATCAGGGATGCCCAGTCCCCCCATGTTGGCATGTCTCCCCAGTTAAATTTTTTTTGTCAATGGGGGTGCCCAGTCCCCGATGCTGTCATGTTCCCACCCCCCATACACATACTTTCTTTGCCGACGGGGTGCCCAATCCTCTTTGGCATCATGTCCCCCCCTCAAACTTGTGGCACACTGGGAGCCCACCCCAATGTGCCCCAATCATTTGTTTTACCTGTAAATAAAGAAAACCTTCCCCCAAAGTCCATTTTTTACCTGCAAAAAAAAAAGGTGCCTCATTGTCCCGCTGCGCTGTTCCCCCAACCTGCACCCACCCTCTGCGCACCCCACCTCTCCTGTACCCCCCTCACCCCATGCATACCTCTGGAAGGCTGGCAATGTGATCTTCTGTGGAGCAGGAACATGTCTGAACTCTTCAAAAGCCGACTGGGAACTGAACAAAATGTGGTTAGCTTTATAATGGCAGGCAAGAGAGGTTTCAACTTAGGTGCAGATCTCAGCCATTTTTGGGAATTTTGGTACCAGATTTTCAAGATGGGTTTCTTGGGACCCTGTCTCATGAACACATGCACTGTCATCTTGTTACTCAGTCCTGAAAGGTGATTTCATGGTCACTGTGCAGAATCACCTTTTGGGACTGATTAACAAAACAACAGTGCCACTGTTCATGAGGTGGGGTCCCAAAAAGCCCATGTTACAAATCTGGTGAACAAATCCCCCCAAATGACTGCATTACAAGCATGCATTGTACAGTTTCAAAGCACACTTTTAACTTCGACAGTTTTTAATATTTTCACTCCAGATTTTCAACACTGCCATTTTTCACACCTCCTTATGAACAGTACAGCTGTCATTTTTCACATCTTGCCCGAAATGTGTTATCACACCTGTGGTGCACAATGGCACAGGCGCTGTGGAAAATCAACTTTTGGGACAGATTAACAAAATCACAGTGCTGTTGTTCATGAGGGGAGGTGCCAAAATGCCTATGTTGAAAATGTGGTTAAAAAAAAATCCCAAAATAAGTGTGTTACCTCAGTGACAATCGAACAGTATGGTTCATGTTAAACACAGCAGTAGAATCAAGCCATACAAAGGTAAAGGTACTGGACTTCAGGAAGGCTGACTTTGCCAAAATGGGGGCGTGCCTAAGGAATACACTAGCAAATGGGTAGGAAGGAGGGGTGGAAGAACAGTGGGAAATAATCAAAACTGCCATCACAGAGGCAACAAGCCTTTGTGTGAAGCAAATAAACAAAAGAAAATGAAGTAAGAGACCACTATGGTTCTCAAAGAAGGTGGCAGGGAAGATTAGGGGGAGACAAAGAAAGCATTCAGGAAGTACAAGGAATCACAGAAGGAGCAGGACAGAGAATTGTATCAGTTGAAGCAAAAGGAAGCAGGGAAGGCAGTCAGAACAGCAAAGGCCCAAACCGAGGAAAAGATAGCTAACTCAGTTAAGAAGGGGGATAAAACCTTTTATATGTACATCAGGGAGTGAAGGAAGACCAAGGGAGGGATAGTGAGGCTTAATAAAGGGAGGGGGGTGGGCAGAGGGTGACTGTGAAAAGACAGAGATACTAAACAAATATTTTTGCTCAGTATTCACAAATGAAGAGTGGGAGGTACCTAAACCAAACAGTAGAAACACTCTGGATATGGGGGTTGATACCAGCCCATTCACAGAAGAAAGGGTCCTGAAAGAACTCTTAAAACTGAAAGTGGACAAAGCAATGGGGCCTGATGGGATTTATCCCAGAATTCTAAAAGAACTAAGGGTAGAACTAGTGACACCACTGACTACCCTCTTTAACAAATGATGGGAGGATGGGGTGGTACCTGAGGACGGGAGGAGGACAGATGTTATTCCACTTCACAAAAGTGGGTGCAGGGCAGAAGCAGGAAACTACAGACCTGTTAGTTTAACCTCAGTGATTGGGAAAATGATGGAATCACTTCTGAAGGAAATAATTGTTTATTACCTAGAGGCCAGAGGGGCACAGAACCCAAGGCAGCATGGATTCACAGCAGGAAGGTCATGTCAGATGAATCTAATAGATTTATTTGACTGGGTGACCAAAGTAGTAGATCAGGGAGGGGCTGTGGACATGGCCTACCTAGATTTTAGCAAAGAATTTGACACAGTCCCACACAAAAGATTAATCTACAAGTTGGCCAGCCTGGGAGTGGGTCCCAAGATGGTAGTCTGGGTAAAGAATTGGCTGGAGAACAGGACACAGAGGGTAATAGTAAACAGAGTCTACTCTGAAGAAAGGGGGGTTACTAGTGGGGTACCGCAGGGTTCAGTACAAGGACCGGTCCTTTTTAATGCTTTATAAGCAACATTGCAGAGGGACTGGAAGGAAAAGAATGTCTCTTTGCAGATGACACAAAGATCTGCAACAGAGTTGATACAAAAGGTGAGGTGGAAAGGATGAGAAGGGACTTGGCAAGGTTGGAGGAATGACCAAATGTATGGCAGCTTAGATTCAGTGCTAAGAAGTAAAAAAAAATGCACCTGGGAAACAAAAACCCAGGAGAAGAGTACACAATGGGGGGTGAGATACTGACAACAACAAAAATGGAAAGGGACCTGGGGATAGTCATATCAGATGACCTAAAGGTGGACAAGCAATGTGAGAAGGCAATAAGGAGGGCTGGGGGATACTGGGATGCATAAGGAGTGGCATCACCAGTAGAAAACAGGAAGTTGTTATCTCTTTCTCTACAGAGAGCTGGTGAGACCCCATCTGGAGTACTGCGTGCAGTTCTGGAGACCCAGTCTCCGCAAAGACATAGACAGGATGGCGGCAGTCCAGAGGAGGGCAACTAAAATGGTGCAGGGTCTGCACCAGAAGACATCTAAAGAGAGACTTAAGGAGCTTAATATGTATAGTCTTGAGGAAAGAAGGGAGAGGGGGGACATGATAGAAACTTTCAAGTACCTCAAGGGAATCAACAAAGTACAAGAGGGTAGCATCTTTCAGAAAAAGAGGTGTGCAAGAACAAGGGGGCACAATTTGAAGACAGAGGAGGGATGGCTCAGAGGTAATGTGAGGAAGTATTTTTTCACAGAGAGGGTTGTGGATGCATGGAACAGCCTTCCTGAGGAGGTGGTGAGTCAAAATCAGTGGTGGAATTCAAGAATGCATGGGACAGTCATAAGGCACTTCTAGGGGTTGGGGGTAGGAAGAAGTAGGCTGTTTGTTAACTAGGATCTGCAGCTTATCCATTAGGTAGGGAAATGGGCAGACTGGGTGGGCTAAGCAGTCCTTATCTGCCATCAAATTCTATGTTTCTATGTTCTGTGTTACGGGCGTGCATTGCGCAATTTCTACACATGCTCGTGACTTCACCAATTTTTCATATTTTCACTTCAGATTTTCAACATTGCCATTTATTTGCACCACCTCATGAACAGTACAGTTGCATTTTTCACATCCTGCCCGAAATGTGTTTTTGCACCTGTGACGCCAAATGGCGCAGTC
This sequence comes from Neoceratodus forsteri, assembly GCA_016271365.2. Taxonomy (NCBI): domain Eukaryota; kingdom Metazoa; phylum Chordata; order Ceratodontiformes; family Ceratodontidae; genus Neoceratodus; species Neoceratodus forsteri. The sequence continues at coordinate 561,581,364 of CM028132.1, forward strand.
GCTGTGCAAAATCACCTTTTGGCTAACAAACTGATATTGCCACTGTTCATGAGGTGGGGTCACAAAAAGCTTGTGTTGAAAATCTGGAGCGAAAATACCAACAAATGCCCAGGGCGTTAGGGTTTCGAGCATTAACACCCCGCCCTGTAGAGACTGACAGGCATCAGGGGTGTGACTTGGGATCGTCGGCTGTAATGCTCACGCCATTCCACCCTCAGCCCATCCTGCAGCCAGGGACAGGCATTGAGGTGTGCCTTGGAGTCTTCAGCCCCAAAGTTCACCCCATTCTTCTATACTGCACCCATCTCAGTGTATTTCCTTATGGAATGGGGTGAGCATATGGCCCGAAGACACCAAGGCACAGTGCAACACTTGTCAGTGTCTGCAGGGTAGGGTGAGGTGAAATGGCATGAGCGTTATGGCTGACTACCCAAAGGCGCACCTCAGAAATAAGGACACACTGAGTTGTGTCAAGGATAATATTCTTTATTGTTAAAAAATCATAGTAGCGGCAACAAGATGAAGGGACTGCCCCATCACAGCTAAACATTTTTGTGCCACTTTATGTGCTTTTTTAAAGCTGACAGGTGCAAGTAAGATATGCATTTAGAAAGGCTCCTGTTTAAAGATACAGTGTCAGGAGCTTACTTACAAATTGCTCATGTGGTAAATAGCCCAATAATCAAATTGCACCCTTGCACCCAGGCCAATTAATACAATACAAAAATAATAACTAAAGTAGATAGGAAGTCTAGAACTCTAGAGCATATAAACACACAATACATTTTTTATTTATTTATCGAGTCTAGGATCACAAATACCTTTGAGCCAAAGCTCTTTTACAAAGGTTCCATGTCAGAGAAATACAAATTATGGGGAACATCAAGACAGACATTACAACAATGTGGACATTGCAAACAGAGTACAGATTAGTACAATTCAAAGGTAGCATTGTAAGCAAGGCAGCCAGTGGCATTTTCAGAGAAAATAGGCAACAGATAAGAAGTGCCAGAGTCATGGGGGAGAAGGAGTGTAGGTAGGGTGGGAGAGGGTGAAAAGTGCAGCATTGGGCATACCAAGATGTGAGGGTAGAATCCAGTGGGGGGCACTAGAGCAGGCAGGGAAGTGGAGAAACAAGGTTAAGTTGGGCAGTCACAAGAACTGTCGGTAGTGAGATAGTCCCGGATACATATATAAATATAACTAATGCATATACTGTAAACTACATGCAAAGTACTTCAGTAATTTCATCTTTTCTTTAAAAAAGGGGTTAATTGAAAGTAATCACTAAGCCTTGGGAACTCATAGGACTTAAATTTAAACTGCCAGACAGTCTCTCGTTGTAATAAAAAGTTTCTAAATCGCCATCTCTAATGTTGCCATAAATTCTCTCTACGCCTTGAAATAACAAGCATTTGTCAATGCCGAATGTTTGCTTGCTGGCATTGGGATTGGTAGTGTAGGAGTTAGACAGCTGCATAATAGGAATGGCAGTGAAGTATTGAACTGAAGCCAACCCTGCCACCACCCTGCAGATACGGACAGGCATTGGGGTGTGCCTTTGGGTCATCAGGCATAATGGCCACGCCATTTCACCACACCCCACCCTGCAGACACTGACAAGTGTCACGGTGTGTGGGATCTTTGGCCCTTATGCACACCCATTCCATTAGGAAGTACAGTGAGATGGGTGCGGAGAGAGAATGGGGTGAACTTTAGGGCCAAAGAGTCCAAGGCATACCTCGATGCCTCTCAGTGACTGCAGGGTGTGGAATGGTATGAGATCACAGGCAAGAATCCCAAGTCACACCCCTGATGCCTGTCATTCTCTATAGGGTCGGGCGTTATAGTTGAAAAGCCTAATACCTCAGGCATTCGTTGGTATTTTCACTCCAAATTTTCAACATGTTTGTTTTGTGACCCCACCTCATGAACAGGGGGAATATCAGTTTGTTAGCCGAAAGCTGCTTATGCACAGTGACTACGGCATTTAGCACCACAGGTGCAAAAATATTCCGAACAGGATGTAAAAAATGACAGCTGTACTCTTTCATGGGGAGGTGTAAAAAATGGCTATGTTGCAAATGTGTAGTAAAAATATTAAAAAAATGGTGAAGTCACCAGCGTACATAGAAACTGTGCAACGCACACCCGTAATATAATTAGGTTGGGGATTTCTTACAGCAGATTGTCAACTCAGGCATTTTGGTGCCTCCGATCATGAACAGTGTCACTGTGATTTTCTTTATCTGTGCCGAACAATGATTTCCCATAACTAATGCATCTCTGCACTGAAAGTGTGAAAACACACTTCGCCATGTTAGAAAATGGCAGCTGTACTGCTCATAAGGAAGTGTGGAAAAATGCCACTGGTGAAAATCTGGACTGAAAATATTACAAAGTCATGAACTAACGAGGGTGCGTGGAAACTGTGCAATGCTCACTCGTAACACAGTCATTTTATGGACTTTTGTCACCAAATTTTCAACACAGCCATTTTAAGACCTCTGCTCATGAACAGTGTAACTATGATTTTCTTAATCTGTACTAAACATTGCTTTCGCACACCAACAGCACCATTGTGCGCTACATGTGCGAAAACACATTTTGGGCGACCTATGAAAAATTGCAGCTGTACTGTTCATAAGGAAGTTTAATAAAATGGACATGTTGAAAATCTGGAGTGAAAATATTAAATTTGCAAACTTACGAGCATACATAGGAACTGTGCAACGCACGCTCGTAAAAGTCATTTTTAGGAATTTTTTCACCAAATTCTCAACATAGCCATTTTAAGACCTCTGCTCATGAACAGTGTCACTGTGATTTTCTTAATTTGTCCTGTACATTGATTTCACGACAATCGACTCGTGCCATTGTGCGCCATATGGGCGGAAACACATTTTGGGTGAGATGTGAAAATGACAGCTGTACTACTCATAAGAAGGTGTGGTACAATGGCAATGTTGAAAATCTGGAGTGAAAATATTGAAAATTTGTGAACTAACGAGCGCGTAGGAACTGTACAACGCACACTCGTAAAACAGTCATTTTTAGGACTTTTTTCACCAAATTTTCAATATAGCTATTTTAAGACATCTACTCATGAACAGTGTCACTGTGATTTTTAATTTGTCCCGTACATTGATTTCGCACACCGACTGTGCCATTGTGCGCTACATGGGCGGAAACACATTTTGGGTGAGATGTGAAAAATGACAGCTGTACTACTCATAAGAAGTGTGGTAAATAGCAATGTTGAAAATCTGGAGTGAAAATATTAAAATTTCAGCAACCTACGAGCCCGCGTGAACCGCGCAACGACGCTCGTAAAACAGTCATTTTTGGGAATTTTGGCACCAAATTTTCAACATGGGGTTTTTGAGACCCCTTCTCATGATTGATGTCACTGTCATGGTGTTATTCAGGTCTGAAGGGTGATTTCGCAGTCACTGCATCGAAATCACCCTTCGGGCCCGAATAACGCCATGACAGTGACATCAATCATGAGAAGGGGTCCCAAAAACCCCATGTTGAAAATTTGGTGCAAAAATTCAAAAAAATGCCTGAGATATGCAATAAAGTTGAAACCTCCTATCTAGCCCATTATACAGCTTACCGGCATTTCCTCAGTTCGCGGTCGCCTTTGAAGAGTGCAGACGTGTTCCCGGTCCACTGAAGATCGCTGCGCCGAGGTCCGAGGTAAGTATGGGGTGAGGGGGAGTGGGAGGCTGGGTGTGCAGTGGGTGGGTGCGGGTTGTGGGAGGCGGGGATACTCACCATGGGACCGTTTTTTCTTCACAGGTGAAAAAAAAAAGCGGACGACGTGATTTGCCACGCTGGGGTGGGCTCCCAGCATGGCACAAGGATGTTGGGGTGGCCGCTCAGCCGATGGGGGATTGGGCACCCTGTCGGGCTTCATGTAATGCTTGCCACGCTGGGGGCTCTCAGCGTGGCACTACTACTGGGAGGACAGTGCAGCTGACGGGGATTGGGCACCCTGTCGGCTATATGATTAGTTGCCACGCTGGGTGGGCACTCAGCATGGCATTTTGTCAGCGTTTGGGGAGGCAGAGGAGCATGGCACAGCCGGCGGTTGGGCACCCGTCGGCTATACGAACGTGCGTGCGGGCGCGCATGCCTGCGGGGTTCTGTGGGGGAGCCGCGTGAGCAGCCTTATCTTATCGCTGCTCACTCAAGCGTAGCTCCCCCTTTCAACTGTATGCCACTGCATTTTGGAGCATGTCATAGACAGCTCCAAAATGCATTGGCTTACAGGGGCCGCGCCTGCCAGCACACTGACTGAATTGAAGGAGGAGGTGACACACCTCCAAAATCTCCGATGATGGCACTATGTTTCTTGCACATGCGTGCAAGCAAACATAAAAAATGATGATCCTTTCCTTTCCTTTCCTCTGACAATGTTGTGCTAAGGTTCTAACCCCATCAAGTTTCTGAATACTCCTTATATGTTCACCTATGCATTCTTCTAATTTTCTCTTGGTCTTACCTATGTAAAAAGCAAGGCATTTTTTACAAGTTGCCAGGTAAACAACATATTCTGTATTGCATGTTATAAAATGCAAAATACAGTATTCCTCATTAGACACAGGATGCGTGAAGATTTTGTCAACTATAATGCATTTACAAAATGTAAAATGTCCACATTTGTGGATACCTGTTGACAAATGTTTATATTTATTTCAATCTCATTGCCCTTCCCAATAAGTACTTTGAACTAAATGATCTTGTAAGTTTTGTCCTCATTTATAAACCATCCTTGGGTTATTTTCCGTAACCTTATTCAACTTCCTTTCTGTATTCAGCAATGACTAATTCTTTTGAATGATGGAATTAACTAAGTGCACTTGTGAGCTAAAAGTTGTGATAAAATTCGTCGTTCTATTAATTTCAATTGTCCTGTTTTTATTTTTATTCCTATTTTCATCATTTGTTGATAAAAGTAACTTTCTAGAACAGGTCTCTACTTTTTCTCTTGCCTTCATAACAACATCCGGGTCTTATAACCACTATTTAAAAATCTATTTGTAGGAATCTCTGCTTATGTAACATAATCACTTTCCCTGCTACAACTGTGTTTTACCCGTATGAATTGTCCTACCAGTATATTATTCTTTATATGTGCAGGATGGCAACTGTCATAATGTAATAATGAATTTTTGTCAGTACTCTTTCTGTATAAGTCTGTAACTAGTTCCCCTTTAGGTGTTTTAATGATCATAAGGTCAAGAGAGTTAATGAAGCATTGATCGTATGTAACGCTGAATCTCAAATTCTGATTGGTTGATTTCAAAAATGTAATGAATTCTTTTAATTCTGCTTCAGATCCCTTAAAATAAAAATAAATCATCAATAAAACATTTGTAAAAATCAGTCTTATCCAAAAAGGGATTAGATTCACTATAGATTCTATCCTGCACCCATTGAGACATATACAAGATTGCATAATTCAGAACTATGGCTGCCCCCATGGTGGTAACCTGTCTCTGTAAATACATATGGTCTTTAAACAAAAAACAGTTACAAGTGAATACTTTTTCCATAAGTAAAAGGTAAAAATTCAATAAATGCTGGTGCATACGTAAGCAATAATACCCAACAGGGTGGGCAGTATTACGGAATACCGGACCGTCCAGGGGTGTAATGAGGCTAAAATGTGTTGTGACACAAAGATTTGCACATTGCCTACAAACCATCTGTGTGGGGAATGTTTGTATATAAAGACTGTACATCCACTGTGACTAAATACTATTCCGATTCCACACAGATGTCTCCCAAAAGATTTAATAAGTGGATCATATCCCTAAGGTATGATCTAGTTAGCTGTGCTGCACCCTTAATAGATCCATCAATGAACTTAGCTAATGGTTCAGTAACCAAGCCAATACTGGCTGCTATATTTTTTTTTTTTTATCGCATCTCTATTTCTCCTTGTCCAGTACGGCCCCCATCTGACCGACTCCCCCAGCTCCGTCCCCTGGAATTACCTCCAGAGCCTCAGCCCTCTGCGCCACTGGGCCGGCTCTAATACTGGCTATTATAGAGCAAGCTGAAGGGTTGTTCAAGCTTTCATGTGTTTTAGGAAGTCCATATAGGACTGATCGTATTGGGTGGTCCACGCTCAAAAAATCATGTACGTCTCTCATTATTATATTTTTCAGTAGGGCTTCATTAATCAAAATATCAGTTTTGTTTTTAAAGGAATCAGTTGGATCTTTGTTTAATAGTATATAGAAATTAATATTCAATAGTTGATTTAGCATTTCTTTTCCATAATCTGAACTACCCCATTCAACTATTGACCCCCCATCTGATGGTTTAATAATAATAAAGTTAATATTTTTTCAACCTCTTTGTTACAGCCTTTTCACTAATCTTGCAATTGTAATATCCTGCTGTCTCTAAAAGGTTAAACATATTTTCTAAATCTTGCATACATGTTTTTTCAAACAATGAAACAGTCACATGGGGGAAGGGGACAAAAGTAGATATAGGTTTAAACATTTCCATTACTTCATTTTATTCATTTATTTCATTGGAATCACTTTGAGAACCAGAGCCCATAATGGTGCTGTCTCAGCCCTCCTCCTGAAAAATGAATGTGCTTGGATGCAATTTTTGAGTAAATTTGTGCAAATCTAAAAGTGTCTCAATTTCATCAATTCTTTCTGTTGGAATAAAGATTGAACCTTTTTGTAAAACTTGATATTCGTCTTCCTGTAAACAGTAGTTCGGAATATTAATGACAATCTTGTTCTGGTCATTCAAACACCATGAAGTCTTGCTTATATTAGGACCTTTGCAGTATGCCCCTGGCTTTTGACTGCCCCGGAGATGAAATAGTTAACTCCAGAGAAATCTGGAGTTCCACAGCGCGAGGGCGCTTATTGAAAGCTCTATCTGGGTTGTTTGAACCCAAACTGTCAGATTCTTTACTCCGCTTCACTGAACAGACGCTCCGGAGACCAGCTCCTTCATTTTCGGTTCGTTTGCGGTTTAAAGTGTTTAAAATTACCGCGTTTTCGGGTTTAAAGCTCTATCTGGTAAACCGTAAGTAAAATAATTTTAGTCTGTGAACTCGTATATCGGTTCGCTCTGAACCGATCAGTTTCTTTAAAATTGTTTTCTTTGCATTTAGAGAGGTACCGGTTCTTATCGGTCCAAAAACCTGCAATTAAAAGTGTTTTTCAAATACCCATGACACGGTTAGGGACCGATAAAGGGTGTCTTGTCCTGGCAAGGCCTGAAACAAAGGACAAGTTTGGTTAGGCTGGCACTATGTCTGAGAAACCCAAAAGAAAAACGGGCCCACTGGGTTTCAACACTGTGATGTCTGTGGGAAGCCTTGCCAAGGCTGACCCACACACCACTTGTGTCTATTGTCTGGGGCTGACCACCTCCTGTCAGACTGCCAGATATGTAAGAATTTCCCTGCAGCCACCCTGGAAAAGAGATTGGGCAGGCTCAGGGAACGAGAGGCCAATAAGTCTGCTGACCCGGATGGCCAGCCCGGCCCAGCTACGGCTGGACCAGAGGGAGTGCCCTCTGACCAGGGCTATACTTCCTCGGGCAAAAGAAAGGCTGGTACTGAGGAACCAGTCAAAGCAAAAAGGACAAAGAATTCAGCTAGTGTGGAGTCCAGTTGTGTCTCTCCTTCTGCTGTAGAAATAGCTAAAGCCATACAGATTGTCCAGTCTTTGTCTCAGGGACTTGTTGAACCCTCTCTGGTTGGAAAAAGAGGGTCTCGTTCAGGTCCAGTGGTTCAGGATTATGATGTTGGGGATTTTTATGAACCACAGGAGGGGGAGGAAGATTTTGATGATTGTAATTGTGATTGGGAAGGTCTGGAAGTGCCAATAGAACTGGACATTTCTCCAGACAGACCCTTTGAGTCTCCCCTTTATTGTCTGAGTCCCCATCTCATTTCAGATTTTATAAGAAAGTAGCAGAAACTCTCAGCTCCCTTAGAAGAGTCTGTGGATGAGCAAGAGGAGCCTGACTATGTGGAAATGATGGATATTCCAGAGGCTAGAAGGTTGTCTATTCCTTTACATAAGTCATTTAGGAGACAAACCACTAAGATTTTAAAAATCCTTTTTCTGTCCCTCCTGTAGATAAAAAATGGACAGAAGGTATACGTTGTCAGGCCCTAATACAGACTTCCTTACTGAACAGTGTAGTCATGTAGGTGTGGTGCAAGCCGCAGCCTGGTGACTAATATTCCCTGGCTTCACATCCTCCTGATAAGGATTCCAGGAAGATTGATGCCATGGCGAAAAAACAGTATGTGGCAGCTTCTTTGGGACTCAGACAGGCTAATTATATGGCTTATGTGGCTAGATATCAGAAATCTAGATGGGACACTATATTGCAGTTGGCCAAGCAGGCCCATGGCCAGCTGGCTAGTGAGTTGGAACAGGTGGCTGCTGATGGCATTGAAGCCTCTAAAGTTCAATTTCATGCTGCTGTTGATGTTAATGATGTTTCCTCTAGGGTCATGGCCACTTCTGTAGCTCTCCGTAGGTTGGCATGGCTCAGATGCACTAATCTGTCCCAAGATACCCAGTCAAAGGCTATAGATTTTCCTGTCATAGGAAATTCTCTGTTTGGAGAACAAACAGAAAATTACATGAAAAGATGGATGAATACAGAACTACTTACAAAAGTGCCCAAGCTAAGGAGAGGCATGCCACTCAACATGAATGACCCCAGAAGAATGGGGCAGGCCTTACAATAGGCCTTTTACCAATTCAGGCTTCTTCTGCTTTTGCAGAGAGGATTTTTCAGAGGCAGAGGCAGACGGGGCACAGGCAGGCCTTCTCCCCAACCTAAAGCTGCTCCTGCCAAGCAGGCACCCTGACGGGATGTCTGGGGCCGACTCTCCTGTACCAGTGGGGGGCAGACTGGCTTATTTCTGCCAGAACTGGTTGTTCCTAACCTCAGACAAATGGGTTCTGGAGGTGGTAAGCCAAGGCTTGGTTCTCAGTTTCAAACAGTTTCCCAAGATGAGAGCCAGGCACTTTCCCCTCAAGTCTTTAGAAACCCTCACACTAGAAGCGGAGGTTTCTCTCTTTGGACTGCAAAGCAGTGGAAAGGGTCCCTCCTGCCACCAGAGCAAGGGTCTTTACTCAAGGTACTTCCTGACCCCAAAAGACAGGAGACTGGCGGCCCATCTTGGATTTAAGATTTCTGAACAAGCATCTTGTAAAACCAAAGTTCAAAATGCTGACTTTAGCAATGATTTTGCCATCCTTGAGGCCAGGGACTGGCTAGCTTCCTGGACCTCAAGGACCTACTTCCATATTCTAATCAGGGCCTCTCACCGAAAGTACTCAGGTTCGAACTGCCCTCGGCCACTACCAGTTCAGGGCAATGCCCTTCGGACTCACTTCTGCTCCAAGAGTTTTCACAAATGTCTAGCTGTAGTAGTGGCCCACTTAAGAAGACAAGGATAGCTGTGTTTCTACTTGGATGACTGGCTTATTGTGGGTCAGTCATCAGAGCAGGTAAAATCCCACTTGCAAATCACCCAGGAACTCCTCACCTTTCTGGGGTTCCTGCTGAATGTTCCAAAGTCATGCTCTCGAACCAGTTCAGGTACTAACTTTTATAGGTGCAGAGCTGAACACAAAGTTAGCCAGGCATTCTTCCCTCCTAAAGAGTGGACAAACTCATTGCCCTGGCATCTTCTTTCCCCATGCAGGTCTCTCGACCAGCAAGGCACTTTCTGCAACTCCTGGGGCACATGGCTGCCTCTACAGCTGTTGTGCCAGGGGCAAGATTTCAGATGAGGACATTCAGTTCCACTTGAGGTCCTATTGGTCTCAAAGGAGGGACCCCTTACCAAATTGGTCCCAGTGACCAAGACTCTGATCCTAGCTCTCCAGTGGTGGCTGGATCGGAGCAACCTGTCCTCAGGGGTCCCATTCCTTCCTGTCCTCACTCCCTCATCCTCACCACGGATGCGTCCCTGTTGGGTTGGGGGCTCACCTGGGCGACCTTTCAACTCAGGGAGTTTGGTCCCCTCAGGAATCTCTGCTTCACATCAATCTGCTGGAGCTCAGAGCTGTCTTCCTAGCTCTCCAGGTTTTTCAGAAACTGTCCAGAACAAAGTTGTTCAAGTCAGGACAGACAATACCACAACAATGTGGTACATCAACAAGCAAGGGGCACTCGCTCTTCAGCCCTATGCACGAAGCAATGAAGTTGTGGTCTCTGGCCTATTCCTGAACACCTCTCTGATAGCGGTTCGCCTCCCAGGGAAGGACAATGTCCTAGCGGACGCCCTCAGCAGGATTTCTCAGGGCCATCACGAATGGGCTCTGAACCCTCAAGTGCTGGGGTCAATCTTTGCCAGCTGGGGCACTCCTCAGATAGATCTTTTTGCAGCCCCAGACAACCACAAACTTCCCCTGTTTTGCTGCAGGCCCCCAGTTCTGGGGTCAGTCCCCCTGGATGCCTTTCAGCTGGATTGGGAGGGAAAGTTCTCATGCTTTCCTCCGCTCCTCTCCTCTTCAGGGTTTTAGTAAAAATCAGAACTCAGCCTTGCAGGGTGATTCTGATTGCTCCAGACTGGGCCAGGCAGCCTTGGTACCCTCTTCTTCTGTCCTATCATTCCACCCTCCCTGACCTTGCCCAGGGCTCACGACCTGCTGACCTGCACAGGGAGAGTGTGGTATCCGGATCTCAACTCCTCCACCTCAAGGCTTGGTTCTTGAGGAGTTAGAGTTTGCTCATTTACACCTTTCTCAAGGTGTCTTGGATATTTTGAAGGCCTCCAGAAAGCCTTCCACTAGAGCAGGGTTCTCAAATGGTGAGGCCAGCCTCCTGGGAGGCCCCAACCTGTTCCAGGAGGCTCAGCAACTCTTGAAAAAGTATTATATTTCACTTTTGAACTTTATAGATTTTGTGTGAAGGGATAAGGCAAACAAAGAGGATAATAGTAGGTGAATTTATGTATTTATTCACAAGTCTGTGACCAGGGAAGGTACTGTACACTGAGCCATGGCTTATATCAGGTGTACCCAGGGAAGGGTAGTGAGAGATTACAATTCAAAATGTTACTGCAAAACACTCGAGCAATATAAAGTGAATTAAAGTGAAAACAAATTAAGAACAATAAACTAACAATGCGAGGAACACGTGATCAATTAGACTGGCAGCAGAACTGTCCAAATGCAAGAGTTAACCATAAAGGTATTAGGAATAAGAGCAGGAGGAAGCAAAATGATCCCTGAGAAGCTGCTTAAGAGCAGAGTGAGAGTGGGAGAGGCAGAGGTCAGCAGGAAGGTTATTCCAGATAGAGGGGAAACAGAAAAAGCAGTCTGACCCATGAAGGTATGGCAGTAAGGGGTAACAATGGTTCGAGAGTCAAAATATTGGAGCAAGTAGGTTGTCCTGATTGGGGGGGTTTATAATAAGCTTAATAACATGAGAGCCAGCTATTTTTTCTATGGGGAGGCCCAAAAATATTTCAGAATTTTGGGGGAGGCTCAGGATCTTTTCCATGGCTTAGGGGAGGCTCACTATGACAAAGTTTGAGAACTGTTGCACTAGAGCCACTTATAATTCTAAATGGAAGAGATTCTCATTTTGGTGTTCTGAGAGGCAAATCACCCCAGAATCAGCTGACCTGCCTATTTTGTTGGACTACCTGGTCCACTTAAATTCCTTAGGCCTCAAACCAGCTACCTTAAAGGTTCATTTGGCAGCTGTTTCAGTTTTTATTTCTGCAGGAAAACCAGTTTCTCTTTCTTCTCACCCTGTGTTTGCCAAATTTTTCAAAGGGTTACTTCATACTAATCCTCCTTTCGGGAACCAACTCCTGCATGGGACTTGAATATTTGCATTGCCCAGCTAATGCAACCTCCCTTGAGCCTCTGGATTCGGAGATCTCAAGTTCTTAACTTGGAAAACTGTTTTTCTAGTGGCTATCACTTCTGCTAGGCGTATAAGTGAATTGCAAGCCTTGTCAGTGGAAGAGGATTTCATTTCTTTCCACAGAGATAAAGTGATCCTCAGGACTAACAGAAAGTTTTTACCTAAGGTGGTTTCAGATTTTCATCTTAACCAATCCATCTCTCTTCCAGTATTTTTTACTGAGCACTCCTCTTCTGGTGAGAGAAGCTTGCACAGTTTGGACGTAAAAAGAGCCCTTAGCTATTATTTGGATCGTACCAAGGGTCACAGGTTCGAATCCCTCCAGCTCTTCCTTACCTATGGAGATGTGGGTAAGGGGAGGCCTGCTACTAGGAGGTCGATTGCTAGGTGGATTGTCTCTTGTATCCAGTTCTGTTATCAAAAACTGGGCAGGAGCGCCTCAGGCCTGAGGGCTCATTCCACCAGGGTACAGCTGCATCTCTAGCGGCTGCTAGAGATATTCCATTTTGGAAATCTGTCAAGCTGCTACCTGGAAGACAGTCCACACTTTCACTAGCATTATTCCTGGACGTCCAGTCCAGGAGAGATGCTCGCTTGGCACAGCTGTCCTGCAGAGCCTATTTCCTAAGTAGGTTCTGACCCTCCTCCATGGGGGTACTGCTGTGTACTTCTGAAAAGGTCTCTAATATAAGCAAGACTTCATGGTGTTTGAAGAAAAATTACTCACCTTAGTAATTGCTTTTCTTCTCATGGAGTCTTGCTATATTAGGACAACCTCCCTCCTACCCCTCTCAGAATCCCTACTTGGGTATGGGGTTGGCAAATTGGTGCAATCACTGTGTCATGCCTGTTTAGCTTCTAGTTCCCCCTTCTTTTCTTTCTTGGGTTAGGAACTAGATAGTTTCTGTTTTTTTTTTGTTAATTGGTAGCTGGGCCCCTCTCTGGACTTGAGTCTTTGGGCAGAGGGGGCCTTAGTAGTGATTGTCAAGGGTTATCCTAACAATAATATGTGATACTGTTTTTCTTTATTGTTGTTGTGTTTTTGTGGTTCTACTGTTAGTAGGTAGCCAATGGCTAGTGTAAGGCTTTTCCACACAGACTTGCTATGTTAGTTTAGCCTCTAGAAGAACCTGACAGTTTGGGTTCAAACAACCCAGATAGATCTTTCAATAAGCGCCCTCGCGCTGTGGAACTCCAGATTTCTCTGGAGTTAACTATTTCATCTCCGGGGCAGTCAAAAGCCAGGGGCATACTGCAAAGGTCCTAATATAGCAAGACTCCATGAGAAGAAAAGCAATTACTAAGGTGAGTAATTTTTTTCTTATTGATCAGTACCTGTTGTTCCATGGGTTCCAATTGCCCCAGTGATGGTAACTGCCGTGGCTGTAGTTGTAGATCCCTCATCTACTGTGGGTTCTGTTCCCTCGACCCTTTCCTCTTCCTATGTTTTCTTGTCTTTCCCCTGGTGCCTCTCTGTATTGGTCTTTTTGAAATCTTGTGATTTGAGGGCTCCTTCTCAAAATGTGTTCTGGTAGTCTGATAGGGGGACCTGGAGGCTCTAGAAAGGTGGTCTAGAAAGTGGAAGCTAAGGTTCAATGCAGGGAAATGCAAGGTACTGCACCTGGGAGCCAGAAACCTGGGCCAAGTGTACACCCTGGGGGGGGGGGATGCTACAAGTCTCGATGGATGAGAGGGACCTAGGGGTGGTGGTGGATGTCAAGATGAACAACTCAGAGACTTGTAGGAGGGCAGCGGCGAAGGCCAACAGGATGCTGGGATGCATCACTAGGGGGATCACCCTCCAGAAGGAGGGAAGTGATACTCCCTCTGTATAACTGCTTGGTGAGGCTGCACCTAGAGTCCTGTGTGCAGTTTTGGAGGCCACTCTTAAAGAGGGACATTAAACTCCTGGAGAGGGTCCAGAGGAAGGCAACCAAAATGATCTGGGGCTTGGGGGACAGGACCTATGGGGAGAGGCTCGAAGAGCTAAATATGTACACATTGGAAAAGAGAATAGACCAGGGGGACATGATAGAGGTCTTCAGGTACGTGAAGGGGGTAAATAAGGGAGGAGCAGTCAGGGTGCTCCAAAGTAATGGGGGGCAACTAGAGGGCATGGGTGAAAGCTGGAGGGGGGGGAGATTCAGGGGAGAAGAAGGAGGTGCTACTTCACAGAGAGGGTGGTGGAGCCATGGAATGCGCTGCCCGGGGCCTGGTGGAGGCAGAGACGGTGGAGGGGTTCAGTATGGGGTGGAACAGGTAAAGGGTAAGGGTTCTGGAAGCAAAGTCCAGTGCAGTGAGAATATCTGGGTTTTGGAAGGGAGAAGCCAGAGAGGGCGAAGGGGGCAGCAAGGTCAGCTCCCAGGGTGGGGGCTGACCAAACGAGCAGACATGAAAGACCATTGGGCCTATTCTGCTGGCATTTTAGTATGTTAGAATGTTAGTTTGAGTGTCAGGAACTGGATGGGTCAAGGAACTGATTTCCACATTAGTGTTCACAGCTTGAATTAGCCTATGTGCAACTGGGCCCCTCATGGTTCATTGGTAAATCCTCCTGACTGGAATCTAAAAAACTTGATTTATGTTGTGTCTTTTATTAGGGTACCAGAACCGGGATGTGTAATCAAGGTGTGGCCTGACATAGGCTTGATATAGCAGGAGTATTACATTTCTGTCGCTGGATTTAATGTTTCATTTTATAGCCCATAAAATTTTATTTGCACATAATATGACTTTGTTAGCTTGCATAGAATGGTCTATTTCCTTTGATACTATTTATTACTTGTTAAAGTAGTTTTTGTCCAGTATACACAGTGTCTGGAGTATTGTTATGTTATGACATGCTGACAAGCAGTGGCAGACCACACGCAACATTCACTCACACATTCATTCAACACTTATTCAGCAATGGCTGAGTGATTCTATTTGTTTTGGTGAGGGTTTGGTTTTGTCCTTTGGTGCAAATCATTGATCAAATGTCATTCTAAAAAAATTTTTTTTAAACATAAAAAAGTAGGTAACTTTACTTGAATGTTACAGTTCTCCACTACTGCATCTCAAGGTAGGTGGTAATCTGACTTTTTGTTTCATGTATTTGCTGCATCTGGCTTCAATGTTGGAAGGCAATATCCCGGCCGGGGGGGGGGGTATCTTCCTGCTGCTCCACAGCACTCCTCAGTATCAGGATTGTATTCTGGAGATCGGTTTTGGTCCCTATGATCTCTTTGGGTTCCTCTGTTGACTGGATCAACCAAACATGCGACAAGTTCTGGAACAGGGTTCTAGAGAGCTTGCCATCAGTGATGGGTGCGGGGGGTTATAAGGAACATGCTGTCAATGCTTAGAGGAGGAAACCTGTGACAAAGGCTTGGGAGAGTGTGCAAAGGCCAAGTCTGAGGATGGCTTATGAGTCTGTCATCAGTGCTAGGTAGGCCCAATAGTTTTTTTTTCCCACATTGGACATCTGTGCGTCCTAGAGGATGGAAGGGGGCAGTACTAGCTTATAACCTAGCCCACTTTAGCTTTCCCTCAGTGGAGGCACCGCACACTTTATTTCAACATGAATCATGAATCACAACAGAAATGTAACAACCCAAGTCTCTCAACATTATAGTCACCCTATAAGGCAGGGACATTACAGACATCAGTGGTGACCTGGTACATGTGCTTATCTTAAGCCATGTTTACATGGCAGAAGTGCTTCAAAATTCCAACCACAGCAGTGCAGTCCTGACCACCTGTGATGCGTGGTCTGCATGTCTACATGGCCCCTCTCTGCACTGCTACAATCTGCACTGGTGAGGGGCTATGTATCTGGGGACTGGGTGGCTGCTCTCTGATGTACTGTAAGTGGTGATGCACTGATGATGCACTTGCTACCATTGTCACTTCCCGTCATTAGCTTGTCTTCCATACATACAGGAAGTGCAGATAAGTGCCTTCATGACCATGGAAATCGTAGTGCTATGATTTCTGTGGGTATGAAGGCAGTTAACATCATGTCAGAGGGCAGCTGACCAGCCCCCAGATGCATGGCCCCTCAGCAGCGTAGATTGTAAAAGACTGACCTCTGCTGCTGCTATGATCACAATTGTTTTTGTTTGCTCTTTTCATATCTTTATAATTTTAAATAAAGTCTTCCACAGGACCTGACTCTCCGAACCCTCACTTCCTAGTGAGGGAATACTTCTGCATCATGGGAGGCACAGGAATGATGGGAAAGGATGAGTTTGCACAGAGCTAGCGGTGCAGACAGTCCATGATACAGCTTTAGCTGCTCGGTCCGTTCGGTATCCCCAGCTTGCCAGAGAATCTGGGAATGCCATAATGAGCGGCTTGCCCTGATTGGGTAAGTGTCTACTTGGAAGCCTTTGCACTGGAGCAACCTGAGGGCTCGTGTTACTCCAGTGCAAATGTGACCATGTAAACATGCTTTTAGAAAAGAAGTAACTACACTGCAGGGATAACAACACAATATCTGAAAAGGGTAATGGTTTCTTCCCCTGTCTGGTGAGAATTCCCTGTCAGGAAAACAGATGTTTAATGCAACTGCCCATGGTGTTTAAGAAATTGCAAAGTGTATAGTGGTCATTTCTAGTGGAGGGAGTTGGCCCATTCTGGTAAGGTGACAGCCTTCATTCTGTCACCAGCCTCTTTTTCCTCTATTCGGTGCACCTGGAAGGCATTGGTAATTTAGGGTCACTTTTTTCTTCTTCTATGGTAACTGAGTAAGGCCCACTGGGCACAAGGCTTGTTTACAGGAGCAAACCAGGACACAGGATGGTTAAGTGACTTGCTCAGGGCCACATAGCAAGTGGAGGTTGTGGGACTCAAACCCAGATCGCAACACTGATAAACATGCTCCCATCTCTTTACTGGCTCTGTAAGCTGCCTGTATCCACAGCACTACAGTAGAGGAATCACATGTCCTAAGCCTAACTTTGTCCACCGCAGCATTTATAGAGAAAGATGCAACAAACTTTACCAATTTACAAATATTTATAACAAAGAGCTAACTATTGCACTGCTCCCAGATCCACAATACAGGTGTCATTTATTTTAAAAGACGTATAGTCCACAGTGTAACCATTACCTTCCATTTGCTTGAATTGCTAGCACAGGAAAAGAGGAATTTGGAAATCTTGCAATTTTAAATGTTCTGATCCCCATGTTTGTACTAGCTGTCCACTCAGTTGCAGCATTCATAGTGTAAGTTAGTACAGCTCCTTTTTTAAAAACACTCCAAACATTTTTTGTTTGCATCAAAAACATAACCCTGTATTGTGTACTGGAACATCGTGTCCAAGATCCAACAAAAAGTAATGCTAACAGTATTTTATTAACAAGCACTGTACTCACAACACATTCATTAGCACTTTGAGTGTGGCACTTCTGGCACTGTTTTGCCATGCACAACATAGTGCAGCACTCAATGTGCTCACACTAGGCAATGCTGAAAGGCGTTGCCATTCTGTTTTTTTTTTTCCAGTTCTGTAGTAGTTGCTGCATATCTTATGCCCCCTAGAATGATTGCAGTAAGGATTGTACACAGAGGAAACTGAAAAGAACCATAAGTCCTCCATGTGAGAAATTAGCAATGTCCTTACCACTGATGAAAGTGTGTGGGGGGAGAGATATTTACAAAATGACAAGATTCTGACAAGGGGGTGGCTGTATAGCCTAGAGGTTAGAGTAATAAGCTGTGAACGGGCTTGGTCCATCCAGCAAACCTGGGTTTGGTACTCACAACCTCCACTTGCATACTGTTTGACTTTGAGCAAGTCACTTAACCTCCCCAGTTGTCCCCGAAAACAGGCACTTGTGCATAGAGGACCACCTGGTTACCAAAGAATAAAAAAAAATCTTTCTCACTGCACCTAGCTTCAGAACTGCTGAGGTGTTCAACACCTAATATCTATTAGGAGCTCCCATGCTTACACACAGGATACAGCACAAAAGTTGAACACTTAAAGAAACAGCTCATCAAAGGAAACACACATTCACAAATAGATCTGCATGTCTATAACACCTAATTGAACAGCACTTGTCACTGGTATTACAATAACATTAGCACAAAGGGGTGATAACTTACAAATGGGAGAATGATCTGCTTCCTCAATAACAAGTCAGGGCAGTTTTACAGTACTGTGATTGGATTAGCCCGGGAGGACCATAGCAGAATGCAAATAGAAGCCATCATCAGCTATTTTGTAGGAAAGGCTACACTGCTGTCTTAGAAACATAGAATTTGTCATCAAATAAGGATCACTTGGCCCACCTAGCA
This sequence comes from Neoceratodus forsteri, assembly GCA_016271365.2. Taxonomy (NCBI): domain Eukaryota; kingdom Metazoa; phylum Chordata; order Ceratodontiformes; family Ceratodontidae; genus Neoceratodus; species Neoceratodus forsteri. Next base: position 561,599,548 of record CM028132.1, read on the forward strand.
TGCCCATTTTTGATTGCCTACACTATTACTGCAGACCCTACCTGATCTCCAGCTAGCCCCCTGCCTATCAAGATTCCTCTGTGCCTATCCCATGCATGCTTGAAGCCCATCACTGTTTTTATACACACCACCTCTGCTGAAGACTTTTACAGTCATCCACCACTCTTTTAGTCAAGAAATACTTCCTCACATTCCTCTTAAATTCCCCTCCAGCTTTATTGCATACCCTGTTGTTCTTGTGCACCTTCTTTTCTGAGAAATACTCCCCTCATCTACCTTATTCACCTCTGTGAGGTACTTACAGGTTTCTATCATGTCCCCCCCATCTTCTTCATTTAAACTGTTCACCGAGGACTGCAGTCCCACTCCCAGATTGATGCATGCCATCACCACTGTATTGGCCCTCATCCTCCCAGGTGGGTCTCCAGTCCACAACGTAGCCAAATCCCTCTTCTCTGCACATTCCTTCAGCCATGAGTTGAAGATCCTGGTGCAGAGAACCCTCTCCACCCACTTGTCATAGACAAGAAGCACCTCAGTGAAAGCTACTGAGTGCGTCACCTGTCTAAGACCACTCTCCAGTTCTCTAAACTCCCCTGCACTATCCCAGCCATGCCCCCAGCCAGGGACTCTGATGATAGAGAAACCTGGGATGGCAACAGCAATTATACAGATTCTTGGTGGATAGCCAAGACTCCAAAATTATCAGAGTATCAAGCTTAAGGTTAACTGCGAGCATTTGCAGAAGGTTAATTCTGGGGAGGAGACTGTGGAGGTTGACATGAGACACTCTGAAACCTTTGGGAAACTGAGAAGGGGATGGCAGGGCAGGGCTACGATAGGACTCAGTGTGCTAGACTATCCTTTTTTTTCCCACTCACATAACTCCTATGTTAGGAATAGTCTTGCTTAGATACTCTAAGCAGCAAAAAGATGAGGAGTCTAAGGGAGCATATGAGACACTTCTGTGAAGCAGAGGGAGGGGAGAAGGTGGTGGGAGGATGAGGGAAGAAAGAGCAACAGAAGCCCCTGCATGCTTCAAGGTAGAGCCAAGGGGAAAGGAAGAGGCCATACCCAGAAGGGAAGCCATAAAACAATGGGGAAGGGGGGAGTTGACTAATCCCAGATAGGGAGGAGGCTTACACTAGATATGAGGATGTTGGTGACACCCAGATAAGGTGGAAATGTTGAAATCAAATAGGAATATGACGTACACCCAGATAGAGAGTAGGCTACAAAGCTGGAAGATTAGTGAAGTGGAATGGGGATATGGGCTACACAAACCTTTTTGTTTGTAATTTTATTCCTCTGGAATGGGAACAGTATAACTTCCCCTCTCACAATAACTTTTAAGGCCTCCTATCTAGAGGAGTCTGTAGTGTCCCCCTCCCTGTTATAGCTAAGATATTCTTGAATCTTATCAGTCATATGTTTTGTAAACTCTGGGGGCCAGATATTCAAAACTTTGCCCTGGGGCTAAATAAGCACTGCCCGGTGTGCTAAATTAGCCGGGAACCAATAGCCCGCTATATTCAAAAGGGATAGCCCCGGTGCTAACCTGCTGAATATTGCATGCCTAGGAAGCCAGACAAACTGGGCTGGGAGTGCAGTGCAAAAATAACCTGGGAACAAGACAGCTCTGAATATAGCAAACAGGAAGTGCAAACCATAACAGCATCCCAGTTCACAGCGATGGGAAGGAAGGTAGAGGTGAACTATGTGGCCAACGTGTGTGCTAGCAAAGGAGTGGAGTCAGTAAAGCTGCAAGCATCAGCGCATGTAAAATTACATTGTGCAGAAATCAACAGTGTTTCTGAAATGTTTGCACAGCGCAAACACATTTGCACAGGTTTAGCATGGAGCTAAGCCGTTTACCTGGTGCTATCACATTTGCCAGGGGTAAAACTTTGCTATATTCAAAGGTGACATGCAAATGAGCCTACTTAGGTAGTCTGTGGGCAAACATCCAGATTAGCATCTCATTATGACCTGATTTGCATGCAGTTTGCCCAGTGCTATTGCAGGGTCCCACAGCTCTACCTGTAGGTCAGTCTGGAAGTACAGGGGCTGACTGGGTCTGCCTACAGCTCTACCTGTAGCTCAGTCTGGGAGTGCATGGTGGTAGCTGCAGGCTACATTTGTACAGTACAGCATAGAATATTGTGCCCCAGGGGACTACACAGCATAGGCACAGGTGGTGGTACTACATGCAATTATCAAACTGTAGTTCATGCTACAGTGCACAGCAGACACTACAGTATCAAGGCGGCCAGTAGTGTAAGGGACACAGCAATGCCTATGGTGTATAGGGCAGTGATGGCCACTGCACTGTACACAGTGACAAGCCCAATTTGCAGGTGTTTACTGACAGTGGACATTACTGTTATGCTGTTGTGCAACCCACAGATGCTGCACCACTGGCATGGGATGCTCATAGTGACATATACATGGCTGGCTGTGTGTGCTGTGGTGTCTGTACAGATGTGCAGTATGTGGCTGGGGGGGCACATACCATCAGACAGGAACACTGGTGTTGGGGTATTCCCAACACTGGCCCATTAGCACTGTGTGGCTTGTCCCAGCCTTGTGGCCACACCCAATCTGTGGTGCAGCCTGGCCACTTGTACACCCTCCACTCAACACCCTCCATATCCATAGTGCTGCATGTGTGTGCTGGCATCTGTTGGTGTCCACTGAAGGGTGGTCTGCAGGTGTGTGTTGTATGGCCACACTGCTATGGTGTCCACTGGGAGCTGGGTCACCACTTACTGCCTGGCATGGCTGAGACTGATGGCAGATGATGGCATCATAGGGATGCCATCTGTGAGCAGCATATTTCCTCTCTGTCTGGCTTATTTCTATGTGTCATACTTACTGGTTAGGGTTGTGAAAAGCCGCGCAAAAATCACGCAAAGCCACAAAGTCATGCAAAGCTGGTTTGCCCAGAATTAAGACTACCTTTTCCTGGGCATTAATTTGCACTGTGCAAAGTGTTGCGCAAAGTTGCGCAAAAACACTTTGCGCAGTGCTACTCACTGAATATATCATTGTGCTTTTATTCATGTACACACCCCCTCAGTTTGCCTCTTGCATACATCATAATTTTGCCCAGTGCTAATGCAGTTTGCGTGTGCTATTTGACCTTTTGAATATAGCAGACCCGCGCTAATCCTGTGCAAATGGTTTGCACCCAGTGCAAAGTTTTGAATATCTGGCCCTGGGTCTTTTAGCAATGTCGGTTAAAGCCTCCTCACCTTGAGTTTGATTCTCCCATGGGGTTCCTTCCATAATAACATGCACCACAGTGTAGTGTGGTCAATCACCTGGTTTGGGCTGATTTCCACCACGGTCACCCCTGCCGGGATTCCCAGTGGTCACCAGTATCAAGTTAATCCCGGTGTAGTAGTTATGTTACTGGGAAAAAAAAGCAATAGCCTCACCTAGTTGGGTGAGTGTGATGCCATGCATCCATCCATTGGTGGTCCTGCATTAGCCTCTTCAGGGCAGGCAAACTTCTTTTATGTTTCAGGGTCCTTGGAAGACCTATTGATTACTGTCTCCAGCACACAATTTGCATCCTTTCCTATTACAGTAGTCCCTCACTTTAACAAATGACTGCAATGACCATTCATTACAGTAAGTCATTCATTAAAACAAGGGGTGCTATTTCTACTTCAGGTGACAGTTTTCTTATACTGTATATGGCAGTGTGTGGTATAGAGAAGCCAGGTCATGTCAGTACAGGGTCATGGTGGGGTTTATTAATTTGATGTGTGTTTGTCAGGGTTCAACCTTAACATTGTTTTACTAGCCCTGAATCTAGTACAAATTGGCCAGGGCTAGTGCAGCTAACCCTCTACTTGTCCGTCTGGACTAGTGCAGGTTTTTCATGGCTGTTAATGATGTTGAAAAAGTCTCTACTTTAGCAGACTGTAGTCCTTTTTGCTAATCTCCCTTAGTGTTCCAGGTGGCCTGGTGTGATTAACAGCTCATCAAGAGCTGCAGTTATCTGGCAGTTTAAGAGGGGGGATCCAACAAAAGATTCAATGTGAGTCATTATCACTCAATTGTTAGGACATTCAGCTAGTGTGCATGCTGTGATCAATGGCAGAGTGCTGTTAGGTAACTAGCTTCCAGTTTGCTGAACTTGTCTTTGATTTGTCCCACAATATTAAAACCACTGTGCCTCATTTCCCAACCTTTTGAGTGCCTGTATCCAACACTGCAGTGACAGAATGCTATCATGTATACACGGTATGCCCAGCCAGGTGGTCTGTCCACTCTATACTTTCTCTGGACAGCACTGCAGACTAGGCTCTGAAGTAGCCACCCATAGACCCATAGCTGCCATTACTGACTGGTGTATGGTTCACAGCTCCTCTTAATGGATCACACCAGTCAATGCTATCAATGCAGTACCACCCAGCATGTAATTTCATCCTAAAAACAATGCTTTGGAGCATGTATGATACAAAGCAAAACCTTAGTAAAATATATAATTTGAATGGTTTAAATAGGCATTCCTGGTATGCATAGATCATCCTATATAGAAAGAGAGGTAGTACAGCATCATGCCTGTATACTGCTCCCCTTTAGCTGATGAAAGGACACTGTTATGAAAAATCTGTTTGTTAGGGCAGAGCATGTTAAATCAATATTTTTTTGCCTGGTATATATAAACAGACCTGTCAAAGTTTCTTACAACCCAGCCCCCTATGTTTGTTTAACTCTCTCCAAAGAAATCCTAGAACTGCCCCTGGCTCACTTCGCAGAGTAAGAAAACTTCCAGAAGTGCAGTTCTCGTTAATCGCAGGGTGGGGGATGAGAGTGTCTTTCTCTGCCTGATTCTGTACATTGCCCTGCAGGTCAGGGTGGGGCTTTGGTGACGTACATGATGATGTTGGCTATTGTGTGTGCAGAGCTAGAGCTGCCTGATTGAACATTTGCTATTATGGTATTCTCTGGTTTGGTGGGGAGGGGGTGAAGAAAGAGGAAGCAAGGGGCACATGGTAAAAAAACAAAACAATGGGGGTACACACTGCATGTGATTGGACTGCAGTCTTTTTGTTTTTTTTGCTGGGGCAGGAAGCAATGTGGGAGCAGGATAAATATTTATTTATTTTACTTATTTATTTAGACAGCAGTTTGGAAAACCTTTGAGCCATAGGATCATTTACAAAGGTACCTTGTCACAGTAAGACAAACGAAAATACACAGTATAACAGTATAACACAGTATAACAGTAACTTAAGACATAGATACAAACAAGCTGGTACAGGAGCAATATGCAATAATCAGAGTATTTCTTGGCTTGCATTTTTTCCTGTATAACTGATCAAAATTGACAATTATTATTGTGGGCTAGTGCAACCATCTGCGGGCTAGTACAATTTTTAATCAACTTGTCCGGCTGGCTAGTGCAAAAAAAAGTTAAGGTTGACCCCTGGTGTTTGTGCTTGTGCTCACTGTTAAAAATGTTTTACTTTCTTTTGCATTAAAAAAGTCAGTCATTTTTGTCTGTCACGGTGCTACAGTACTTTACTAGCAACATCCTTAGCAAATATCAGCTGTCTCAGCTGAATCACCTTAATGGGATCAACCTCTTGTGTTTGCAACCATGACAGCCCCACTTCTAGCCTCTGGACTGCCTCTTTAGTTGTGGGCAGCAGCTCCTCTTCCTCCTCTAAATCAGAAGCATCCATGCTGTCCATGTTATCAGCCCTGTTTAGCACAGCATCAACAATGTCAGTGTTGGACGTGCATTTGCTTGTTTGGACAGCAAGATCATGGGTCAGCCATCCTTCTGTGAGGTCCTCCACATTTGTGTCCTGCTACACTGGTAGTTGTAGTGTAGATGCCATTGCCACCATTTCTTTTGTATCATCCAATTCTGGCTCCACAGGTGCATCAAGCTGCACAGCAAATGCAGGAACAGGAGTTGCCATCTTGCAGTGGGCAGTTGTGCTCTCACACACATTTGCCCAGTTCACGATAAACTCAGCTGTAGAATCAAGCCATACAAAAGTGAAGGTGCTGGACTTCAGGAGGGCTGATTTTGTCAAAATGGAAGAGTGCCTCAGAAAAGCACTAGCAAACAGGCAAGAAGGAGGGGTGGAGCAACAATGGGGAAACATCAAAACTGCCATCACAGAGGCAACAAACCTTTGTGTGAAGCAAATAAACAAATCAAAATGAAAGAAAAAAACACTATGGTTCTCAAAAGAGGTGGCGGGGAAGCTTAGGGAGAAAAAGATAGCATTCAGGAAGTATAGGGAAACACAGAAGGAGCAGGACAAAGAACTGTACCAGTTAAAGCAGAAGGAAGCAGGAAAGGCAGTCAGAATAGTAAGAGCCCAAACTTAGGAAAAGATAGCCAACTCGGTTAAGAAGGGGGATAAAACCTTTTATAGGTACATTAGGGAGCAAAGAAAGACAAAGGTAGGGATACTGAGACTGAATAAGGAGGAGGGTGGGTGGACAGAGAGGGACAGTGAAAAAGCAGGGATACTGAACGAATACTTCTGCTCAGTATACACAAAGGAAGATGGGGAGGTACCTAATCCAGTCAATAGAGGCACTCTGGATAGGGGGTCAATTGCAGTCCTTTCACAGAAGAAAGGGTTCTGAAAGAACTCCTAAAACTGAAGGTGGACAAAGCAATGGGGCCTGATGGGATTCACCCCAGAATTCTAAAAGAACTAAGGGGAGAACTAGTAACACCACTGACTATCCTTTTTAACAAGTCATGGGAGGATGGTGTGGCACCTGAGGACTGGAGGTGGGTGGATGTGATTCCCCTTCACAAAAGTGGGAGCAAGACAGAGGCAGAAAACTACAGACCTGTTAGTTTGACCTCAGTGGTAGAAATGATGGAATCACTTCTGAAGGAAAGAATTGTTGATTACCTAGAGGCCAGTGGGGCACAGGACCCAAGGCAGCATGGCTTAACAGCAGGAAGGTCATGTCAGATGAATCTAATTGATTTCTTTGACTGGGTGACCAAAGCAGTAGACCAGGGAGGGGCTATGGACATGGCCTACCTAGACTTTAGCAAGGCATTTGACACATTCCCAAACAAAAGATTAATAAATAAATTAGCCAGCCTGGGAGTGGGTTCCAGGGTGGTAGCCTGAGTAAAACACTGGCTGGACAACAGGACGCAGAGGGTAATAGTAAATAGAGTCCACTCCAAAGAAAGGGGGGTTACTAGTAGGGTACTGCAGGGTTCAGTACTGGGTCCGGTTCTTTTTAATATCTTTATAAGGGACATTGCAGAGGTACTGGAAGGAAAAGCATGTCTCTTTGCAGACGACACAAAGATCTGCAATAAGGTTGATACACAAGGTGGGGTGGAAAGGATGAGAAGGGACCTGGCAAGGTTGGAGGAATGGTCAAATGTATGGCAGCTTAGATTCAAAGCAAAGAAGTGCAAGGTAATGCACCTGAGAAACAAAAACCCAGGGGAAGCGTGCACAATTGGAGGTGAGATAATGACTACAACAAAAATGGAAAGGGACCTGGAGGTAGTCATATCAGATGATATAAAGATGGTCAAGCAATATAAGAAGGCAGTAAGGAGGGCTGGGGGGATACTGGGATGCATAAGGAGAGACATCACCAGTAGAAAACAGAAAGTTGTTATGTCTCTGTACAGACAGTTGGTGAGACCCCATCTGGAGTACTGCATGCAGTTCTGGTGACCCCATCTCTGCAAAGACATAGACACGCTGGAGGCTGTCCAGAGGAGGGCAATCAAAATGGTGCAGGGTCTGCACCAGAAGACATACGAAGAGAGACTAAAGGAACTTAATATGTATACCCTCAAGGAAAGGAGGGAGTGGGGGACATGATAGAAACTTTCAAGTACCTCAAGGGAGTCAACAAGGTCCAACAGGGTAGCATCTTTCAGAAAAAGAGATGCGCAAGAGCAAGGGGGCACAATTTGAAGATAGAGGGGGGACAGCTCAGCAGTAATGTGAGGAAGTATTTTATCATGGAGAGGGTTGTGAATTCATGAAACAGCCTTCCTGAGGAGGTCGTGAAGTCAAAAACAATGGGGGAATTTAAGAATGCATGGGACAGACATAAGGCAATTCTAGTGGGGGTAGGAGGAAGTAGGCTGTTGGTTAACTAGCATCTGCAGCTTATTCATTAGGTAGGGAAATGGGCAGACTAGGTGGGCCAAGCGCTCCTTATCTGCCATCAAATTCTATGTTTCTATGTTTCTGTTCATGTCTCAGACCATGTAATGGTTCATACCTCCTTCATACCCATGGAATAAGTCAAAATACTGCAATGGAGGTTTGACAGTGCTGTTTTGAGATGTGAAGATTTTGTAGAGCATCTCAATGCTATGATAGCAGAATGTTGGCATTTCAGCTGTGATAATTCTAAAAAGGTGATGGATATATGGGATTCTTTTAAAGCTACAATAAGGACATACATTATATTGTGAATTGGGTATTATAAATCTTTGAAGCTGATTGGCTGAGCCCTCATAATCATGGGTAAAAAAAGGTGCCAACCAACAGCTCATTTCACCTGCTTGAAATCTGTCCACCCATACATTTTGGCAGCAGGACAACTGTGCTGAGGTCATGGTTGGTGGCAGCAAGTGGCAGCAACACAAATGTCCCTCTTTCCATGCTCGCTGTTGAATTAAAGTATTTTTAAAAATAAATACATATTTTTTTTAGGCAGCCTAACAGACTGTTGCCAACAAGCTCATAAACAGTTGCTGCATAAACAAACTCTGAACTAACCGTGAAGCTCAAAAACATTGCCAGTCAGGACACAGCAACTGCTGTTAATTGCAACATTGCATCCTCACAGAGCATGCCTGTTTCTTACCACACAACCTGAAAACACCCCTTACTAAGCAGAAAGGAGTGAGTCAAGGTTCACAAAAAAAGAAAAGAAAAGAAAATGAACCCCCATTCCCATCACTGTGTGAGCCCCTCCAAGCGACTCTAACTTTTCTTTAAAATACTGTCAGTCACCCACTTCAACTGCCACTGATCACCAATCGCAGCATCACTCCCCAACACTCCTATAAACTGCCAACAGATCAAATAACATCACAGCTGAGCAGAAACTCCAATGACCATCCTGCAGTGACACAGATACCTGAAAATAATTACCTGGGACAACATTTTACTTTACACCCCCTCCACACACACAGTGCTTTATCACCGTACTGCTCTCTCTGCTAGCTGCAGTTCTCTCTTGTCTCTATTCTCAGTGGAGTGTAAAGTTACAGCCACTTGGCATTTGCAAGCTCTCACAGCTTAACAAACAAACAAGAAAACAAAACACAGAAAACCACAATCAGTCACAACAGCTTAATACTGCAAAGCTCCAACCACAAGCACAGCTAACATGGGGGGGGGGCGCTGAGTGCACACAAATGGAAGACCACCATCTCTGCTTTGACCTTCAGTAGTGCCACCTATAGACCACAATGTTCCAGGAACTATTTTATTAAAATGTGATCCTACAGCACCCCAAAAGCTCGGTTAGAAAAGGTTTTAAAACTTTTTTTTATGATTTTATTTATAAAACTTTTAACCCAGTTCATATTCCCAATAATGCACTCCAGGGTGTGGTATATCATGGAATATCGTCACTCCTCCAGTGTTGGGACATGCTCGGCCTACGGCCTTGTGCTAAATTACCTGAGGCAAGATGATATCCCATGATATACCACAACCTGTCATGCATTATTGTTTAATTATTCAATATTAAACACAAATGAGAAAAGAAAAATATCATTAAAACCTTAGAGAAAGAAATTAAAGATCTCAATATAAAAACAGAACTGGGAGAGAAAGAGATCTGGTGGAATAGAAAAAAAGAAAAAAAAATGCTACCTCAATAAATTATTAATACTCAAATAGAAAAAGATATGCATACAGTTAAAAACAAATTTATATGAAAATGGGAATAAATGTGGGAAATTACTATCTGACATGTTAAAAAGAAATAAGAGCACAAACATAATAGTAAATATATTAGATGCAGATGGAAGCCTAGTAATAAAAGGTCAACAAATTGGACACGTCTTTATGAAATATTATAAAACGATATACAAAAAGGAATACCAAAATGAAATGCAAAAATAAATGAATATATTGCTAATACTCAGATTCCAAATTTTAATGTAACATACAAACAATTTAAAATAAAGAAAGTAATTGACATAATCATAGAAACATAGAAACATAGATTTTGACAGCAGATAAGGACCGCTTGGCCCACCCAGTCTGCCCATTTTCCTACCTAATGGATAAGCTGCAGATCCTAGTTAACCAGCAGCCTACTTCTTCCTACCCCAACCCCCTAGAATTGCCTTATGACTGTCCCATGCATGCTTGAATTCCACCACTGTTTTTGACTCCACAACCTCCTCCGAAGGCTGCTCCATGCATCCACAACCCTCTGTGAAAAATACTTCCTTAAATTACCTCTGAGCGCCTTCTATCTTCAAATTGTGCCCCTTGTTTTTGCACACCTCTTTTTTTGAAAATGCTACCTCTTGGACTTTGTTGATTCCCTTGAGGTACTTGAAAGTTTCTATCATGTCCCCTCTCCCTCCTTTCCTCGAGGCTATACATATTCAGCTCCTAAGTCTCTCTTCATATGTCTTCTGGTGCAGACCCTGCACCATTTTAGTTGCCTCCTCTGGACAGCCCATCCTGTCTATGTCTTTGTGGAGACTGGGTCTCCAGAACTGCATGCAGTACTCAGATGGGGTCTCACCAACTGTCTATACAGAGGATAATAACTTCCTGTTTTCTACTGTGATGCCTCTCCCTATGCATCCCAGTATCCCCCAGCCCTCCTTGCTGCCCTCTCACATTGCTTGCCCACCTTTAGGTCATCTGATATGACTACCCCCAGGTCCCTTTCCATTTTTGTTGTTGTTAGTATCTCACCCCCCATTGTGTACTCTTCCCCTAGGATTTTGTTTCCCAGGTGCATTACCTTGCACTTTATCATTGAATCTAAGCTGCCATACATTTGACCATTCCTCTAACCTTGCCAAGTCCCTTCTCATCCTTTCCACCCCACCTTGTGCATCAACTCTGTTGCAGATCTTTGTGTCATCTGCAAAGAGACATACTTTTCCTTCCAGTCCCTCTGCAATGTCGCTATAAAGACATTGAAGAGGACCCGTCCTATACTGAACCCCGGTACCCCACTAGTAACCTCCCTTTCTTCAGAGTGACTCCATTTACTATTACTCTCTGTGTCCTATTCTCCAGCCAATCCTTACCCAGGCTGTCATCTTGGGACCCACTCCCAGGCTGGCTAACTTGTATATTAATCTTTGTGTGGACTGTGTCAAATGCCTTGCTAAAGTCTAGGTACGCCATGTCCACAGCCCCTCCCTGATCTACTACTTTGGTCACCCAGTCAAAGAAATCTATCAGATTTGTCTGGCATGATCTTCCTGCTGTGAATCTATGCTGCCTTGGGTCCTGAGCCCCTCTGGCCTCTAGATACTCAGCAATTATTTCCTTCAGAAGTGATTCCATCATTTTCCTACCACTGAGGTAAAACTAACAGGTCTGTAGTTTTCTGCTTCTGCCTTTGCTCCCACTTTTTGAAGGGGAATCACATCTGCCTTCTCCGTCCTCGGTACCACCCATCCTCCCATGATTTGTTAAAGAGGGTAGTCAGTGGTGTCACTAGTTCTACCCTTAGTTCTTTTAGAATTCTTGGGTGAATCCCATCAGGCCCCATTGCTTTGTCCACCTTCAGTTTTAAGAGTTCTTTCAGAACCCTTTCTTCTGTAAATGGGCTGGTATCAACTTCTGTATCCAGAGTGTTTCTACTGTTTGTTTTAGGTACCTCACCCACTTCCTTTGTAAATACTGAGCAAAAATATTTGTTTAGTATCTCTGCCTTTTCACAGTCACCCTCTGCCCACCCTCCCTCCTCTTTATTAAGCCTCACTAACCCTCCCTTGGTCTTCCTTCGCTCCCTGATGTACCTATAAAAGGTTTTATCCCCCTTCTTAACCGAGTTGGCTATCTTTTCCTCGGTTTGGGCCTTTGCTGTTCTGACTGCCTTCCCAGCTTCCTTTGCTTTAACTGATACAGTTCTCTGTCCTGCTCCTTCTGTGATTCCTTGTACTTCCTGAATGCTTTCTTTTCTCTTGAACCTTCACTGCCACTTTCTTTGACAACCATAGTGGTTTCACATCGTTTCATTTTGTTTATTTGCTTCACACAAAGGCTTGTTACCTCTGTGATGGCAGTTTTATTATTCCCCATTGTTCTTCCACCCTCCTTCCTGCCCATTTGCTAGTGCATTCCATAGGCACTCACACTTATTTTGGCAAAGTCAGCCCTCCTAAAGTCCAGTACTTTTGCCTTTGTATGGCTTGACTTATTGTTGTGTTTATTGTGAACCATACTGTTCGATGGTCGCTAGTTCCCAGATGGCTACCCACTTCTATATCTGTGATCCTCTCTTCATCTCCATTTGAGAGAACCAGGTCTAAGATTGCTCCCTCTCGAGTGGGCTCCAATACTAGTTGTCTAAGGCATGCCCCCTGTAGGGCATCTAGAATAACCCTACTCTTTGCAGTGGCTGCTGCAACTGCACTCCAGTTAACATCTGGCATATTCAGATCACCCATCAGCAATATCTCCCCTTTTTCTGCCATTCTAAGTATTCTTTCTATCATTTCCTTGTCCATTTCCTCCCCCTGAGAAGGGGGTCTGTATACAACCCCTATGCGGATTGTGGTGCCATTGCCGGTCTCCAAATTTGCCCACAGTGCTTCTTCTCCTCCCTGTTTTCCCTTTTGTTCTGTTATTTTGATTCCTTCCCTTATGTAAAGAGCTACTCCTCACATAAGGGAAGGAATCAAAGCAATAGAATAGGAGGCAGACAGGAGTAGATGGGCTTAAGTTGGAGTTGAGGCAGGAAATAGCTAATAGTGAGGCAGTCCTACTAGGCCTGCTAGCAGGCCTAGTAGGACTGCTTTCCACTCTATTGACAATTCTTTCTACCCTGCTTACATCCCATCTAACCAAAGCCCCAGAAGGCATCTAACCTTCCTGTCCCCTACTTCTCTGCACCCACCTCCCCCTCTGTCCTCTTTATCAATGAAATAACCAAAGGTGATCATGTGATGGCCTATTAGTGGAATTTTATTCCACATTTATTTGAAATTGGATGCATGGATTCTTAAAATACTGTAAGAAATATATGCTGTAATATCAATATCAGTGCTGCAAGCTTTGATAGTATTAATACATAGAGAAGGGAAAGACCATAGAAACCCAGAAAATTGTAGACCAATTGCACTATTGAACTCAGATTATAACATTATTGTGAAATCATTGATCAAAAGAATTAAAACTTAGGTTTCACCAGTAGTCTGTCACAACCAAACAAGATTTGTGAAAGGGTATACAAAATTTGTACTTCAGGAAGTGAAACTATTAACTGAACACTATTCAACATCTGAGGAAGAATGTTTAGCCATAGCACTTGACATACCAAAGACTTTCGATGTGCTGAGGTGGGATTTTATACCGGCTTGTCAACAACATGTTGCTCTCCCACAGCAATACATAAAATGTATAATAAAAGCTTTTTATACTCAGAATAAATCAAATAACAATAGCACCAATTATAATGAAAAAATGAAGCTAGGTAGGAGTGCCCACAATCACCAGTTCTATTTATAATTGCACTAGAACCTTTACTGGCAAACATTATGGCAAAAAACTACACTGATGATGTGATGTTATTTCATAAAAAATAACTCTCACTACCAGCTATTTTTCAGGTAATAGATAATTATGTACAATTGTCTAGATACATAATTAATAAAAATAAAAAAAATGGTCATATTACCAAGAACATCAATAACAGACAAGACAGACATGCATACCAAATATATTATTAAACAAAAGGCTGTAAGTTACTTAAGGATGACTTAAACAACTCTAAAAATACTGCTAAGATTAATGCTTTAAAAGTTAAAAATAAGATCAAAATGTTACCAGACAACTGGCAAATTTTGATACTTTCACTTCATTTATTTAGCTGGGTAGGTACACTAGACAAGTTGTATGCCTATTTTCAGGAACGACCCAGGAGAGTACAACAGGTATTATAGATACATCAGCACAACACAGCAGGTAAACAAGTACAATTTGTAACTTAGTACATTGAGTCAACAAAACAAGAAGGCAATGTAGGGATCATATATATGACAGAAGTTGGTAGAGTACATAATGATCAAACAGTAGGTAGTATTGAACACACATAGCATAAATAAGTTCATAAGGAAAAGTTGGATTGAGATTATCAACCAATTCAATTCAGATTGTGTTCCGAGTAAAAGAATAACGTAGCAGTCCAGTACCTGGGACACAGTGCTAGGGAGGCTTAGGGCACTCACACCCTGAGGCCAGCTTCAGATGCCCCAGCAAGGATTTCCAGAAACACTGATGAGAGGGGGTGGTGTGAACCTGCTCAGGGAAAGGAGTTCCAGAGCCTAGGAGCACATGCAGCGAAGTCTCTGTCCCCCCATGAGGGTACAGATAGGGGGTACTTTTAGTATCCCTGGACCCTGGGACCTGAGATGGTAAGAGGGGTGGTCAGTGGGAGAGAGGAGCTCAGCTAGCCCTGGGGGGGGTGCTAGTACTGATCACTTTGCTCACGAGGCACCCTAGTCCAAAGTTTAGGTGATTAGTCGGAGAAAGCCAACCTAGCTTGTCATAGAGTTCACAATGGTGGGTGAGGCGGGGGGTGGCCAAAGCGAAGCGGCAGATATTATTGTACGTCATATGCCACCGAGTAAGAAGGGCTTTGCAGGTACGTGCAAATTGGTGGAGACCATAGCTAAGGGAGGGGAGTAGTACTCCCCTAGAAGTGCCAGGCGAGCAGCAGGGGTCAGGTTATATTTGGCCCTATAGGCCAGACCCAGCTTGCAGTTCATGGTTCTGCAGACATTGAGGATGTGGCTCCCTAGGTCCAGTTGAGGGTTAAGTGTCACCTCGAGGTATTTGAGAGAGGTCACAGTGTGAAGGGAAGTTCCATCTGCACAGTTGATTCACAGTGGGACTGGAGAGGCATGTATCTTGGCAGATGATACAAATATCATAGCCTGCATTTTTTCAGGTTGAGGACCAACTTCTGTTGGGTTAACCAAGTCTGAATGTTCTTAAAGTCCTCAGACAGGTGGAGATTGAGGGTAGCTGTGTCCCGGAAGTGGGCCAGGAGAACCAGATCATCCACGTAAAGGGTGACCCTACAGTTAGTTACAACTGCAGGGAGATGGTTAATAAAGAGGGAGAAGAGAAGGGGTCCCAATACTGAGCCCTGAGGAACGCCAGAGGTCACGGCTAAGGGATCTGAGAGGACTTTATTGAATTTGGTCAGCTGTACTCTGCCATGCAGGTAGTCAGTTACCCATTTCTGAGCTGGGGGGGGGGACAGGCCAAGGGACCTCATCTG
This sequence comes from Neoceratodus forsteri, assembly GCA_016271365.2. Lineage (NCBI taxonomy): Eukaryota > Metazoa > Chordata > Ceratodontiformes > Ceratodontidae > Neoceratodus > Neoceratodus forsteri. The sequence continues at coordinate 561,615,031 of CM028132.1, forward strand.
AGTACAGAGCAGAGCTTGGTCAACAAGGTCAAAGGCCTTGGACAAGTCAATGAATGAACACCGCTCAAGAGAGTTTTCCCTGGTCCATGGCTACTCTGATCCTGGATAAGACAGAGACCAGGGCCATGGTTGTGCTGTGCCCTTTACAAAAACCGTGCTGGCGGGGGACAGCAACTCGTGGGCTTGAATGTACTCAGAGAGTTGTTCAGCCACTACTTTTTCAAGGAGCTTGCAGATGGCCGAAAGGATGGTGATTAGCCGATAGTTGTCAAGGACTTTTGGGTTGCCATGCTTTAGCACGGGGACAACCCTGGCCATCTTCCAGATGTCGGGAATCTCCCTCGTGGCAAGGGACAGGTTGAGGATGTGGGCCACTGGAGAGGCAATGTGAAGGGCTCCTAGTTTCAGAAGCTTGGGCTCCAGGTTATCTAGGCCAGCACTGGAGTACAGGGAGAGACCGGAGAGGAGATTCAGCATCTCCTTGTCCGACAGCCCTTAGAAAGAAAGGTGGTCTGGAGGGGTCAGACTCCTGCCAGACCGGGGGTAGGGGGCAGCTGGCACTCTTGTCAGTAGAGACAGGTAAGGAGAGAGCAGATAGGTCAGTGAAATGGGAGTTGAGAGCATTTGCAATCTTATGTGGGTTGTTGCAGGAAGCCCCTCCAATTATCATGTCTGTTACTCCTGAGTTAGAGGAACCACTGACAAGAGTTTTTATGTTTCTCCAGAACCTTCTTGGGTCATTTGCAGAGCTGAGTAGGACGGACTTGCAGAAGACACTTTTTGCAACCCTAATAGCTTTTTTACACTCATTTCTAAGTTTTCTATATTGTTGAAGCAAGTTCTGATCAAGGGAGCATTTGAAGAGGGCCCAGCACTTGTCCCTCGCCCGCATAAGGGCAAGAGTGGAAACATTAAACGTGATGGCAGTGCCACATATTATTTACCTATATCGGTCTAATGTGGCACTCATTTCTTCTGTAATACTCAATGGATGGCATGTCATTATTTCAAAATTCCTATGGGGGGTCTAAACATGAAGCATTGGATTGCCTATGCGCCACATATCTAAGGTACGTAGGCAACCCTAAGTTGGAATGCCGCACAGCAGGGGCCCAACGGACTCCAGATGGCATTCACAGCAGGGGCATGAGCCACTTGTGCACATGATCCCACAGCCAATCATGCAGCAATGTGCCATGGGTGATGTGGGGGTATGTCAGGGGTTGTGACTGCACACCATGCAATTCACTAAGGTGTGGAGTGCTGGGCACAGGGGGACACGATGCGGCAGGGAGAACCCTGCCATAACTTTTATGTGCCCCCCAAAGGACACCTGCCAGGTGTGGCAGGATGGGAACACCCTCTGCCTTGCTGCCCTAGCCCATTGGGCTGACAGGGAGGGCTGGGAGTAGCCATTTGGGCACTCACCTGTATTTTGATACTGATAGAATCCCACATCTTCCCAGGATCCACTACCTGCGTGCAGCAGAGGAACCATTTTTTGACCCAGGATGGGCATCTGATTGGATACTCACCTATATCTCTCAATCTACTCCTGTGCAGCTGTGCACTGGGGGGCAGGGTCATTGACAGGTGCCCAGTGGATGTTTATGGCTGTGCATACTGCGAACCCTGCACCTGTCCGTGGGTGCATAGCTATGTGGACCAGGTACATGCAACATGCGCATACCCAGCAAGCATTCGTGTATAGGCCCCAAAGAATGGGGCAAAATTACATGGCGGGTATTAACAATGCTTAAAGAAAAAGGTGGGATGAGTTGTCCAGATCCTACTACATATTATTTAGCTTCAAAGGTAACACAATTTTGGAACATTTTGTATAACATATCCAAGAAATATTTTTTATTTGTGACTCTTTGAAATACATTGTTACAAAATGAAACAAGATTGCAGTATTTATTTCAAATGGTGTGGCCATGGGGATGGTGTGTACAGTGTGTGTATATGTGTGTGTGTGTGTGTGTTTCCTGTAGCTCAATACAAATATTTTTTCCCCAAAAGCATAGTAAAATTAGTAACAAAAGATAACAGTTCTTTAAAGATATCTTCTGCTATAGTAAACCATGTCTGAGACAATGCTTATCGGATAGTGTCTTAAGTGGTTAAAAACAGTGTAACTCATAGGAGGTTCCTTGCTGAGAAAGGGTGACATTTATGAGGTATGAATCTTTCTTAAAAGAGAATACCTACCCAACTGAAACTAGTAGCTAGAAAATGTTTAAATGCTAAGTAGTTAAAAGTGCAAGTTGTTGCATTTTGAAGGGGATAAACTTATAACCTCCTGTTTAATATACAACCAATATTTAATAAGCTGTTTCAGTTTCTATTGCTATAATGCTGAGGAGAAAGGGTGCAGGCAGGCAGGCTAAGAGCACGTGATGGGATTAGATGTGCTTGCAGAAAGCTGATTTATGAATATGCCTGTCGGCACATTGTTTTGAAGTCCTCACACTTTCATGCCTGAATAGTGTAATAATGAAGGTTGCTGATTGTTGGTCAGGCCCCTTGTAGAGTCTTCTGCACTGGACCACCATGACACACCTCTCAAAACACTATACATAGCAAAATGTTTGACTTGCGCTAGCATGCACAGTGAACATAAAAAAGTTTTGGTGTAGTCATTCAAGCACTTTATTTTGTTCCTAGCTTCTCTGCTAAATGTAACTATTCTGTCATTAAGGACATGGCCAATGCCTTTCTAAAATTTACTAAAGCTAATAAAGAGTTCCATGTCATAATAGCAATTGCAAAACAGCAATCCCTATTATGGCAAGTGTATATCACCGAAAAGCAAATCGGCGATATACACTTTAAGGCGACCTGACTTCCGGATGTAAAAAAAAAGTGTTAGCCCCCCGTGCCCCCCTTGTGGGGGGGCTTTGCCCCCCTGCACCCCTCTGAATTAAGATTCTGAACTCCAGAGGGGTGCATGTCAGGGTGGGGGCAAAATCCAGAGCTCACAAACAATTAAGTGCCACAGCTCGCAGCAGTGGCAAAATGTATCCCGGTCTCAAACCCAGTACCTGCGCTGCTAGAGCCATCCTCCCACACCACCACACCACATGGCTAGCTCAGTGGCAGCAGGTACACCAGTGCATGTAAATCCCTTCCCTGTCCCTCCTCTTCCTCTTGCTATTCCTCCCTTCCATTCACCCTTCCCTCTGGTCTCTATCCTATACCCTAGTTATTCTGCTGGGTAGCCCATAGTAAAAGCGCCCAAAATGAGTCACTATATTTCTAGTCACTCATTTTGGGTTGCTCTTACAATGTGATACCCTAATAAACTAAGTTCTGGCTGTACTTTCTCTCCAGTAGAACTTGACCTGGTACAACCAATAAAATCTAGTGCTGTACCAATTATAAATAAACTTAATAAAGCTTGAATTTCTTTATGGAGAGATATAATTGATTCACAAGATCATATGTCAATTGAACAAATTAAAATGAAATATGATATACAAAAATAGAGTGGTTAGACTATACTGTAATTAAAACTGGCATAATGAATTAAAAAAAAAACAGTGATATAATTGACAACACAGACTGGCAAAACAAATGTCACATGGATCCTATTTATATAGAAAATTAAAAAAGCTATTAGTAAGATGTATAAAGAACTGCTTTCTTTAACTGAACAAAAAGCTAACAAGCATAAAATTTTAATTCAGGAAACCCGGGGAAAAAAGGAACAATGCCTATAAATGAACATAATTGAGGTCAGGTATGGAATAATACAAATAAAAGCTACAATTCAGCTAAGAATAAATCAATTCAAATTAAAATGATTTGTACAGCATATTTCATACACCACTGCCTATACAAAATGAGAGTTATGGTTTCTCCAGATTGTTGGAGAAAATGATGACAGATAGGTACAGCTTATTACAAGATATGATGATGTCATATGACTAGGAATTTTGGGGAAGACACAAGGAAGGAAGCTATATGTATTACAGGACTAGAAATACCCTTGTCTTTTGAAACTTAAATGATTTTATTAAATGAAAACTTACAAGAAAACAACAAATACCATTCACAGTAATAACAATGACATCAAAGTGATGATTTCAGAGTCTTGAAATTGTTCTATATTCCCACCATTTTAATCTAATTAGCCCTCACCTGCCTGGGATTTACACCCACTGAGGGGCTCCTCCAGCAACCGACGGAGCTTCAGTAAGCCCTTACATGCCCTGGGCTTTATGCCCATTGAAGATCTCCTTGACCAGCCACCAGCAGTGTAGGAGGCAGCCCTCACCTGCCCGGCTTTACACCCACCAAGGGGCTCCCCCAGTGACCGATGGAGCTCCAGTAAGCCCTGACCTGCCCTGGGCTTTATGCCCACCGAAGATCTCCTTGACCAGCCACCAGCAGCAGAGGAGGAAGGTATGGACTTGATTGGAGACTGCTCCTCTGCAACTGAATTTTAAACTTGGTGCCTTTTTTCCGCTAGCGACTCCCAGCCCCTAAGGCTTGCTACTTTCGGCTTGCTGCTTCTCTAGGACTTTTAACTATTAATCTAAACCTCCCTCCTCAGAGCTAAAATTGCTTTTCAATTTAATTTGGTTTAATCTAATTAAGGAAACAGCTGCAAGCAGTTTTAATTCTGCAGGCTATCTTTTTGAATTTATAAACGGACGCTTTCCATTGTAAAATTAATGTAAAATGAATGTAATCAGCTACTTCCTCGCTAGGCTGAGAGTTTCAGCTGAGTTTCCTGCAACCTCCCCTACTCAGCACATTTTATTCATACTCTCCTGTAGTCACATTACTAGTAGGCAGCTCTGAGTGTATTTTTATCAATTACCAATATTTACATTTGCACCTTATACACACCGGCCACCAGAGGGCTCCTGTCCACCTTACAGCATGCACTATTGAAAGAACTCATTACAATTAATTATTTAACAATGAGGCTAGGATAGCAATGCCAAGAATGTGCGTCCAGTGTGAGAGCAGTCAGAAGATGTGCTTTCCTGGGTGTGAGCTGCATTTAGACGCAGCGAGGACACTGAACCCTGCGAGATGCAGGTAAGGGCGCTTCCCTTATGTAGGCTCCATGACCAGCAGGCAGGAATTTGTGCAGGCAGTCTCACCCACGCAGTTGAACAAGGTACTCTCCACCTTGAAGTAACTCTTGGCTTGGAGCTCATAACCAGGCTGAACAAGGTAAACCAGGGGGTGAGCTATGCACTGGAAATGCATTAGAAAGTCCTTGGAGTAGGTTCAGGTGCCTGTTCCCTTCCCTCAGCAGAGTAAGGTAAACTGAGGGAGGTTGGTACAAAATGAAGGGGGGCATTGTATAGTAAGCAGCAACGGAATTAACCTTTCAAAGCTAACTGGCCCTGACGCCCGATGACTTGGCTATCTGAATGAGCACAATAATCAGTTACAGCACTAGTCTATCGCCCCATAGGTGCTCTCACATTACAGTAACAGTTAAAGCCGAAAGGCTATATCTTCTGGAGAATTATTTTAAAATTAAAGTGCTTACCTTAGATGTTTTGGCACAGAGCCAACAATCTGTGACCAGCCTGGGTGAGATGGGTGAGATGCACAAAAGAACGGAGGAGTCTGGGAGCTACAGGGGAGGAGACAAATGCAGGAGAGGAGAATAATCGGATTTTGATTCTGAAATTTCATTGTGCATCAGCTTGAGAGGAGAGCCAGAGATTGCCCATGTGTTGAGATTCAGAGTGCTGTAAGAAGGTGCTCTTAATAATAACTTTTACCAGGTGAGTAAACTATCATTATCCTAATTCTACTTGGGCTTTTATCCCCTCTGTCCCCTCCACTACTTCTAACTTCTCTCTGAACTATTTTAGACTGCTCCTCCACCCTGCCAGCTCCTCCTCTGCCCAAGTCCCATACTCCCAGCCTGTATTAACTAACCACCCTCTTCTTTACACCTCATCAACTTATTGCATCCAACATGGCCAAACACTGCAGACACCTTGCACCTCTACTAATCCCTACTGCTCTAGGTGCCCTCATCCTTACGGTCCACCTTGTAGACACCAGGTCGCTCCTGTAAAAAAGCTTTCAGCTTAGTGTGCTATACCTGGTTAAAAACAACTGAAATAAAAAAATCCCTTTCCTTACTAAGCTCCCTATCCCTTCCAATCAAACTGACTACACCTTATGTAACATACTGGTCCTCCCAAATCTGTCTATTACATACTATAATCTTGTTCCGACAAGGCTCTGGCACCCTATAGTGCACTACCTCCAATTTTGTGGCTTGCACCCCCGTACATTGTATAAAAAGAGCAAATACTTAAAAATAGTGGTCCTATTCCTCTGGCTTAGTCTCCTCCTCATCACAGCTGGGGACATCAAAGTCAACCCGAGTCCTAGTCTTGCCACCCACACCTTGCTGTCCCCTCCCTGGGGTGTTACTAAAGGCTTGAAACTTGCTCACCTAAATACTAGCAGTCTCCAGTGGAATATTACTGAGCTAACTGCCTGGATGTCACACTACCAACCAGACATACTATGCCCAACTGAAACCTGGCCGAAACCCTCAGTGCCTGACACACATTGTCAGCTACCTGGATACAGTTTCATCAGGAAAGATAGCCCCCGCCCCCACCAAACGTAGTGGGAGCACCATGATTTATTTCAAGACCCATTACACATCTGCCTTCCTCTCCCCACCCTCACCACCACAGCCTGCCTTCTTTGAACTCTGTGCTAGAACTCTGAGGTTTGGCAATTCAAAAAAACTGCACATACTTTGTGTTTACCTCTCCCCCCCAAACAACCTATGTAAATTGTCCTCCCTGATTGACAATCTGGGGTCCCTAGTTGGCAACAATGACTTTGCCATCCTAAGCAATTTCAATATTGATTGGCTCAACAGGTCTAATGATTCCGTTGATATACTGCTAAGCAAATAAGCCCTCTCCCAAATAATCACACAACCCACCAGACTCTCCAATAGAGCCCAAACAGCCACCCTGATTGACTAGGTTCTTGTTCCAAATCCTGACAACATATCCTCAGTTTGGGTTCTTCCTGTCTCCAATACAGATCACTCCCCAGTCTACTGCAGCTGGCGGGCTAGCATTGCACATGCCTCTCCCAGGATCATACAGTGTAGGAACTACTCGCTCTTCAATGAAGTCGACTAGCTATACAACATAACGAATGCTGACTGGACCCCGTCATGGACCACTGATGATGTGGACCTTGTGCTAAATTACTTCAATGCTTCCCGGATCTAACTACAAAATAAGCATGCACCGCTCACTACGAGGCATGTCAGAGGCTGTACAACTAAGTGGCTCACCTGCCTCTTACTGGCATTACTGAAAGAGAGACAGATAAAAGCTGGGTCACTTACACAAACTCTAACTCTGCTCAAGACTGGAATAACTATAGGCTACTGTGAAACAGATGCAAGACAGCCATTAGGCTAAATAAGAGCAAATTTTTTCAGAGAGAAACTAGTCGCACCACATAATACACCCAACAGCTTCTGAAGAAGTCTCAAGGAATCCCTGGATCATTCTAATCCTAGCACCCCTTTGGATTTTGAAATCAATGGAATCAGTTGTAACAAATCTGCTACTATATCCAATGCTTTTAACCAACTTTACTCAGATCTCTCGACTGTTACTGCTGAGCTGAACTCTCTGGCAGACCCCATTGCTCCACACATGTTCAATCAATCAATCAATTTTTTTATTTATATTTATTTATTTATTTATTTATTTAAGAATCAGTTTACAACCTTTGAGTCAGAGGCTCGTTTCCAAAGGTACTTCGTCACATAAAGACATACATTGCGTTTCGGTTACATAGCAAAGATTTGCAAAAAATCAATAGGCATGCACCAGAGGTGCCACGTTACATAGTGGTCAGACAAGTACAATTGGGTACAGGGTACATGTAATTGATAACAGGTATTACACAAGTCGGTATCAAGTGAGCATTTTGGTAGATAAACATTGAAAACAGCTGGCACTGGCCAGGTTAAACCTAGGCATGGTGTACAGGGAAGTGGTGGAGGGGATGGTAGGGTGGAGAGCTGCCCGGGGGGCATTGTCAAGAGAAAGAGGTGGAGGCTATGTTCAGAGACAGGAGCAGTTACGAGTGCTGAAGATGTGGTTCCGAAGTGCGGTTTTGAATGTGGAGATGGTGATGGCATTGGTGATGGTGGCAGGGAGAGAGTTAAACCAGGTTGGGGCTCTATAGCTGAAGGACCTCTGGCCACGGCTGGTTCTCATTCTGGGGACCTTTAGAGTGGTCTTGTAGGAAGACCGTGTTGCAATGGTGGGAGGGCTCTGGTGGATGGATGCCGTTACCCCAGGGGGGGAGAGCCCGAGTAGGGTTTTTTTGGTGGGGAGACAGGTCTGGTATCGGAGCCGTTCATCCAGGGTAAGCAGGTTAGCATCGACATATAGCTGACAGGTGTGTGTGAGCCTGGGGGCACCAGTAATCAATCTGCATGCTTTATTCAGGGTTAGGTGAATTTTGTTGAGTGCAGTGGTGTCGGCAGCACCGTATACTGGTACATTTCAACTGCCAAGGCACCTAACAAAACAATTAAAACAACTATAACATAAAATCATATATATATATATACATTATAGATATTATAAAATGCAGATAAAACTGACAAACAGTGTTTGAGTCATTCCCCAAATGCTTGAATCCATACAAAATTTTTGAGAGCCTGTTTAAATCCCTCCATGGCTGTGCACTCCTGTAGCTGTTGGGGTAGAGAATCCCACAAAGGGTAGGGGCCACATGCATAAATGCATGGGCCCCAGAAGATTTTAAGCAGACCCTTGAAATCTCTAGCAACCCCTCGTCAGCCGAGCTGTGTGATCGCCCAGGGCAGTAAGGGATTAGAAGCTCTTTCAGGTAGTCCAGACCCTGTCTATGTAGGGCTTTATAAGTCAGAAGTCCAACTTTGAAGGTGATTTGCCACTGTACTTTTGTACACTGTGCATTTCGCGCAGCACTGGAGAAATATGACAGGACTGAAGGGTTCCTGTCAATAACGGGGCCACAGTGTTCTGCACTAGCTGTAAGTGGTGAATATCCACCCCCGGTAGCCCTAGGTATATGGCATTGCAGTAATCCAGGCATGAGGACACAAAGGCATGGACCAGCATGGGAAGGTCACTAGACAGAACAAAATGCTTAACTCTGGAGATATTTCTCAGATGGTAAAAAGAGGATTTGATGACAGCCAACACCTGCGGATGTAAGGTCAGCCCTTTGTCAAAGATTACCCCCAGGTTTCACACCCATTCAGAGGTTGGGAATGGTAAACCCCCAAGAAAAAGTCCTGATGGTAAATGCACCCCCAACCCCCCATCCAGTGACCCGGGTCCTCCACCAGCACCTCAGTCTTTTCCGAGTTCAACCTCAACCTGCTCAAATTCATCCACTCCTGGATTTCTATGAGTCAGTTATTAAACACTGAGAGAGCTCTGTCCTGGTCAGGTGCAAAAGAAAGGTAGAGCTAGGTATCATCAGTATAGCAGTGAAACCTCAGTCTGTACCTTGTTACAATGTCTCCAAGGGGTAGAATGTACACTGCGAACAACATGGGGGACAACATCAATCCCTGAGGAACCCCACATGACAACAAAACTGGGTCAGAGGATTAAATCCCTGACACCACCCTCTGAGTTCTTCCAGTGAGGAAAGATGTAAACCACCTGAGGACAGTACCTGACAGGCCACAGATTAACCTCAGGTGACCAAGCAGAACCCCATGGCCCATAGTGTCAAATGCTGAAGAGAGGTCTAGGAGAACCAAGATGGAATGGTTCTTCTGATCTCTTGCCATCTGGAGATCATTGAGCACCCGAACCAGTGCCGTCTCAATACTGTGCCTCTTTTGATAACCGGACTGGAGAGATTCATAGATATTATGGATGGTCAAATGGCTCTCCAGTAGTATGGCCACTACTTTCTCGATGACCTTCCCCTAAAAGGGGAGGTTTGAGATTGGTCTATAGTTCACGTGGCAGTCTGAGTCCAAAGAAGCTTTCTTCAGGAGGGGTGTCACCACCACCTCCTTCAGAGAGCTAGGAAACTCTCCTGTTTCCAAGGAGCACCAGACTATCCATGCTAGGACCGGACCAACAATGTCACTACAACCCAAAATAAGGGTGGTTGGTCCTGGGTCCAAACTACAGCAGGTAGAGTGCATACCCTGGGCAAATCTGCATGATATCCACAAACTCTGGTCGGTTGAAGGTAATCCAGGAAAACTGAGGGGCAGTGACTGAACACTGATTGAAAGAATCGCCCATAGAGTGTGCCAGTTGGAGTTCTGTCCTGATGCCAACCACCTTAGCCGCAAAGAATCAAGTAAGCTCATCTCACTCAACTTGCGGAAACGCTTTTCAGACCTGTAGACAGGCTGGGTTGCACAGTCTGTCTATGGTTTGAAAAAGCTGAGCTGGTTGGTTCTGAGCGGCCACAATCTCCCTGGACAGGAACTCTGCCTTCTTACGGGTGATTGCAGATTGATAGGCTTAATAATGGCCCATCAATCTAAGGTGATCAGCATCTAGGGTGGATCTCCACCAGCAGTGCTCTAACCTTCGTGCTAGTTGCCACATCTCCCTCAAGGACCCATCAAACCAAGGGGACCAAGGGCGAAGGGAGAGAGGATGAACTTGGACAGGAGCAATGACATCCAGTGCTGTAGAAATGGCCTTATTGTAGGCTATCACTAGGGCTTCTGGGTTATTGTTTGCTGATGGAAGGACCAATAGGTCAAGCATCACCACCAGGCCTTCGGAGCTTACATCTCGTAAAGGGCGGTACCTGACCATCTCCACAGGGGTAGGCCTGTGAAGGGGGGCACAAAAACTGAACCTCATGGTGTAATGATGTTAGATGTTACAATCTCCTCCCAACACCCACACCCCCTTTCCTCTTTAAATCAGTCACCAATACTGAAGTGTGAAAACTCCTTCTCTCACTACCTGAAACCAAGTCCAAAGGCCCTGATGATCTTGACCCCAAACTCCTGAAACTAGCAGCCTGACAATTAACCCCTCCCCCCCCTTACCATATTATCAAGCTCTCCCTCACTGCAGGCTCAGTACCCATGAGCTGGAAACGTGCAATATCATACCTATACTAAAACAAGCATTTGTCAATGCCGAATGTTTGCTTGCTGATATTAGCATTGGACATGTGGAGTTAGACAGATGCAGAATAGGAGTAGCAGTGAAGTACTGAATCCATGCCAATCCCACCTTCACCCTGCAGAGATGGACTGGCATTGAGGTGTGCCTGTGAGTCATTGCCCATAATGCTAATGACATTTCACCTCACCCAATCCTGTAAATACCGACAAGTGTTGAGGTGTGCCTTGGGGTTTTCGGCTTCACAGTCACCCCATTTCATAAGGATATATGCTGAAATGGGTGCAGTACAGGAGAATGGGGTGAGGTCTGGGGCTGAAGAGTGCAAGGCACACCTTGATGCCTGTCACCGGCTTCAGGGTGGGGGTGGGATGGCATGAGCATTACAGCCAGTTATCCAAAGTTACACCTCTGATGCCGCTCAGTCTGTACAGGGTGGGACATTATGGTTAGAAACCCAAATACTCTGGACCTGTGTTAGTATTTGCACTACAAATTTTCAACATGGCCTTTTTGTGACCCCCACCTCATGAAAGCATTTGGGACCTCTTCTCATAAACAGTGGCACTGTGATTTTGTTAATGTGTCCTGAACTTCGAGTTCCCATAGCAACCATGCCATTCTGCACCAGATGTGTGAAAACACAGATCAGGCAGAATGTGAAGAATGACAGCTGTACCATTCAATGAAGGACCATTTTCTTTTTTTACAGGATTTAAAATAAAAAAAGACATCGCAGGACACTTTTGGCATGCTGGGGTGGGCTCCCAGCATGCTACCTGGCTGGGTGTTTGTTGGGGAGATGGATACTGGAGCCAATGGGGATTGGGCTCCGTTGTTGGCCATACAGTGTGGTGAGAGAGTGGTAGCTCATGAGCGGAGGAAGACTGGGTACCTCCTCGGCACATAACAAATGGAGGGCGCATCATGCCAATGGGGATTGGTCTACCCCATCGGCAAATGAACTGGGGATGGGGACATGGCAACACGGGGGATTGGGAACCCCCAAGTTGGCTTTCATGGGGACTCTGAGGTGGGTGGCGAGAGCCACCAACAGCCATGTTATACGAAATGTTCCACCAGGCAAGGCACCACCCTGCAATGATGGGTCACTCCCTCATTGCAGTGGCAGATTCATTTCAAGGTGGTGGCACGCTGGCTGAACTAGTGTCAGCAGCAGCATGCCACCACATTGGGAAAAGCAGGCCAAGCCTCAAAAGGCACTGGGAGCATTGGCCCCCACAGTGAGGCACCTCCAAAACCCTGCTTCTCTACTGAGCTGTGATGAAATGTTTCTTGCACATGTGCACAAGTAAACGTAAAAAGGAAACCCCAAGTCCCTATCCAGCTATCAGCCAATAGCCATGTGCCCTGCACTCAGGAAAACTCTCGAAAAAAATTATCGCTGCTCAACTAACAGCTTATCTGGAAAAGCATGATCTACCTTGCTCTGCACAACATGGCTTTCATAAGCATCACTGCACCACTAAGTCCTTCTCACCCTGACTAATGCATTTACTCTGCGTCTGATCTAAGTCACCTCACAGGAGCTGTTTTCATTGACTTAATGAAAGCCTTTGACACCATTAACCATCCCATACTTCTTAACAAACTTAGGTCCTTAGAAATCTCAGATAGTGTATTGTCATGGTTTCTAGCTATCTCTCCAATAGACAACAATGCACCAGAACTGGCTCTACCCTCTCTGAATACCTTCCCATCTCCCTCATTGTCCCACAGGGATCCATCCTCAACACTCTACTGTTCTCTCTTCACATCAGTTCAATCATACACTGCTTTTACAAATCAACCCCCATCCTTTATGCAGATGACCTGGTGTTCTTCTGTCACTTCCCTGACCTAACTCCCATAAATCACGTTCTTACCTCCGACCTGTCTGTGATACCGTCCTGGCTCAAGAACAGAAAACTCCTTATGAACTACTCCAAATCCCAAGCCATGCTTTTTGGAACCCCTCATAAATTAAAAAAAACTTATCGATACCCCTGTCGATAACAATGGATAATGGCACCGCTTTGGCTACAGTCACCTCCTTCAAATACCTTGGAATTACACTCGATCCCTCCCTTGAGTTTTCAGCTCATATCCACATGGTTTGTAAGGGAGTCAACACCAGTCTGGGTGTAGCCTATCTTACTAAAAGCCATCTCTCTCTCTCTCTCTCTCTCTCTCTCTCTCTCTCTCTCTCTCTCCACATATTACAGTGGTTCAAGGCCTTCTCCTTCCCAGATTGTCCTACGGCCTGCCAGTATTCACTTTATCCTTTGCTTCACTCCATTGCAAATGGACTGTAAGCCACAATAATATCTGCAGATTCACTCTATCCTGCAATCGTCTCACACATCACTGCTCTCTCTACAGCAGACTTGGTTGGCCCTCCTCTACAGCCCTACTTGACTCCTCACTAAGCAAACTGGCTCACAACATCATTGCCTTGTAGAAACCACTTTCACTGGCCACCCTCTTAGTTCCCAATTCTCTCCACTACGCCCTCAGATCCTCTGACACTGTGCAATTAGCTGTCCCCAGATCACAGTGAAAGTATGATTCTATGGCCTTCACCTCTGCATCTCCTGCACAATGGAACTCCTTCCCAGCTGTCCTTCACACCTGCGCCAATAAAAGTGCATTAAAAAAACAGCTCCACTCCATACTAATTGACTGATCCACCTTCACCTGTCTCCAATCCTACCTTGTTCCCCTCCACCCACATCTCAGCTGCCCTCTCCCTCACCTCCACTCACCCTTCTACCTCTTCTTTTCCCCAATCTTGTTTCTTCCACCCTGCCCAGCTTTGCTACTTAACCATCCTAAAAATCCTAAAAAGAAATAAATAACAAAATTCTTGGCTGCAGTGCCTCTTGATTGCTACCGTTGTTTGCCTTTCTATGTAATATGTATTGATGTTTATTGTTCTTTTATATTCGGCCCCCTACTACTACTATGCTTTGATTAAAATGATACTAGCGAACTGTATAATTCTTTTCTTTTACTCGAAATGCTACCTTTTCCTTTTCTGTATACATGGCATTGCATGGCATTGTATTGCAATGTACTGTATTGTATTGTATTGTACTTTATCTCTCCCAGGTTGTACCTGAAAATATGCAAATGTCTGCCTAGTGTACGCTACCCGGTCAACAAAAGCTAAATAAATTAATCAATGGCATACTAATTGAAAACAAAAAGCACTAAGTAATGAAAAGCTATTTATAAAGTTCAATTGCTCACAAAACCAAGTGAACACTTCATGGAAGGATATATACACCATTTTACCTCCACCGCTTAGAATATGATAACGAGGAATGGTTACATGAAAATGGTATCCAGTCAAAACCAAACCAAATAACAGAGTAAAAATGGAATTTTGGATGGTCATTCTACTGAAATTTCTGTAAAAAGTTCTAACGTTCAATACAGAATTCCTTTCAGGAGGATGTCCCATAATGAATTTTATTGAAATCATTTGAAAATTTATCCCCCTTGGGATTGTAATAGTTAATTTATGAGGAGTCCTAGGTTGTGTGCGGAAGGTGCATTCTGAGTTCTCTGATTTACTCCACATAAAATAATGACTAAAACTCCTCGAGAATGAATTTTATAATGTTTTCAACATAACTCCTTAGGAAAAATCCTCCCAAAGCAAATTCAATATTGAACGTTAAAACTTTTTACAGAAATCCCAGTAGAATTGCTGTCCAAAGATCTGTTTTCACTCTTTCAGTTGGTGCAGTTTTGACCTAGTTCCCATAAATACACCAAACGCATTGTATGTTAGCTTTTTTACAAGTATCAATGTGATAATTTATGTTTGTTTTTTGTTTTTCCCCATCTATGTTGGATAACAGTAAATATTATTTTAACAAATCATGAAATAAATTATTAAAAAAGAAAAAGAAAAGAAGAGAAACACCTGTGTTAAATGACTATGCCAGCTGAACTTAAAACTACAACATTTTAGAGTTATTTACATGAAACACCCTCTTGTTGTCATAGGAGTACCTGGAATGTATAGAAATAACAAGTCCTGTTTGGCTAAGAATGATGTCATGATTTATAATATTTTCTATAACTGATGACTCTGAAGCAGGAAATGACACTGAAATTGCCTAACTCAGTAATGTAAACTACAAGGACATACTTAGTTTTATTTTTCTGTTGCACTGTCAAGATTCCTCATTTGATAGTTAGTTTGAAACTGAACAAATTATCTTTATGTATTAAACTTATTTTTGTGCTGTTGTACAACTAGTAAGTTGTCATATCACTATGAATAACAGTTTTTGAGTGTTTTTTTTTTACTTTTCTAGTCAGTAGAAGTGATTGACACCGAGCACAGGTCTTTCACCTAATGTTATGCATGACCATGTGTAATGGCTAGAGCTGATTAGAATGTAGAAATCCACAGGCAGAATTCAGGCAGAATGGCACTTCTGTTTTTGATTTTTTTTGAACTTTTCAATAAATTCAGCAGAATTCAAAAATACTTAATTTAAATCACAGAGTAGTTTTGAGTTGACTAAGTAAACTGCAAACTAGTTTTCCCTTGTTTGTAAAAACCTAATCTGCAGTTTATGTAAAATGCAAATTACTAATGTATGATTTAAAGGGGGAACAGTCAGAACAAAAAGCCCTACACCCATGTGTGGGCTTGTCCCAATTTGCAATTTGTGTTCTAAAACATGTTTTCACTTGCTATTTATTACAGTATAGTGGATTGTATCAGACTGATTCTGCTGATTTGCAAGTGGTCATTATCTGTAACTACAAATCCCAGAATCCCCAGTAGCTGACATCAGAGCATGGCTTCAGCAGTGGGAGGTTCAATATCCTGTAGTGCATGTTAAAGTTTTTGGTCACACTTTAAGTGCCAGTTTCAATGTAAGTTTAAAGTTTATTGATTGACATAGGTGTTTACAAATAACAAAAAGTACAAAGCATGTAAAACAACAGACAACATATATTGTCATATAAAACCACAATTTGTCTAAAAGGATACAATATCAAAATGTCAAGCATAATATATAATAAAGCAGTTATGCACTATTGTAGCCTGATATCTTAACACAAATCAGTCAATGTACAATTTAGACACTATTGTAACCACCCATTCAGTTTAGACACTATTGTAAATTCCCTTTATTGAAAAAGGAAAACAATTGCTGATCAGATATAATCACAAATACTTAAAGGTTTTACATGAGAGTTTCCTTGGAAGGTATATTTCATAATACTGTACACTAAAATGAGTATATTGAAAAGACAGTTGTGACATGTTCAATTTCATTGTGTCATTAGAAGAACAGTAATTAGTTGACAATGTAGTTCGATATAGAATAAAGATTCAGCAGTTTCAATGTAACTGTAGGGTAGGTAATCATTAATTACACTGTAGTTACATGTTTATTGCATTTAACCACATTTTTATAAACTCTGATCGTTTTTTGATTCCGCAGTCCTTGCTGGGCTATATACAGTCACAGAGGACTGTACTTATCCCCAGGTGAACAGCAGGACTGACAAACATCTGATCAGAGCTTATAAAATCTTTGTCATACACTGGAGGCTATTGACTATCTCACTGCTGCTGCCCTCCTCTGATGCCAGCTGTAGGAGATTCTGGGATTTGCAGTTATAGAAAATTTCAGCTTGCAAGCCAGCAGACTCAATGTAATACAATCTACTATACTGAAAATGTTTTTTGTACACTGTAACAACTTTTGTGATTTTTTTTCATGTTTCTGTGTTTAATTTCCATTATCACCTAGACCTCTTGTAAGTATTTCAGCTGAATTAAAACCTGCCTGATAATGTTAACTCCCATATGGCCTGCCAGATGGCTCTGGTGAATGATAAAAATCTATTTGGTTAGCTACTGGGAGAGCTGTAAGCAGAAAGAACTATTTTATGTTTTGTGAAAGGCCTGGACTAATGTGTAGATGAGTCACTCCTGTTGTGTGAGACTGGAGAAAAAATAAATTGCTGGAGCCTGCAGCACATGAAATCAGTTTGTTCCAGTCTTTCCAGATGGGAGGTTTTCCAGTACTCCAAAGAATGTCAAATCTATGATGTCAAATTTACATACTGGATAACATATCATGGGGCAGCTGGGAGGTCTTGAGGTCTGGGATTCTGAACAGTTTGTCCCAGGGTGTGGGTGCAAAGATAGACACTGATCCAGGTATCTTCAGTACAACATGCTTGCTGCATGGTTTTATTTTAACAAAGATTCAAAAACAACAAACAAAAAATTTATAAAAAATGAAATAAATAAATCATTACTCATGAATTATGAATTCATCAGGATGCAACCGTCTGGATCATATGATATCTCTGGGATCCTTTTCTCATCTGTGCTCCAAATTGCTATGAGGACATAAAGACTGCATGTCCTTCCCAGTCCCAGGCTTTGGGCAGAATGAAAAAACAAAACTCATAGCCACTGTTTTCTGGGTGTTTATATACTCCTCCTAGAGGTCATGTGATCTGCCTACTTTTTAAAATATTCATTTTTGTATTTATGCACTGCATACGTAAAAAACAAAGACAAGTTTGGACCAGCCTTTAGTTCAGAATCCGTACTTTCAAACATACAAATTTTATAGGAATCCTCTATAAAAATAAATTAAATGTTTATGTAATTGGTCATTATAAGCATAGCTCCACCCCTTTTTCTTGGGTATTAACTTTGGACAGCCCTATAAATAGCCAGGTAAAATTTCCGCTGACTCTTAAAGGAGTCCATGCATTCAGGCTTTAAAGAGCAGCTGATGCTTTCAGAAGAACTTTAACACAACTTAATATTTAGACACAGTTTATTTGTATTTCACATTAGTTCTATATTCCTCCTACACATTATTTATTACTGAAGTAATTTTCATGAAAACAGGATCTTTGCTCCTCTAGAGTTCATCTATTCCTGTTGTTTTCTCCTTACCTGAAGTCATATTGCACTGCTTGTGACATCACAGTTACTCCCATGGCAACAGATTGTTATGTCACAAAAGACAATTATGACATGAAGTAGGGAGTAAGCTATAGAGGCAAATGAACTCTGAGGTATAGAAATCATGTATTTATGCAAATTTCTTCAGTAATAAATAATGTGTAGGAGAATTCTATTGAATATATATGGAATGCAAGCTGAACTGTACCTATATATTGTGTTTTTCGAAGTTTTGTCTGAGGCGTCAGCAGCTCTTTAAGGTAAAAATCTATCACATTCTATATATAGCACAGTTCTATATACAAATAAAGGATGAAAATAACATAAGTTTTATTCCCTTCTAAAGGGAAGCATTTTCAATCAATCAATCAATCAATCAAAATCATTTATTTATCCAGGCGGGCACCATTGAGCAAGGCTCATTTGCAAGGTGGACCTGGTCATAAATACATCAAAGTACAATACAGAAGCAGGTATACAAAAAGCAATAATATGCAAGGAAGAAAAAGTATATACAGTGTATACAGCACAGTACAAGGTTGAAATAAATAAAAAAAAAAAGAACAATTCTTGCCTTACAAAAAAGGATAGTCTCCCAGGGTCAGCAGTGCTGATAAACATCTCTAATGAAGCCAGGTAAAATGGAGACCAGCAGGAAGAAGTCAGTGAGGCTGATATCCTCCAATCAAAGTGCTGGTGCTGAAAATTCAGAATGTCCAAAGGCTCCAAATACGAAAGTACCTGAGGGAGGTATACGGCTTTTGGCTGTTTCTGTAGATTTCTGGGCCCTGCAACGAATCAGAGTTCAGAGGATCTCGGGCAGCAGTTTCAATGGGGGAAGAAATCCTCAGGGTCTGCTAATTTGCAATACAAGAATCATGGGTTGCTTCCCAGGACAGGCTTGTAGCTCTTCCTCTGGCGGCGAGGTGCGAGCCCCAGGAGGGCACAGCACATTGTGGCCATCTTTCTCTTATAGAAACATAGCCAGTGACAACAGGAAAAGACTAGAGGTCCATCCAGTCTAAGTTCCCTATAATCCCCGAAACCTACTGTTCCTCCAGAGTACTAACCCTCTCCGTCCTCTTTCTAATCTCCTCCCCGGTCCTGTTTCCCCTGGTAACCATTATTCCCTTCATCAGGTCCCCACCTTGCTTGAATCCCCTGACTGTTTTTGCACCCACCACCTGAGCCAACAGACTGTTCAAAGATTCCACCACCCTTTCTGTAAAGTAATACTTCCTCTCATCCTTCCTGAACCTATCACCTGTTAATTTCCATTCATGGCCACATGGCCGGAAATTGGTATTGAGGTTAAATAGTTCCCTGCAGTTCACTTTGTTAATTCCTTTAAGGAACTTGAAGGTCTCTATTATATCTCCCTGCTTGGATCATGTAGTGGGGTGGTGGGGGACGGAGCAGCAAAATGGCCATGATGCTGCTCCGCTCCCTTAAACTCCTTGTTTGATGGGGCTTTTGTAGAATTAATCTGTTAAAACTTCCTCATTTTAGCTGCTATTTTAAACTAGCCGATTGAAACCTATGCTATTTTAGCACAATGGTCTGCAGTACTGTTTTTGTTTTCATTTCTGCTGAGTGCCGAGTACCGACAAACAATTGTTCGAGTCTTACACTGCTGGTAAAGTTAGCTCAAATCAAAAGCAGATGCTTTTTATATATGGATTGATAACAGGGTAATTTTTGGTTTATCAAGCAGTGGTTTTTGGTCAGATTTTGAGCTCTGAGAGGGCCTTTGGGAGGTAGAATATGGCAACCTCCTGCTTCAAATTATGAAGACCAGTGGCGTGGATGTGAAGAATGCAAGTGCACTATATGTGCAGAAACACCAACCTTTATCATAAAAAGGATATGACACTGTTGCCTGGGGCTGGGGGTTTCTGGTATCATACCAAATATATAAATTTACTGTGCTCAGTGGAGCATTATTTTTCTTTTTCTCTCTTCAGCTGAGCAGGTACAACAAAGATGACATGTGAGGGTGTCAGACTTGAAAAAAATCAATGGAGGCAATTTCTGAAGACCTTTAGGAGACCAGCAATACCCATGAGCTCTAGAATGCTGGATCTGGAAAATATCTGGCTGTTACTGTGGACTCCCAAAGTGGGAGAAAGGGGCTGGGTTTGGCAGTTCTTTTGTAACTTTTTCAGCTTGCTTAAAAAGATCTTCTGCTGGCAACAAGTGGATGCTAAGCTGGGGATAACCCCTCTTAAAAGGTACTCTTTTTTTTTTCTCCATGGATACTGATTTAATAACAGCCTTGAATGGTTATTTCTGTTTTTATAGTTTGAAAGCTGTGGGGCTGAAGCTAATTTGGAGCCTAAATCTGGAAATATTTGCACGCCTGGTATTACGGTCGGTAAGATGCCCCATTTAGTAAACGTTTACTGGGACTTTCCGAATGAAATGGCAGCTGAAATGAGGGACAGTAAATCACATATAAAAGGAGTTGCTGATGCTTTGGACTCCTCTCAGACCCCTAGATTAGGAGAATGGAGCCTGATAATGTCATTGCAGCTGTGGTCTTTTAAACTTCACAAGACACTGACCCGGCGACCTGTGTAAGCTGTCTGTGGGGTAATCTTCCCTAACAGGTACTGCTTTATTTTTCCTCATTCGTGGATGTTGTTTCTATATTCAGTATAACTAATGAAGCAAGGTAACCATGGGTGTATCACTCCTGTAAGCTTCAAAAAGCACTGTAGCTTTATTTTCATATAAGAGGGAAAATTACGGCTCCCTAACTTTGTGGTAGACCTAATTTAAATGGCTACACTGGAATTTCAATACATAATTTGGGTGTGCAATTTGACTAACGAGGGAACTTTTGTAACTTCAAAGAACAAAGTTGAACTGAGTTAACCAGAACAGTTCTGTTTGTATACTTTTGCTGCCACTCTTACTAAGAATTATTTTGGTCCATATGGAGGTTGATTATGTGGCACTAAACTCTGGTTAAGCACTTGTCCTAATGAAACCTGAATTCAGAGCTTAAACTCACTTTGTAATTTATTGACTCATTGAGACTGGTCAAACTATTTGCATTAGCAAGGAACATGACTCGGCTTTCAGCAAACTTGCCTTTACAAAGAAGTGATAAGAATGATCTCTTACAGGTAGTCATGAACTGCTGAAATAATGCTGTAATTCATATTTTAAATGTAAACGCGTATGTCCGTTTAAATGTGTACACTTGTACATTTTATTAAGTGGCTCATTTGTTAATTTAGTCCTTAGGTATAATGGAGTTTGTCAAACTTTGTTATTTTATAGTGAGTAATTATTGGAAACAGTGCAGAATCTAATTCACAGCAGGACTGTCAATTACAGGAATTAATGGAACAGTGTGTGCAGAGCTTTCAGCATGTAATATGTTTTTATTCTTTACTAAGAATTACTTGTCAGAGGACATGCAGTATGTGCTTTTTCTTTAAGATGCCTGCTCTAAATAGGGGATTGCAACAATTTATAATTATGGTAAGTGAACAAGTAGTTGTTAATGAAGTTTTGCAAGGAAAGTTTTATTATTTTAGGATAAAACGCTTAAAGGGCCAGATATTCAAAACTTTGCCCCGGGGCTAAATTAGCAGGCAAACTTAGCCCGGAGCAAAAAGCAAGCTAGATTCAGAAGGAATAGCCCGGTGCAAAACCAGCTGAATATAGCAAGCAAAGGAAGCCAGGCAAACAGGGCCAAGAGTGCAGGGCAAAAATAGCCTGGGAATAAGACAGCACTGAATACAGCAACAGGGAAGTGCACACTGCAACTGCAGCACATTAGATTCTGGAGCAAGCCAGTGTTGCAGGTGGAGAACATTGTGTGTGATTGCACAGAGATGTCTCACATTTACTGCAAACAACAACGTAAGCCACACACATTGCAGAACTGTGCTATGCTGAAGTGAGGTTTGCCCAAGGCTAACTTGATTGCACAGTGCCAACACATTAGCCCAGTGCAAACTGGTTAGTCCAAGGCAAACGGGAGCTATATTAAAAGCTCCCATGCAGATGGGCCTACATAAGTAATCCATGGGCAAACAAGCACATTTGCATCTCATTAGATGCTGCTTAGCATACATTACCATGCAATTTGCCTGGTGCCACTGCATGGTACACACAGCTCCATCTTTTGGTTGGAATGGTAGTACAGGCTGGACACTGCAGGCCAAGGCATGCCCACAGCATCCCCTGTTAGTTGGAATGGACTACAGAGCACTATAGCCATATATATATATATATATATATATATATATATATATATATACATACACACATATACATATATAGATACAGGTGGGTGTATATATAGGTATATAGCTCTAGATATATATCTACACTGTCTGAGTCCAACCACACACTGGAGGAAAACCCCCATACCTCTCCAGTGTCCCTCATTATGACGGACAGCCCTCATTTGGCCCCTTAAAACCGCTCTGTCCCTCATGGAAAAGGTGCCACCCACACAGTGAATGTGGTGTAAATCATACCTGAAAGCAGAAACACTGAAGTGTAACATACTACTTCTGAAATATATTCTGTACAGGTACACACAATAGTTTTCACAGTGGTCTGGGCATGTATCTCCATGTTTGCGGATCTGCCCCTCATTCTGAGAGTCTATGTACTTTGTTGTCCCTCAGTCTGAATGGCTAAAAAGGTCCATGTCCAACATGTCAGTGACAAAAGGTTGAGAGGTATGACACCCCCCCCCATTGTGATCCCCAACTCCCAGTAGCCCCACAATTCACTTTAAACCCTGGTGGTCTAGTGGTCCCCCATGCCCCAGCATGAATCCCGACCCCTGTTCTAGGTAGTCTAGTGGTTCCTCCACCCCCCAGTTTGAATCCTGACCCCCGTTCCATGTGGAAAAAATGATTTTTCCTGGTAGTCCAGTGGTTCCCCCCCATCCAGCAGTGATGGCCCTGCTCATCCCAATCAAAACCCATGAACCGAACCGGCGACTGGCTCAGCACTCCTCTCACTACCATGGCCAGCCACCGACTGAGGTACAAATGAGTGCTACTGTTACAGCAGTAGCGCTTATTCATACCTCAGTCAGCGGCAGGCGGTGGTGGTGAGAGGAGGGCTGATTTGTTGCTGGCAATTTGCAGGGTTTTGGATTGGGATGAGTGGGGGGTATCACTGCCGTGGGTGGTGGGACCACTAGTCTACCAGGGACAATCGCTTTCCACGTGGAACAGGGTCAGGATTCGTGCTGGGGGGACCACTGGACTACCAGGGAAAATATTGTTTTTTCTACATAGAATGGGGGTCAGGATTCGTAATGGGGGGGAGAACCACTGGACTACTAGGGAACATCGTTTTTCCTACATGGAATGGGGGTCGAGATTCATGCGAGGGAGCCACTAGACTACTAGGGAAAATATTTTTTTCTACATGGAATGGGAGTCAGGAGTCATGCTGGGGGGGAACCACTAGACTACCAGGGAAAATCATTTTTCTATGTGTAACAGGGGTTGGGATTCATGCTTTGGCGGGGGACCATGAGACTTCCAGGAAAAATAATTTGTTTTACATGGAACGGGGGTCAGGAAGGGATTCATGCTTTGGGGAGGCACTGCCGCATCACCGCCAGCTTTTTGTTGGTGACATTTTGCGCTGCACTACAGGTCACACTAATGCCTGTAGCATGGCGTTATACTTTTGAATATGCCGGTGTGCTGGCATTCAGGACCCTTCCCCTCAGTCCCTCCCCTGCATACATTATAATTTAGCATCAGTGCTAACATCTACCACCGGCGCTACATGTCCATTTGAATATTGCAGTCGGGCACAAATTCGGCACTGGTCCAGTGCAATGGATTTTCGCCCGGCACTAAGTTTTGAATATCTGGCCCAAAGTGTCCTAATTTAAGTGGATTATTGGGCAATCGATCTTCACCTATGATAATCAAATGTGGGTCTAATATGGGCACATAAACCATAAGATGTGTATTAAGCTAGTGACATTGTAAGGAAAATTAACTGGCTTCTAACTTATGCCACACTAAATGAACTACTGTTTAATACTTATTAATTTAACATGAATAGACCAGTCAGGGATATACATGATTCAGCTATTGCTGATATCTGTTGCTATGTCTATTGATATAAATTGTTGTTATTGTAATAATTAGTTTTATGGTGCTTCCTTTTGCTGTAAAATTGTAATGGCCAAAATGGCCTATCAATAAACAAATTTGATTGATTGATCTGATTGATTGATATCTCCCCTCTCCCTTCTGGTCTCCAGTGACTACATATTTAGTGCCGTGAGTCGCTCCTCATAGGATATGCCCTGCTGGCCCTGAATCATTGTAATTATAATAATTTATAGTATTATTATAATTATATATTTACAATAGAAACTTTAGTTAGACATTTAATAAGGAGAGGGAAAAAACAGTATGTGCTTTCTATCTTTAGGTTTTTATTCATTTATTTATTAATTAATTCATTTCTTCAGCAGATTTGTGTATTTCTACAAAGACAGGCAGGATTTCTACAGGGGAACCTATTTCCGCGGTCCTGCTATATTGTCCTTAGTTCAGTGCTGCAACACAGCACACTGAGAGACGGAGTGAGTGAAACAGAGACAGAGAGAGAAACTGCCTTCCATGCACTTTTCATTGCTGCTCTCTCCCTCACTTCCCTCTTGCCTTGTAGCACTACAGCATGCATTTATAACATTTTTGTTCAACCGGCAGATAGTTTTTAGGGCTTTTAAGCTCAAAATGAGAGCAAACAGTCAGCAATAAAATTTTCTTTACATGCTCTGAAACAGCATGTCTGCCTGCCATTCAATTCATTTATTTTAAAAGATACTCTGTTTTCAGGAGCGTAGTTCAGTTTATAGAGTTGGCAGGCTCACCTCAGACAGCACACCTGAAGGAAATAAAGGAACTCTAAATAAACATTTTCTTTCCTCTTGCGAGAAAAAGGAAAAACAGCTTTCTTTCTTTAATCAAGAGTCTCTTGAAAAAATAGCTTTTTACATTTCCCTCCTGCCCTTTCTTTATTGAGGACACTTCTCATTGTTACCAGATCTGGCTTTCTCAGACAACAAGGCACACATAATACATAATACATAGCATTTCAACGTACTAAGGCAATTAAACATATTTTTACAGTATAATTGCTGCTTAACAGCAGTGCAGTACGCTGGCTCATACGTTATAATGTGCACATATTTTTAACAACAGGTCTCAGCTTTTGTATTTGGAAAATGACACACTGTGCTAGCTAGCTATTACAGATTTATTTATTTATCTCTTTGAGCTATTCAGGATGCATGAGGCAATACAGAGGGACCGAAAATAGAAATATGGGGTAGGCCGAAAGAAGGGGAGTTCTGTAGGTGGCCATCCTAACAGAACAGAAAGGGGATAGTGTAATAAAGAATAGTGAAAATGCTGTAGTAACAGGCTTTAGAAAAAGAATAAGGGAAAACAGTCCCTCTAATGCTAAGGTAGGATAACTAGCCCTACCACCCCAACCCCTGTTCAGGAGGAAACCAGTGACTTTCTAGTTAACTGGTTTTCATATCATGGGGACAGTCCTCTTCAATATCTTCATCGGTGACATTGCAGATGGACTGGAGGGTAAGGTTTGCCTGTTTGCAGATGACACCAAGATCTGCAGCAGAGTAGATGATCCAGATGGGGTGAGCAGAATGAAAAGAGATCTGGAAAAACTGGCAAAATGATCTGAAGAGTGGCAACTGGGGTTTACACAGAAACATAGAAACATAGACTTTGACGGAAGATAAGGACCACTTGGCCCACCCAGTCTGCCCATTTCCCTACCTATTGGATAAGCTGCAGATTCTACTTAACCAACAGCCTACTTCCTGCAACCCCCCACTATAATTGCCTTATGTCTGTCCCATGCATGTTTGAATTCTCCCACTGTTTTAGACCCCACAACCTCTCCAGGAAGGTGGTTCCATGCGTCCACCACTCTCTCTGTGAAAAAGAATTTCCTCACATTACCCCTGAGCTGTCCCCCCTCTAACTTTAAATTGTGCCCCCTTGTTCTTACACATCTCTTTTTCTGAAAGATGCTACCTCCTGGACTTTGTTGATTCCCTTGAGGTACTTAAAAGTTTCTATCATGTCCTCCCTGTCCCTCCTTTTATCAAGGGTATACATATTAAGCTCTCTCAGTCTCTCTTCATATGGTTTCTGATGTAGACCCTGCACCATTTTAGTTGCTCTCCTCTGGACTGCTTCCATCCTGTCTATGTCCTTGCGTAGATGAGGTCTCCAAAAACTGCACGCAGTACTCCAGATGGGGTCTCACCAACTGTCTGTACAGAGGGATAACCACTTGCCTTTTTCTACTTGTGTTGCCCCTCCCTATGCATCCCAGTATCCCCCTGGCTCTCCTTACTGACTTCTCACATTGCTTACCCACCTTTAGGTCATCTGATATGACTACACCCAGATCCCTTTCCATTATTGTTGTTGTTAGTACCTCCCCTGCTATCGTGTACTCTTCTCCTAGATTTTTATTTCCCAGGTGCATTATTTTGCAGCTCTTTGCATTGACTCTAAGTTGCCATATGTCTAACCATTCCTCCAACCTTGCCAAGTCCCTTCTCATCCTTTCTACCCCCACCTTGTGTATCAAGTCTGTTACAGATCTTTGTGTCATCTGCAAAGAGGCATACCTTTTCTTCCAGACCCTCTGCAATGTCACCTATGAAGATGTTAAAGAGGACTGGACCCTGTACTGAGCCCTGAGGTACTCCACTAGTAACCCCCCCCCCTTTCTTCAGAGTGTGTTTCATTCACTATTACCTTCTGTGTCCTGTTGTGCAGCCAGTTTGCTACCCAGGCTACCATCCTGGAACCCACTCCCAGGCTGGCTAAATTGATTATTAATCTTTTGTGCGGGTCTGTGTCAAATGCCTTGCTAAAGTCTAGTTAGGCCATATCCACAGCCCTTCCCTTGTCTATTACTTTTGTCACCCAGTCAAAGAAATTGATTAGATTCGTCTGACATGACCTTCCTGCTGTGAATCCATGCTGCTTTGGGTCCTGTGCCCTGCTGACCTCTAGGTACTGAACAATTCTTTCTTTCAGAAGTGATTCCATCATTTTCCCCACCACTGAGGTCAAACTAACAGGTCTGTAGTTTCCTGCTTCTGCCTTGCTCCCATTTTTGTGAAGGGGACTCACATCTGCCCTCCTCCAGTCCTCAGGTACCACCCCATCTTCCCATGATTTGTTAAAAAGTGTGGCTAGTGGTGTCACTAGGTCCTCCATTAGCTCTTTTAGGATTCTAGGGTGTTCTAGAGTGAATCCCATCAGGCCCCATTGCTTTGTCCACCTTGAGTTTTAGGAGTTCTTTCAGGAATCTATCTTCTATAAATGGACTGATGTCAACCCCCCTACCCAGAGTGCTTCTATTGTTTGGTTTAGGTACCTCTTCCTCTTCTTCTTTCGTGAATACTGAGCAAAAGTATTCATTCAGTATCTCTGCCTTTTCACTGTCTCCCTCTGCCCACCTCCCCTCCCCTCTCCTTTATTAATCTTCACTATCCCTCCCTTAACCTTTCTATGCTCCCTAATGTTCCTATAAAAGGTTTTATCCCACTTCTTAACTGAGTTGGCTATTTTTTCCTCAGTTTGGGCCTTTGCTTTTCTGACTGCCTTCCCCACTTCGTTCTGCTTTAATTGATACAGTTCCCTGTCGTGCTCCTTCTGTGATTCCTTATACTTTTTGAATGCAGCCTTTTTCTCCTTAACCTTCCCTGACACTTCTTTTGAGAACCAAAGTGATTTTTTATTTCACTTTGTTTTCTTTATTTATTTCACACAAAGGCTTATTGCCTCCATGATTGCAGTTTTGATTTTTCTCCATTGTTCTTCCACCCCTCCTTTCTGGCCATTTGCTAATGCTTTCCTCAGGTATTCACCCATTATGCCAAAGTCAGCCCTTCTAAAGTCCAGTATCCTTGTCTTTGTATGGCTTGTCCCCATGGTTGTGTTTATTGTGAAGCACACTATGCAGTGGTCGCTTGTTCCCAGAAGTCTACTGACTTCTAAATTTGTGATCCTCTCTCCA
Organism: Neoceratodus forsteri; assembly: GCA_016271365.2. Taxonomy (NCBI): domain Eukaryota; kingdom Metazoa; phylum Chordata; order Ceratodontiformes; family Ceratodontidae; genus Neoceratodus; species Neoceratodus forsteri. Next base: position 561,643,225 of record CM028132.1, read on the forward strand.
TTTGAGAGTACCAGGTCTAATATTGCTCCCTCCTGAGTGGGTTCCACCACTAACTGTCTAAGGCATGCCCCTGTAGGGCATCGAGAATGACTCTGCTCTTGGATGTGGCTGCAGTCCATGTCGTCCAGTTAACATCTGGCATATTCAGGTCCCCATCAACAGTATCTCCCCTTTTTCAACCATTTTGAAAATGCCCTCTATCATTTTCTTGTCCATTTTCTCCCCTTGAGACGAGGGTCTGTATACAACCTTTGTGCGGATTGTGATGCCATTCCCTGTCTCCAAGGTGACCCAGAGTGCCTTTTGTCCTCCCCTTTACTTTTTGGTTCTATAGCTTTGATCCCTTCTCTTATGTAGAGAGCTACTCCACCTCCTCTTTTGCCCTCCCTGTCCCTTCTGTAGATTGTGTACTCTGGTATGTTGACATCCCAGTCATGGTTCTCCGTGTACCATGTTTCTGTGACTGCCACAATATCCAAATGTTCATCTTCCATCAGGGCTACTAGCTTTGGAAGCTTGTTTCCCAGACTACGGGCATTGGTACTCATTGCCCTCCATTTAATGTTGGCTTTATCCTTTTTTACCCCATTCCTGCTCTTTTTGCCCTTGTCTATTTTTCCATTTACCCCGTCCTGCCTTCTGTCAAGCTCTGTACCTCAGTGATTACCCTACTACCTGACATGTTTTGTGTCATGTTTAACACAAAGAAGTGCAAGATCATGCACATAGGGAAGAGACACCCTGAAGCTACCTACAGGTTGGGAGGGGAGTTGCTGGCAATCACAAGGGAAGAAAGAGACTTGAGCATCATCATCACCGATGACCTGAAATCATCCAAGCAGACCACTAAAGCAGTAGGTAAGGCTAGAGGGAGGTTAGCGTGTATTAGTAGGGGTATCACAAGTTGTAAGAGGGAGGTAATAATCCCTTTTTACAAGTCACTGTTTAGGCCCCATCTGGAGTATTGCATGCAGTACTGGAGGCTGTACCTACACAAGGACATTAACAAAATGGAGGCAGTCCAGAGAAGAGCAATCAAAATGGTGCAGGGACTGCATCAGAAAACATATGAGGACAGATTAATGGAGCTCAACATGTATACTCTAGAACAAAAGTGGGAGAGAGGTGATATGATCGACACATTCAAGCACCTTAAGGGCATTAACAAGGTGAAAGAGTCTAACGTGTTTCATTATAAGAAAAATAGCACGACAAGAGAACACAGCATGAGATTAGAGGGAGGCCGATTAAGGGGTAATGTGAGGAAGTTCTTTTTCACAGAAAGGGTGGTGGATGTATGGAGCGGCCTACCTCAGGAAGTTGGGGATGTGAATACAGTGCAGGGCTTCAAACAGGCATGGGTTAGGAATAAGGGAACAATACAGATGAATATGAATAAATAGGTCATTGACAGAGTAAAGGCCTATGGCACATTCATAAGGTAGTTTGGGCAGACTGGATGGGCCTTGCAGTCCTTATCTTCCGTCAACTTCTATGTTTCTATATATTCAGGCCTAATAGAGCAATGGGAGCTTCTACCCACCATCTACAGAAACTCAACCCCAGGGTTCCTTAATAGAACAATATTCCATTAATATTCTACACATACATTGATATTCATATACCCTGGGGTTATAGAGTATATATCATCTGTAGATACTATTTAGATTTTCCTATACATGACTGACATCTGCTCCATACCTGGACAAATGAAAAATCTGCTTTTTTGTGCTGAGTACCAGGTATATTCTGCACAGTAAACTGATAAGGCTGTAAAGCCAGATACCACCTCATAATTCTTGTATTCTTATCCTTCATTTGTTGAAGCCAAGAAAGGGGTTATAACCTGTCAACAATTTAAATTTGGCACCCCACAAATAAAAGCATAATGCTTCAATTGCTCATCTCAGTGCTAAACATTCCTTCTCTATAGTAGAGTACTTCTGTTCTCTTTCTTGAAGCTTCCTGCTTATATAGATATCTGGATGTTCTTTACCTAATATCTGTGATGACAATGCCCCATACATTTGCACTGTTCAGATATGCTATACATACATGGGTTGTGTTTCAGAATTAAGCCACTGGCCCTTTAAGCATCCTTTGGAAAACAAAAAAAAAACATGAGGAAGGATTTTTTTTCAACTGAGTGCTGGGTCTAGCCCTCTGACAGGTTTACGTATCAAAGGACTGGAAGCCAGGAACCTGCTTAAATGCATCATTTACAACTTTATTTGTGTTTAAATGTCCAGACCTCACAACCAGGAGAATGGTTGTGTGGCATCTGGGGTCCTTTTGTACAGTATGTTGTGGATTTCCTGAGATCAAAGGGCAGGAATGTTTCTTCCCAGAAACTGTTCGGCAGGGGGCCAACATGCTAAACTAAGTTTGTTAGACCACAGTGGGGGGAGGGCTTGTTTTCTGGTATTTTAAACTCTGGCAAAACTAGGGTGAAGTTTGACAGACATCTCCAGGAAAAAGAGGTGAACTGCTGAAACATCCCAGCCGGAATACCCAACCAATCAAAAGGGTAGACTGGAATGACAATACTTGCAGTATAAGACATGAATACAGCTAGAAGGCAGTGTTTTGGTATAATTTTGCAAAGTATTAGCTTTAGGTAGTCTTGCTGAAAAAAAAGTATTGATTAGTGAGGAGAACGTTGCCTCACTGAAGAAAGAGAGAGAAACTCTTGGGAAAGGAGATTTTCTCTGAAAAACCCTAAATTTTGCAGAAGAAGAAAATTCAGAGACTGACTTATCATCTTGCTGAACTTTTTAAGAACTATTCTCAGAAAACTTGAAGAGGTTTTCTGGCAGATGGGACTTTTCATATCTTAGATTCCAAACATCAACAGTATGTGGGTTTATTGTTCAATTACACATTTTGTTTTTAACATTGTTGACTGCAAGTCAATACCCTAAATTGTGTAGAATATTATAATGTGTTTTCTTTCTTTAAGTAAACTTTTCATGATTTTCTTATCAACTCTGCCTGGGTCTAATTTGTGTGGTTTAACATTTTAAGGGAAAAGATTTTGTCAGACTGATGGCTTATTGTAGTAGGACCGCTCCATTACTAACCACCAAATTTTAGGAAAACCAGGCTCCTTGAATAGATGGAGAGGAAGAGGAAGCTCTCCTTCTTGACAGTCACAGGGTTAATCAAGGGGAGGGTCTCCTTGGAGTAGGGGATCTGGCTGTGCCTAGAGGTAATGCCTGTGACAGATTTTGGTGGCAGTGGTGGGATTTCTGAATTGTCTGTACAAAACCACTGCACAGTCGAAGGCAGAATTTGGAAAACGGGGAAAAAACTGCTTGCAGAGAATAATACTCTGCCCTGTTTACATTTTTTTTTGCAGTTAATGTTTTTTTTCTTTATTGAGGAGTAAATACAATGGTAGCAGCAGAGGACGAAATGCATGAATTGTTTACATATCGATGCATTTTACATTTCTTGTAATTTGGCAGACAGAATTTTAACTCACAGAAACATAACAATGACTTGTATATACGTATCATAATAAAGAGACAGGCATATTAGTCCAGACAGTGTAAAGTATCAAGCTGGTTGCCAGGTCAGTTCAGGGGGGTTTCAATAAGTCCTTCCTATTGAATACCACCGGGTTGGGAGTGGATCTAGTGATTCGAGCCATATACGGAGCCCAGATTTTAACAAAGGCTGCGCTTGTCTTTTTGGCAAACAAAGACATGTACAGGAGACTAATGACTCTGTTGCTTTTAACCATGCTTGGAAAGTTGGAAGACTTGGTGTCCGCCATTTCATTAGAATAAGTCGGAGAAGTTCCACCGAAGCCTGTGTGAGCCATATCAACTGCTCCTTAGTCATCGGCCCACTAACTGAAACAACACCAAGTAACCAAAAAGAAGGGGAGTGAGGCAAAGTGCATACCAAGGTGTGGGAGCAGAAGTAAATCACTTTCCTCCACAACCCTTGCAGTGGTTTGCAGCTCCACAGTATGTAGAGTAGATCTGTCCCAGGGGCCAGACAACTCCAGCACTAGTTACTGGGTAATAATCCTATTTTGTGCAACTGGTAAGGGGTTCTATACCAGAGGTGAATAACTTTGTATTTAATAAGAAGGCTCCTCTGGTCCACACAGGCCTTGTGTGCAAGCTGCCAACAATTAGACCAATCCTGAGGGGTAATTGAAATGCCAAGCATTTTTTCCCACCTGATTTTAGCTAGCAAAGATGGGTCTGGATCAGAATCTCTAATCCACTTTTGAATCATACCTGCTAACCCTTTACTTTATTTAGAACATCAGGAGATTGGAAGTGTTTCCTTAGAGGGGCCTAAATGAACCCCGCAACTCATATACTTACAGTTATTTCTGGACCAGACTCCATATAAGCTTTGGAGTTGCAAATACTGCCAGAAACATTCTTTGGGCAAAGAATGTTGATCTCTTAGATATTGAAAAGGGGCAAAGGTTCTCTTGTCTTCCTGAACTAAGTCATGAAATGTATTTATCTGGCAAGCACTCCATAACGGCCAGTAGAAGGGCTTCTGGTCCATTGTCAAAAATGGATTATTCCATAGCGGAGTGTGTAGGCCCAAACTCAAGCATCTTTGATTAGCTTTGCCCAGGGATTTCCAAGCTAGGTGGCTGTCCCTTATAGTCCACCATCCCTGTGCAGTTCTGGGGAGAGGATGCCCCAAAAAACAAAGAGGAGAGATATTACCCAACACAGTGTTTTCCAACTTAATCCACACAGGGGTTGGGTGAGACAACCCTCCAATTCCTTTACAAGTTTTGGCTATCAAAAATGCTTGAGAATATCTTTTGAAATCTGGAAGATTCCATCCCCCTCTAATCCATGGGGCTCTTAATTTAGTCTTGCTTTAGCAAGGCTTACTGGGACCCCATAAAAACCTGGTCATTAAGGTGTGAAACTTATGTGCCCATGCCTTAGAAATCAAAAGGGGGAGGTGAGAAACCAGGTAATATACCTTAGGGGTGAACATCAAGTTTCAAAGTGGCAATCTTCCCTGCCATGAATAGATGTAAGTGCTCCTAGCGTTTCACATTATTAGCAAGCTAGGACCATATTGGTCCAAAATTCTTGTCTGCCATAGAGGTTAGATCTGTGGATAACCTTATCCCTAGATATTGAATATCAGGATGAACCCACTTGAAACCAGAGGACCGAATCATGTTAATAGACGTATGGGGGTTAAGTGGCAAAATCTCTGATTTAGTTTTATTTATTTGAAGGCTGGATATGTCCCCAAATGCGGCAAGCATGTCCAGAAGGGGATGTAGACTCCCTTGGACGTCACTTGTAAGAATCAAACAATCATCTGCATATGCTTTAGAGTAGTAACTCTGGTTTCCCACCTGAATCTCTTGGATATTGGGGAGAGCACGTAAAACCACAGACAAGGGTTCCATAGTCAACACAAAAAGTGGGGGGGACAAAGGGCAACCCTGCCTGGTACTCCTATAAAGCTGAAAGGGGGGGACATCATGGTGTTAGTGAGCACCTTGCCAACTGGATGTTGATATAAAGTGCGTATCCAAGAAGAAAAGTATGGACCTATGTTAAACCTCTTCAGGACTGCCTGCAGAAACTCCCACTCCACTGAATCGAAAGCCTTTTCAAAATCTATCATGATAATTGCTGCAGGAGTAGGGAGTTTCGCCGCCACCTGTATCAAAGTGAACAGGGCCCTCACATGATCTGAGCTGTGTCTCCCTTTAATGAAGCCCACCTGAGAGGGATGAATAATGTAAGGCAATACCTTTTCTAGTCTGGTTGCCATAGCTTTTGCAAGTATTTTGGGGTCTGCATTAATCAGAGAGATTGGCCGACAATTGCTAGGGTACGTCTGGTCCTTGCCTTCTTTTGGTAGTATGGTAATCACCGCCTCTCTTAGGGAAGGAGGAAGTTCTGTCTTACTCTGGGCTTCCTTAAACATCTCTAAGAGAGGAGAGATTATTTCTGGGTGTACAAGCCTATAAAAATCAGCGGGGAACCCGTCACTCCCCGGTGCCTTGTGAGGGGCCACACTAAGAATTGCCTTGAGTAGCTCGTCCTCGGAAAGTGGAGCATCTAATGCTTGGTTTTGAGCCATGGCCAAAGCCGGCAGTGATATTTGATCCATAAAGCTGCAGAACGTTCCCTCATCCCATTTTACCTGAAATGTATATAGGTTTCGATAAAAATTGGCCATGGTGTCATTTATTTCATTTTGAGAATGGACCAAATTTCCCCCCGGATCTCGAAGGCTTATTATGTGACAGTCTGCTTGCCTTTTTTTTAGCCTATAAGCAAGGAGTTTTCCTGCTTTCTCCCCTTCCACCCAGTACCGATGTTGAGAGTGCCTAATATTCAGTTCTGCCCTTCTCGTTAACAGTGAGTTAAGCTGTATTCTGATCCAAGTCAGTTCTGCCCGTAGGCAGTTACTCTTAAGCCTTCCTGGATTTCCCTTATACTCCACCTCCAACTGATGCAACCTACTCTCTAATTGTAATACCTCCCCCTCCCTTTTTTTTTCTCTGAAATGAGGCAAAACTTATAATTCAGCCCCTTAGGGTGGCCTTGTATGCTTCCCATATATTTGCAGCTGAGGAGGAATCAGTTGGATTTAGTCTAAAAAAGGATTTAGTTTCTTCCTTAACGAGGGATTGAAATTCCCTATCATTAAGCAGAAGCGGGTCCAACCTCCAGGAATTAGAGTTCCCTTTAGTAATTGGGCTCACCATTAGATTTAGCAGCAGTGGAGCATGATCAGATAGGTAGATTGGAGCTATATGTGTATCTGTGGTGCTGGTAACCAAATTTTCAGAAATTAACCAATAGTCCAGTCTACTTGCCATTGCTTTAGCTGCCGAGAAATAAGTATAATCATGATCCACAGGGTGTTGCAACCTCCAGATATCAGCAAAGCAGTGCAAAGAGAGCAAGTCTTGGAGGGCTTTAAGCGAGTTGGTATGGGGTTCCTGCCTGGCATTAGAGCGATCGAGGAAGTAATCTACAGCTAAATTAAGGTCCCCCCTATAATTATCCCCGGTTTGTCAGCCGAAAGGTTTAGCAATTGTTGTGAAACCTCATTGTAAAAAGTCGGAGTATCTTCATTCAGGGCATATAAATTAACGAGCAGGAGTGGGCCCATTGATGTATCCAACTTAACTATGATCCAACGCCCTTCCTTATCCATTTTCTGAGCAGTCACTACCCAATTTAATTTTTTGTGCAGTACAATAGTGACCCCTCTCTTAGTCTTCCCTGAACAACTATGGAATTCCCTTCCCACCCACTCTCTAACTAGTTTTTTTGATTCCGAATGCATTAGTTTAGTTTCTTGGAGAAACACAATGTGGCTCTTAAGCTTACGGAGCCTCGCTAAGATCTTACTCCTTTTTATTGGAGAATTTAGTCCCCTCACATTCCATGATGTAAAAACTACCTCGGACAAATTATCCATCCTCCCTGAGGTTAAAGATTGCTTTTGGTAATGTGGACATTGGGTAGCTAAACAAATGCTCCTTTACAAATGACCTTACCCCTTCCCTATTCCCCAAGCATTGTGTCCTACTTTATTCTAATGTTTAAATCTGCTTATCCACTGCTGTCCACTAGAATACACTTCTGATTCCTCTTTACTCACCGGGGAAGCACTTCTACTCCCAGTGCACCCTTGCAATCCCTTACCTTGTTTGTAAAAACCCTCCTGACTGACCCATTGGCGAAAGATTCTGGTATGCTTTCACAGGCACCACAATGCCTGTTCGAATCTGTAATAGAGGTAAAGCTCTACCAATGGAACAGGGTGACAAAAGTCTTCCAAGCTCCTAGAGCCACCCTCTGGGGGTATTAAGAGAAGCCTTGCCATGAGGTATGGTATTAATCTCCGTATGCTGAGTTTTCCGGGGGGGTCCTACCCCGCTTATCCCTACTCCATTGTGCCAGGTTTCTATCCCTCCAAAAACAAAAAAGAAAAAGGGAAAAGAAAAAGGATTATTAAAAACCGAAGGCATCGTGTGTAATATCTGCCCTACCTCTACCCTACTACCATATTGAGCTCTATGTTACTAATGACCCCAGGCCAGAGCTCACCCAAAGCCATCATCCTGCATTAGATTGAAAGCTAATAACAACTGCGAACCCCTGCAGAAGAGGGAAAAAAGGAGAAAAGGAAAACAGCATATAACATTTCACAATATTCGAGAGAGCAAAATCTTATCCCTCTATGAACCTTTGAACATCGTAGCAACCTAAAAAATCTGAACAGACATTGAGAGTAACACCCAAACACTAACATATATGAACTAGGGTGGCAGCCCATTATCATAACCGACTCGCGCAAGGAGTGCACGAGCCTACCCCTAGGATCATGGGCGAGGGGCAAATAGTAACCTGTGAATGCTTTCAGCTACATCACCATTATACCCACGATTTTCTTTGTGCATGAGTCCCAAAGTATCTTCAACCGTAGTATCCCCTTTTTTTTATTTTATGGGGGTGGATCCGTAACTATGGGATCTTCTGAAATTTTAAACAATGTCTCTAGTCTTTCACTGGAATTCTCTGTGTCCTCTTCCTCTCCATTTGGGGTATAGTTGGCCCAGTCCCCAGGTGTTGGAGACCAGTCACCAGGAATCTCCTGAGCCTCCTTTGTATTCCGAGAGTTCGGCGATAAGTCTAATGCTGTTGGTAGGCGGTCACGTAGTGGCTCTTACTGGTTCCCAAGCTTAATCAGTGTATCCACAGGGGAGCAACTGCTGGTGTCTGATTGCAAATATCTCCTTTGTTGGCTCCTCAACCTCTCCCTTTTTGCAAGTGGTTTGCCCCCAGCCAGGGGTTTCTTCTTATGTCGGCCCCTCGTTACTACCTGCCACTGTGAACCATGCTCTTTAACAGGAAGACCTTGTTCCAGGCCCTGTTTAGAGGTCTCCTGGCTTATTTCCATCATACAATTTGAGTTCTCTTGTACCTGACTAGTTTTTAAGCTAGAGGAAGGACATCTATTCTGTTCCTGAAGAAAGGCTTCTGCAGCTGATGGGCTATCAAAAGTTATATACTCTCCTTGACACAGAATCCTAAGTAGTGCTGGGTACTGCAACGATGTTGGAATATTTAGCTTGTAAAACTGTTGTTTTACCTCACCATATGCTCTTCTTCTATTGGAGAGATCCTGGGAAAAATCCTGATATATCTGGAATCGTGTGCCATGCCATTCAAAAGAGCCCTTTTCCCTTGCTTTACGTAGATAGTATTCTTTTTCAGGGTATCTCATAAACTTACAAAGGATAGGTCTTGGGTGCTCTCCTTGATTGGGGCAAGAGGCCAGGGAATGATGGGCCCTTTCTATCTCTGGGGGGCCGCTATTATTATCCTGAATAATCTCGCGTAAAAACACTCTCAAAAACGTGAACATGCCCCTGCCTTCTGCTCCCTCTGGCACCCCCACAATGCGCAAGTTCTTCCTCCTAGCCCTGTTTTCCATGTCATCTACCTAATGTAGCAAATATGTTATCTTATTCTGATGATCTTGTATAATTTCCCTTTGCTGCTGTGCATAGTTATCAAGCTTTTGAAAGGAGTGTTCAGTGCAAGCTACTCGGGAGGCCAAAGCAGCTTGGTCATGATTTGTTTTCTTTGTCGTTTGCTTCAAATCTGTTGTATCCAATAATATTTGGTCTAATTTGGCCATCATAACTTGTAAGTTAGAGTCCGCTGTGCTTTCCATCATTGAATCCTTGATTTGTGATTTTCTCCGTGACCATTAAGTCAGCATTAATATCGCTGCGATGTTTCCTCCAATTTCGGCTTCTGTTTAGCAACTGCGTACTTCCAAACTGGAGAGGCCCGGTCTTTACACTACAGTACTCCAAACCACAGTTTCTGCGTACATACCATATATACTGCACTGATTCTGATGGTATCGGGTGAGGGGAAGCTACTTCATCTTTCAATGCACCGGCCAGTAAGTTATTTTAGGCATTGAATTTACGGATCTAAGTAGGAATATACCTCCCATTGAACGCAGCCAACAAATTACACCGCCACCATCTTGATGGCAATCTCCCTACATTTTTTTTAAGAAACAATAAATAGTGTTAATATAGGGGAAGAGCATAGCTTCCAAGTACAACACTTTCAATATGGAACAGCTAAGGCAGCTGTCTGACGAAAAGGGAATTTCAAGTCAGAGCCAAAATAAAAAGCAGCTCACTGAAGCCCTTGTGGTGGCTGATGCAGAGGCAGCCACAAGAAATGTAGAGTCATAGTTGGTGACTCAGTGTGACCAGACCTCAAATGTAGAGGGGCTAGAAAGGAATCAGGAGCAACAGGTCCATATGGAAGCATCCGAAGACAAGGAGCTGGAGAGGCTGAGACTCCAGGTGGAGCTGCAGAAAGCACAGCTTGCCCAGTAAGCCCAACAGCAGAAGATGGAGCTGAATCAGAGAAGGTTTGAAATGGAGACAGTGGAAAAGCAGTACCAAAGAGAGGTGGAGGAAAATCAGCATCAAAGAGAGGCAGAGATGAGGGAAAAGCAGCACCAGAGAGTGTTTGAACTGGGGAAACTGAAAATCCAACCAAGTGCACCTGAGCAGGTAAGTAGTGGGGGAGAACCTGAGACTCCAGGGCTGGGGTACAAATTAAATTCCAAACTGATTGCTGAATTTAAAGAGAGGGAGGATATGGATACATTTTAAATTTGTTTGAAAAGGTCTATATCCAGGCCAACATACCCAAGGAGGCCTGGAGCTTTCATGTATCTCCACTGCTTACTGGCAAGGGGCATGAAGCATTGGGACAGATGGACAATGTGGATAGGCAAGAATATGAAAAGTTAAAAACTGCATTGTAAAAATATATATATATATATATATATATATATATATATTATTTAAACCCCAAGGCCTACAGGAAACATTTTGAAAACTTAGAACGGGACCTAAAATGAGCTTTGATAAACTCACCACCAAACAGCATCAGTATCTGAAATGTTGGTGGGAGGGGGTGAAAGCTAATTCAGTTGAAGCGATTGATGAGGTGGCACTGTTAGAACAATTCTTTTGGGCATGTTTAACAGAGCTGAAAACCTGGCTGGAGGACCAAAACCCTCAGACAGCCAAACAGGCTGCTAAGCTGGCAGATCGCAATGTTTGGAGCAGGCCTGCTCTCAAGGGAAATGCGGGGAAAGAGAATACAGGGGCAAAAGGGAAAGGTGTGCATTTTGTACAGCCAAAAGACACTTTGCCCTTTACAAAAATAAAGAAACCACACTGTACCTTAAAAAGGATTTTGGGGAAAGAAAAAATGATGAGTGCTGGTTGTGCAAAAATTCAGGCCATATTTCTAGGCAGTGTCCTAAAAATCATAAAATGGAAAGAGGCCTGTGCCAACTGAGCTGGTTGCAAACTGTATTCCTGAAGCTATTCCTGTGAATATGAGAAAGTTCATTCACCCAGTCACAGTGAATGGGGTACAGACTCGATGGTTAAGGGATACTGGAGCATCTCTTACCCTAGTAATAGGGGATTTGGTGGGATCTGAACAAATCCTGCCTAATCAGTTTGTATCCATGAGGAATTTCACTGAGGCAGAGACAACCAACCCCTTAGCCAGTGTTACCCTGGATTGGGGAGATGCAGGTGAGGGGATATGGAAGGTGGCTGTAGTCAACACCTTCATTATGGATGTTATTGTAGGAAATTATGTTCCTCAGGGGTTGGTATGTGCTGTCACCCAGAGCCAGATGGCTAGGGGTGCCCGTGACCTTTGGGACCCTACAGAGATTCCTACAGGAGAGGTTAGGAGACAGGCCAGCCAGCCAGTGACTCTTGAAAGAGAGGATGCTAACAGGTTGATGGAACTTTCCCTAGTGGCAGTTCACCAAACTGCTACTGAGGTTTGCTCTAAAGAGGGAAGGATAACACATAGCCAGAGGGAGGGGGATGGTTGTGATACTGAGTCCCCTCCTGCCATAGCTTTGGACCTCAGTCTGGGAACTGATTGGGGCATATCTCATGCTCTGGAGAAGTGTGAGGAGTTAGCAACAGCACTGCAAACTAAACCTAGCTTGGAGAAGCTGAGGGCCTCTGCAGAGTCTGATGGGACAAAGGGAGGTGATGGAAAACATAGAGTATTTTGGGACATTGGGCTGTTGTATATATAGGACATAAAGACAGAGGTAGGAGTGATGGGCAGGCAGCTTGTCATTCCCCAGAGGTATCATGAGTCATTGCTCAAGGTGGATCATGACATTTCCATGTCTGGACATCTGAGCTTTGCTCGTACCACAAAGCGCTTAGCCCAAAATTTCTATTGGCCAAATTTCACCAAGCAGGTGAAGGAGTACTGCCAATCCTGTCACTGGTGTCAGGAAACAGGGAAGGCAGGGAGCAAAGCCAAGGCTGCCCTGATTCCTTTGCTAATTGTGGAGGAACTATTCCAAAGGGTGGGAATGGATATTATGGGTCCTTTGAATAACCAAAGCTCCTCTGGAAAAAGGTACATATTGACAGTAGTCGATTGTGCTACCCGCTGTCCAGAAGTCATCGCCCTGTCCTCCATTAAGGTGGACAAAGTGCAGGACGTGTTGTTAGGGATTTTCTCCCATGTAGGGTTTCTGCAGGAGGTTATCTCTGATAAAGGGGATAACTTCATGAGGGACCTTATGAAGTATTTGAGGGAGAAGTGTGGTGTCATACAGAGTCACACAGCGCCTTACCACCCACAAGCCAATGGTATCATAGAGAGATTTAATGGGACCCTAAAGGCTATGCTTATGGCATTTGTAGAACAGCATAGACAGTACTGGGGGAGGTACCTTCCCCACCTGCTGTTTGCCTACAGGGAAGTGCCACAAGAATCAACAGGGTTTTCACTCTTCGAGCTCTTGTATGGACACCGGGTAAGGTGGCCCCTAGATTTGATATGAGAAGACTGGGAAGGTAAGCATGCCACCCAGAGGACTCCCATAGTGGAGTATGTTTCAAAATTCATGGAGAAACTGAAGGAGCTTATGGGTATGGCCCAGAGCAACCTGTCAGTTTCCCAGCAAAAGCAAAAGACCTGGTGCAATTGTGGAGCCAGAGCTCGCTTGTATGGGGTAGGACAGGAGGTAATGGTTCTGATCCCAGTCCAGAAGGACAAGCTGCAGGCAGAGTGGACGGGACCATACAAGGTAGTCTGTCAGGTAAATGATGTAAACTACATTGTAGAGTTAACTTACCAAAAACACACCCACAGGATGTACCATGTAAATATGATGAAGCAGTATTTCAATAGGGCTGACATGGTACTTGCGGTTTGCAGTTCTGGAGAAGAGGTAGGGGAGGAGGCCCCCCTTCTTGACTTGTTAGTGAAAAGTATCAGAGCACTCCGAAGCGCTGGGAGTGTATTGCATTTTTTTTTGTTGCCTCTGTATATGTGTACCCGTTCTTTGATTAAAGCACTTTAGCATTCTAGCCTTTGGTTTCCAGTGATGTTCTTTGTGCAACAGTTTTTTGCATTTCATTGTTACCCCAGTTGGCACCTGCATAGGTCCAAGAAGCAAGGATGGTTATGCAGAAATTTGCCCCCTTATTTACGTCCAAGCAGGGATGGACCCCACTAGCAGTGCCTGACTTAGACATGGGGACACAAGTGCCCATATATAGGACAGCCTACTGGGTATCTGAGGCAGTCCTCAAAGACATTAGGAGGAAGGAGGGGGAGATGTTAGATCTAGGGGTGATCCAAAAATCTCAAAGTCCCTGGGTCTCACCTGTAGTCTTTGTCCACAAACCAGTTGGGACTACACAGTTCTGCACAGACTATCATAGGCTCAACACCATCATGAAATCTGACACCCACCCAATGCCCTGCACAGACAAATTGCTGGACAGGCTGGGAGGGGTGACATACTTAACCACTTGAGACATGATAAAAGGGTATTAGCAGGTGGAACTCTCTGACAGGGCTAGAGAAAGGTCAGCTTTCATCACCCCAATTGGCCTGTATGAATTTAAAGTCCCACTCTTTGGGATGAAGGATGCCCCTACCACATTCCAGTGGTTAGTGAATCAGGTGTTATAGGGTATGGAGGACTTTGCAGTCACCTAGCTGGATGACATAGCTATATTCAGATGCAGTTGGGAGGAACACCTGACACATTTGTGGGAAGTGATTGGCAGAATGCAGGCTGCAGGGTTGATTATCAAAGCAGAGCAGTACCAGGTGGCCATGGCAGAGGTCACTTATTTGGGACATGTCATGGGGAGGGGCCAACTCTGCCCAAACCAGACAAAAATAGAGGTATTGTGGCCTGGCCCACCCTGAAACCCAAAAACAAGTTAGGAGTTTTCTTGGGACCGCAGGGTATTATAGGAAATGTGTACCCAATTACAGTTCCCTGGCATCCCCTTTATCTGAGCTGCTAAAAAAGCAGCAGCCTAAGTGGGTAAAATGGAACCTAGCCTGTGACAGAGCCTTCACGCAACTGAAAACCTTGTTGTGTAGTGCCCCAGTGCTGGCCAGCCCAGACTACACCCGGCCATTTGTGGTACAAATGGACACCTTGGATGTGGGAATAGGTGCCGTCCAAAGTCAGATATCCAATCAGGGTAAAGAACACCCCATAGTATACCTCAGCAAGAAGCTACTTTCCCAGACCTCACATCCAGGAGAATGCTAACGTGATGTCTGGGGTCCTTTTGTACTGTATGTTGTGGGTTTCCTGAGTTCAAAAGGCAGGAATGCCTCTTACTAGAAATTGTTCAGCAGGGGGTCAACATGCTAAACTAAGCTCATTGGACCACAGTGGGGGGGGGTAGTTTTCTAGTACTTTATACGCTGGAGAAACTAGGGTGGAGCGAGAGACACCTCTCCAGGAAAAATAGATGAACTGCTGAAACATCCCAGCCTGAATAACTGACCAATCAAAAGGCAGGCTGGAATAACATCACTTGAGGTATAAAACATGAATACAGCTAGAAAACAGTGCTTTTGGTATAATTTTGCCATATGTTAGCTTTGTGTAGTTTTGCTGAAAAAGAACTACAGTACTAATTAGTGAGAAGTTTCCCCTCATTGAAGAGAGAAAACCTTTTGGGAATGGAGCTTTTCTCTGAAAAACCCTGAATTTTGTTGAAGAAGAAAATTCAGAGACTGACTTATCATCTTGCTGAACTTTTTGAGAACTATTTTCAGAAAACTTGAAGAAGTTTTCTGGCAGATGGAACTTTTCATACCTTGGACTCCAAACGTCAATAAGGTAGAACATTTTAGCATTCATAGTGTGTAGGTTTATTGTTCAATTTGACATTTTGTTTTTAACATTGTTGTCTGCAACTCAGTACCCTAAATTGTGTAGAATATTTTCATGTGTTTTCTTTCTATAAACTTTTTATGATTTTCTTATCAACTCTGCCTGGGTCTAAGGATTTGTCAGACTGATGCCTCATTTTAGTAGGACCGCTCGACTTCTAACTACCGAATTTTAGAAAAAAGTCTTCTTGAATAGAAGGAGAGAAAGCTCTTCTTCTTGACAGTCACAGGGTTCATCATGGGGGGGGGTTTCCTCGGTGTAGGGGATCTGGCTGTGCCTAGGGGTGAGCTTGTGACAGTATTGTCTGGCTGAGTACAGCCCCAATAACAGTTTCAGAGGCATCTGTCTGTACTTCAAATGGAACTGTAAAATCTGGGCATTTTAAAACAGGAGCAAAACAAAGAGCAACCTTAATTGACCTGAAAGCTTCTTCACAGGCTGGGCTCCATTTAACTTTGTTAGCATTCATTTACTTAGTCAGATCTGTTAATAGGGTAGCTATTGCAGCAAAATTAGGGATGAACCTTCGATAATAACCTGCCAAGCCCAGGAATGATCTAACATGTTTTATGGTTTGTGGTATTGTGCACCTGGGCACAGCTCCAGTTTTCACAATCTTGGGCCTAACTTGTCAATTCACCAACATGAAACCTAGATACTTGGTTTCAGTCATATCTACAACACATTTAGCTGGGTTGATGATCAACCTTAGGTATCGTCTAGGTACTTGAACAATACTCAGTGTGTGGTATTAAAATCTGATCCATGAACCACTGAAAAGTAGCAGGAGCACCATGTAGACCAAAGGGCATGGTCACAAATTGGAAAAGACCTAGTGAGGTAATAAAGGCTGTCTTATCCCTAGATTTCTGTTCCAAAGGGAATTGCCAATATCCTTTTGTCAGGTCTAGTGTGGTAATACTCTTGGGATTTCCTATCTGGGCTATTATATCATCTATCCATGGCATGGGGTACCCATCAAAGTGAGATACAGTGTTTAACTTCCAGAAATCCAAGCATAGTCTGATTCCACCCTCTTTTTTAGCAACCACTACAATTGGTGAGGCCCAGGTACTAGTAGATGGCTCTGTAAGGCCTAGCTGTTCCAGTTTTCTTGTTTCATCAGTAACCTCCTTCACACCCTGTCAGAAAATCTATAGTGTTTCTGCCTTATACGTTGTGCTTGGGTAACAACTATCCAATGTTTTACCCCTTCTGCTTTTCCTGGAATGCTGGACCTCATTCTGTTGTGTGTGCTGTAGTGTGGGGTAATTTTCAGTTCCTCTAACCCACCTGGTTCTTCTAACCTTTTATAGTCTAAGTCCATCTCTACGTCTTCCTTGTCTGGAAAAACTATCATGTTCAAGTCAGAGGAATTTTCTTTCTTGTGCGATTTTTTAAAAAGATAAGCATGGTATACCTTTTTACTCTGGCGTCTCTCTCTGGGGTCTCTACCTCGTATGTCACTGGTCCTGTCTGTCAAAGGACCTGGTAAGACCCCTGCCATTTCATCAATGACTGATTTTCTGAGGAGGGTAGCAGTAATAAGACTTTCTCCTTCTTTAAATTCTTTATGCATCACTATCTGATCATAAAGATATTTTCGCTTTTTCTGGGCCTATACATTGTTTTTGTGTGCTAATTCAGTGTATTTAACCATCCACTTACAGTGTTGTATCATATACTCCACTCCACTTGTCTGTTCAATTTCTTTTCCCTCCTCCCAATATTCCTTAACAACATCTAATGGGCCTCAAGGGTTTCTTCCATATAACAGTGAACAGGGGGAGTAACCAGTGGAAGCTTGGGGCACCTCATGTCATACGAACAACCAGAAAGGCAAGTATCTATCTCAGGCTGGTGGGAGAGTGGGGTAGAACATGGGAACACAAGGACCTATATGCACTGGACAGACTGCATCTAAGTAAGGTGGACACAAGGGTCCTGAAAGACAACCTGGAGAGGTACTTAATGGATAAACTAAATTTAACCTGAAGAAGGGTGGGGGCAGCAGAGGGCAACACACTCAGCACCAGGTGAAGGGGCCCTCCTGGACTCCCCCCCAGTAAGGAATCAAAGAAAGGAAGAGGTCAGGGTGAGCGGATAACAGGGACAGGGGAATGAGAGACACAAAAGTATCAGGAGCAATAAGAGACAGGGGTCACGCTGGAAAGTGGTGTCCTTGAATACAAGGAGTCTGGCAAACAAGGCAGCAGACCTATAGATGCTGATGGCAGAGGGGGAGGTAGACATAGCTGCCATCACAGAGACATGGGCAACCCAGTACCATGACTGGGACCTCAAGATTCCAGGGTACCAATTGCATAGGAAGGACAGAGAAAAGGGAAGGGGAGGTGGTGTGGTGTTGTACATAAGGGATGGAATAATGTGCACCAGGGAGGAGGGGGGGAGGAGGGAACAACCGAAGTCCAATGGGTAGTGCTACAGAACACTGCTGGGAGAAGGATTCATGTGGGGGTGGTGTACAGACCATCATCACAGGGCAGAGAATTGGATAGAGAGCTGGGGAACAGATCAGGAGAGTAGGAGGGAGAGGAAACATTGTACTACTAGAAGACTTCAATCTACCTGGAGTAGACTGGAGCACCCCCACTACCTCCTGTTGTAGGGAATAGGTCCTCCTGGATGCTATCCATGAGTGTTTCCTGACACAGGGAGTCACAGAGTCAAGAAGGAAGGAGGCCATGGTAGACCTAGTGCTATCAGATGGGGAGCATGTTCAAGGAGTGGAAGTGAGGGATCCCCTTGCAGGCAGTGACCACCAACCACACAATATGGTTTTACATCAAGATGGGGAAGGAAGCAGCCAAGACAAAAACAAGAGTTGTGGACTTCAAAAAGGTGGACTTCATTAGAATGGGTAGCATACTAGAGGAGCACCTGGCAAAGTTCCGACTGGAGATGGATGAAGATCAGAAATGGTCCATTATTAAGAAGGGGTTAATAGAGGCCACTGACACTTGTATGAAAACTAGTAAAAAGAACTCCAGGTGCAAGAGACCTAGCTGGTATGGCAGGAGGATGGCAGAGAAGGTGAAGGAAAAGCAGGCGGCCTTCCTGAAGTACAAGCGTATCTCGAAGGAGGGGGGCAGAGAGGTGTACACAGAGAAATTGTGGGAGGCAGGGAGAGAGGTCCGGGCAGCCAAGGCTGAGAAAGAACTAAGACTGGTTTAGGGGATTATGGAAGGGGAGAAGGACTTCTTCCAGTACATTAAGGAGAGAAGAAGCAGAAGGGACAGGATTGTTAGGATAAAAAGGCAAGGCAAATTTTATTTATCTGTTGCCCAATCCCTGAGGCTCTGGGCACCTTACATTAAAAGGTAGGGTCAGTACAAGTACAACACATAATAAAATATTTAAAACAATAAACACATAAATAAATCTCATCATGACTAAATGACTTATAAAATTAATACAGGTCAGTCACCTTCGTCGGGGAAGGCCAAACAGAAAAGGTGGGCCTTTAGCCCCTTTTTAAACAGCTCGACGTTGGGGCCTCCCTGAAAACTGCTGTCAAAATGTTCCACAGGGTTGGCTCGGCGACACTAAAAGCATGGTCACCAGATCTTTTCAGCCTGACCATGGGAACATCAAGGAGGCCCCGAGTCGAGCGGAGGGAATGGACCAAGGAGGCAGGTGTTAGGAGATCAGCCAGATAACCAGGGCCCAGCCCATATAGGGCCTTTTAAGTGAGCAGACCCACCTTGAAGAGGATCCTCCGCCTGACAAAGCAGCCAGTGCAGAGCCTGCAGGACCGAGGTTATATGATTGAACCTTGCCAGGCCCATCAGCAACCTAGTCTCTGCGTTCTGCACCAGCTGCAGTTGGCGGAGGGTCCCTCCAGTGACCCCAAAATAGAGAGCATTGTAGTAATCCAGCCTTGAAGTCAAAAAGGTGTGCACCAGTGACGGCAGATCTTCTGGCAGAACTAGGTGCTTAATCCTGGTGATGGTCCTCAAGTGGTAAAAAAAACACTTTGGACCGCAAATGACTTCTGAGCTTCAAGTGTCAATCTGCTGCCCAAAACAACACCAAGATCCCGCACCCTAGGGCAGACCATTAATGATGTCGATCCCAGAAACAATCCTGTATCCACTCCAGAGGCACTCCCATCACACCCGTGACCTGGCTCAGTCACCAGTACCTCTGTCTTGTCTAGGTTCAGTCGCAACCAGCTGGAGGACATCCAGTCATTGATCTCAGCTGGGCAGTTGTTAATCACTTCCACGGCATTATGTGTTTCTGGGGCAAAAAACAAATATAGCTAGGTATCATCCACATGACAATGAAACCCCACACTGTATTGTCTAATGAGCTGTCCAAGGGACAGCATGGATACAGCGAATAACATCAGGGACAAGATCAAATCCTGAGGAACTCCACATGACAGGGGCCTCGGGGAGAAGGAGAAATTCCCCATCATCACCCGCTGCTCCCTGCCAGACAGATAGAACTCAGATCAGTTAATGACAGTACCAGTGAGTCCACAATACTCTTGAAGGCAATCAAGAAGCACAATGTGATCCACAGTATCAAAAGCTGATGAGAGATCGAGGAGAACAAGAATTGACCTGTTTCCTCTATCTCTAGTCCTGAAGAGTTCATTATGCACCCTAACTAATGCCATTTTGGTGCTATACCTAGCCCTGAAACCAGACTGGAATGGCTCATAGATGTCAAAGGATACGAGGTGTTCTTTGAGCTGTTGCTCCACTGATTTCTCAACAACCTTGCCCAAGAATGACAGACTGGAGATTGGGTGGTAATTTGCCAGGACATCTAGGTCAAGAGATAGCTTTTTAAAGGATGGGTCTCACCACAGCCTCTTTCAAGGCATCAAGAATGATTCCCTCTGACACTGAACACCTGACAATCCCAGCGAACACTGGGCCTGTGGTCCTGACACATTTCATCAAGAAACAAGTCAGGTCCTGGTCCAGTTCACAATAAGTGTGCTTTAGCTTTGAGATCACCTCAATAACCTCGGCCACCTCCACCGGTTTAAACTCATCCCAGACTGAAGGAGTGCCTCTGCTCCTTCTGGCCAATTACTGTGAGACAAGGCTTGTCTCACTGATGGAATCCCTGCCTGGATGAAAGACACCCTGACAGAGAAAAACAGAGCAAACTCCTCACATAATGTGATTGGAAAAGGTTTTTTTTGGGCTGCAGACAGATGGGATGTAGCAATCTGTTCACAGTCCAAAAGAGCTGAGATGGTCTGTTTTTCCCTGCGGCAATCTCCCTGGACAGGAACTCTGCCTTCCTATGGTCGATTACCCCTTGGTACTTATGATAATGAGCACACAAGGCCAGTGTGTCCCCCTCCAAGCTGGTCTTCCATCAGCAATGCTCCAGCTTCTGACCCTTGATCTTCACCTCCTTGAGATCCCCATCAAACCAAGGGGATCTCAAGTGAGAGGATCTGAGTCATATATGGACTAGTGTGAAGGCATCAAGTTCTCTGGAGACCACCCTATTATAGGCAGCCACCGCCTCGCTCACACCAACTGCACATGCAGCGTCTACACTAGATAAGTCAGCCACCACCAGGAGTCCCTCTGGGGATAAAGGGCAGTAGCTGACCATCTCAGCAGGGGAGGGACTTCCAGAGGGGAACCCAAACAAGAACTTAACTGTGCAATGATCAGACCAACCACCTGATCAGTCCTGAGGTTGGCAACCTCAAGCCCCAGCGAGAAGACCAGGTTGAGAATGTGGCCGTGGTGATGGATCACAGAAGTAATGACTAGTGTCAGGCCCAGCGATGACATCAGCTGGAGGAGGTCATAACCAAATTGCGAGGATTCATCGTCGACCCAGGTTTTGAAGTCCCCCAGAATTGAACATCTGGGGGACTCCAACACCTTGCCGATGACAAAGTCTGCAAGCTCCTGCAGGAAATCCCCCAACCCGGAGGGTGGTAAATGAGGAGAATCCTGCAGCCCCCACCTGGACCCCCACGCACTGCCACACACTCAAAGACCTGGTCGATCCAACTGGGTGCAGAGTGAAGCCCAAGTCAGATCTAAAGTAGATGGCCACACCCCCATCCCTGCGTTCTCTCCTCTGGCAGTGCACTATGGAGAACCTAGCAGGGACAGCTGCCTCAAATACTGACCCGGTATCATCACCCAACCAGTTCTCCATAATGCAAGCCAGTTCAACCAAGGACATCAAGTCTGCCATAATTGCAGTCTTGTTCCTCATTGACCAAGTATTGCATAGCATGGACCGAAAGGGATTGGTAGGTGCTGCTGCACTCCCCCCTGGCTACTTGCCACTCGGTCTGGTGGGAAACCTGGGGATGGAGACCAAACACATCTGGCCTCTTTCTAGGCTGTGCCAAATCCCAGGGTGTCTCCTACACCTGATCACCCTCACACCACTCACCTCCACTGTGCCTGCTGTACCCTGCCAGTGCCAGCCTGCCCGTACCCTTGTAATACTGATCTCCATGGAGGGAAGTCAGTATTACAGGGAGTGAGGGAGGATGGGCAGAAAAGGGTGAAGATCAAATGGAGGCACTAAATGAATACTTCTGTTCTGTCTTCACTAAGGAAGTGGATGGACCTGTGCCACAGGGTAGGACTGGGAGATCCCGGGGGGGAGAATTATGGAGGGGAGACTGGGGTAGACAGGGTCTTAATGGGACTAATGGAACTGCGGGTAGACAAGGCACAGGGCCCAGACGGTATACACCCGAGGGTCCTGAGGGAGCTGGCTGGGTACTAGCAGCCCCGCTGATGGACCTGTTTAACACCTCACTGGAAAAGGGGTATGTGCCACAGGACTGGAGAACAGCTCATCAAATCATACTTTATTTCTAAGGTGATTTTCTTAAATCAAACATGTTTACAATATAAAACAACCAACAAACAGTTAAAACACAAGGAATTAAAAGACAGCATACATATGGCTAAATAGCCTCCCCAAATGCTAGACCGAATAAATGTAGTACCACTCCTCAAGAGTAGTCCCAGGGGCAGGTTGGGTAACTACAGGCTGGTTAGCCTAATCTCCATAGTAGGAAAGATAATAGGGACCATTCTAAAGGAAAGACTGGTGTCTTTCTTTGAGGTAAATGGTCTCCTGGATGACAGGCAGCATGGGTTTGTCAGGGGGAAATCTTGTCAAACCAACGTGATTGACTTCTTCGACTGGGTTACGAGGTTATTGGACAGGGGAAGGCGGTGGATGTCCTTTACCTGGACTTCAGCAAGGCATTCGATTCAGTGCTACATGGCAGGCTGATCAGCAAGCTGAGGGACCTGGAAATAGGGACAAACTGCTGGAGTGGGTCAAGATCCAGAGAGTGGTATGGGGGTGAACTATCCAAACCTAGACCTCTAACCAGTGGGGTCCCATTGGGCTCAGTACTTGCACCTGTGCTGTTCAACATCTTTATTGGTGATATATCAGAGGGGGTCAAAAGTAAGATCTGCCTTTTTGCAGATGATACTAAGCTCTGTGGGAGGGTGGACACAGAAGAGGGGAGACAGAATTTAAGGGAGCATCTGGCTAGGCTGGAGAAATGGTCAGGCATCTGGTAGTTGGGTTTCAGTGCTAAGAAATACAAGGTCATGTACCTGGGTCCAGGAATCCAGAGGCCAGTTACTGGCTGGGGGATGTACAGAAGACAGTCTTAGAGGAGGAATAGGACCTTGGAGTGATGGTCAGGGGTGATAAAAAACAGCCAGCACAGTGCTGTAAGGCAGCAGCCAAAGCAAATAAAATGCTGGGCTGGATCACCAGGGGAGTCACCTCTAGGAAAAAGGAAGTTATTTTGCCACTGTACAGGTCACTGGTGAGGCCACACCTGGAATACTGTGTACAGTCCTGTTGCCCGTATCTGAAAAAGGATATCAAACTACTGGAGGGGTTCCAGCAGAGGGCAATCAACATGATCCAGGGCATGGGGGGGGGACAGAACATATGAGGAGAGGCTGAGGGAGCTCAATGTGTACTCCCTGGAGGATATAAGAGAGAGGAGGGACATGATAGAGACCTTCAAGTACCTTAAGGGCATAAACAGGGTTGGCTCTGGGGGAATCTTTAATTTAAGAAAGGAGGGGACAACAAGGGGGCATAGCTTGAAACTAGTGTGTGTGTGTGGGGGGGTAGCTTTAAGAAGGAAATGAGGAGGCACTTTTTCACTGAAAGGGTGATGTCAGGGTGAAACGAACTGCCAGAGGAGGTAGTTGTGGCAAATACAGTGGCTAGTTTCTAAGGAGGGTGGGGTGGGGTGAAGAAGAAAATCAGGATGGGAGAAGTCATTACGGGGAAGTGTAAGGGGGAGGGTACTTTGTGGGAGATGGTAGTCTCCAAGAGGAGTAAGAGGGGGGCAGCTCCACTGAACTAAACTGAGCCGCACAGTCGACCAGACTTGATAAAGAATTATGGCCTGTATCTGCTGGCAGTTTCGTGTGTTTGTATGTAATCTTTTCTTTCATCATGGACAAACTTCCTCAGCAATCCGCACAGGGGTTGTATACAGACCCCCCTCTCAGGGGGAGGAAATGGACAAGGAAATGATAGAAAGTATACTTAGAATGGCAGATAAAGGGGAGATATTGCTGATGGGTGATCTGAATATGCCAGATGTTAACTGGAGTGCAGTTGCAGCAGCCACTTCTAAGAGTGGGGTTATTCTGGATGCCCTACAGGGGGCATGCCTTAGACAACTAGTATTGGAGCCCACTCGAGGGAGCAATCTTAGACCTGGTTCTCTCAAACGGAGATGAAGAGAGATCACTGATGTAGAAGTGGGTAGCCATCTGGGAACTAGCGACCATCGAACAGTATGGTTCACAATAAACAGCAGTAGAGTCTGCTTTACAAGACAAAGGTACTGGATTTTAGGAGGGCTGACTTTGCCAAAATGGGTGAGTGCCTAAGGAATGCACTAGCAAATGGGCAGGAAGGAGGGTGGAAGAACAATGGGGAATAATAAAACTGCCATCACAGAGGTAACAAGCCTTTGTGTAAAGCAAATAAACAAACGAAACGAGGTAAGAAACCACTATGGTTCTCAAAGGAAGTGGCAGTGAAGGTTCAAGAGAAAAGAAAGCATTCAGGAAGTACAAGGAATCACAGAAGGAACAGGACAGAGAACTGTATCAGTTAAAGCAAAGGAAGCTGGAAAGGCAGTCAGAACAGCAAAGGCCCAAACCGAGGAAAAGATAGCCAACTCAGTTAAGAAGGGGATAAAACCTTTATAGGTACATCAGGAGCAAAGGAAGATCAAGGGAGGGATAGTGAGGCTTAATAAAGGGAGGGAGGTGGGCTGAGGGTGACTGTGAAAGGCAGAGATACTAAACAAATATTTTGCTCAGTATTTACAAAGGAAGAGGGAGGTACCTAAAACAAACAGTAGAAACACTCTGGATACAGAAGTTGATACCAGCCCATTTATAGAAGAAAGAGTTCTGAATGAACTCTTAAAACTGAAGGTGGACAAAGAAATGGGGCCTGATGGGATTCATCCCAGAATTCTAAAAGAACTAAGGATAGAACTAGTGACACCACTGACTACCCTCTTTAACAAATCATGGGAGGATGGGGTGGTACCTGAGGACTGGAGGAGGGCAGATGTGATTCCCTTCACAAAAGTGGGAGCAAGGCAGAAGCAGGAAACTACAGACCTGTTAGTTTAACCTCAGTGGTAGGAAAATGATGGAATCACTTCTGAAGGAAAGAATAGTTTCGTATCTAGAGGCCAGAGGGCACAGGACCCAAGGCAGCATGGATTCACAGCAGGAAGGTCATGCCAGACAAATCTGATAGACTTCTTTGACTGGGTGACCAAAGTAGTAGATCAGGGAGGGCTGTGGACATGGCCTACCTAGACTTTAGCAAGGCATTTGACACAGTCCCACACAAAAGATTAATATACAAGTTAGCCAGCCTGGGAGTGGGTCCCAAGATGACAGCCTGGGTAAAAGAATTGGCTGGAGAATAGGACACAGAGAGTAATAGTAAATGGAGTCCACTCTGAAAAAGGGGGTTAGCAGTGGGGTACCACAGGGTTCAGTATTAGGACCTGTCCTCTTCAATGTCTTATAGCGTTACATTGCAGAGGGACTGAAGGAAAGTATGTCTCTTTGCAGATGACACAAAGATCTGCAACAGAGTTGATGCACAAGGTGGGGTGGAAAGGATGAGAAGGGACTTGGCAAGGTTAGAGGAATGGTCAAATGTATGGCAGCTTAGATTCAATGCTAAGAAGGCAAGGTAATGCACCTGGGAAACAAAACCAGGGAAGAGTACACAATGGGGGTGAGATACTAACAACAACAAAATGGAAAGAGACCTGGGGGTA
Source organism: Neoceratodus forsteri (assembly GCA_016271365.2). Classification (NCBI taxonomy): domain Eukaryota; kingdom Metazoa; phylum Chordata; order Ceratodontiformes; family Ceratodontidae; genus Neoceratodus; species Neoceratodus forsteri. Next base: position 561,668,852 of record CM028132.1, read on the forward strand.
GTCATATCAGATGACCTAAAGGTGGGCAAGCAATGTGAGAGGGCAGCAAGGAGGGCTGGGGGATACTGGGATGCATAGGAGAGGCATCACCAGCAGAAAACAAGAAGTTATTATCCCTCTGTACAGACAGCTGGTGAGACCACATCTGGAGTACTGCGTGCAGTTCTGAGAGACCAATCTCCGCAAATACATAGACAGGATGGAAGCTGTCCAGAGGAGGGCAACTAAAATGGTGCAGGGTCTGCACCGGATGACATATGAAGTGAGACTTAAGGAGCTTAATATGTATAGCCTCGAGGAAAGGAGGGAGAGGGGGGACATGATAGAAACTTTCAAGTACCTCAAGGGAATCAACAAAGTCCAAGAGGGTAGCATCTTTAGAAAAAGAGTGTGCAAGAAAGAGCAGCAATTTGAAGATAGAAGGGGACGGCTCAGAGGTAATTTAAGGAAGTATTTTTTCACAGAGGGTGTGGATGCATGGAACAGCCTTCCAGAGGAGGTTGTGGAGTCAAAAACAGTGGTGGAATTCAAGCATGCATGGGACAGTCATAAGGCAATTCTAGGGGGTGGGGGTAGGAAGAAGTAGGCTGCTGGTTAACTAGGATCTGCAGCTTATCCATCAGGTAGGGAAATGGGCAGACTGGGTGGGCCAAGCGGTCCTTATCTGCCGTCAAATTCTATGTTTCTATGTTTCTATGGTTAGGTTAAACCTTCCCACTCGGCCATCTGTTTTGAGCAGGCGGTACAATTATTTTAACAAGGTAGCGTTAAAATTGTTTCCCTGATCAGTTAGGATCTCTTTTGGGATGACTAGTCTGCTAAATAGTTTCACCAACTCCTTGACAATCTCTGTGGTAGTGAGAGTACATAAGAATATGGCCATTGGCCTATGGGAATTTGGTGGCATAATCACACATGACCAGTATGATGCAGTTTCCTTGAGAGCTTTTCTCTAATGGAGCTACTATGTCCATAGCTATTCTCCCTAAGGGCGTAGCTACCAAAGGTAAGGACATCAGGGGCACCACATCCTTTCTCCCTATCTGTGCAGCTTTCTAACATTCTGCACAGGCTTGACAATAATCAGCTACTTGTTCATGGATATTAGGCCAAAATAATCTTTGCAACAAGCGAGTCAAGGTACGGTCCATCTCTGCATGACCTGCTAAAGGTAAATCATGAGCCAAATATAAAAGTTGGGGATAAAACCCAAACGGGGGGAGCGGTGTCTATTTCAACTAGGGTTGATGCTGCTAGCTGTTCTTTGTGGAATAATTAAAGTGGCTTTTATCCTGAGATATGAAGCTCCTTATGTTTATGTGAGCAGTGACTGAGAAGCCGGACTTTGCTGTTTTGTAAGTATTAGGTACAACAAGCTTGCTGTGTGGTTTTATTTTAACAAAGTTTCAAAAAACAACAAACAAATGTAAACCCCCCTTGTGGGGAGGGCTTAGTAGCCTGGCCTAGTCTGGGTTCACTTTTCTTCTTGGGGCCCCTTTTCCCTAGTTAGTTTGTGGTGATTCCAGCTACCAGCACTGGGGGGGTGGCAGTGTTTTCACCAATATTTAAGTCCTAGTATCGCCGGGGGGGGGGTGTGGGGAGTTGGCAGTGTTGAGGTGGGCAAAGCGGCTGGTGGAGGTAACCACCCCTCTGGCCCAAACAAGTTGGCTGGCAGCATCAGTGCAATGTGGGGAGGTCTCCGAGGCAGGGCAGATGGGAGCTTGGCAGCCATGGGGCCTGGACTAGAAATTTTTATCAGCACTGGAAGCAGAAAGACAGAAGGGAATGGTGGGAGACTCTTCGAGGTGCAGTGTCCCAGTGACCTAAGCATGTATAAGGCATTCTGGCAGTGGGACTGTTGCGATGGTGGCAGGACTGTAGCAGGGTTTGCTGGAGGTGGCAGCTCTGGTGGGCTTTCCTGTGTGGCACACTGCCAAGAAGGTAAGGCCAGGAAAGGAACTACATCCTAGGATTTGCCTTGTGGCCTGCCATGCCCATGTCTGGGGCAGACCCATCAGACCCGTTAAGGGACATGGTTCCAGAAAACAGGATTTGGGGTAAGGAGGGAGCTGTCACTACAGGCTCTGGTACAGTTCTAGGTGGGCTCAGAGCAACAGTGAAGTACTGGCACCATTGGCTCGGTGGATGAATGAGAAACTGGTTTAGGAGCAGACACGGAGGCTTTAGGCTGCATTCACTCCAGATTCCATTTCTTTTGGCTCGGCTGGCAGGGAGAAGTAAAGCACTCCCCTGTTAGGAGAATAGAAGGTATGGTGGAAGGAAAAGCAAGTCTGCAGGGTAGATACAATCTCTGCCTAAAGGAAAATTCAGTGTGGAGCCAGAGTGATCTATGTTTTAGGCCTTAAAGAAATCTTTTGATTGCTAAGCCGTTTTTGAATGCTCTCTGAAGGCCATTTGTGCTCATTTGTCCCAGTCTCTCAGCCTCATGGAGCTGCTCCTGTTTATTAATTGGTTTTTGGATGCAATCATTTTTCTGTCCAAAATAAAGAGTTTTATGGTTCCTGTGATTGGCTTGCTTGTGTGTCAATAAATTAACTCTCTGCACAACTTTTATTCTTGCTTTTTAATAAAGTACTAGCCCTCCTCCCAGTTTCAGGATCAGCAGGATGCAGACAGTTCTGAGATCAGCTGTAGGTGTAAGGTAAGGCCTTAGCGAATTAAGGCATATGCAGGTAAGGCCTCTCTATTACCTCCAATATGTCGAAGTGCCAAGAAGGTTTCAGGTCTGTGCCCCACCCCCCACCACCACTTCACTATAACATTGGGACCCCTAGACAGAAGTTGCAGAACATGGGTGGGTTACAGATGTGGGGGCTCATCTGGGATACCTTTTGCCTTGTATTTGGAAAAGGAAAGAACAGACTTGTCGGCAGCATTGATTGTGGAGGAGATGGAGATGGGAAGGGGGTCCAACTGCAGTGGTGAGGCCTGCTGGTGATGGCACAGTTTGGTGGGCTGCCATGGCATGGCGGCAAGCTCCTTGAGGACATGTCACTCTCTGATGCCTCCTGTGTCTGAGGATTGGTCAGGTGAGGTAGAAGGACCATTGTGAATGGTCTGCTCCAGGTGCAGGCTGGAAAGGAGCAGAGTGAAGGCACCATTTTGTTGAGTGTGGAGAAAGAAGAGTCACATGTTTGGAAGAGGCATTAACGCAATCAAACCATATCAGTCTGAGAAAATGGCAAAGGGATTTTCATCTGACGAGGAGCCCCATGCTAGTGTCCCAGCCTCCCTGCCGGCATGACTTTGGAATTCTGCAGGGAGGAGGAAGGCTGTGGAAAAATGTGTCCGGTGTGGCTACTGTGAAGAGGGGATTGTGAAGCTCCCGTTGTGTTCTCTCTCTTTTAGTGCTATTTCAGGGGAGGGGAACCATTTGAAGACATGCCCTTTGGTTACCCCTGGCCCTACCCTGTCAGTGCATTGGTGGGTACGGCATCACTACTCTTCCTGGGGAGTCTGAATTTGGGAGCAGACGCAAAGTTGGAACTGCCTGAGGTGGAGCCAAAGTGGGAGTCTACAGACGTAAAGACAGAAGCTGTGGAGGAGTTTTCTGAGGGCAGCGAGGGGGAACACAGTCATCTTCCCAGCTGCACCCCACTGTTTGTCGACTGTCTGTCTGGCAAAGGGAGAGTCAGGGGTCTGCAGATGTCAGCTGGGGACCTCCCATGGCTCAGGAGGTCATCTGTGGGATCCCTGCATGGCGACGGCAGTTCCAATGGTGCCATTAAACCCGAGGCTCCTCCACCTTACACCCCGCAGCTTGTTGTGAAAGAAGAACCTGAAGACGAAATGACCTGGATAGAGACTACCATGATGTCCGGGGAGGGCAGCTGAAAAAATACCAGTTTGCTGACCACAAGATCCAACAAACTATTCCATGGCCTTACTATCGGCCTGCCATAACACTGCTAGATAATGCCCTGCACCTAGCAGTGCAGAGCAAAACCCCGAGGGAAAGGATGGATGGACTTCTGAGGAGCGGCCCTGCAAATGCAGTATACCTGACCCAGGTGTGGTTGGAGCCAGGGACTGCTCAGCACATGAGTGTGAGAGAACTGCTGGAGTGGTCACAGGCTGAGAGGTGGGTAACAAGGTGCATTCATGTGGAGTACCGCACCATGGAGTATCCCTACATTCCAGAGTGTTAGTGGAACATTATTGAGGAGAAAGGATCTGATTAGATTTTCGGAGGGATGCTTTTTTTTTGAAATTCAAAATGTTTTATTAATTTTAATAAAATACACTTATACATGGAAGAGCGTACACATCTTAATTAACATTGGTAAACAAATAAAATTCCAACAAAATAAATCTAACAAAATAACTCCCCTCCATGGTCCCCCTACTCCTCCCTCCCCTGGAGTGTGCCCTTATTATTATTAGACAGAGAAGAAAGAGATGACAAACTCCTCTTAGTCAAAATACAGGAAAACAATAGCACCAAAATAACTTGGATACAGATATGTTACAGCGTGCCTACTTTAAATATAAAGCATACAGTTTGCCCCATTTTTTGTCAAAACCTGCCATGTTATTACAAGAACCTGCAATCAATTGCTCTGTTCTGAAAAAAATAGATATATCACTTAACCATTCACTATAGGATATTACTAACTGATCCATCCAATGTTTAAGAACAAGCTTTTTAACAATAATGGCTATCAATGCCACGTGGAATCTGCATTCTTTAACTTTAATGCCAGAGTGCATGCCTAGAAGACAGATTTCAATCATGAAAAGGTCTTCCAGCCCCAACCAGGGGTCCAGTTTAGAGCGAATTTCCTGCCAAACAGGTGCCAATTTTTTGCAGTACCAAAATATGTGCACCAGGTTCCCTTCTGCTTTACCACATCTAGTACAAGTGGGATCTGGTAGCCTACCCAGTTTAGCTACTCTAATGGGCGTATAATACATATTGTTCAATATGTGGTATTTGGTGAGTCTAAATCTGTCTTGGGTCTGGTATATATAAAGATACTTCCAAATCTGGGCCCAATTGAGGTTCAGGTCTGGGAGTAAGGCGTTCCAGACTGGAGAACCAGGAAGGGGGTTAGAACAGTTGGTGGTCTAGAGGAAGGCATATATCGTGGAAACACAATATGGCTTCAAAGTATATTCAGATACTTGAGTCAAAAGGGATTTGGCCAGTGATGTCCGAGGCCTGACACCAAAAAAGGTTCCTATAAATTGTCTTAGTTAGAACACCTTAAAAATCTGATTCCTCGGGATGTCGAATTTAGAGAGAATTTCAGGAGAAGAAAGAAGATTGTCCTGAGAAAAAGGTCTTCCATTCGGAAATCTTGGAGCTGTGGGAGCCAGTGAGGGGAAAGGCAGGAGCCACCTATCCTAATATTGGGATTTGAAATAATTGTTTGGCCCAAGTCATATTTGAGGGGTTTCTTGAAAAATGCACATTGTAAGAGAACTTTAAGGGAAGTACTGATAACTGACTCTTGCAATAAGACTGGCAGTGATGATCTTGTCAGATAGAAGACTGTGGAAAGATCTATATCATTGGACCTTAAGAGGCTATTCTCTGTCTGAAGCCAAATGGGAATGTAGTCCATATCCCTATGAGAAAGCCATCTCCCTAGTTTGGTTAAGTGACTCGCCCAATAGTAGAAAAGAAAACTGGGAAGACGAAGACCACCAAAAACCTTGGGCACGCTTAGTTTAAGGAAAGTGCGGCAGGGACGTTTGCCTAACCAAATAAATCTTGGGATCATAGAATGTAAGTGTTTGAAAAAAGGATTGCAGAAGCCATAAATTCAACAGGTTCAAGGAATAGAAAACATGGGGAAGAACATTCATTTTAATTATACTTATCCGACCCCATAAGGATAATGGCAGGTTCTTCCATCTCTGGAGATCCTGCTGGATAGTTACCACTAGATCATCCAGGTTTAGTTTCTTGGTATTAATGGGATCCCTAGTTAGATATATACCAAGATACTTAATTGACTGAGGGGACCATTTTATACCCAGATGAACGAACTCCGATTTCAGGGTATGGCTATTCAGTGGGAAGATTTCAGTTTTGGAAAGATTTAATTTGTAATTAGATAGACTACCGTATTGGCCAATAACTTCCAGGGTGTGTTCCAAAGAAGATGCCGGCTGCTCCAAATGAAGGAGAATATCATTGGCATATACTGAGAAAGTTAGACTTTGATCATGAGTCGGAATACTGTACCTCTAATTTGGGGGGACTGTTTAATGTGAAGAAGAAGGGGTTCTAGACAAAGATCAAAAAAACATTGTTGCAATAAATCTTGGCCGAGGGAGAGGAATAGGCTGACTGTATCATTACAATAAAAGGAGGGGGGACCCTGTTTCCTTAAAGTTATCCATAAAACCTCCCAGTTCACCCTATCAAAAGTTTTTTTGGCCTCTAGGGAAATCAATGCCATTGGAGACTGAGAAGACTGGGCCGCTTGAAATACATGTGTGAGTGTCCTAAGGTGATCAGCCAAGGAACGTCCAGACACGAATCCAACTTGTTCAGAACTTAGAAGCTGGGTTCAAAGTGCTTTTATCCGAAGAGAAAGAACTTTGGCTAAGATTTTAATGTCACAGTTGAGGAGAGAAATTGGGCAATAGCTAGCTGGATCTAGGTGGGACTTGTCTGGTTTGAGTATAAGAATAATTGTTGCTTCCAGAAGGGTTGGATCTAATTTGTCAGCCTTGAACATGTAACTATATAAGTTAAGGAGAAGGGGGGAATAATTCCTTGGAGAAAGTTTTGTAAAAATTAGAGGGAAATCCATCAAGGCCCAGTGCTTTATCTGAAGAGAGACCATTAATAGCCATCTCTATTTCAGTGGTGGTTATTGGTGAGACTAAAGAAGACTGGAAAAAGGTATTTAGTTCAGGATGGTCAAAGGAATCCAGATAGGCTTCTATATCTAGGGGTAATATTTGGGAGGGATATTTCCCATAGAGTATCCTATAAAAGGCCTCGAAGACCTGAGTGATCTCCTGAGGTTTAGTTTTAATGGAACCATCAGGAGCCCGTATGGATGGGATTAAACGGGAGCTCTCTAACTGGCATAGGCGTAAGGTGAGTAATCTTCCCGCTTTTTCACTCTGATCAACATATTTAGCTTTGGTCCTTAAGATGGCATATTCAGCTTTTTCTTTTATCAAGTCTGCGTATTCGTTATATAGTGCTAGCAACGATTCTAGGGAGGCCGGGGATATAGTGGAGGATAAAAGCATTTTCTTTCTCTTTAATCTGGGTTAATAAAGATAGAGCTTTAGTTTCTCTTAGCCTTTTCCTCCTAAAAGCTAACTTAATAAATTCTCCCCGAAGGTAACATTTCAGGGTACACCATAATCGGTCCCCTCTTGGTGTGGAGTCTCTATTATGCTCCATAAAGGTAGGGATAAGAGCTTTGATGTGAGAAACAGTGGAGTTGTCTTTTAACAGTTGCATATTCAGTCTCCAGGTTGTATCTCTATGGGTATGGGAATCCAGAGAGAGAACCAACCAGGCAACTGAGTGGTCGGATATAACTACAGTATGGGCTCTATTTCAGATTGACAAAGGCCGGGCATGAGGGAACAGTTAATTAGAATGTAGTCTAATCTTGACCAGGATTGGTGCATATTTGAGTAGAATGTATATAGTTGATGCGAGGGGTTTAAGATATGCCATGGGTCACACAGACCCAACAGGGCTATTAAATCCTTCAATGCATTCTGTGAAGACGAAGGTGGTTTCAATGGCCTAGAGATCCAGTCCAGGTCCTGGGTGGGTGAGATGTTCCAATCCCCCCCTAGAATCAATGGGGAGGGCAGGAGCATTGCGATTTTATTAGCCAAGTCCATTAAAAAACCTGGGTCCCCCCACCAGGCCGTATATTGATCCCAGGGCCACTGTAGTGTTATTCAGTGTTCCCCTAACTAAAACATATCCCTCCTTGTGGTCGGTAATAGTCGTATCTACTTGGAAGGGGATATTCCTTTTAATTAATATAACCACCCCTCGACATGAGGATGAGTCCCCGGCTGCAAAGACTTGTGAAATTCCTTGTCTACATAACCAGAGTGACTCAGCACTTAGCAGATGGGTTTCCTGAAGCAGGATAATACCTGCATTAAGAAGGGCACAATGTTTAAGAATCTGGTACCTTTTTGAAGCATCTCTTGCTCCTCTAATGTTCCACATGACAATTTTAACAGGACTGTTAGCCATTATTATCAACAACAGATACCCACCATAGACCTGTATTCCTCCCATAGTCAAATCCCAAAAGGCACACTCCATCCCTTCCCACCTCACCCCCCCCGTCCCTCCCTATAGCAACAAAGTTAGGAAAAACAAATCCAACATAAAAGTATATATCACAATAGCCAGAACACTATTTATCTTTAAGCCCTCTATCTGAGGACTAACTAAAGTATTTAGTGGAAGTACAGGTACCCTTGAGTAACATAATACCCCTTCCTCCCCCCTAGGGGAGGCCTCTCACCCAAAATCTGAACTAGTCTGTGCCTATATGAAAGCTTAGTGAGTGGAAAACCCTGGACAGCGACTATTTCCCCAGTAATATAGAAACAGAAGGGTTAAACCAATAACACTTGCAGATCCCAAAATACTGAAAATGACCCTTGAGCTGATGGGCATCTAATGCACAGAAAGGTGAGATAAAAAAAAAAAAACACCATCACCCCCCAAACTGGTACGCTATGCAGCTCTACCTGATCCTGCTCCTTCTCGGAGCCCTGCACCCCGCTCCCCCAACTCAATGTGTCCTACCCCTGTTCATAATAAAGAACTTGGCTTAAACTATAAACAGATTGGGAAGCCTGTTACCCACAGACACCCTATAATAGTCTCCTGGTTAAACTTAAGTGAAGTTATCCAAGAAATATCAGCCTCTTATTTAAATTGCCTTGAATTGGCAGAGACGCAAACTTTCCTCCAAGTAAATGCTTCTGAAGAAAAGGACATAAGCCCTAATAGGAGCTTCCAGTAACTGGAAAAACAAACCACCTCAGGGTCATCATTATTAATTACAACAAACATTTCACCACAAGAAACTGCATTTATCCTTGTAGATGCTGTCTATGATACAGGCCAAAACTTAAATAATGAGATCGCAAACAATAAAAGCACAAAATACTCGCAGGAGTAACTGACCGGAGTCCTTCAATATCCATTGCCTGAGGAACTAGCCGGGGGAAAAAAACGAAGGGTACCCAACTCGGTCCTCGCCTACTACAATGTTAGGAAACCTACCCCTTCAAAAAGGTTCCTACTGTGATACAAAGGGTCTCCCAAAGCCTCCCTGGCCGAGGATAACAACCTGAATCAAACCTATTGGGCCTAAACGACCTGGAAGCCTCCCAATCGGGCCTGATGGGGACGAAAATAACCTTCAACCAGCAACAGGTATTTTGAGATAACCACAATCCTTTAATTTAACTACTAGGAGCAACAAAATGTTCCGTATTAGATATTCAGCCCTCCTTGAAGAGGTTAGGCAGTCTCGTAATTAAATCCAATGATGCTTGTGCTGGTGTGTCATATATGATCCCGGTCCCTTCTACTGAGACATGGAGTTTTGCTGGACACAGCATCCTGAAGGGGATTCTGGCGGCGATTAGTTTACTGACAGTGGGGTGAAAGGCTGACCGCTTTTGGCGTGTTTTGAAAGGCAAATCTTGTGTAATCCTGAGGGTTGAACTTTCCCAGGCAATTTTTTGTAGCTCTTTGGCTTTGGCGAGGACATGCTGCTTTTTGATAAAGCTCAGGAATTTCAGAATGATTGGCCTGGGGGGGTATCCTGGCGGGGGTCGTGGCCTGAGGGAGCGATGCGCTCTTTCAATTTGATAACTGGAGCTGAGAGGGGAAGGGCCCACCACTTTTTGCAGAAACTTTTGCAGGAAAAGAATAATATTGGTCCCTTCCTCCGATTCTGGTAAACCGAGAATCAGAAAGTTGTTCCGTCAGCTCCTTCCTTCCAAATCTTCAGCTTTAAGTTGTAGATTGTGTATTTGTTGGCGGACATGTGCTAATTCAGGCTCCGTTTTGTCTCTCCATTTCACCAAGGATGCCGAACAAGCCTCTGTATCTCCCACTCTCCTCGTAAAGCCATTAAGATCACTACGGAGAGATTTTAACTCCATCGAGATATCGGACAGTGTTTCCCTGAAGAGCAGCATTTCTTGTAAGAAGCGATCCTCTGTTAAGGGTGTTGCAGCAGAGGTTGAAGTATTTGGCTTGCTAGTTACAGCCTCTTGAGCCCGTTGTTTTTGGGTTTTTTTTCAGGTGTAGCAGGTGGTGTGTGTTTAGGCAAGGCCTGCCTCATGTCGGCGTCCATCGCGACAATTATAGCCAACTGCGATGCTGATTCTGTATACAAGATGATCACTGTGGACCGGAAGTCTTCCTGGTGTTATACAATGAAGTGTTACCCTTGATTATTGTATTAAATAGAGTTGAAGAGAAGCGAGGTGCAGGAGCTCCGAATCAGTGCTGCTACCAGATTCTCTGCATCTCGTGATCCTCCCTTCGGAGGGATGCTCAACAAGTTGCAGTTGTGGCCAGGTGGCTCAGGACATGCCACTCAGCAACTGATCCAGTAGGCCAGAGCAATGTGTTTTTTCACATCCTGGACCAGGTTAACCCTCTTTAAGCACTTTGCCCTGGTGCAGGATTTAGCTGGCTGCCGAGAAAAGCACTATGCCATCTCCAAGGATTCATTCAGGGAAGAGACAACAGAGCCAGATCCTGAGTATTACTTTCCCCTCGGTGGTGGGCCTACTATTTAAAGGGAAGAATGACTGTGTGCTTCTCCAGTGATTGCCAGGACTGTCCAATTTATTTGGGAGGTTGAACGAGAGACAGTTCAAATAAATAAATTGTTTCAGACTTAAAATATATTGTGCCCAGGGGAGGAGCAGGCACTGCATTAAAGATCTAGAACTGTGATCATTTCCTTTTCTCCCTCCCCCCAAGACTTTAAAGTTTACTTGTCCTAAATGAAAAAAAAAAGATGTTTTTATTATGTGTACTTTTCTATATCATTGTTACTGTTACTCCCATTGGAGTAAATCAATCAATCAATCAATCAATCAAATCTTTATTTATTCAGGCGATCATCATTGAGCAAGGCTCATTTACAAGATGGACCTGATAAGGTCAAGGTTCGAGTTGATGCACAGCAATTACATCACATACTTATGAGACAGTTATACATACAGAAGAAAGGAAAATGTTATTTATAACACAATAATATACAGAGAATTCACATGTTAAAGCTTGGCTAAGAGAAAGTTAAACTAACATCTACAATATGTACAGTACATATATATCTCAATGAGGATCATGACAGTCACTCACATAATGAGTACAAGGATGCTGAAGGGAATATTGGGTGCCATATACTGGTGGTGTCTGACTGGAAGGAATATGCCATGTGTGATTGGAATATGGTTTTGTGGGATGACTATTCTAAATTTTAAATCAAAAAAATATTTCTTGCAACTTATACAAGCACTACGTCTGTATGAATGGTGAGTGAATGGGAGTGAGTCTGGTGTATAAGTGGGTGTTTGTGTGTGAGTGGTAAGCTTAAAGGTAAAATTTACAGATTTAATCTGCATGCTGAATCATTTCCAATTGTTTGGCTAATATGTTACAGAGACAGCCTGGATAGAGTAAGAAACAGCTTACCTTTTTACAGCTTAGTAAGTTTTATTTATTTCTTTTTTAGTTACTTTCTTTATCTCCTCCTGACCAGCCCCCTTCTACCACCCCCCCAGTACCATCACCCTGGTGTGTACCAGACTCACCTCTGGCTTCCATGGGGTGTTGGCTGGCCAGGTGCGGCACCTGCGAGGGGTCGGCATCATTTTGCCGGTTGGAATTTTTTTCCATTTCCGTTCAGGCTCGAGCATGGAGTGAAGATGTGCAATGACATCAATGGCTGAGCCACGCATGCTTCTGCGGCCGTCTGCCCCATGTCTGCCCCTACATTTGTGGGTCCATTGTGCCAGCCCCCAGCCACTGCCAGGGGCCAGTCAAGTAGTGGACTCCATCCCAACCCTTCCCCGGGAGAGGAGAGCAGTCCTTTGGACACTCCATCCTCTCCCTTCATGGCCAACCTCCAGCAGTGCGCTCGCACCATGAACATGGGCCACCGGCATGGCAGGAGGCAAGGCATGAATGCCTCGGCCATCCACGCCACTGGGCCAGCATGCAAAGTTTCATTTTTAAAATGAAAGAATGAGACCTTTTCAGTGATTTCTGTGTCAGACCAAACTTGCTTTACTGGGGGTAGGAAGGGAGTTTTAAGGCTGGGGGTTGTGCATGCCTGAGGAAGCTTCGTGGTTGGGTGGAGAATGTGCATATTCACTCTGTTCATGTAGGCTTCTTGGAGGCATTTTCTGCCCCATTTCCAGAAGGAATTTTTTTTTAAGGGAGGAGAGAGTGTAAGCCCCCCCCCTTGCAGGGTGGACTTACTAGCCAGGCCTAGGTTGTCTTCTATTTTTTCTTTGGGGCCCTTTTCCCTAGTTAGTAATTCCTTATTCCAGCTACAACCACTGGAGGCAGTGTTTTTGCCACTATTTAAGTTCTAGTATCACCAGGGTGGGGGTTGGGAAATGGGGAATTGGCGGTGTTGAGGAGGGCAAAAGTGGCTGGTGGGGGTAAACCCCCTCCGGAGCAAAAAAGTAAGCTGGCAGTGTTGGTGCAATGCAGGGAGGTTTCTGTGAGAGGTCCTGATTCACCAGTGTGTCTTGTGTGGGTAAGCCTATCTACTTAGAAAACATTAGAAGGTGTAGTATGATTTTTCTATGTGTTTCTTTCTGCTGTGTGCAAAGTCATTTTCTTTTTATTTTGGTAGAATTACTGTTCACCATAGTCTTTGTGTAGTAACCTGTATTATCTGTGTAAATATCTGGAACTATTAAAATATTGTTTTTATATACTTCATGTTTCTGTGACAGAGTCATTTGAGGTACAGTTAACTGATTTATAACAGGTAAAACAGTGTTTATGCCTCTAAAGAGAAGTCTACAGTTATCATAAATTTGTATCTAAAGTAAGGAGTTCTCAATCTGTGACAGATAGGGGTGGCTCATCTGCCCTTGGGCAAAGAATGCTGTACTGTGTGAGCAGTGGCTCTGGAGGGATTCAAACCCCTAGAGAGTGTTTATGCTTAGTGGTGGCAGCTGCTGAGTATGTGTCCAGGCATTTGAAGTCAAGAAAGGTGCAGGCTAAGTCTGGAAGAGACCAGTATGCCACAAACTGGAGGCAGTGAGGATCTCAAGCAGTTGTGTCAGTATAAAGCTTATCTGTCCGGTCACAGAATATGATATACCAAAGGGGACTGTGTATTGTACTGGTTATATTTTGTTAAGCAAGAATAGCTCTATGGAAGACAATATGTTGGGGTATATGAGGGGTGCACACTGCTAAACCTGCCAGAGCTGTACCGAAGGAAAACATTGGGCTATGAGGATGGCCAAACACAGGCAGAACCGATACAAATACTAAACAAGCATTTGTCAATGCCGAATGTTGTCGTGCTGGCACTGGCTTTGGTAGTGCAGTGTGGGAAAACATTTTGGGAATGTGAAAAATGACAGCTGTACAGTTCATAAGGAGGTGTAACAAAATGGCAGTGTTGAAAATGTGATATGTAAATATAGCAAATTTGCGGAGTTACAAGGGTGCATGGGAAATGTGCAATGCACGCTTGGAACACAGTCATTTTATGGTCGTTCAGCACCAAATTTTCAACATAGGCATCTTAGCACCTCTGGTCATGTACAGTGTCACTGTTATTTCCTCAAACTGTCCCAAAAAGTGATTTCGTACAGCGACCGCGCTATTCTGCGCTGGAAATGCAAAAACACATTTTGGTCAGGATATGTGAAATGACAGCTATACTGTTCATCAAGAGGTGTGGAAAAATGCAAATGGTGAAAATCCAGAGTGAAAATATTACAAATGCACGACGTTATGAGCGTACATGCAATCTGCCAATGCACACTCATAACACAGTCATTTTATAGAGTATCATCACCAAATTTTCAACATAGGCATTTTAGGACCTCTGCTCATGAACTGTATCACTGTCATTTTCATAATCTGGCCTGAACACTGATTTCCCACAGCAACCACGCTATTGTGCGCCGGAAGTGTGGAAACACATTTCAGGCAGGATGTGGAAAATGACAGCTGTACTGTTCACAAGGAGGTATACAAAAATGGCAATGTTGAAAATCTGGCATGAAAATATTGCGATTTGAGAAGTTACGAGCCAGCTGTAGCAACTGTGCAACGATGCTCAGAAACAGTTTTTTTTTTGGATTTTTTTCCACCAAATATGCAACATAGGCTTTTTGAGAGGCCATCTCATGAACACTGGCACTGTCATTTTGTTAATCAGTCCCAAAAGGAGATTCTGTGCAGTGACTGTGAAATCATCTTTCGAGGCCGATTAACGCCATGACAGTGATAGAATTCATGAGGAGGGGTCCCAAAAACCCCATGTTGAAAATTTGATGCCAAAATTCTAAAAAAATGCCTGAGAAATGCAGCAAAGGTGAAAAAACCCTATTCATCCATTATACAGCTTACTGGCATTTCCTCAGTTCGTGGTCAGCTTTAATGAGTGCAGACATGTTCCCGGCCCACCAAAGATCATCGTGCTGGACTCCAGAGGTAAGTATGGGGTGAGGGGGGTTGTGGGGAGGAAGGGTGCGTAGTGGATGGGTGCGGGTTGTGGAAGGGGGGCCAGGGAGACCACTGAGGGACCATTTCCTTCTTTACAGGGAAAAAAAATAATAAAAGACACCGGGAGAACGTTTTCAGTTTTAATAGGTGCATTGGCATGCTGGGATGGGCCCCCAGCATGCCACCTGCAAACAAGGAAAGGGGGGGAGCCGCAGGAGCTGAGGGGGATTGGGCACCCCCTTGGCAATAAAAAAAATGGAAGGGGGACCACATTATGCCAACAGGGAGTGGGCTCCCCCATTGGCAAAATTCAAGGGGAGGCAGGGAGGGATACTTGCCAGTGGGGATTGGGCATCCCCATTGAAAAAAAAACAAACTGTTGGGGGGCGCATGATGCCGAGGGGATCGGCACCTCAGCAATCAAAAAACAGGGGGTTACATGATGCCAACAGGGATTGGGCACCCCCATCCGCACACAATAAAGGAAGGGGGGTTGACAGGCAACAGCGGCAGTCACTGCCGCCATGTTACCTGCATGTAGGGAGAGGCATATTGTCACGCTGCATGAGAGCTTCGCTCTCATTGCAGTGGACCTTTTGTCAGATCTCTTCACCTCAATAGCCAGGCAGGGTGTCGGCCCCTGCTGCTGGCTGATTGGGGAATGTGGGACACACCTACTGGTGTGTGCCCTGCATTCGCCCAACAGCGACCGCACCTCCAAATCTCCACTGATGCAAGATGTTGGCTACGCAAGTGCGCCAACATAAAAAGAAATCACCAGGGATGCGCTGTAAAAGTGGTCACTACTAGCCAAAGTTGTGAGATAGAGGCTAGGGAGAATGCAGATGAACCAGAGCCTTGACTAGAGCAGCTGCTCAAGCAGACCAGGTACAAATGTTGGAGATGGAGCTTGCCCTGGTTAAGGTAAAGGCAAAGCTTGAGAGAGAAAAGGAAGAGGTAGGACTGCAGAAAATGAAACTGGAACAGCGGAGTGAGAGAAGGAGGAGATGGGAAAGGCTGAGGAGCAAGAAAAGCAGTGCCAGCACAAGATCCCGATGAAGGAGCTTGAGCATGAGAGACAGATGAAGATGCTGCACCAGGGGGATATAGAAACATAGAAACATAGACTTTGACGGTAGATAAGGACCGCTTGGCCTGTCTAGTCTGCCCATTTCCCTACCTATAGAATAGGCCGCAGATCCTAGTTAACCAACAGCCTATTTCTTCCTACCCCCCACAAGAATTGCCTTATGTCTGTCCCATGCATTCTTGAATTCTCCCATAGTTTTAGACCCCACAACCTCCTCAGGAAGGCTGTTCCATGCATCAACTACCCTCTCTGTGAAATAATACTTCCTCACATTGCCCCTGAACTTCCCCCCCATATTTAAATTGTGTCCCCTTGTTCTTGCACGTCACTTTTTATGAAAGATGCTACCCTCTTGGACTTTGTTGATTCCACTGAGGTACTTAAAAGTTTCTATCATGTCCCCCCTTCTCCCTTCTTTCCTCAAGGGTATACATATTAAGCTCCTTTAGTCTCTCCTCATATGGCTTCTCTTGCAGACCCTGCACCATTTTCATTGCCCTTCTCTGGACTGCCTCTATCCTGTCTATGTCCTTGCGGAGATGGGGTCTCCAGAACTGGACACAGTAGTCCAGCTGAGGTCTCACCAACTGTCTGTACAGAGGGATAACAACTTCCTGTTTTCTGCTGCTGATGCCTCTCCCCTATGCATCCCAGTATACCCCCAGCCCTCTCTACTGCCTTCTTACATTGCTTGCTAACCTTAAGGTCATCTGATATGATTACCCCCAGGTCCCTTTCCTTTTTTGTTGTTGTTACTACCTCTCCCCCATTGTGTATTCTTCCCCTGGGTTTTTGTTTCCCAGGTGCATTATTTTGCACTTCTTTGCATTGAATCCTAGCTGCCATACTTTGACCATTCCTCCAACCTTGCCAAGTCCCTTCTCATCCTTTCCACGCCTCCTTGTGTATCAACCCTGTTGCAGATCTTTGTGTCATCTGCAAAGAGGCATACTTTTCCTTCCAGTCCCTCTGCAATGTCACTTATGAAGACATTAAAAAGGACTGGACCCAATACTGAACCCTGCGGTACCCCACTAGTAACCCCTCTTTCTTCAGAGTGGACTCCATTTACAATTACCACAAACTGTATGTAATGGCATGAGGGGTGCGACCGAGGAAGCCAAAATTAATTCTAAAATATTTCCCAGATATCAGGAGAGGTATGATCTTGATTTGTTTTTAAGATCTCTCAAGAGAATCTGTGGGCAATCTGAATAGGGCAGGGCCACTTGGGCAACTCACCTATTGCCATTGCTTACAGGCATGGCATTGGAAGCTTTTGCCAGAATGGACAATGAGGACTGCATGGATTATGATAACGTGAAACATGCCTTGCTAAAGCATTTTAAGTTAACCCTCAAGGCCTATAGGTAAAAATTTAGAGGGTTAAAAAAGGCACTAGGGGATAGCTATGCTGAAATGTGTGTGCTGCTAAGTAAATTGTTAGAACACTGGAGACAGGGTCCAAAAACTCGCTCTGCAGAGGAAATAATTGATTTATTTCTTCTGGAACAGTTCTTAAAACTGTGCCTATGGAACTGAAAATATGTTTTTTGGATAGAACTCCAAGTTCCCAAAGGGAGGCAGCCAAGAAGGCTGATTAGTTCATATTGAACCAATCATCCTCTCATCACAAAGATAATGAAGGAGGGACATCATCTGCTTTTAAGGGAACCTTGGGGAAGGGGACAACCTAAAAGAAGCCAGCCTATGCCTGACCCAAAAGGGAAGCCACCTGATTTGAAAAGCACATGAAAAGCATAGAGATGGGTGAATGCAGGTGCTATATCTGCCAGAATATGTGGCATTTGTCTTATGATTGTCCAGAGAATTTGAAAAAAGGTGTTAGTCCAGCAGGAGGGGGAAGCTCATGGAGCTTACAGTAGATGGTAGCCTACACACTGAATGCAGTCCCCTCTAACTCCACTGCACACATATATACCCAGTGGTGCTTACTGGATTGGAAACCCACTGACTGAGGGACACTGGGGTGTCCATTTCTACAGTGAAGCAGAATTTTAGTTCACAAGGAACAGATCCTGCCTGACCAGTTTTGTAGGATTAGAGGAGTGATGGGTCCTGTGGTCTTAGTGCCAATGGCCCAAATCTTTCTAAGCTGGGAAGGTGGCCAGGGCATATGGGAGGTGGGTGTTGTACCAGATGTTGTACCAGATCTGCCCGTGGATGTAATCATGGGTAATAACATTGATATTAGGGCTAATACTGTGTGCATCACTACCTGTAGCAAGGTGAAGGAGCCAGCTTATGAGGGCACAGAGTTCACAGTGAACAAAGAAGCAACCTCTACCTCAGCAGGAGAAGATGTAGCTGAAAAATGAGCTGGGAGCAGCAGTTCTGAGCCACAGCTACAGACTGAAGAGAGCCCAGCTGTGGGTGGCTCTTCCACAGCAGAATGTGTTTTAGGAAAAGTTGGGCATGTAGAGCTAGGGAGAGCTCAGCAAACTCTTCTATCCCTGTAACATTTGAGGGAGCTAGCCACATTGTGGAATGTGGTTGTCCAAGTTCTGGGAAAAGGGAGGTGTATTTGGAGAATGGACTCTGTACCATGAGTGGGTTCCTAAGGGAGGACTACAGGAATGGGTATCTTAGCACATAGTGGCTCGTAGGGAGTACAGGAATCATCTTCTGGCCTTAGCCCATGACTAGCCCTTTTGGGATACCTAGAGGTCAGCCGTACAAAAAGACAGCTGACTAACAATTTTTACTGGCCCAGTATTTTTAAAGACCTGGCAAACTACTGCCAGACTTGTCCACAGTGCCAAAGGGTGGGAAAGGTTAATGACAAGGCTAAGGCAGCTTTGATTCCCCTACCTGTTATAGCAGTGCCATTTCAGTGAGTTGCCATATACATTGTGGGGCCACTTAGCACCCCAAGTCACACTGGCAAGTAATACATTTTGATGGTTCTAGATTACACATACCAGGTACCCAGAGGCAGTGCCTTTGTCCTCAGTCAAGGCTGAGAATGTGGCTGATGAAGTGCTGGGAATATGTGTCTTGGTGTGTTTCCACCAGGAGATTCTATAGGACCAGGGCACATACCATCCCCAGACTAATGGTCTGGTCAAGTGATTCATTGGGCCTCTTAAAATCATGTTATGTGCATTCAGTGACCAGCATGTGAGAGAGTGGCACAAGTACCTACCCCATCTTTTATTTGCAAATAAGGAAGTCTCCCAGGATTTCACAAAGTATTACCCCTTTGAGCTCCTGTTTGTCCAGAGGGTAAGGGGCTCCCTTGATTTCATAAGGGATGAATGAGAGGGTGAGCTTGCTCCCCAAGGGGAATCTGTTGTAGAGTATGTCCTGAAGTTCAGGTCATAGCTCAAGGAGCTTATGGGGTTTGCCCAGGATCACCTAACAGCTGCACAACAGAAGCAGCAGAAGACATTGTATGACCATGGTGTCAAAGCCCAGTAGCATGAAGTCAGGCAGTGGGTGCCGGGGCTCATTCCTGTCCAACAGAACAAATTACAGGTGGCTTGGGAGGGGCCTTATTCAGTGGTCAGGAGAGTGAATTATGTTAATTACATGGTGGACCTACCAGACAGGAGGCGCACATGGCAAGTCTATTATGTAAACATGATGAAACCCTACAATGACAGGGAGTAGATGGTCCAAGCTGTGTGCAGCTATCCGGAACAGGGGGTAGAGGCAGACCCGCTGGTGGATCTCCTGGGAGAGGTTAAGGGAGAATCCTCAGCCGATGCTGTCACCCTCTTGGAGTGGCTGACATAAACCCAAGCTGCCAATATTCATGGGGTGCTGGTGCATACATTTGGTGAAATGTTTACAGAGAAACTGAGGTATACCGTGCTGGCAGAGCGCCATGTGGATACAGGGTCCCCAGCCCCACTAAGACAGCCACCCTACAGAGTCCCAGAAGGTTAAAGACATGGCATAGAAGAGAAAATCAAGGAGATACTAGCTCTCTGTGTGGTCCAGGAATCTAGTAGTCCCTGGGCCTCCCCAGTGGTGCTGATCCTCAAAAAGATCAGGACCATGAGGTTCTGCATTGACTTCTGTGAACAGCTGCACAGAGTCAGATGCATACCCCATGTCCATGACAGATGAGTTCTAGAGAGGTAAAGCTGCCCAGAGTGTGATACATACCCCATGTCCAGGACAAATGAAGTTCTAGAGAGGTTGCGGGGGGTCCTTTGTCTGTCCACCATATAGACCTGACAAAGGGATACTGGTAGGTACCCCGAAACCCTGAAGCCAGAGAGAGGTCAGCCTTCATCAAGCTCTTTGGATTATTTGAGATCTAACTAATGTCATTCGGGATGAAGAATGTGTCAGCCACCTTTCAATGGCTTGTAGACCTCATTCTGAATTGGGCAGGAGACTTTACTCTGGCATACATGGATGACATCACCATTTATTGCTAGACTTGGGAGGATCAAGTTAAGCACGTGACCAAAGTGTTCTACTGACTGCAGACTGCTGGGCTTACAGTCAAGACAGAGAAGTACTAGATAAGAATGGCAGAAGTGTGAACCTTGCCACAGGGTGGGGAGTGGATACACCCAGCCTGAGCCAGTGAAAATTGAGGCCATCCGGGGATGGGCCATGCCCATGACAAAGAGGAAAGTACAGTCCTCTCTAAGGATGGAAGGGTACTACCAATAAGTTTGTGCTGAATTTCAGCAGCATGGCCAATCCCTTTGTCCAATTTCACCAGGATGAAAATGCCAGAAATGATACATTTCATTTAGTTTTTATTTTATACTGAAAAGCCTGTGAGCAAAATTGCCCATTTTCAGATGTCCAGTTACAAAAAAAAAAAAACATAGCTACAAAACTATAAAATTATATAGGTTCAAAGGATGGAATTCTGCAATACTGCATTCCACTAGTGGAAGGAGGCATTGTATTGGGCACCTGTGCTTGCCAGTTTGAGCTATTGTCTAAGGTGTATTGGGCATGTAGAAGCATCTGGTGATGGGCTAGGCATGATTCTAAGTCAGGTCACATACTTAGCAGAGGAGCACCCAGTCATATACCTGAGCAGTAAGCTGCTGCCCAGAGAGGGGGCCTGTGCCACAATAGAGAGTAATTGTCTAGGGATTGTCTGGACTTTGCAGTAGCTGCAGGCTTATTTGCATGGGAATGAGTTACCCTGGTTACTGATTACACCTCCCTAACAATGTT
Source organism: Neoceratodus forsteri (assembly GCA_016271365.2). Taxonomy (NCBI): domain Eukaryota; kingdom Metazoa; phylum Chordata; order Ceratodontiformes; family Ceratodontidae; genus Neoceratodus; species Neoceratodus forsteri. Next base: position 561,689,830 of record CM028132.1, read on the forward strand.
GCATAGGAACAGCAGTCAGAACTCAAAATTGCTAAGGTGGAGCCTGGTTCTGCAGTCCTATAATATGGTCATTAGGCATCAAGGATGGGCTGCTCAGACAATTTATTTATTTAGTTTTTGTTTAATGGTAGGTGTGCTAGCCATGAAATAACTATTTTCAGGCATGACCCAGGAGAGTACAATCATAGACAAAGTACATGGCATGAGTACAGGAATATTACATATAGCATAGGTCAGTGTCAGTTAAAAGGATACATACAGCCAATGAAGCATAACATGATATCAACAATCTCATATGCAGCAAAATAACATACCATGACATGAAATATTAGAAATTACATACGGTCAGAGAAGGTAATTAACACTGCAAATAGAAAACAAATAGCACCACAGGGTGGTCAGAAATACATGTTAGGGTTTGTCACAGCAATGAGATGCAGGACTCCAAATACTATAGGGGAGACAGGATTAGACCAGGTTGAGATGTGCCTGAGGAGTGTGCAGGAGGTAAACATAAGGTTGGCAGGGATTTAAGTTGGATCAAAGCAGGTGCAAGGGTCAGCTTGGGATAGATGATGGCTCAGCTCCCTTTTAAAGCTATTCTAGGAAACTGCCTGTCGAAGTGCAAGAGAAAGGGAGTTCCATAGCTTAGGACCAAAGTGATGAAAGGCTCCAGAACCTTTGGTTGAGTTGCATCTAGGCACATTAAGCAGGGACTTGTCAACTGATCTTAGGCCATAGGAGGATGTTTGAGGTACAAGCAGCATGACAAGCACTGAGGGAGTCTGATTTCTGATTATCAAGTCAATCAGGGAACCAAGAGAGTATTTGTAGCAGGCAGAGAGAGCCTGCCACCCGAGGTCTCTATAAAGTTGGCAATGGTGCTTAAGTAGAGGTGACGAGGAGGCTTATCAACAAATATTATTATATGTTATGTCCCATTTATGTAGCGTGGTTTTAAGTGCTGCAGCATAGGTAGGGGCACCATATGTGAGGGCAGGGAGAAGGATGCCTCTGGCAATGGCTAGCTTAGCAGTGGGAGTTAGCATGTAGCTAGTCTTATGAGCAACCCCAAGTTTAGCATGGACCACTTTACAGGTGGACTGTATATGTAGATTGTAGTCCAGGGATTGGTCCAGAAGAACACCTAGGTACTTGAAAGATGTAACACACTCTATTTGTGTACAATCTGGGTCCTGTACAACCAGCGACGTTTGACATGCCCTGATCTTGTGGGCAGATCCAAATAACATAGCTTGCATTTTCTTAGCATTGAGTACAAGCTTATGGGCTGACAGCCAGTTCTGCACATTAGTGACATCAGAGGAAAGGGATATGCTTAAGCTGGCCACATTGCTTGAGTATGTATACAGTAGAGGTCATCCACACAGAGAATAGATGAGCATGAATGTATAACTTCTGCTATGTTTGTTATTAATAAAAAGTGAGAAAAGAAGGGGTCCCAGGATGGAGCCTTGGGGTACTCCAATGTTGATAACAGCACTATTCGATAAGGAGGAGTTAAATTTTAAGATATGAGTCCTGTTTAATAGATAGCTTCTGTACCAGTCAATATCAGGTGGAGATAATCCCAGATTATGAAGAGTAGATTGGAGCAGGGGGTGATCAATGAGATCAAAGGCCATTGTGAGGTCTATAATAACTGCCCCAGTCAGTAGTCCAGCATCCATATTTGTGAGCGTGTCAGTTGTAAATTTGAGAAGAGCTATGGAGGTACAATGACCTTTCCAGAATCCATGTTGAGTGTCCGAGAGCAGGCTATATTTTGTTAGGTAGTCAGTGGTTTGAGTTACAACTAGTTATTCTAGACTTTTACTCAATACTGAGAGAATGGCTATGGGCCTGTAATGTGTGATCTCTTTAGGATCTCCTTTTTATGTTTGCTTGCGTGCATGCACAAGAAAAATGTCATCACAGCTTAGGTACAGGTAAAGTTTATTGATCGGTCACAGACCTTGACAATTAAAATACTAAGCTTACATTTTAGAATATCTCTTTAAACATTTCTCTACAGTACAATTACTCCAAAGTTTTACCACACTGTATATAAATATGTGCCAATTTAAAATTACAATTAAACAGTTATGGTTAAAAATCAACTTTTTACACCACTTAGTAACCACTATTGTTGGGAATTACTAATGTAAATATTTAAAACTGCTGTATTCAATATACCATTTTATAAAAATCATAAAATGCCTCATTTATGCAATTTTTCTGCTGCTACTTTGTTTTTGATCCATAATCAAATGTTTATAATATTAACCAACTGTCTTGCAGTCGATTTAACAATTATTTCATCATTCGTTGTGAACTAGTTTCAATAAAAGATCCAGATCATCAGAAAGAATGGATTTACAGATTGGTGTGATCCATTTAGCTTTGGGCTCTTTGTACCATTGACAATCAAAAATTACATGTTTAAGATTCTCTAGACAGGCTCTTGTACAAGAACATAATTTGGCTTCCCTCAGAGTCTCCCCCCTATGCCTCGCATCCATGACATTACAGCTTAAGAGAGAAGTGGGGTTTTGATGGTGGAGCACTGTGGAGGCCAATGCTCCCAGTGCCTTTTGAGGCTTGGCCCACTTTCCCCAATGCAGTGCCAAGCTGCTGCTGACACTAGTTCAGTCAGTGTTCCACCACCTTGAAAGGAATCCACCACTGCAATGAGGGAGAGACCCATCATTGCAGGGCTGTCCCTTGCCTGGTGTAAAGTTTCTTATAACATGGTGGCAGGCGGCAACTCTCGCTGCCTGCCTCAGAGTCCCCATGAAAGCCGGCTTGGGAGTTCCCAATCCCCCTGTTGGCATGTCCCCATCCCCAGTTTATTTGCCAACTGGGTAGCCCAATCCCTGTAGACATGATGCACTCCCCCATTTGTTATGTGCCAAGGGGGTGCCCTATCCCCCTCGGCTCATGCACTCCCACTCCTCCCACCACACTGTATGGCTGACAGGGGTGCCCAATCTCTATCAGCTCCAGTACCCACCTTTGCAAAAAACACCCAGCCAGGTGGCATGCTGGGAGCCCACTCCAGCATGCCAAAGTGTCCTGCAATGTCTTTGTTTAATTTTAAATCCTGTAAAAAAAGAAAATGGTCCCTCATTGAGCCCCATGCTCCCTCGCCCAACCCACACCCACCCGCTGCATAGTCTACCTCCCCACATGCCCTTCATGCCATACTTACCTCCAGAGCCCAGTGCGATGATCTTCGGTGGACTGGAAACACATCCCACTCTTCAAAGCCAGCTGCGAACTGAAAAAATGCTGGTAAGCTGTATAATGGCATAAATGTTTTTTTTTTTCAACTTTGGTGCATATCTCAGCCATTTTTCAAATTCTGGCACCACATTTTTAACATGTGGGTTCTTGGGACTCCACCTCATGAATTCAGTCACTGTCATCTCATTATTCGGTCCTGAAAGGTGATTTTGTGGTCACAGTGCGGAATCACCTTTCTGGACTGATTAATGAAATGACAGGGTCACTGTTTATGAGGTGGGCTCTCAAAAAGCCTATGTAGCAAATCTGGTGAAAAAATTTCAAACCATGACTGCGTTATGAGCGCACATTGTGCAGTTTCTACACATGCTCGTAACTTCACGAATTTATAATATTTTCACTCCAGGTTTTCGGCATTGGCATTTTTCCACACCTCCTTATGAACAGTACAGCTGTCATTTTTTACATCCTGGCAGAAATGTGTTTTCACACTACCGGCGCAGAATAGCGCAATCTCTTCTAGGAAATCAGTGTTCAGGACAGATTAAGAAAATCACAGTGACACTGTTCATGAGCAGAGGTCCTAAAATGCCTATGTTGAAAATTTGGTGACAAAAGTCCATAAAATAACTGTTTTACAAGTGTGTGTTGCGTAGTTTCCATGCACCCTCGTAACTTCACAAATTTGTAATTTTTTCACTCCAGATTTTCAACATTGGCACACCTCCTTATGAACAGTATAGCTGTCATTTTTCATATCCTGCCCGAAATATGCGTTTGCACATCTGGTGCACAATGGCGCAGTTGCTGTGGGAAATTAATGTTTTGGACAGATTAAGAAAATCATAATGACAGTGTTCATGAGCAGAGGTCACAAAATGTCTATGTCGAAAATTTAGTGAAATAATTCCACTAAATGACTGCAGTACAAGCATGTGTTGCGCAGTTTCCATGTATGCTCGGAACTGCGAGCATTTTTAATATTTTCACTACAGATTTTCAACATTGCCATCTCTTCACACCTCCCTATGAATGGTACAGCTGTCATTCTTCACATCCTGCCTGATCTGTGTTTTCACACATCTGGCGTAGAATGGCACGGTTGCTGTGGGAACTCGAAGGAACACATTAACAAAATCACAGTGCCACTGTTCATGAGAAGAGGTCCCAAATGCTTTCATGAGGTGGGGGTCATGAAAAGGCCATGTTGAAAATCTGCAGTGCAAATACCAACATGCGCCTGGGGCGTTAGGGTTTCTAACCATAATGTCCCACCCTGTACAGACTGACAGGCATCAGAGGTGTAACTTTGGGTCGCTGGCTGTAATGCTCATGCCATCCCACCCCACCCTGAAGCCAGTGACAGGCACTAAGGTGTGTCTTGCACTCTTCAGCCCCAGACTTCACCTCATATTCCTGTACTGCATCCATTTCAGCGTATATCCTTATGAAATGGGGTGACTGTGAAGCCGAACACCCCAAGGCACACCTCAACACTTGTCGGTGTCTACAGGATAGGGTGAGGTGAAATGCCGTGAACATTATGGGTGACACACAGGCACACCCCAATGCCTGTCCATCTCTGCTGGGTGGAGGTGGGATTGGTGTGAGTTCAATATTTCACTGTCACTCCTATTCTGCATCTGTCTAACTCCTGCACATCTAATGCTTCTATTAGCAAGCAAACATTTGGCATTGACAAATGCTTCTTTACAGACAGGTGTTACACAGGCTATTTTCTAAAGGTCAGGGGCTTGTCTGCAGGAGAGAGACAACATGAAGATTTTGGCCAGAGGGGAGGCAATAAAAGGTGCCACTAGCTTCAGAAGCCAAGGTTCAAGAGTATCTGAGCCAGAACTGTTATTGTCAGAGATAGTTTGCAAAAGCTTTAAGACCTCAAGTCATGAAATAGCCTTGAAAAGGAAAAGGGGATTGTTTGACTGCTGATAGGTAGGAGAGTCAGGGTAGTTGACTGAGGAGTCTGAGAAGACTGCGAGGCTGTTTGAGGTGACTGGAAGGAGGAGGTATACTGAGACAGATCGGAGAACATTCTATTGAAATAATTTGCTATGGTGTTTGGGTCATTACAATGTACACTTAATATCGTGTCACTCAGGGTGGCTGATTGAGAAGCCCCAAGAAAAGTCTTGACATGGGCCCACAATTTCCTAGGGTCACCAGCAGAACTTAGTAGTAAATCTTTGCAGCAGGCACTCTTTGTTGCTCTGACCTGTTTTTTGAAGGAGTTCAGAAGTGCTCTGTAGGCAGTATAGTCAGCTTGAAGCCCTGGAATTTTAAATTGTTCCAGAGTTTGTCCCTTGCACACAGATTAGCCAGTAGGTTTTAGTGCAGCCATCTTGTCTGTTTGCCTCTGACCCTCCGGGTTATCTTAGGGGCATGCTTACACTGAACTGCCAGGAATTCATCAAGGAAGATTCTTGGTGCAGACTCAACATTACAGGAGCAATAAATTCTAAACCACTTAATTTTCAGACATCATTCAAGAAGGCCTCTGCATCCAGGTTAGCAAAGTTGGTGAAGATGACACAGCACAGTGGGGGGCAGCCTCAGGGCTCCATATGCAGAAGATTGGAGAATGGCCGCAGAATGCATCAGCCAAAATGCCAGCTGTAGGTACATGATCTAGGTGGTGGACCAGTACCCAGTAAATGATGGTAGAGGATTTAAGAGGTGGTGTCACTCTTGTAGGCTCAGATATTAGCTGGTGAAGGTTATGACTTTGTGTTATTGATAGAGGCACTTTGAGCAGTCCCTAGCCAGTTGAGATTTAGGTCACCTAATAATATGACCTCATTCTGTTTGGAGTGCAGGAAGGCCTGATCAAGTAGATCCCGTAGCCTGACAGTGCCCCCAGTTGGAGGGTTATTGGCACAGACAATGTGGAGTTTCGTCCCACCCAACGTGAGAGTTACATGGAGTGATTCACAGGCAGAGGAAGTGGCAGCAGGGACTACTACGATATTAAGCTGATCTTTGAAGAACAAGGCAACACCTCCACTATGCTTCAATGAGATCCTATCCCTCCAGACCAGGGAGTAGTTGACCAGGGCACATACCTGGTCAGGTGTCCCTGGTTTAAGCCACATTTTGGATAGGCAGAGAATATCAGGCTTGTAGACATTGACCCACGTCTCTAAATCAGCAAAATTGTAGTTGAGCTTTCTAATATTCATATGGACAATAAACAGCCCTTTGTTAAAAATAGCAGAAATGTTCACTGAGGAGAAGCAGGCAAGAGGACCCAGGTTCATTTCTGCATCCCAGCAAGTAGGATGGCTAAGATGACAAGATACCATAGTTTATGATCATAGAAGGGAGAGAGGAGTGCATGACTCAGCAGACATTTTTTAAGAATGACAGCCATGTAGAAAAGGCACCTTTTAGGGAATAAAAGGTGCTTAATAACAAGGGCATGCTGGGAAGCAGTGATTAGGTTGGGGAAATTGAAATCAACAGGTAAATGGGTAGAAGAACTAGGCACATGGGAGCCAGGAAAAGATGTTGCGATCCCATTCAGACATATTAAGAGTAGGAGTGTAGAGAGCAGCCCTACCAAGTTACGTAGTGCCATTGTTAACCAGGAGCAATGTACCACAGGAAGAAATCTGAGAAAGAGCCTGAAGGCAAGCTATGGAATACGCAGCCCAAGGTGCAGAGGGCTGAATAGGTACTAACAGAAAACGTATTCCTAAAGACCCTTAGAATAGAATTAAGGACCAGGAATGGTGCTGAGCAGAGGAGTCAAAAGGCATGGGCATACTAAGAGTGCACAACTCACAGTAGGAACACAGCCACAAAAAGAAGCATCAGCCTCAGAGATATTTATGTGGTATGTTCAGCCAAAGGAGTTAAGAGTTGCTTACTTATCTGTTTATCCCCCAGCGGCTGATCTGTATAAAGAGTCAATGAGAAAATAGATACTTAGTCATCTGACTAGATGTGCCTATAAAAGAAAAGGGTCACCCAGGGTGGGAAGAGGGGAGATATACAGCTTTCTGACCCACAGCTCCAGGCGAGCCACCAGAGCGTGGTTCAGTTCAGGCTGGGCTAGTGAGTCCTAATTCAACTGTTTCTGGAGATTCTGGACCCTGCAATGAACCGGAGTTCAGAGGATCCCAGGCAGTAGTTATGGCAGGGGAAAAAAGCTGCGTAGTCTGCTGTTAACAGGAGCAGGACCGCGGGTCAGTTCCCAGGGCAGGCTTGTAGCTTCTCCTCCAGTGGCTAGGTCCGATCCCTGGTTGGGCAATGCACACCTGAGGGGGAGAGGAAGGAAGATAGATTAAGTGGGGGCAGACAGAGGAGGGGTGGTTAGCTCAAACAAAAGAAACAGGGTGGGCACAATTACTTAGAAGGAGGAGGCTAATACAGTGCAGGGCAGAGAAACAGAAACAGGGAGGAGATGTAAGTGGGTGAGAGAGCAGAAACATGGGAAAGCGAGAGGTAAGGATTAGGCTGCAGCTTAGAATACTAGGCAGTGCAGTAAAAGGTCTGGTAAACTTAAAACTCTATGGCTTTTGACACAGAATTAATTCTAAAATCGATAAGGCTGTAAGCATAGAATACTAGGCAGTGCAGTAAAAGTTCTGGTAAACTTAAAACTCTACAGCTTTTTACACATAATTAATCCTAAAGAGGGCTGTAATCACTGTGCATTCTGAGCAAGTTAATTACTTTAAACAATAGCACTGTAGCACTCTATGGCCCAAAATGGATTGAGAGATAAGGAGAGAAACAGCAGGGTGTTTTTTCTTGCTTTACATAAAATAAAGATTGTCTCAGGGGGAGCAGTGCTGGTAAACAGCTCTTACAAAGCAGGGTAAAATGGAGACAAGCCAGAGAGAAATCAGTGAGACTGCAATACTCCAATCAGAGTGTTGGTGCTGAAAATTCAAAATGTCCGAAGGCGCCAAAACACCAACATACCTGAGAGGGTATACAGCTTTCCAACCTGCAGTTCCAGGTGAGCCACCAGAGTGTGGTTCCGTTCAGGCTGTGCTAGTGGGTCCTAATTCAGCTGTTTCTGGAGATTTTGGACCCTGCAATGAACTGAGGTTTGTAGGCTCCCAGGTGGCAGTTACGGCACAGGAAAAAAGCCACGCGGTCTGCCATTAGCAGAATCAGGACCATGGGTCAGTTCCCAAGGCAGGCTTGTAGCTTCTGTTCTGGGGGTGAGGTCTGAGCCCCAGTAGGGCACGGCACACCTGAGGGGGCATATGGCTTTCTGACCAGCAGCGCGCCAAGTAAGCCACCAGAGTGTGGTTCAGTTCAGGGTGGGCTAGTGGGTCCTAATTCAGCTGTTTCTGGAGAGTCTGGACCCCGCAACGAACTGGAGTTCAGAGAATCCCAGGTGGCAATTACGGCAGGGGAAAAAAGCCACATGATCTGCCATTAGCAAGAGCAGGACTGCTGGTCAGTTCCCTGGTCAGGCTTGTAGCTTCTCCTCCAGTGGTGAGGTCTGAGCCCCGGTTGGTCACGGCATCCTTACTTTTTTCTTTTAAGTTGGGGGGATGATAGGATAATCGAATGTGGGGTTCACCCAGACAGTGAACTGAGGGCATAAAAGGGTGAGTTAGCCGGCTCACATGAAAAGCAAATATCATTGGGGGGGCTAAAGAATTTGTTTTTCATTTCTTTGGGGGAGATGTAACAACTTTTGTGTAATTTTTTTTCATGTTTCTGTGTTTAATTTCTATGATCAGTTTGACATCCTATAAATATTTCAGCTCAATTAACAACTGTCTGATATTGTTATTTATTTATTTATTTAAAATGTGATAACTGGGAAAGGCACACTGAGCCAAGACTCATTTCCAGGTGCAATCAGGGGTGGGGGTGGGAATACAGACATTAAAACAATGCAAACATCCGAAGTGTAGAAGTATAAAATACAAAATACATAGGCAGTCCAACTGAGGAGATTGAAAAGTCTTAGCTACTTAGAGGCCTGCCAGGTGGCCCTGGTGGGTGCTAAAATTATTTTTGGAGAGTTACCCAGAGAACTGTAAGCAGAAACAACACTTTCAAGTTTCGTGAAGCTCCTGGACTAATGTGTGGAGGAGTCACTCCTGCTGTGCAAGACAGAAGGAAAACAAAATGATGGACCCTACAATACATGAAACCCAAGATTCCAGTTTGGTTCAGATTTTCCAGATGGGAAGTTTTCCAGGACTGAAAACAGTGTCAAATCTATAATGTCAGAGTGACATACTGGATAACATGTCATGGAGGGTGGCATCTGGAGGGTCTTGAGGTCTGGCATAGCCTGAAACAGTCAGTTAGGCTGGGTATCCAAACAGTTAATATCTAAGGTTCGAGTCTGCTCTGATTCACCAAGGTGTCTTGTTTGGGCAAGCTTACCTACTTTAGGAAAATTAGAAAGTGTAGTAAGATTTTTCTGTGTGTTTCTTTCTGCTGTGTGCAAAACTATTTTCTTTCTATTTCTGTAGAATTACTGTTCTCTGTAGTCCTTCTGTAGCACCCTACATTATCCGTGTAAATATCTATAAGTAAGAAAATATTTTATATATGTTGGCCCACATTTTCAAAGAAGATGCATGGCCCAAAATGGAGATGTGCAGTGCATCCCAGAAACTGCTTGGAACCACGATATTCAAAAGGGTGAGAATTGTCACTCATGTCCGAATGCGCGATCATGCAGATATAACGTATGCAGTGCAAAAAAAGGGTGTGTGTGCATGAATATGCTGTGCATCCATATATTCAGCCAAAATGTGTGGTGCAATTGCCACGCATCTCAAAAATGCGCCACACAAAGTTAGGCCAGTCAAGAGAAGGCCTAAATCAGCAGACCACCAACAGGCAGGCTGCAGAACTGCAGACAGGCAACCCTGAGACAGCCAACCCTGAGACAGCCCTCAGAGGTGAATTAGGAAGTGCCCCAGGCACCACTACACAGCAGTCATGCCAGGACGGATGTACCCAAAGCCACAGGTGCTGGCACACCATGGGCACCACCCAGAGAGCCATCCCCCACACCACTCCCAGGACATGGACACCCAGCTGCCACATGCCAGTGCTGTCGGGTGCCCCCCAGGCACACCAGCAGAGTAGATGGCCACACTGCAGTACATGTACCGGGGTGATGGTCTGCACCCATGTGGCCTGCAGGTTGCCACCCAATGGTGACATGCAACCAGGGTGACATCTGGGGCAATGATGCCCAGGTAGCCTGGTGGCACTAGTGGCAGCATGGCATGGGCCAGGGACTGACCTGTGGCACACACCCATAGTGGTACACCATAGGTGCACACAGGTGGGACCCACCCATTCGGGCACCTGGCCACCTTCTGCAAACTGACATTCCTTGAAGTTATCACTATGTTTCTGTCATGCGGGGTGTGTGTGGGGGCACTGCAGGTGACTGTATGCTGCAAATTGATATGGTCTAGCACATGCATGTGGTATACTGATCAGTGTCACCCTGTGCCTCTCCTGTTGCTTGTCCAGGTGGGCCCCTGTGGCCATTGTCCAGGTGGGACCCCTGTACCCCAGTCCAACCCTGTGCATGACAGCACTGTACCCAGGCCAATGTAATCCACCCACCCACACACAAACATTCCATCACACCTGCCTGCTAGGCTGTAGTACTTCCTGTTCACCTTTGTGGAGTGGTGGGACAGCCCTGTAAAGCTGGAACTGCACATGCCTTGGGTATGCAAAAGGACGGTATACATTCCAGTAATGAGCTGCACATGTGGGAAATGGGCTCGGAATGTGCAATGAAGTCATTTGCATATCCTGGCTGAATATTGCACTGCACTGCTGAATTTTGTGCACTGCACATGTGGCTTTGCATTGCACATTTCCCTATGCTCTGCACAGGTCCCAGGTCATCTTCCGCACCATACATCTCCCACTACGCGATTCTGCATGTTTGGGATATTCAGCTGGACATGCACGTTCACATCTTATGGCACACATTTTGAAAATACCATTTATTTTGTGCTGGTGCATCTCAGTTGTGCTGCACAGGCACTTGTGCTATGCAGCCTACGACTTTTGAATATGGGGCCCGTCATGTTTTAGTGACCGAGTCCTTTGAGGTACAGCTATCTGATTTATAATAGACAAAGTTGTGCTGCTGCCTCTGATGAGAAAGAGTACAGTTACTTACTTACTTACCATAATAGTAGATCTTTGAGAGGATCTCTTGCAGCAGTACTGTAGTTTGTTTCTAAAGTAAGGTGCTCTCAGCTGTGACACAAAGGGTAGAACATCTGTCCTTGGGAAGGAGTACCGTACTGTGTGAGCAGTGTCTCTGCAGGGATTCAGACCTAGAGATACCCCGAGAGAATGTCTGTGCTGCTGAGTGGTGGCAGCTACTGAGCACCCTTACAGTCATCTGAAGGGTTCAAGAAAGCTGGCAGCACTCTCAGGCTGAGTCTGGAGAGATCAGTTTGCCACACAGACAAAGTGCACAATGGGACTAGCCCCACACTTTGGTGTTTGTCTGTTAGTGGTGATTGTTCCTCTGTCTCTATGGAATTCTACAGAACAAGGCAGAATTTTCTGAAATTCAGAATTCTGCCACATGCCTGCTGTCATGACCCCCCCATGCTATACCACCATGCAGCTTAAAGCATGCCCCACCATGCCATACCCCCATGCAAATCACCTCATGCACCACCATACCACACCCCCACATAGCCTACAACATGCCCTGCCATGCCACAACCCATACAGCCCCCCGGCACAGGCACATGGCAGTACTCACTATGGCCTGCTCCACTATTATTGGTTTATTTATTTGAAAATATTTCACCAGGAAGGCAACATGAGCTGTGGCCAGCCTGTTTCAGAAGCGCCCAGCGGGGCGGGGCGGGTTACAGAGTAGGTATAACAACAGTTGAACAAATAGCTCGAGCTGGCTAGTCACCAGCTGGTGCAAACAAATGGTACAACAGCAGTACATACATAATCAGCATAAGCTGAGAGAACAAAGCACAACTAATACCTGGTGCATACTCAAGCATGGGGCAGAATAAGTGCAGAACAGAACAGAAGGGAGATCTATATCAGTTATACAAGTACAATACATAATTATAAACAGTATAACTAAAAAAATTATAAACAGTATAACAGTATAACTATGTACTAGGGCATCCTGTATTCATCCACATAATAGGAGTTGATCCTTTCAAGACCTGCCAGTAGCCTCATCCCCCTCGTCAGTGCCACTACCCACCGGCTCTGTGGTACGGCAATCAGATGGTCCCTGAGCCACAGCAGTATCTCTGCTGGGTGACCCTAAAATGGCTGAAGTGACAGCCATCAGTGACAGGCATAGAACAAAACCCCACTGCTACATGCGACAGACTTGATGGCAGTGACACCCACACCTACTTGCCCTAAATGGGTACACAACTGTCAATATGGTGTCATTGTCACCCTTGTAATTTCAGGAGCTGTCCCATCCCAATGCATAAGGAAGATGCATCCAAGCTACCCTACAACCTCAAATGTGCAACATGCACCAACAGCCAACAGGGAGTGGTGCACTTGTGATGGGCGTAGGGTGAGTCCATGCCTATCACTAGCTCTAGGATGCAGATGTGCTTAAGGGGATACACACATCAGCAAGGCCTGCTCCTAGGGCTCAGGACATGTTGGATGGTAGGTGAAGGGGGGCATTATAAAAGGGCAAACTGCCATGGACACTGGATTGTAATGATGTGTCCCACACTATTAATGCATATCCTGCTGTTGAGTATAATGCTGCAGTGGAGGAGGAGGACCATGTGGTTCCCAGCCCATGCATCTTCAGGACCCACATGTCACTTGTGTATAAGTGTGACACACACTGCCTGGAATAGTTCAGACTTGACCATGGTACCACTGGTGAGCAATGTGACCTTACTGGGGACACTATATGCCCCACCACTCACAGGTCTAGGGCCATGTCCATGCAGATGAAGGTGATGTGTGCCCTGGCATACTATGCCACTGGGTCCTTCCAGTGGGTTGCAGGTGACATGACAGGGGTGAGCCAGTCTTCTGTGTTGCATGCCCTGTGACAGGTGACCACAGCACTGCTATCCTGTATCGGGGGCTATGTCCAGTTTCACAAGGACTAGTTGACATTCAGGTGGAGTGGAAGGCATTCTTTGAGTGGTATGGGTTCCCAAAGGTCAGGTGTGCCATAGACTGCATAGACTGCACACATGTGCCTATCCTGGCCCTCCATGTCAGTGAGGTACACTACAGAAAAAGAAAAGGATTTCACAGCATGAATATCCATGTGGATGGGAATGTGGCATTCACTGTCATGGATGTCAGTGCCAAGTGCCTTAGCTCCACACATGATGGCTTCATCTTCCTGCAGTCATGGCTGAGGCTAGTACTAGCCACCAATGGAGGCAGGTCAGGGTGGCTGCTAGGTACATATCTCATTGGTCATGTGGCCATGAATCATGCCATGGTGTGCACCTCTCTGTAGTGACATGCTTCATTCTGTTAACCACATAGGTGACAGTTGGCCCCCCCTGAGGCCATACATGATGATACCATTCCTGGCTTCTGCAGGGGAGGCAGAACAGAGGTACAGTGACACCCACAGGAGGGCACCGAATGTGGTAGAGTGTACCTTAGGGCAAATGAAGATGAGGCTCAGATGCATGCACAAGATGGGTGGCATGATCTGCTTGCATTGGGCAGGGTGTGTAACATGTTTGTGCCATGCTGCACACTGCTCAGTATCACCATGTGGAAAACACTACCAATACCTGAGGACCTACATGCAGATAAGGACCCCCAGGGCTGGGGGAGGAACATCAGGTTCCAGATGTGAGCACATGGCCAGGAGAGACATTTGGCAGGAGTGAGTCATGGCATGGGCTGATGTGCGTTATATTCAGGACTGGGTCTGTGTGAGTGGGAGGAGTGAGGGTGTATACCCACGTACCATGGTGGACAGTAATGACTGGCAGTGCTGAGTGTCCATGTGTGTAGAGTACTCATGTTTGTGTGTCTGTGCAGGTGGAGTGATGCCCTAATGGGTATGGTCACCCTGTCACTGGGCGTAGGACCATGTGTTGTTGGTCTCTGCAGTCACTTTGTCCCTCCCCTCTCATCAGATGGCTGTGCTTTCCTATCCATGCTTCGATTTCCATGGTCACAACAGGGGAAATGATGGGGGGTTGGGGCTGTGGGTCCTATGGGAGGGTCAGGACCATCCCACTGTGTATCACAGGGCTGTGGCACTGTGATGCAGTGGGTAACATGGGGTGGTGGTGGTGAGGCAGATGGTGAATGGGGCAGACCACAACCACTACCTGTATGGGTGCTTATGTAGTCTAGCATCCCCAACCCTCCTGATATCCATACAAAGCCTCTGCACCTCTGTTGTGAGGGCACAGAGCCATACATTGTTCTCCCTGCTGGCCTGTTGCCTGTCCTGCTCCAGTGGCCACACCTCCAGGAAGTACTTATTGAGTAGTCATGTGGCAATGCTGCCCCTTCTGTATGACCATGTCTTGTCCAAGGGACCCTCATCCCCACTACCAGGGCCAGGGTTACTTGTTGCCTGGTGCTTTGCTGTTGTTGGTTGTTGCCCCCAGCATTGGATGCTGCCAAGCAGTGTGGCATGACTGTGAGTGGGGGTGTCAGTGCACTTGGCAGTGTCAATATCTGGTGCAGTAGCTGGCTGGGTTGCATGCCCTTGCCCATCCTTGTTGGTGCCATCCCCCTGCCATGGAAGGTGCACAATGCTTTGGGACTGTGATTTCAGGAAGGGGGGTGCCCTGCTTGGGAGACTTTTTTTTTAATTAGATATACTTTATTGATTTCCATAACACAAATAAACCATAACAGCAAATACAACAACAAACAATATAATAAAAGAAATCCCATCACCCCCACTCCCCCAACATCTGCATAACAACCCAACCACCTTCCTGACCACCACCCCCAACCCTGTGACAGCACAAATACAAATAAACAAAACTATGGCATAGAAAGTGAGGAACCAACTAAAAAAACTATGTAACTAAGAATAAACTGCAAACAGAACAGTAATAACATAATGCTGTAATATTAACATACAATGGAAAATCAAAAAATAGGAAGGCGAACTGTTCAAAGAACCTAAGCAGTGTGCAAGGTATGCAACCTGCTCCATTTTTTTATTGTAACTGGACATCCGATTATTAATGCTGGCTATAAGTTTCTTGATGTATAAGTTATCGAGCAACTCATGCATCCATTCTTGGTAGGAAAACATTGATTGATCTGACCAGTGATGCAGAACTAGAGTCTTGACTGACATCGAGATCATAGCCATAGCATACTGTTATTCCTTTACTGGAATTTGGCTATAATCCCCCATCAAGCAAATTTCTGGTACAAAGTACTCATCTATGCCAAGTAAGGGGTCTACTTCAGACTTAATGGTTTCCCAAAGTGTCGCTACCTTAGGGCACTCCCATAAAATATGATAACGAGTACCTTCTGCCTGTCCACAACTCGTACAGATTGATGATTGCAGCCTTCCCATTTTAAAGAGCTTAGAAGGTGTAAAATAAAAGTTATTTAGCATATAATATTGTGTGAGGCGGAGCCTGTCTTGAGTTACATACGCATAAACATTGGTCCAAATTTTAAGCCAGTCAAAAGAATGATTTGGGAAGGTTGCAACCCAATAGAGAGCTTCACCAGCTATCTCTGAATAAACCCTGGAGAATAAAAGTGAATATATTTTAGAAACTGCATGTGATTGCTGGGCTGCATTAATAACAGACTGTAAAAAGGCCTCAAAATTAATAAAGCGCTGCGTAGACACAGAATATGCAGACTCAAAGTGCAGCCTAAGGCAGTGCCAACATTGGTAGACCTTGAAAATTGCTTTAGCATCTAGTTTCCAAGTATCCAGCATAGACATACAGCTCCTAAATAACCCTTCATGGAACAGATTGCACACCTTGACACCCCTTAGTTGAGACAACCAGGAGACTTCTAACACTTTACCCCCAATTTTGAAATTAGGATTTGCTAATATAGGCTGGGCAATATCGTAAATGGGCTTGTATTGCATGGTGGAACACATCTGTGAGTAGACTCAAAGTGAAAGGGCGATTATGGAGCCTCTGAGGGATGGGGAAGAGCTTTTGGTGATAAAAATAAAAGGGTATATGGAGAGACTTCAGTCCCCTTAATCAGTTCTCTTTCCAGTTGAAGCCAAATGGGTGAATAGCCAACAACGCCATCCTCTTTGATGGAATCCATCCATCGCAGAAACTTGCTAGCGTGACTAGCAAAGCAATAAATCAAAAAATTTGGAAGACAAAGACCACCATGCTGTCTAGGGGCCACTAATTTATGGTACACTCTCTGGAACACTCTACCTTTCCAAATAAAGGCTGCTACTATGATATGTGTTTCCCAGAACCAGGAAAGAGGGAACGCAATAATCAACATATTTAAGAAGAAAAAAAGATGTGGAAGGACATTCATTTTGATTATACTAATTCTGCCCCAAATAGTCAAAGGGAGTTCCACCCACCTGGACAAATCCTGCTGTATAACCCCCAAATAGGTAATCCAGGTTAAGCTTCCTAATTTGAGAGAGACCTTGAAATAAATATCCCTAAATATTTCAGCTGTTTAGGCTCTCAGGTAAACCCCAAAGCAGTAATGTCAGATTTGAAAACCTTCATATTAAGGGGCATAGCTACCGTCTTCTCCATTTTAAATTTGTAATTCAATAGTCTACTAAACTGGGAGATGATTAAAAGGGCCTCCAGTAAGGATTCTTTGGGATTGAGAATGTGGAGCAGAATATCACCTGCATATGCAGATAGTTTGAGCTCATGGGACCCAATTGGAACGCCTTGCACTTTAGGATTATTTTTGAACATGAGCAACAAGGGTTCCAAATAAAAATTAAACAACAAAGGAGAAAGGGGACATCTTGTCGGGTACTCAAGTGTAAAGAGAAAGGGGAAGAAAAAACCCTATTGCAATAAATCTTCACACTAGGGGATGAATAAATTACCTCAATCTAGCGAAGAAATGTGTGTGTGGGGAAGGGGGTGGCAAAGCTTCCAGAGTGGACAATAAAAAATCCCAATTAACTCTGTCAAATGCCTTCTCCACATTCAGAGCTACCAGAACAGCAGGTACATCCAGGTCCCTGGATGCGGAGAAAATGTGAGTGAGTTTACGTGCATCATCCACTGATGAACAGGTAGCCATAAAGCTGACTTGTTTCTGACTAATAAGACTGGACCAAATCGACCCGACCATAACATTAATATTTTAGTGAGGTTTTTAATATCATAATTTAGAAGAGAATTCAGGCCGTAACTAGAAACCTCCTGAGGGGGCTTCCCATGTTTATGAGTACCACAGTTAAGGCTTCTAAGACAGCAGGGTCAGAAACACCTGAGGTATAAATACAGAGAAACAGGCATTACAAAAGTGGGGCAAGTTTCTTAGTGAACAACTTATAGAAATTAGAGGAAAGACTGTTTGGTCTGAGGACTTTATCAGAGGGTACGGAGTTAACTGACACCAGTATTTCCTATTCAGTAATATCCTCTTGAGGGAGGGCCTGATGTATAGCACTGAGAGAAAGAAGCAAAATATCAGCTAAGTATTTATGAGTCACGAGGGGTCAGCCATCCCACTGTATAAGGTGCGATAATAAATTTCAAACTCTTTGTCAATATCCCTTGGTAAAATGTTAAGAGTATTATCCTAAGCAGAATGGATAGAAGACATTAACCTTGAGGACTCATGCTTCTGCAGATGCAGAGCCATAAGCCAGCCGGTCTTTTCCCCTTGATCAATATATGTAGAACGGGTTTTAAAAATGACATATTCCACCTCATCCCAAAGTAGATCTGCATATTTATCCTGAAAAACTAAAAGATCTCTTTTTACTGATTCCGGTGAAGTAGGGCCTAAGTTCCTCTCTAAAGCTCTAATATGTTCCAGACAAAGATTGACGTCTCTCTGCTGAATGCACTTCCATTTGGAAGCCAAATGGATAAATTCTCCTTGAATGAAACATTTAAAGGAACACCATTCAACATCCACATTTTCAACAGAACCACTGTTTTGGGAGATAAGTTCAATTTGGTCTCTAATTTGGCTTACAACAGCTTGATCCTTAAGTAATTGATTATTTAATTTCCAGGCTGTATCCATCTGCCTGAGGGAGACTAAAGTAAGTTGGACCCACACAGATGAATGATCAAAAAAGAACTTGAGGATCAATTTCCAAACCCAGCACTCCACACAAAAAAACTATGGCTGAGAAGAATATAATCTATCCAGGATGGAGTCCCATGAACAGCTGAGTAAAAGGTAAAATCTTTGACCTGGGGATGAAAAAGCCACCAGGGTACGCACAACCCAACTGAATCAACAAACTCCCTAATGGAGTGCTGAGCAGAAGAAAGACCCTTTGAGACCCCTCCAGATATGTCTAAATCCAGGGAAAAGGGGAGATTCCAATTGTCCCTAAGAACCATGGAATTGTTACAAAGGAGGCCAAAGCGGAGGCTAAGCTCATGAAAAAACCTGGGTTATCATTGCTGGGGCCGTACATGCTATCCAGCAGGACTTCTGAGTGGTCCAAAAGGCCTCGGACCAAAATGTAACGCCCATTGGATTCGCCTTACTATGTACAGCCTGAAAATTAGTCCCTCTAAAAACTAAGATGGCAACACCACCATTATTAGTGCTAGCCCCTGCAGCAAAGACCTAAGCTATCAAGTAATGCTGAAATGCGAGTCTTTTTACTGATAGCATGTGAGTTTTTTGCAAAAGGGCTATATTACACCTAATATGACTTAATAATCTGGTAATGGTTCACTTTTGAACGGGCACCCCTGATGTTCCAAGAAACAATTTTAAAAGACCCAGACATAAAACAAAACACAGACAGTTATAAAAAGGAAGATTCCTCATAATGTTAACCTGACAGGGCATGAAGATCGCCACATGGCCGCCATCCCTTAAAAAAACACCCTCATCAAAAAATACTCGAACCTCCCCCCACCCCATAAACCTTAAAAAAAAACAGCAAACCAACCTTTTCCACTAGCCAGCCCTCCTGACGTAACCACTATGCAAATCCAAATCCCACTCAACCCAAGTCCTCCTACAGTCCTTGACCTAAGAAATATCATATCCTAATATTATAACCCATACTGTACAACATCAACTTTCCCCAATAATCCAGTAGCAAGAAAGGGTAAACAGAAGTAAAGTCATGCCACAAACCAATCCACTAAGACCTAAGACGGTCGCTTAACATCCCTGGAAAAAATTTAAAAAGGAACAATATATACCAAAAAAAGTATAACCTATCAAAAACACCCTTCCCCTCGAAGGACAGAGGACCAAACCATCTCAAACCAGTGCACGATATCCATCAACTCTAGCAGCCGCTGTCCTAAGTCCCCAGACCCACCCTCCTGCCCCAATAAGACTTTATACTATTATCTATAAAATAAAACATAACTTATGTTTCATCGTGAACAAACTAAACTGTAAAGCATATGTTAAAGTATGGTAAAGCTAACATATCACAGTGTTACATGAGGTCCCTGCATCCTAATTGATACCCCAGAGGTACACTGCAGACAGCTAGCATTTATGTGTATGTTATGCTAACATATAGGGCTAAGGACATCTACCGTGCAAGAGTAGATGTCAGGATATGTATGCGTTTGATTGCTATACACTTTGCTTTCTAATATACACATGTATTTCTTGCTTACAAGATGTTAGGACACTTGTGTTCTTGTAGTATTATGATATATGAGTCGGCATTGCCATCTTCTGATGATTTGTATTATTACGCGGCTATCTACAAACTGTACTTTCTTTGTTTCCACAAAGTGATGACTATAACAGAATTGTATAATGTTATCTAGGACTGTGGAGCCACCTTTAATTTAGCCAAAAGGGCTCATCTCTGTAGCTAGAAATGTTTTTATCTTACAGTAACTATGGTAACTATTTTAGGTATATAATGTAAGACATTATGTCTTTTACCTCGGAGACCCGGAGATTTCTACATTCCTCGAGGTACAGGGAATGCATAACATTGGCTTCCAGTTCCTAATGGTAAGAACTACTTAGGGCAACTGTGATTTTCTTTTGGTAGTAATAAACAAGATTTATTACTCTTATGAAATGTGTTTGTTATTTCTTGCATGCCCATTATTGCCAAAAACCTGAGAGTGAGGGTTTAGACCTCCTGACAACAACCAGCAACCAGCTAGCTGTCTGCCCATAAGTAGCAACAGAATTAAACTAGTTGAAAATCTAAGCATACAAACAGGGCAGCAGTCACCACCTATAAACAGCCCTACATTAACAAAAGGCATGCTCCCATGAACAGTTAGAATAAGCAGACTCAAATATAGTCAGAATTTGAGAAAGGGCCAAATATTCCTCAGGAAACTGTGCCCTATGTCCCCCAGAACCCAAGACAACTAAATGGGCATCCACTCTCAAATATGAAAAGACAAAAATCAAGCACCCACCATGAAGGCACAGACTGCTAAATGGTTTTAAAATATTCCCATGTTATTTTGGCATAAGTGCAAATGTGCAAAACCTCTCATCTTAGTTCAGAAATGTGGACAAATCGTGACGGTCAGTGAAACAGACTAACGTTTCTCAAGGGCAGACCTTGCTTCATCAGAGTAACATGCCCATACTTACAATCTCAGTTTATACAGAGTTAAACTGAATACTATTAAAACAGCACAAATTTTAGCATGATTTAACAAACTTGGTCAAAACATCAAATGAATGTTAACCAGGCACATACACTTATTAGCAAATGAGTCTGCTGTTACATGAGGCAAACGTTTCATTTACTAAACAAGACAATGGTTCCCTCATATATTCCAATGCTTAATTTCATTGTAGTGCAATTAAAGAAACCCCAGTAATTAGGACCACGGAAGCAAATCTTTCCTTGCCCGTTAGAGCACATTCTCATAACATGACATACTTAATAGTACCATTCAATTTGTACTAATAATGTAGTTATTCTGAAAGTACCCCACAATGCTCAAAATATTTAGGGCTTAAAGTACTGGCAAAGATATGATTGGCAGTCTTTCTTTAATCCCTGAATACAAGGATAAAATGATTTTGTTATTAAACTACCAAAAACACATGGGGGGTATTCACAAAGAATTGCGCTCAGCACATCTCAGTTGCTCCACAGCAAATGAGATGTGCTGAGCCAAACTGTGGTATTCACAGAAGATGCACTGGAGGATGCTCCCGATGCATCCCCTCTGTGAATACCACAGCTGCTCCCAGCCCAAGATGCACCAGCGCAACCTCCTGGTCAGGCTGGAAATCTATTGAGGCCATGCTTCTCCAGACGTGCTGCACCCAAGTTTGGGATTCACAGTCCGAGACATGCAAATAGGGCCATTAGGCATGCAAAGTGAAATGGGGCCATTTGTATGTCATTATGGTCCCATTTGCATGAAGCTTGCAGGAATGCGCTAGGGAGAATACGCCGGACGCCCTGGGGCTGTGTGCAGGAACCACAGAAGATGAACCCCTGGCAGTATAGCGGCCCCCCTCCCTGACTGTAACCCTGAACTGGTCACGGTCCTCCCATTAGTAGCCCTGGTTGTCTAGTGGTACCCCCCTCCCTGCATGTATCCCTGTAATATACATATCTGTCCACAATCCCTGGTAGTCTAGTGGTACCCCCCTCCATGCCAGTATCTCCGTAATTAACAAAACTGTCCACAATCCCTGGTAGTCTAGTGGAACCCCCCACCCTTCCCTGACCCGATCGCATTTTGATTTTAAAGTTCAAAGTATGAACCCCCCTCCCACTCAGGCACCCCACCCCGCTCTCCCTGTACCAGCATGTGTGAAAGACGGCAGGCAGCACAACCCGCCCGTAAACCACCACGGCTGCCTGCCAACTGAGCTGTCAGTGAATGACAATGTACAGTATGCCTGTAACCTAATTGGTAGACCCTGTCAACCAATGGGCTTGCAGTGTGTACTGTAAGCTTTTATTCACAACTTTGTGAATGGCAGGTCTCTGGGGGGGGGGGCAACCATGTTCTATTTAGATCCTCAGTTGGTGGTAATAGACTTAAGGCAACTATATCTTTAATATCTTTAGCCCTCCTAAACACTATCAAGGGGACATCCTGCACCACTTCTTTAAGTATTGGTTTGAGTTTTAAAAGCTTCCAATTTGTTTGAATGGTTCTTTTTATTTCCGTGGACCTGGTGGAAAAAGTAGTGACAAAAGGACACTTAGCAGCTTGTTTGGTAGTACCTTCCTGTGTAACCAAAGTTTGTGCTCAATCTATTGCAGACACACATGAAATAGCACTAGCAATTGAATTATTACTGTACCCACCTCTGTTTAAATTTTAAAATCTGTTCCCTTTGTTTTTCTTGAAATTCTGATTCTTCTGTGCAATTTCTTTTGGGTCCAATCAGCTGCCCCTTAGGGATATTCTGCATTAAATGTGAAGGATGGCAGCTTTTGAACATTAACAAACTATTTCTGTCTGTCTGCTTTTGATACAAAGTGGTACAAGCATTCCCCATAGCGTTCCTGTATATTTTTAAATCCAGGAACACTATATTGTCTAGATCAATACTGTGTTTAAATTGCAAACATTCACTTGTGCCCTCCAGCCAGGTCAAAAAGCTGGCAAACTGTTCAGTCATCTCCTTCCAGATAATTAGCACGTCATCTATATAGGGCCGCCACAAGTCCAGATAATCAAAACATGAATATGTGGTGGTGCTATGCAGTATCTCCTCCCAACGTGCCACATATATGCCAGCATAATTGGGGGCCAAAGTTGCCCCCATAGCTGTGCCACAAATTTGTCTATAACATGTTCTATCAAATAGGAACATATTCTTTGTGAGGACAACCTGGGTCAGTTCAACCAAATATTTAGTAGGCATGTTAACCACATTTTCATCATCTCTCTGGTCTAAAAAAATATTCCAGGGCTAGCAGCCCACTTGTATGCAGAATTACTGTACAAAGAGACTATGTCAAGTGTGGCGAAAAACCATCCATCTAGAAAATAAATGTTTTCAACTAAATTTATACCTTTCATGGTCAGATTTTACAAAGGGCTGCAAAGAGTCATCAACAAACATAGAAACTGATTTGGTGAGCCATCCTTTACCAGATATAATTGGCCTGCCTGGTGGAGTATTCGCATTCTTATGCAATTTGGGCAGTGTATAAATAATAAGGACCACTGGATGGGCTACCGTAAGTGCTGTAAACATATCTCCTGTTAAACACCCTTTACAAAGCAGTAACTCAGACTATCATCTACCTCCATTTTAAATATAGTACACATACTGGGCCCTATTCACTATGCTAACGTACCATGTAAACCAGACTCATTGGCATAGCTAAGTCCAAATGCCACAGAGTGGGGTCCCGTGGACCCCATGCAGCATTCACCGAGGAGGGGGCACAGGACAGGTATGAGCCCGATCCCCAGCTGTGCAGACAGCAGCATGCTGGGGTGGCCAGGGTGCATAGGGGGCATGCCTGCACTCTTCACCATTCACAAAGGTGCGGAGTGCTGGGTGCAAGGCGTGCACAGTACTCCAGGGAACCCCCTGCCATAAGGGTTACACACCACCCTAGGATGCTGCTGCCTTAACACGGTGATAATGGCCAGGCACAACATACCACCACAACATGCCACCCCAGCTCATGGGACCACAAGGTGGGCTGGCGGTGGCCGACCAAGCACCTGCCTGTCCCTGTGCTGCCGGCACACAGTATGCTGTCTGCTATGATTTGCACCCCTTGGACACAAGGGATCCAGTCACAGAACAGGGCCGGGCATCCCATTGGATGTGGGCCTGGCCCTCGGATATGTCCTTTGCACACCTGCATGCTGGGGCCATGGACAGGTGACCAGCATTACTAAATGCAGGTATGGGTGTACCTGTCTGCAGTTGCGTTGCTTCGCAGTGGGGCTATGTGTTTCTGGTGCATACTGTCTGCCTATTGCTGCATAGGGTATATTGTGAAGTAACTTCTCATAAAACATTTTGTCCCCTAGATGTCTCAAAATGTCTCCTTCATAATATGTTCTATCCATTACAACCATGGCACCTCCTTTGTCTGCTGACCTGATAACTATTTGTTTTTTATCAGACAGCTTTAGAAGTGCCGGTCTCTCTTCTTGGCTGCAATTTGAAAACACATTAACATGTTGTTGTTTCAAGTTTTCTAAATCAAACAAATATTTTTTAGTAAACATAGGGACAACCTGATTGTAACTGGGACAATATGTAGATCAGGCCCTAAATGTGGTGTGCAAATTTTCATCCCCCGTTTCGTTATTGACATTTGATTTTTCTGAATAAATACATTTAAATGTCAAATCTCTAGCAAACCTATGTAAATCAACAGTAGCAAAATAATTAATATGTGCTGATGGTACAAATGAAAGTCCTTTACTTAATATGTTGATTTCATCTTCTGTTAGTATATAACTGGAGATATTTATAACAGGAGGTAAATCTGTGTGTGTGTGTGTGTATGTGTGTGTGGGAAGGGGTGGTGGTGGTAATATATCCAGTAGATCCAGAACTAATACCTTGGCCCTCTGCCTCTTCCATGCCAGCCCCCCATCATCCTCTTATGACCCTGTATTGTTGGTGATAAGGTTCCTGAAATCTCATTTTTCTTCGGCTCTGTCTCAAGTGAAGTTCCTCCTGCTCCTCTGCATCTAAAAAAATATCAGAGTCAGTGTTAGAAGGTCTGGTTGTATAATCAAGCACTGTTCCTTCCTTCCCAAATATGTTATCTTTGGGACATACAAATAGCAAAGCATTAACTCAGCATATATTTTGACCCTCCACAAAAAGAAATAAAAATAGATAGGCAAGCAAAGAAAATTCAGGAAAGGAACAGAACGTGTTCTTCACTCATAAGCTAAGCCTTTGCCTAGAGAAGAACAGTACACAAGTAAGTAATGAGCCAGGGGCACCTCTAATAAAAACCGTGCCTTTGTGCCCCAAAACAAAATGAAGGCAGTAGTGTACTTCCATATTAACCAGTGCAGCTAGGCTTAATCTAAACAATTGTCCAAGGAAAGAAACAGGCATCAACTACATAAGAAGGAGTGACATTGTCCACTGAGATAAAAATATGTCCAGAGTTACACAGGGATTCTGTGATGCACAAACCCAGATCGACGCAGGATCCCCGATCAAACTCAAACTTTAGTGGACATAGGACGTGGCTATTCTAGAGAGACTGCTGCTAAACACTTCTGGTTTTTTGAGGCAGTAGGTCCAGACAAACAAGGATTTGGGGAGGTAAACTTTGAGCCACTAGGAAATAAATGCAGGAGCCTCCTAAAAATCACCAGGAATCCAGAAGCGGTGCAACTGTGAAACCGGGGCACGTTTGTTAGCCACAAAGTGTGAATTGGGATTGTAGGTCGAAAAATTATAGTTTGAAGCAGGTGAAAACAAAAGAATTGGCCAAAAATCAAGGAACTCAGTTGAGCATCAGCCATACCACTCTATGTTATGCAGAACCCACAAAGTAGAAAATGGAAGGCAGAAACCTTGGCAGAATCAGAAGAAGCAAGGCTCTGAGGCACCCAGTGGTGCCATTTCAGATTTCAACTGGGGGTGGCAACAACCGCCGGTCAGAGTGGCTGTGGGGGTGGGGCCATGGGTTAAGTGAGGGCAGGGCCAGGGACTGAGTGAATGTGGGGCCAGTTGCTGAATGGGGTGATGTCAGGGACACGTAGGCCATGGGCACCACAAGCTAAACTCGACTGGAACAGATCTGAATCGGGTAAGAAAAAGGTAAACATCTGTTGTGTTGCCAGTTGCATATTAATAAAAACTAGTCTGCTAGTCTGCTCGTCATTAGAACTAGCTGCCCTTCTACAGAGTACCATGACTGCTAGGTTAGTTGTTGGTCTACCCTAGATAGGGACTAGTTGTAGCCTCTACCAGCTGCCTTCTCCTGAGACTGAACCTAAACAACTGCAACTCTTATCTACCCCTACCTAATTCTGCCCTCTTCCTCTTTGCCTCACCTGCCCTCATTTGAGCAGCATGGCCTGCAGTCCTCCGTGTGGACACCCCAGATGCCACTTGAATAGATGCCACACTCCTGCTTCGTGGCACTCATGCTTCAGGATAACTCATGTAAATGGTTGCTTGGTCTTCTGGGTGTTAAGTAGGGAGTGCTCAGCCCCTATTGGTCTCCTGCCACTGTGTGGTCTGGCATTCTAGCCACTGGCACAGGTGGACAGAGGTCCACTTCTACCCTCAGGTCCCTCCTACTGCAGCTCTTCTCCCACTTCCCAAACCCTACAAACGCAGCAATCAAAGCAACATTCATCTGGCTATGTGGTTGTAAGCATAGAAAAAAGAAAACAATTAGTGCCAGTTCCTTTTTGTGCACCACCCCAGACACTTGGTAGCGAGCTGTAGTCCCATGAGAGTGTTGGATTACAAGTCAGACCTTTCTGTAGTTGTAGCTCACAGTCCTTATTGGTCTTCTGCTGCCACGTGGTCTGGCATTCCAGCCACTCACTCCGGTTGAGTGAGTTCCACTCACACCCTCAGATCCCACCCTCTGCAGCCTTCCTCCCACTTCCCATTTCACCAAACCGCACAAATACAACAGTCAAAGCAGCATTTCTTTGGCAATGCGGTTGTAAGCACAGAGATTTTTTTTTTTTAAATTCAGACACTTAGTTCCAACCTCGCTTTCTGCACCTCCCCCATTCAGCAGCGAGCTGCAGTCCCAAGCAAGTTCCTGTCCCCTTTCCCCAGGTCACCTCACGTCTTTGCTCAGTGTACCTATGCAAGTCACCAATTTGTACACAAATGCCTGGAAATGAGCCTTGACTCAGAGTGCCTTTCCTCCTCACCAGTTTGTACATCAGCAAATAAATTCAACTGCCTTTATACACTTTCAGTTTGTCTCCTCCTTTCACACAGAACATCCAAAACAAAACTTAAAAATGCAAATATTGTATAATTTCAGGCATGACTGAACCTCCCCCAGAACAGATTTGTCCTCCCTTGGGAGGCTGACCTCCCCAGAGAACCATTGCTGTAATAAACTATTTCTGTGAACAATGTGCCATCACCTTGTTTGATGCATACATGATTTTAAACTATCATTATGAATGAATGGATTTCCAGAAAAATATCCTGTGCTCAGTCAGTGGTGGGTTCGCTATAGCAAGGCAGCCAGCCTATCTTAAACCATAATCCAGAAATGCAGCACTCCTTATGAAACACAGACCAAACAGAATTCAACTAAATTGTTGCTTTATTTGACATACACAGTGCGAGCCCTGAGCGTCTCGGCTTCAAGCCTTCAAAAGGGGCATTCGTGCATAAAACAGAACTCTTCTTTTGTTGTCATCACTTGAATTGACACTGTCTGACTCCCGTGACATGCGTCTCAGACTCAGTCTCTCCGCCGGACCATCTGATTGTCCCACTGTCATGTTTCCCCACTTTCTCGCCTCTGACCTCAGCGACCTGCACTCAAACTTAACGTAATGGCAATCTGGCATGCAGTTTCAGACTTCTCCTGCTCACAACTTAGCGATGTTGTCAGGTCCACCACGTCACAACTAGTCCCATCCCCACCGGCCTTCCTAATCAATCGCAGAGTGACTTGCAGTACCCACCACAAGTCCTGCCTAGTGCACTATGTGCACTGGGACTTAAAAGTTTTTTGGCAGGAAGGTAGGACACAACAACTGTTGAACTTGTTGCTGCTGCTGTGAGCGAGCGGGGGGGGGTGGTGGTGATGATGATGAGTGGGGTGCCGAGTTGAGTGCGGGCAGGTTGCAACAGTACTTGACTTTAAAAAAAAAAAAAGACACTGGCTGCTAGCTGCAAGGAGGGGCAGCAGAAAAAAAAAACACAGAGGGGCAGCAACACAACACCACCCAACAGCAGAATATTATCCTGGCTTGCAATGTGGGGGAGGGGGCAACTGTCTCCCCCAAATGGTGCCCCTGGAGGCACTCCAAGATCCCTCTATGTACCAGGATCCTGCTTCATAAATCCTGCGGGCACATTCTCCACGGTGCCTCACACAAAAGGACCAGATGAGCACAAATCAGGAGAACAAAGTCAAGTTGTACAACACTGCTCCAGCCAAAGGGTACAGGACACAACAGCAGACCAGAGTAAGAAGTTCAATTGCAATGCAGACCATAGGAAACCAATGGAAGATCATAGCCCAAGACACAGAAAGGCAGATCAAACCAGGATTATTATTTGAATAAGGTAGATTGCAGCACCACCATCTGATGTGAAAAGGTATAGTGAAAACCAGATGAACTGCCTTGTAGTCATTTATCCTTGTACAAATCAAGGAACAAATGCTTCCAGTCTTTAGCAGCTTGGTCCACTGTGTCAAAACAGTGTCATACGCCCTATACCAGCACTTGCAAGTGGGCCAGGTAGATCATCCTAAATCAAATTCCAGCCGCAATTGACTTTGTGACAAGGGAATGATAAATCACTCTTATCTGATGGGTCACAGCAGTTGGGTCCTGGGCAATTCGTAAAATGGGTCTTCCCAGGAAATCACTCGGAGTTCCTGAAGTTTTTGTAAAACATGCTGTTTCTCCAAAGCTTAAAAACTTGAAAATAAATTGTTGGGGGGCAGGCGACCCTTTTGGCAGGCGAGGGCAAAGGGAGCGGTGTGCCTGTTCAATAATGTAGGATGGGTTGCAAGGTGACAGCCCACAAATTTTACACAGGAGCTTTTGAACAAATGCTACAGGTGAAGAGCCTTCCACTGCCTCTGTGAGCACAAAAATAATATTATTCCTGTGGCTCCTTCCTTCTAAGTCTTCAGTTTTACTTTCCAGCTGAGCGAGTTTCTGCCCAAGACAATGATCTCAGGTTCTGACTTTTCTCTCCAGTGTTCTAAGGAGTAGGTATGGTTTTTAGCATCACCCACCTGCCAACCAAGATCTCCAAGATCAATACAAAGAGATTTTAGTTCTGAGGTAAGTTTTTGACAAGGTAGGAGTAGGCAAGTGACCCGGCTACGGTCCCTGGGCCTTGGAACACTTTTTTCCCAGATATTCAAAGGGGTTTGCACCATGGCAAACCCCTGATGCGCCCTGGTGCGATATATCAAACGGGTCCATACCGGAGTGCATCAGTAGTGTCATGGCGGTACAGGTATGCGGCCCCATGCACAACCTGCACAGCCCGATATTCAACCCGGGATGTGCAGAGTCATGCATGCGCAACCCCTACCTGTGCCTGCACAAAGTTAAGCCAAAAAAATAAGGAACAAGTGATAGCCACCCACAGGTGAGCTGCCGCATTGCAGGGTGCAACATGGCAGCTGCCAACTGTGGGTGGCCATCCGAGTTCCTGCCGCACCTGGTGGTGCCCCCATGCCCCATCACGGGCATCCGTGTAGTGAAATCCCCCCATCCTATATCCCTGGTGGTCCAGTGGACCTCTATGTGCCCGATTGCGGGCATTTGTCTTGAAGATTAAGCCCCCGTCCTATATCCCTGGTGGTCCTGTGGACCGCACTCGGCCCGATTGCGGATATCAGTAATATAACCCCCCCATGTCCAATATCCCTGGTGGTCCAGTGGACCGATCGCTGCCCGATCGCGGGCATCTGTAACTCATAAAATACCCCTACTACCCTGGTGGTCTAGTGTAACCCTCCCACCCGCCCACTGGGCCCCACCGCCTTCTCCCCGTCAGCCGGTGGGCGGCAGCACCCCACCAGCCTGCCACCCCACTGCCCGCCGACTGACAGCTGTTTTCTTGCCTTGAAACAAGTGTACCTTCTTTGTTATGTATTGTGCCTAGACCATATTTTACCTTTGTGTCATGTACGTAGCTGTAAACTCTCTGTAAAGTACTTTTTACAGTAACTTTATTTCTAACACAATGTTACTTTGTACCCGGGTCACACCTGGAAATGAGCTTTGGCTCAGTGTGCCTTTCCTGGTCACCAAATTGAAATAAATAATAATAAATAAATAATTACAGATGGCCATCCTCCGTTCCCACTTCTTGTGTTTATGGCCTTGATGGATCTGGGTCCCAGCCCTGCAACACAGACTGTGGTCTGCATAGCCTTTCAGATATGGGCCTTGGTGGTCAGTTGCACCCAGAAAGAGATGCCTGGCTATACAGCATGGCATAGTTGTTCCTTATTTCTGACACCATAACACTCACCAGTTTGGTTGTGAAGATGCTGGTGTGGTGGCATCTGACACTGCAGATGCAGACACTGCTGCCAGTGTGTGGCTGTTGCAGTCCACTGAGGAGGACCCCCATTAGCCGTGTGGCCTGGCAGTCCCCAGTGCTCACTGCCTTTGTCAGGGGAGCTGTGACCAAGTGTCCCTATCCCAAAACTGCTCCACTGTCCTGTCACCTGCCCCTGTACTGCAGGATGTTCCTTCGCTACCATCCATCTGCTGCGGGTTTCCACGGTCACTACTATCGCCCTCTGTACCATCTGAATTCAGTATACCTGCATAATAAATATGTAGCCCAGCACACAGCTATCCATTTGTGATGAGGTCACAGGGCATTCCTGGCTTTATGTCATTTGCCTGTCCCTCCCCATGTACTGCCATGTGTGTAATTACATGGCAAGTGCATGCCCCGGTGGACACTTTCTCTCCATAATGCATGCGATGGTAGGCTAAGCATTCCCTAACCATGTAGTTACATTCCCGCTTTACATGGCATAGCTATGTGTAACTGGTTGATTAGTGCCTAGGGCCCAAAGGGAGTAAATCACTGAGAGTTTAGAAAATGTGCTTTGTTAATCTCTGTTTTTCATGAATTATTTATTTTCTGAGCTCAAAGTGTTCTAATCATGTGCTACGTTGAAGAATGCTACCTATCAGTAAGCTGTGTACTTTCGTCTGAATAGGTGTAATGCACTGTTATTTTCTACTGCATATCACTAAAGCAGTGTGTTGTAAAAAAGAATGAACCCTTATGAAAACACATTTGTTTTATAAACATTTAAGTATTATCAAGGGTTATGTTGCTTTCTGATATCACATGACCCCCACCTGCAGTCAGTTATAAAGTTACACTATTTTACTGCAGTTGTTGAGGCAGAAAACCCTAAGCAAGATGTGCAGATCTTGTGGCCCAGAGGTTCCTCCTGTAAGCAATTTTCTGTACTATAAATACAATTCTTAATTGTTCATTCTGGTGTACCTTAATCTCTCTGATGAGATTGCCTATTTGCAGCTCGTTTCTGAGTTATCCTATCTTCTCTGAGCACACAATAAACAGTTACCCTACTATAAAACATTACATATTCAATATTTATACAAGAGGGTTGTCTTTATGGGTCTTCTGGAAGCTATAAAGCACTCAGTATGTTAACACTTGGACTGGTGCACAAAGAAATATGAAGAAACAGGTCTCCTGTGAGTTGTAAACCACATCACCAGGGTCTTCATTTCTTCCCAAGTAGGAAAAGCAGATGTTGATGTGTAGTTTTGCTGTTTCCCTGCATGTAATCCAGGTATAAGAGGGACATAAAAGCTTTTCTTTTTGTCTCTGCCACAACTAATCCATTAGGCAGAGCTGAGGTTTAGCAGCAATCTAATTAAAGAATTTCCTCAGCAACCAGGCTTGTCTTTGAAGAGAGTGATGCACTCCTTTAGTCTCCTGGGTATGTAGGTACGCGGGGGGAGGGGGGCACAGAAAAAAGGCAATACTAATGCTTTCTTCCCCTCAGAAAGATGACAATTGGCTTTTAAAAATCTGTATGCTTCAGAAAGCACTTTGATTTGTCCGATTAGTGCTGGTTAATAGAGAATGGGTACCAGATTACAAAGCGGAAATCTTTTCTTCCCTCATTCCTCACCATTATCTTAGTGGTGCTAGGAAATGTATTAGACATACACTACTTTATGTGTATTTTGTAGTTAGAAGGTTGCGTTTAAATAGATGTTCCTGCAAACTGGATTCTGTTACAGACCCAGCTTTGGCAGACTTGACCGTGTATGCACCAGGCCTCAGGGCATTGGTTGTGTGACATGCATTTCATCCTATTAATTAATCTATGATATTTTTGTGTAAAACCACTTATTTAGACCCTGAGGCTGATATGTGCCCTGGGTTACCTTGGCAGCCTCAGGTAAAAACAAGCATTTGTCAATGCCCAAAGTTCATTGTGAACACTGGTGCCATTTTTTTGGGGGGGGTGTTACGAGCCAGTGTTGGCAAATTTCAACATGGGTTCATAACTTCATTGTTTTTTAATATTTGTACACCACATTTTCAACATAGCTGTCTTATTATACCACTTCATGAAGAAATGAAGGGTACAATTTCAACTCCTGTCTGAAAGATACTTTCACGCAGTGGCTACAAAATCACCTTTCGGGATGCAAAAAACATTTTTCCCAGGATCTGGAAAATGGCAGCTGTCACATTCATAAGGTGCAGTAAAGAGATGGGTATGATGAGCTCTGCGACGGACGAATTTCCAGGGTCCGTGAGGGCTTAGGACGCCCTCCCCAACCCCCCGAAAGTGCAGACAAGCTCTGCGACGGACAAATTTCCAGGGTCCGTGAGGGCTTAGGACGCCCTCCCCCACCCCCCGAAAGTGCAGGTACGGCTGAATCTCAATCGCGACGCTGTTCTAGGACTCGGCTGGACTTTGGCACCTTTTTCAAACTGCACCTTTTATTTTCATTAAGCGTCCCCACACAAATGCAGATAGTCTCTTTTTGCCTACATACCTGCTTTTTGCCTGCTAGTTTAAAACTTTACCAAAAGTCTGTACCTTTAATACCTTTTTGCCTGCTAGTTTAAAACGTTTTTACAAAGTCTGTACCCTTAATACCTTGTACTGCAGCACAAGCTATATACGGCTGTTTGTTAGGAATCATTCAAGTAATTTCCAGCTGTAATACTGTTGCCTGCTAGTTTAAAACATTTACAGAAAGGCTGCACCCTTAAACTCTGTACTGCAGCACAAGCCATATGCGGCTGTTTTCAGCGTTCAGAACCTCTTAAGTAATACCAGCTGGAAAACTGTTTTGCCTGCTAGTTTAAAATGTTAGATACATCAATTTACTATTGTTCAGCAGACCTCCCCCACATAAAACAGCTCCCCCCCGAAATCCTACCAATATTTAACATTGTCCTGTCTCTGCTTCCTCCTCAGATGAGCTCTGTGATGGACGAATTTCCAGGGTCCGTGAGGGCTTAGGACGCCCTCCCCACCCCGGAAGTGCAGGTATGGCTGAATTCCCAATCGTGATGCTAGCCTCAGCCTCACCGCCGCCATGCGCCTCCGGCTCCCCACCGCCCCACCACCACCCTTGGTCGGCTCTCCATTATATAGCTAGTGACACATGACCTTCGAAAACCAATCAGTCCACTTTCCCATCTGCAAGCTATAAATTTCCTCCACTAGTGGCAACTGCAACTAAATATCCTCCAATACTAGAAAGACAGCTAGCTCCACCACTAGAGGCCACTGTATAGTCTCAAAAAAAAACATATTTGACCATGTCACTCCTGGTACTAATTGTTCTTGCTCTACTCCCCTGGACACCTTCTCGCTCACCCCTCTCGCACTCCGACCTCTCCACCCCCTATCTCTCTCTCCCCTTACACCCACCCTCCCCTCTCCCCCAAACCTCCACTCTGTAATACCCCCCCACCTTCCCCGGCACATCACCTCTACTCAAATCCTCGACCTTCCTTCCCACTCCCTACATAGAATCCCCCGCTTTCCTCCCCTCAATCAACCCTCCCCTACCTTTCACCCTTCCCTGCTCCACTCACACATGCTAAACCTCGAGGCCCTTCTCCGGTGCCTAAACCTGCAAGCTGCACCCGCAAGGCACACAAATAGCAGATGCAAAAAGTATACTCGCCTCCTCTTACCCCTGCTACTCCTACTCCTGGCAGGAGATATACATCCAAACCCTGGCCCCACAGCAACAAATCTTTCCCCAGCATCACCGGTCCCCCAACTCAGTTTCTCACCAAACTCGTTCCCAAAGGGCCTCCATTATATTCCACATAAGCGTCAGAAGCCTCCTCCCCAAACTTGACACCTCTCTGTCTGGTCAGCACAGTACAATCCGGACATACTTTGTATCACAAAACTTGGCTCTCAAGAAAATCTCCAACCTCTCATTCGCCATACCTAACTATATCCTGTTCCGCCAGGACCATGGAAAGCGTGGGGGGGGTAGCACTGTATATCAGACACTCCATTAAGTGCTCGGTAATTTTCAAAGAATCACACCCATCCTCCCACGAATCCTTAGTCACTCATCTATCCTTCATCTCATCCACCCCTCTTTATATAGGTGTTCTATATTCCCCTCCGAAACCCTCACATGACTCCCTCATCTCAGCCCTTTCCTCCATCGCTTCAACCTCCTCAAATGGCAAACTCATTCTATTAGGCGATTTCAACCTAAACTGGCTCTCCTCATCCACAAAACCATCAGCCCTGAGCATTGAAGCTCTAACTCTCACTCAGTTAATCCATGAACCCAACCATCTAAATCACCGATCTCAAAATCACACCCTACTTGACTGGATTCTAACCTCCCACCCCCATAGGATCACTGCCTCAGGTATCCTTTCGGACGCCCTTAGCGACCACTGTATAACCTACTGTATCTGGAAAGTCCATTCCCTTCCTCCACCCAAATTCATCACTACCCTGCCACACCAACCTGACAAATCCACCCTTCTACAGACTCTGTCAAGCACAGACTGGCTCCTGGTCCTTGCCTCATATGTCGTCGACACTGCTCTCTCCCACTTCTGCAGCATCTTCCTAAGCGTATGGGACCACCATGCACCCCTCAGGAAAGCCCGAGTTAGGAAATACCACCACCCATGGATCACAGCCAACCTAATCTCCCTAGGGCGCGTCAGAGATAAGGCCTGGAGGCATTACAAATCCTCTTTAGCTACCAGCGACCTGCTCTCTTACAAAACTCTTAGAAACAACTGCACAAAAGCTATTCGACTATCAAAAGCCCAGTATTTCAAGGCCCAACTCACCACTCACCACTCACCAAGCCTCCCCGGCGTCTTTCTGGAAGGTGATAAACTCTCTTATAAATCCACGCACTAAGCAAGCAAGCCCTAGCCTAAACATTGATGGTAATATAGCCACCGACCCGACCATTGTATCCTAACTCTTCAACTCGTTCTTCATCTCCTGCGCCAAGCCCGATTCACCCCCCCACCGCCTCCAAAAATCCCCCACCCTCTCACCACAGTTTCCACTTTCCCCATTTCACACCCCTGGAAGTTTACACTTCTCTCACCTCCCTAAACCCATCTAAGTCCAGCCCAGATGGCTTGCATCCCAGTCTGCTCAGCATCTCCGCAGCTGCCATAGTCACTTCTATTGCCCACATACTAAATCTTTCCATCAACACAGCCACCGTCCCCTCTGCCTGGAAACTCGCCAAAATCCTACCTCTCCTTAAAGGTGGCGACCCCTCCCTGGAAATTATAGGCCCATCTCTCTCCTCCTCCTTGCCAAACTCCAAGAATCCCTCATGCTATCAAAGCTGTCCCTTTTCTCTCTACAAACAGCTCCCTCTCCCTTATCAATCAGGATTCAGAAAATCTCATTCCACCACCACCGCCTTGCTACAGTCACCGACTCCATATTTTCCGCCATGGGACGAGGGCACACAACTACTGCCATTTTTATTGACCTAGCTAAAGCCTTTGATTCAGTCTCCACCCTCTATTGTTAGGCAATTGCACTCCTTCGGCCTCGCAAATCAGGCCATAAACTGGTTCCACTCCTACCTCCAAAACAGGATGCAGCAAGTACAAATCGGGGACACCCTCTCTAACCCCGGACCCATCCTCGTGGGCGTCCCCTAAGGCTCCATCCTTGGTCCTATCCTTTTCTCCCTTTTTATAAACAACCTCCCCATAGCCTGTCTCACCTCCAGCGTGCACTTATACGCTGATGACACCATAATCTATGCCTCAGGCCCCTCCCATGGCAGCGTTCACCCTAACCTCCAAAGTGATTTCAACCGAGTACAAACCTGGCTCCAGAAAAATCAGCTAAAACTAAATGCAAAAAAAACTGTCTCCATGGTCTTCGGCACAAGACAAAAACTCACCTCCCTGCCTGCCCCCCGTCCGATCTACGCTCTGGAAGAAATACCCCTCAAAACTGTACCCACGTTTAAGTACCTGGGAGTCTGGCTGGACTCAAACCTAAATTTCTCCACCCACGTCGACGCCATCTGCACCAAACTCCGGCCCAAACTTGCCATCCTCTACCACCACAAAGCCTGCCTCCCCCTCCCTACTCAGAGTGAACTCATACGAAAAACCATCCTACCGGTACTGGACTAGCGGACGTCATTTATGGCACAGCCCCTTCCTCCTCCCTTGCTAAGCTTGATGTCCTGCTAAACTCCTTCATCTGCTTCGCCACTGCCTCCCCCCCACTCACTCATCACTGCAAACTACTCTCAACTCTATCACTGATGCCACTCTCACATAGGCGGAAAACACACTGCGCCTCGCTCATAGCGAAATATTGGCTCAGCTCCTTTCCCCTCTACCTCTCCTCCCGCCTCTCTCAAGCCAACCCCTCTGGCTACTCACTTCACCACAGACATGCTAGTACCTTTCACCTCTCACATCCCCTCTCAGCCTCTGGGCAAGCTGCCTTTTACTACTGACTCCCACTCCTATGGAACAACCTCCCTCCCAACCTCCACCTGGCCCCCTCCCTATCCGTCTTCAAACAGCTTCTCAGGCTCCTCCCTCCCACTCCCTGCCTCAGCTGTGCACCCTATTCCCCCCCCACCTGGACCTAGTGAAACCCCAAGTTCTTGAGAAGTCCTCTGCAGTAAATAAACAAATTTATACCCATATCTGACAGTCTAGGGAATTTTTATGGTCTAGAGATGAAATATATAAATTTGTTATTTCCACTCTGATGCTCTTCAAAAGTGTAACCGTATCACAAATCTCCATGTATTTACAATACTGTACCATTTTTCTTATGCAAATTGTTATTATTTCTGTATATCTATATTTCTTCTATATCTATGTCTCCCTGATGTACTATGCACCCGGGTCACACCTGGAAACGAGCCTCGGCTCAGCGTGCCTTTCCCGGTCATCAATTTTAAATAAATAAATAAATGATGAAAATTTGGGGTCAAAATATTGAAAAGTACTAAAGGTACAAGACTGTGTTTGTTAATATAAGTGCATGCTTGTAACTTTGTTGTTTAATATTTTCACACCAAATTTTCAGTGTAGCATTCTTATGAGCCCACCTCATGAAAAGTGCCAGTGTAATTTTGTACACTCATCCCAAAAGGCGATTTTGCAGAGCCCCAGTGCCATTCTGTGCCACAAGTGTAAAAACATGTTTCAGGCAGGATATGAAAAATGACAGCTATACTGTTCATAAGGAAATGTGAAATAATGGCAATGTTGAAAATCTGGAGTGAAAATATTAAAAACTGGTGAAGTTAGGAGCATGCATAGAAACTGCGCAATGCACGCTCACAATGCAGTCATTTTTTGGAACTTTTTGACCAAATTTGCAACATAGTCTTTTTAGGCCACCTCATGACCAGTGGCACTGTCATTTCGGTAATCCGTCCCAAAGGTGATTTTCTTTAGCGACTGCAAAATTACCTTCGGGACCGAGTAATGAAATGACAGTGACAGTGTTCAGGAGGTGGGGTCCCAAGAACCCCATGTTGAACATTTTTGGGCAAAAATTCCTAAAAATGGCTGAGATATCAACCTAAATTGAACCCCCCCATTAATTCCCATTATACAGCTTACCTTGAAATCTTCACTTTGCCGGTCGGCTTTGAAGAGTGCAGACGTGTCCTGGTCCACAGAAGATCATTGCTCCCGACTCCAGATGTAAGTATGGGTAAGGGGGGTTGCGGGGAAGTGGGTGCGCAGTGAGAGGGTCAGGATGGGGGAGGGGAAGGGGGATGGGGAGACAACGATGGACTTGTTTTTTTCAGATTTAAATAAATAAAGACACTGGGGATGGTTTTCTTTCTTTTTTTTATAGGAAAGGATATGAACATTTCTGAACACTGGGAATGCGCTCCCCAGTGTCCAGGGGAATGGAGGGTGTGAAGTGGACAGCAGCAGTGGGAGGGAGAGGGAGGGATTTGCTGTGTGTGTGTCGGGGGCCTCAAACAGAACGAGGGTGTGGCGAGGATAATAGCAGTGGGAGGAAGCGGAAGGGAGTGATTTGCTGGTGGGGGGGTGGCTTGAACAGGAATGCAGGGAGGACAGGAGCAGTGGGCAGGCTCAGTGCGTTCACACTGTAAATGCTACGGCAGTGTGAATGTGCAACGAGGAAGTCAATGTAATGCTTGTCTTTACACATCAAAGGACCAAGCCGCGCCACTATTGGTTTGGCTCTGTCCTTTGAAAAGTTTGCCAGCTCCGCCCCCAAAACAGAAAGTGAGTCATCGCCAGCCTGCCTACTGATTCACCTGCTGCTGACCTGCCCCTTGGAATTGAGCTCTCCAGTGGACGCACCCCTCACTCCCCTGTATAGCAACTCCCATTTCAATGAGTTTGTCTGTGCTTGCATGCACTACGAACTCAAAAAGGTGCCAGCACCTTTTTATCTTAAAATTACCAGAGAAAACAGAAACATTGCAATTGTATAAATTAAAAAAATGGCATAAGCCTGGTAAAGAAAGCCTGGTATATTTTACTTGTTTATGTATGTGTTTATTTATTTAGCTTTTGTTAACCAGGTAAGTACACTAGAAGAGACATTTGCCTATTTTCAGGCACGGCCTGGGAGAGTACAAGGAAATACAACATAGGACAACATGATACACTTTAAGCAGTTACACAGAGTCAGGGAAAACAGAAGCATCACATAGTCAGTAGGTACACACAAATGGTCTGAGCATATACATCAAGTCACCAAGGCTGCTTAATCTGTAACATCACTTAAGTTTGACTACTTGTGATGTCATAAATACATATATATAATATATATATATATATATATATATATATATATATATATACAGTATATACACACACATAGAATGTGATGGCAGATAAGGGTTACTGGACCCACCCAGTCTACCCAATTGAATTTTTTTTTTTTATTATTATTTCCCCAGACCCTGCTTAAAACACATCACATTCTCTGCTCTCCTCTACCATACCCCAACTATTCCCTTGTGCCTATTGCAGGCATTTCTTAACCCAATTAATGTTTTTGTCCCCATTATCTCCTTTGGAAGGCTATTCCAGGTATCAACCACCCTTTCCATGAAAAATTACTTCCTCACATCCCTCCTGAATCTACCCCCCTTCCAGTTTCATATCATACTCCCTTGTTACAGACAGAGCACCTTTTTCTCCAAAAGATACTCACCTCCTGTACCGTATTAACCCCTCTAAGGTATTTGAAGGTTTCCATCATATCCGCCTCACCCTCCTATCTCCAGGGTGCACATATTTAGCTTGTTTAGTCTTTCCTCATAGGGCTTTTGTTGCATGCCTGCACCATCTTGGTAGCCCTCCTCTGGACTGCCTCCACTTTCTCTGTGTCCTTTCTGAAGTGTGGTTTCTTAAACTGTACACAGCACTCAAGTTGGGATCTTTCCAGTGATTTATATCGGGGCAGAGCCACCTCTCTTTTCCTGCTGGAGATATCCCTACCTATGCACCCCAGCATCTCACTAGCTTTTCTGACTGCCTCATCACACTGCTTGGCCACCTTTAGGTCACCCGATATGATTACCCCTAAGTCTCTTTCCTGTTTGGTCTCTGTCAGTTTCACTCCTCCCATCTTGTACCACACTCCTGGGTTCCTATGGTCTATCAACAAAGAGGCAGACTTTCCCTTCTAGTTCTTCCACTATGTCACTTATAAAGATATTGAAGAGGACTGGTCCTAACACTGATGCCTGATGTACCACAATCGTTACCCTCCCTTTTTTGGAGCACAATCCATTCACCATGACCCTCTGTGTCCTTTCTGCTAACCAGCTTCTTATTCAGCTTACCACATTATTATCTACCCCTAAGTTACCCAGCTTGCTTACTAGTCTATTTAGTGGAACAGTGTTGAAAGCCTTGCTGAAATCCAGGTAAACCATATCCACAACTCCTCCCTGATCTAGCTCCTCACTCACCCAGTCAATAAAGTGTATCAGATTTGTTTAGCATGGTGTTCCCTCTGTGAAACCACACTGCCTTGGGTCCTGCAATCTGTTAGATACAAAATATTTCACAATCCTTTCCTTCAATAGTGTTTCCATCAACTTACCTACTACCAATGTCAGGCTAACAGGCCTATAGTTGCTCATCTCTTCCTTGCTACCACTTTTGTGAAGTGGGACTACATCTGCCCTTCTCCAGTCCTCTGGAGCCACACCAGTCTCCAGTGATCTGTTGAAAAGGTTTGCCAGATTTGCAGCTACTACCTCCCTAAATTCCCTCAGTACACTTGGATGTACCCCATCTGGCCCCATAGCTTTGTCTACTTTCAGGTTGTCATGTGCTTTCTGGACTCTTCCCACTGAAAAATGGACTAATTTCTACTTCTCTCCCCTCAAGGCTTCTGGACCCTTTTTGTGGTCCCTCCCATTTAGCAGAAGTATTTGTTCAAGAAATTTGCCTTTTCTTGATCCTCCTCCGTACAGAACCCCCTCCCTTTTTAACTGTACAATATCCTGTCTTCCTTTTTTAGCTAACATACCTAAGAAATGGATTATCTACTCTCTGAGCTATTCTTTCCTCATGTTATGCTTTTGCTTTCCTTACCATTTGGCTTGTCTTTTACTGTTTTTCCTGCTACACTTCCCTATCCTCTTCTTTATGAGTCACCTAGCACCTTCTGAATGCTACTTTTTTAGCCTTTCCCTTTTCTCCTACCTCTTTTAAGAACTATAGAGGTCTCTTTCTTTTACTTTTGTTTACCTGTTAAATACAGATGTTTGTTGCCTTCACTATGCCCTCTTTTAGTCTGGCCCACTTTTCTTCTTCCTCCCAGGTCCTCACCCCCTGTCAGTTCTTTCATGAGGCATTCATGCATCTTAATAAAATTGGCCCTTCTGAAATCCAGGTCCTTCGTCTTTGTATGGTTGGTTTCTGCAGTTGTTTTAATGTTGAATCACACTGTACAATGATCACTGGTCCCCAGATGGCGCCCCACCCTGACATCTTCAACATTGTGCCTGTTAGTAGGCACCAGGTCCTGTACTGCCCCATGTGAAGAAAACTGCCCCTTGGACTATTCCAGCTTACAGGGTTGTTTAGTTGAAGACTTCTAATTCTCTGCCACCACTTTATTTTTTGTCTTGAACCAGGAAACTACCTTTTGCCTTCTGCTTGGGGTCAGGAAGGTCAACACAGTATACAGCAGGGCCGCATTAACTTAGATGGTGCCCATAGGCTGGAAACTTCATGCGCCCCCCTCCCCCCAACATTGCTCAATTCAGGGGATGATAACAATGCATATTAGATTGATGGGGGGTTAGGTAAAGAATAGAGTGGGGTGAGGGGGAAGGGAAAAGAGAAGGAATAAGTAGAAAACACTAAAACCAAGAAAGAGCGTAAATACTCCTAACTCAGATGTTTTTTTCTATTGTATTCTGCACAATTTTAGCCAGTAACTGTGTGGCTCAACTCTATTCCCTGATGAAGAACCATTTGGTTTGATGCACCAGGGTGTTACAGGACCATCTTTTTGTTGTTTGCATGACTCCTGAACAAACTACCTTTCTCACTGCACCACTTTGGCCGCAGCTTTTGTTCTTGGAGTGCAGTTTTGTTTTGCTTATGGATCAAATTTGTTACTGAAGCTGTGCCACAGCAGACCAGTACTGTAAG
This sequence comes from Neoceratodus forsteri, assembly GCA_016271365.2. NCBI lineage: Eukaryota > Metazoa > Chordata > Ceratodontiformes > Ceratodontidae > Neoceratodus > Neoceratodus forsteri. The sequence continues at coordinate 561,732,001 of CM028132.1, forward strand.
CATTTTTCTTATGTTACAGGCTTTGGATATTTGGCATCTCATCTGCTTAATGCCATTACAATGGTGTCTGCCTACTAGCTGCCTAGCTGGAGCCCAACTGGTCTACTTTGCACAGAACATAGTTTCGCTTAGTTGCTGTGGGGTTTAGGTGGATTCTTTACTGATATGTGAATTGGCCAGGAGTCTCTTCGGCATTTCACTCTCTCTGTCATGTGCAATGGTTGTTTGAAAAGCTGTTGGTATGACTTGATTAGGAACTACTTTATTTCTGCCTTTTTTTTCCTTCTGCCTGCCAACGCATGAGCAGTGACTCCAACTCAAAGCCAGAAATTGTGGATGAAACATAACAAGTCAAGAACAGAGCCAGAGCACAGGTACAGACTTTGAAAGGATGGTAATCATGGTAGCATCTATTACATGGAGGGAGGGAGGGTGCAGGACATATTTTCTCTGAGGATTTCTAAGTCAGCCTCAGCCCTGAGTAGCACGAATCAGTGAAAGGTCAGTTTCTCCAGGCTAAAACAAGCTGAAAATAAGTGAAACTAACTTCTTACAATTGTGTCACTGAAAAAATACATAGAAAAGCAATGGATTCCCAGTCAGGTCTGAGCAGTGACAAAGGACCATTGGGTGGCTTTCACAAGGACAGTTAGTACAAATCATGGTGGGAAGAGGCACTTGAACTTTGTTCATTAGCTGAGCCTGATCCAGGATGTTTGCACAAGCTAGTTAGTAACTTAGTGGGTCAATTCTTTGATATTTTCACTTACCTGAGGGAAACCCAGCAAAAAAATCAAACCTCTTCATTCTGCTCCCAAAAAAATCAAACACAGTCAGTTGTCGGTGCCAGGAGTTATGCTTCCGAGTCCCAACAGTGCTGATGTGCCTCAGCCCATCCAAACTGTAATCAACATCAAGTTACCATATGAAAAAAGAAAGAAAAGCCACCTGAAATACAGCCTTCCTATACGCCGAGCACACCCTGCATTCCCTGGCCACTCCAAGCAATGTGGCGCCAGTAGGATTTTTTGAAATCCTAATACTGCCGCTAATTAGGGAGGTTCAGAACCACATCAGTGAGTGATGCTATGGGACAGGGAGGCAGAGACATTTGCCGTGGGGGGGGGGAACAGATGACTCAGCATAAGTAGTTTTTCAGTAGGAGATGGGGAGGAGAGAGGAAGGGGAGCCAAATTATGGCAACCAGGGGCAGTGGCAGAGCTAGAGGGGGGCTGGGGGGCAGTCGCCCTTCCTGGCTGCCCCAATGTGAGTAGTGGTGCCCCACCACCATCTTTGTTAAATGTTTAGTGCCCATTGTGGAGCCCATGATTGACTGAATGGCCCCCACTGGCTCCCAAATGCTCCCAAACCTGGCTCTGCCACTGGCCAGGGGGTCACAGCAGATGGGATGAGCTTTGATGTTTTTTGCCAGAGGCTGACTTATCATGTTAGTTAGCTGCACCTGCTTACTCTTTCAGCTGAAGTCTGAAGCCTGTGGTGTGTGTGTGTGTGTGTGTGTGTGTGTGTATGTGTATGTTGTGTGCTATAGGCTTGCAGCACTCAGCAGACTCAGGCAGCGGAGAGAATCGAACAAGCAGCCAAAAACATTTATCTTGGTGCCTCATTCACAGATGCCCTAAACAGCCAGCACCAATAGGATGCAGCCTATGCATAAAAACTGCCCTGTACAGTAACTATTAGTCAAGTGCACTTTGGAGATGGACAGCAAACAGAGTCCAGCAGAAATAATAAAAATCACTTTTTCAATAATAAAGCAGTCACTGGTCCTATCAAAAATAGATTCTTTACTAGAAAATTTTACAAGCGTTTACAAATAGGATATATTTACAGTAAGACAAAAGGTTTACACGTTTATTAAGAATACAAAATAAAGCAAGATAGACAGCTGATGGTTAGAAAATCTGAACTTTAGCCTCACCTAAAGTCTATTTTACCTGCCACATGCTACAGCAGATACTTCCTCAATTTTGTGCTCCTCTCACTATTCAGCTAGCTTCCTTAGGCAGGGCTCCCCTTCATTAGATGTTGGAAGAGAGAGAGAGAGAGAGAGAGAGAGAGGGAGGGAGGGGGGGAGAGAGAGAGAGAGAGAGAGAGAGACAGAGACAGAGACCTTTCCCTCCACTTTTATGTACTCTTGGCTGTGGGGGTGTGACCTCTCCCTGGAGTAACAGTCCCCCCCAGCATCCTCACGCTTGTGTGTGTGTGGATGACATCATCTCCTTTGCACTTCCTCTGGATCTCTGAAGTTTTTATGACATCCACCTGCATTACTGTCTGCCATAAGAACATATCCCAGGAAAAGACCCTCACAGTGGCTTTATGACTTACATTTTTTGTCTCCTGCAAGTCAGCAAGTCTTGCTTAAACTTCCTACGAGAGTTGGTACTTTCATGGTAGATGAGCAGCCCCACACCCGCCATGAGGTGCCTGTACATGTGACCAGGCAGCCATTTTGTGCAGCCCAAACAGAACCTGTAACACCGAAATATTAAACTACAGGAAAGGAATAGATGAATCTGGCCACATGAAGAATATTTGAACTACAGAAGAGGAATAAATGGATCTGGCCACGTTTCCTATCACACCCCATCATCAGTGAGTTCCCTGACTAATTGCCTACGAAATGCCCCCTGCAGGGAGTCCAGGATGTCTCTGCTCCTAGCTGATACTGCAGCAGGGAGACTCCAATCTACATCCAGCAGGTTAAAGTCCCCTACACCTGCCACTTTTCTGCCATTTTGCCAATTTCTTATAACATTACTTTATCTAAGTCCTCCCCTTGCTTTGGAGGCATGTAGATTACACCTGTCTGAATAGCGTCTCAGGGGTAACTTACAGCATCTCTCACCTTCCCTGAGTTCCCTGTGCTTCCATTGCTTTTATGCTGTTCTTCACATAAAACAACACTCATCCTCCTCCTCCTTTCCTTCTTACCCTCTCTCTTCTGAATAGCATGTGCCCTGGTATGACCATGTCCCAGTCATGGTTTTCAGTGCACCATGACTCAGTAATGGCCACAATGTCCAGGTCAGCCTCCGCCATGATGGCCTCTAGGTCTGGGATCTTATTTCCCAGTCTCCTAGTTTTAGCACACATGGCCTTCCAGATATTGTTTGCTCCTTACTTGCCACGTCCCCTTTTTCTTTTTGTCCCCCCTTACTCCCTCTTTTGAACTGCCTGCTAAGTTTCCACTCTTCATCCTTTTCTAACCCCCTACTTATTTGGTTTACTTTATCCAATGTGAGACTATCTTCCCCTGTAATCTTTATTTACTCCATTCCTGCCTTTGGCGGGGGGGGGGGCAGTTCCTGCTTCCCCTTTTTCTTTCACCCCCCGCTAGTTTAAACTTTCATAAAAAATATTTAAACCTTCCACTGAAAACTGTGGTTCCCCTTCCAGGTAGATGCAGGCCATTGCCGCTATATAGGCTCTTATCCTCCCAAGCAGACCCTAATCTCTAGTGTAGCCATACCCTTCCTCCCCACTTCAGGGCTTCAACTATGAGTTCAAACAGTTTATGAGTATATATGAGTAAGTATGAGTAAATGAGAGTTGACCATGAGTCATAAGTAAGGGTGAACTGATGTCAAATTTGTATTCGGTGAAAGTGTCAACATTTTTCACTTGCATCTGTGATTAGGAGCTCTTATCAAGCTTTTGATCACTTTGGTCATTTTGACACTTCTGCAAATTGATAAAGAAAACTCCATCCCTTTCCAAGTTGCTATGGCTAGTCCTGTGGCTACTACACCACCCAGTCACTTGCCACCCTCCACCCCTTAAACCAGACTGTTTTCTTACATTAAAATACATGTGTGTGTGAGTGTGTATATATAGTATATATATATATATATATATATATATATATATATATATATATACATATTGCAAAAACTTTCTTAATGCATCAGTTAGGGTTGCATGACAAAAGTAGGGAAATAAGGCATTAGGGTTTCACCCTAAACACCACCCCTGCCTTGCAGAGACCAGGAGACATCGGGGGGGAGGGGGTGGCATTACAGTCACCAACCCTAACATCACCACATTTCATTGTAAAATGAGTTGGGTGGCTAAAGTATAGGAGAATGGGGTGAGTGCTAGGGTTGGCGACCCTAATGCTACCCCGACCCCTCCTGGTCTCCGCAGGCAGGGGTGGTGTGTTAGGGTGAAACCTAGCACCTCATTTCCCTACTTTTGTCACGGTAACCCTAACTGATGCATTAACAAAGTCTTTGCAACTAATTTCCTTACTTTTTGAGACAGCATAATAGTATCCTCATTTTACTGTGGGAGCCCCATCCCTCCACTGAGACCGCATAATAGTATTCTAATGTTACAGTGCCATTGAGATAGTATAACAGTAGCCTTATTTTTACAGAGGGAGCACAGGGTCCGAACCTGTAGATTTTATTTTATTTATTTATTTAGTTTTTGTTGACCGGGTAAGTGCACTAGACAAATCCTCCCTATTTTCAGGCAAGACCCGAGAGAGAGGATACAGATGAATGCCAACTGACCTTGAACCAGATTAAGCTGTTGGTGGTATTTTTAGTGAATGAGGGAAATTTGGCCAGGACACCGGGGACATTCCCCTACTCTGTTGGAGGCAGAGGGCGCTGTGTGGCTGATTGGAGTCTTTCTGATTAGTGGTGGCCAGAGAGGACGTGCGGGAGGCCAGGGAGAGGGTTTCCTCCTTAGCTCCCGAGGAAGCGATACTCAATCAGAAATGCAGACCAATAAATGTAATGCTAGCAGTCCTATGAAGCATAAGGAGCTGGAATTAGCTGATTCGGTAATGGAGTATCTTGTGGAAAAAGTTTTTCTACCTTGTCTGGTCGCGGAGCTGGTGGAAGAAGTCGCCATGGAAGTTTTGGAACATTGCGTTGTTGAAGCAGAACGTTGTTGCAAGGAAGTGACGTGGAGGTTGCTTCTTGAGAAGGAACATCAGAGCAGGGCTTTGGAGACACAGAAACTGGAATTGTGTGTGTGTGGAAAAACCGGAGATGAAGGCGATGAAGGCCTCATGGTGACTGCGGGGAAGCTAGCTTCTCGGGGGAGCTTTTCAGGGAATCCTGAGGAGAATATGGATGGCAGCTTCTCTACATCGGACCCTGGAGTATCAGCACTGAAAGAGGTAGGGGAGAGAGAAATGATTGTTAATATGGCACGGACTGGGGTTTCGGAGAGTACTTCCCCTATTGTTACAGCGTCAGCTTCTAGTACTTTTAAAGGGCCTATTACAGAGTTTGCTAATCGAGACATTAAAACAAAAGGTACAAATACAGGTTCTCAGCAGGACGTTATACTTGGTTCTTGTCAGGAAAATTTTCAGGACGAAGATAAAAACATGTCTGAAGATTGGGTTTCCACTGCCTTAATAGCTGCTGGATGGAAACGAAATGCTGCAGGTAATGGGTGGGATTCTGATATTAACTATGCTTCTGTTGCTGTTTCACAATCTGGTTTAGTAACCCCCCCTCTTTCTACTGCCCCTTCTCAAGGGGAGGAATCGATTCCCCTGATCCCTCCAGGTCAGCTCTCCCCTACTAAAGAGTCACCTTTGTCCTTAAAAGAAGAATTATATCCTTTACTGCAAAAGATTAGGGAACAGGAGTCAGATGGCTCTTCTAGTTTACAAACTGCACCCGGGCCTGAGGCTATTCTGAGAGAACAAGGACCTGTCCCTATGGATGTGACAAAACCAGTTACTGTGCCTACTCATGCTGAGGAAATTTGGCATGGAAGAGTTGCTGAACATTTGTTTCCTGTTGATAGGAGACATTTAATGGAACCTGCTGAGAGACGTAATGTAGTTAGGTTAAAATACAGGGGGGATATGGAATCAATTCCAGATAGGAAATTTGTGGGTAAAATGCTTTTGAAAGAAAGTATGAAATATTATGCATATGAGATTTATGCTTTGATACACGTACTGGTGATGTGATGTTTGACGTTAGTTTTAAACACCCTGCTGGTTTAGAACGCTTTGAAGCAGTATCGCTAATGAAGCTCTCCTTTGTGGAGGCCGTTTTTAGCGATCCCCCTGACTAAGCCTTTAACAAAAAAGATTACTGTCCTCTTTAGAAATGAGGGGGTGAATGTGGCTGACATTACCTATTGGTTGCAAAAGCACTGTACGATTAACGGATTTCCAGAGCCCATCTTAGATGAAGAACAATTATGGACAGGGGGTTGGAAATATCAAGTGATTCTGAAGTTGGTAAATGGTCAGACTAAGCACCTTCCTAATTGTTTTTTTTGGGTCAAGATAGGGGGTAGTTTTTTACCCTGGTCAGCCACGGGCCTGTTTTAAATGTGGTGATGTGGGACACCTGAGTAATGCTTGTGACAAGCAGAAGTGTGGATTATGTGGGGACCTTGGACATATAGGAGCACATTGTCGACAACCCCTGAGATGTCATTTGTGTGAGGAGCAGGATCATTCCTTTCACACATGCACATGCGCTTCGCATAATAGTATCGACAGCACGGTTTGGGCTGAGCAAGATTTGTATGTTGCAACAGCACAGAAAGAGAAAATGAAATTTAAGGAGTTGCTAATGGCACCCCCTGAACTTACCCAGGTAGATCAGGGCGTTTCAAAAATAGTTGAATCAGTGAAGTCGAAGGCTGCAGAGGATGGTACTACTTTGGTCAAGCAATCTTTTCAGACTAGCGTAGACACTAATGATTCTATTATTGTCCAAGATGGGTTGGTGGGTGTAGAAGATTTAACCTTGCTAGAAGCAGAAGGTGGTATAATGGCTCCTCCTTTAGTACAGGAGGCGCTGGGTTTTCACTGGGTTACAAGGTCCAAAGCAGGTAAACAGGATAAGGGAGTTTCTATACAGAAAGAGATTATGGAGGATACCCCTGTTCAGAATTCTTATGCCTTATTGTTTGAGGAGGGAGCTGAAGAGGATGGCGGTGAATCTGATCTATCCTCTGTGGCATCCTCTCAGGCTGAGGGAGTTATAGACTCTGGTCCTTTGGACAGACGTAAGACAAAAAAAAGGAAAAAAAAGAGATGAGTTTTTTTTTCATTTTTCTTATGGGCTTAATTTTTTTTCTCTTTCCCTTTTTCTTTTACAAAATGACAATGGTTTCTTTTCTTTCTTTCTGCACAATTAACGTGAACAGTGTTCAGAACACTGGCAGGAGGCAAGATACCTTTTTAGTCTTAGTATGAAACAAGTACAGTTTTTTTTTACAAGATACTAGATTACACTCTTTACAAGATATTCAGAGTGCGCAACGGGATTGGAGGTGGGGTGTTTCATTCTGGTCCATAGGGGAAGAGCTTGTGCTCAGGGCTAGGTATACTTTTAAAGGAGATGTTCACGAGTATATCTATGAAGTACAGCCTGGGAGAGCTATGGTCTTGGATGTAATTCTCCAGAAAGAAGTGTTTCATTTAATTAACATTTATGCACCCCAGTCAAAAGCAGGGAGATCAGTTTTGTTTCAGCAAATAGAACCATATCTTCATACGCTAAATTAATTCTATGGGGAGGAGATTTTAATTGTGGTCTCTCTTCTAGGGACTGGGGACGAGTAACACAGAAAGATTTTTGTGATACAAACAAGTTGTTGAATATTATTACACAAAATGATATTTCGGATGTTTATGACATTCTAAAACAAGTGCCCACACATACTTTTTTTAAAGAGAAGCTATCCACTAGGATAGACTTTTGGTTGATATCAACGAGACTAACATGTCACAGGGTACAGGTGACTCCTTTAGAGACTTCGGATCACTTAGGAGTGATTCTCACATTAGGGGATTCTCAAAGGTTGAAGGTTGGACAGGGTTACTGGAAATTGAATATCTCTAGACTTCAGGATGTTATGGTAGAGCAGTATATTAAACAACTTTTTTTTTAAAAACGGATTTGAGTTTTTTATATGATAGCCATATCGAATGGTGGGAGGATTTGAAAAGGGATTTACAGGGATGGTACGGATCGTATACCTCCCGTTTGGCAAAAACTAAGTGTATTATATATTTAGGACATAGGGCTAAATATTTGAAACTTCTTAATTCAGGAGGAAGTAAGGCATCTATACAGGCAGTTAAAGATTTGATGAAGCAATATTTACATGATACAGTAGTAAAATTAGCTACACAACAAAAATATAAAAACACTTGGTACAAAACAAGAGGTTAATCCATATGAGGAAAAGGTACACAGTGTTCCAATGGTGAGTCTAAAAGATAAGCAAGGGATTTTACAGTCACATAATCAGGATATGATGCGTTTGGTGCAGCAGCATCTTTTGGACACTTTTCAGAGAGGTCAGAAAGAACAGAGGGATTGTGTTTCTGAAATTGTAGTACCAGGCTTATCTAGTCTAGAGCAGGATGAACTATCTGCTCCCATTACCAGAGCAGAAATCCAAGAAGCAATTGGGCACCTTTCTACTAAAACCTCTCCTGGTCAGGATGGGATCCCTAATGACTTTTATAAACTATATAAGGATTTAGTGGTTCCTTGTCTGGAAGTCTTATATAATGCTATTTGGGAGGAAAAACGTTTAGCACCTTCAATGCAGTTAGGTGTTCTGTTTTTTTCTTTTTAAAAAAGGTGACCCTTGTGAATTGAAGAACTGGAGACCTTTGACTCTATTGAATTCAGATTATAAAATATTAGCACGGATTATTACTCAGAGGCTAGCAAAAGTAGCTCAAACATTGATAACTCAGGATCAGTCCTGTGCGATTCCTGGAAGAAATATAGTCCAAAACCTAATTTTTTTAAGGGAAATTACAGATCAAGGTTTACAGAATTTATTAACTGGTTATTTATTATCTGTAGATCAAGAAACGGCTTTTGACTCCATTCAACATACGTATCTTTGGAAAGTTTTGGCTCATTATGGGATCCCTTTGGATTTTATTGCATTAGTACAAACTTTATATTTTGAAGCACAGGTAATCCCTTTGGTTAATGGTTTCTTTGGTGTCCCTATATATCTTAAAAATGGGGTAAAACAATGGTGTCCTTTAAGCCCTCTTCAGTATGTTTTTGGTTTAGATCCTTTGTTATGGAAAATCAAGAATGATAGGGATATAACAGCTATTGTGAATAAGGATGGGTTTGTTTTTCCAAAAGTTTCGGCATATGCGGATGACTGTGTGTTTGCAGTAGCTAACAGGGAATCAGGTGAAAAGATTTTGACAATATTACAGGATGAATATAATACTACTGGGATAAAAATTAACATGACCGAAAGTATTGGTTTGATATTAGGGAATGGTAGGGAGCTTCATGAATTTCCCATTTCTATGACCAGAGGGCAGGTAAAATTATTAGGCATGTATTTTGGTACAGCAGAATCAGAAAACAACAATAGGTCTGAGGTTTATGATAAGGCGCACGCAAAAGTACAATCATGGCTTTCTTGGAAGATGTCAAGAAAGAAAAGAGTTTATTTATTAAGAACTTATATAGCACCCATCTTTTTATATATTTCTCACATTCTCCCTTTGCCCAGGAGCATGCACACTAAGATTATGAGTTTATTTTTTCTGCTTTTATGGGGAAGCAGGCTAAATCCTGTAAAAAGAAGTCATACATATAGAGCAGAAAAAGAGGGGGGTCTAAACATGTTGCAGCCCATGGTTTATTTATTTGCAAATTTTTTTTATAGTTCCATTATTCCTGTCATTTCTCAAATGGCAGGGATTGGTGAACTGTGTATGTAACTTTGGGGTAATTTCTTCTTTCAGGCATGGGGTAGAGGGAAGTGGCATCCCGTAGACCGGAATCTTCCTAGCTTTGCCCAAACTACACTTTTTTATGTTAGGCTATGGAAGATAGAGTTATCAGAATGTAAGGTGAAAGGGAGAAAGGCCTTTTATAAATCTATAGTGGCTACATGGTATCACGAAGATCCAGTGTTTCAAGTTTCATCTCTTATAGATACTGATTTATTACTAAACAGTATCTTGAATCCAAGGATTCCTTCAAAAATGAAAGATTTTGCTTGGCTTTGTGGGCACCAAAAATTACAAGTGAAAGGTAACCATAAGCATAAATGTTTGAACGAAAGAGTATGTACAGAATTGTCTTGTGCTGGGGTTGTGGAGACAATGCAGCATCTTTTTTTTGATTGCATACATGTTAATAATGTTTTCTCCCTTTTAGCGAATTTATGGGAAGAACCTGTACTTTCAGTAATGTGTTATGATATTTTGGTTTTAGGGCAAATTCCATCTACCTGGGGAAAGTGGACCCACAGTACTGTTCATATCTTGTTGGTATGTATTAAATGGGCTATTTGGCAAGCAAGATGCCTTAGGACGTTACAAGGTAAAACTGTTTCAGTGCAAGAGGTTTTTTTAACATTCAACAAGAATTAGATTCTGTTTATGAGTATGAAAGACGATCTTTACAGGAAATAGTTTTTAGGAAATTATAGGATAATATTGCTTGGGTAGGATGAGGTCTCTGTTTTTTCTTCTTATGAATTTTCCTTTTCTTTTCAATAATGACCTATATGTAATATGATTCTGTTTTTTTTTTTCTTTTCCTTCATTCCTTACCTTTTCAAATGGAAGAAGTTTATTCCTGTTAGTTATGAGTTTTGTTTAAGGATATGATTTTTTTTATGTTTGTTTCTGTTTATGGATTCTTTTGTATTTTGTTTCTGGATTGTTTAATAAAAATTCCCCCTACTCTTTTCGATAAGTGCCATGGGATCTGTAACATCCACCTGAACTAAAACCAATCCAGGAAGATGGGACCTCGGTTTAACGTCTCATCCGAAAGATGGCACCTCAGAAGTGCAGCACCCCTCTCATGCTGCACTACCATGTCAGTACTGGGATATTAACCCAAGTGCCAGGTGTGGGAACTGAACCCATGGCCCTCTGATCTCTCAGCCTCAGAGGCGAGTGTGCTACCTACTGATCCACTGACACTGACAATATAATATAACAGTATCCTTATTTGACCCCAAATTTCCAATATAGCCTTCTTTTGACCTCACCACATGTACCCAGTACAGAATATTTTCAAATCCCTGCCAAAATGTAATTCTGCACAATTTCAACACAGTTCTGCACCACAGGTGTGCAAACACATTTTGGCCAGGATTTGAAAAATGATAGCTCTCACATACATGAGGTGAGGTAATACTAAGGCTATGCTGAAAATATGGGGTGTCAATGTAAAAATTTCCAAAGTTACAAGTGTGCGTAGCAAGATAGCAAAGAATGCTCATAATGCAGCCATCTTTTTAAATTTTGACCCCACATTTTCAACATAGCCTACTTATGCCCCACCTGATGAATGATATGACTGTGGTAATGCAAATCCCATCAGAAAGGTGATTTCACCAACTGACCGCAAAATCACCTTTCTGGTGAGAGTTGCCTAATGACAATAATATTGTTTATGAGGTGAGGTCGCTGAGACTTTATGTTGAAAATTTGGGGTCCAAACTTCAAAAAATTGTTGGGTTATGGTCGAAAGTTGAACCCTTCCCCCATTGAAATACATGGAACTGGATTTACCTTAGTTCAGATTGCAGTCCCTGGTTCCAGCAGCAAGATATGCCTTCAATCAGTGGAGCGAGTGTTGAACCTGGGAACTGCTCAGGTGAGTGTCAGTCTGGGTAGGATGTCAGGGGGGTGTGGTGAGGCAGCTGCACAGTGGGGGGTGGATTGGGTGATGGCTACGGGCGCGATCGGTGGTGGCCTTTTTCTTAACAGCTCCAAATGAGCAAAAGACAATGATGGACAGGTTTCTTCATTTCAGGAAAAAAATAAAAATAAAACAGTGAACAATAATGGGGGATCCCACTGCAACCAATGACAAATGGGGCAATGGAGGATGGGGGGTACTACTGGACATCAGGGCGACGTGGCAAAAAAGCCACAACAAATTATATATATATATAATGAAAAAAATGATGTGGGGATACAGGGTGGCAGGGGGCGGAGGTGCCACTAGACACCATGGATATAAAAGGGGCACAAAACTGGAAACAGGAAAACAATCCCAACCAGTTCACCCAGTTTTGTGGACCAGATAAAAGTCCTGTTTCTCCAGCCAATATCCCTGTCCACCACCCTGATTCATCTGGAAATCGGCTGGAGGATAAGGATCCCCGATCTGACCATCCAGTCAACAAAGTTTCATGACCAGATGGCCAGACAGGAATCCTTGTCCACCAGCCAAATTCCTTTTCCACCACTCTGATTTGTCACTGACAGACAAAGATCCGGTCTGGCGATCTGGTCAGCAAATTTTCATGACCACATGACCAGACAGAAGTCCTTGTCTGCCAGCTGAATTCCTTGTCCACCATCCTGGTTTGTCACTGGCAGACAAGGATCACACTCTGGCCATCTGGTCATCAAATTTATGACCTGATGTCCAAACCAGGGATCCTTGTCTGCCAGCCGAATTCCTTCTTCGCCACTGATGAACCAGGATGGTGAACAAGGAAGTTAGGGAGTGGCGAACCAGGATTTAAAACTACTAAAAATAGAAAAATAGCACTAAATAAATGTGGGAAGCCACAGAGGACAGCTCATCAAGTTCTGATGTGTAAAATGCATCCATAGATGTGTTAAACAGACATCCCTGGACAGAGATATCATTTTTCTGAGGGCAAAACCAAAAAAACAAGAAGGCAACTTGCGAACAAAGAATTTTTTCTGGCAAACCAGGATTGCCAACTGGCATGCAAGGAATGGCCCTTGGTGAACCAGGATCCTGGTTCATACAGTGCAGCAATCCTGAAAAATAAAACTCCCATTGAAAATAATGGGACCTTAACAATGTTATAACTTTTGAACAGATTAATATTGTTTCACCAGATATATGATAGTCTGTTCTATGAGCAAAGCTCCTTCTACCATAACAATTTCAGACCAAAATGCAACACCATCTCTGCACAATGCAATGAGAAAAAAACTGCAAAGAGTGGTGAATTTTAGGTTTTTTCACTATCTGGATCTCAGAATCTGCAAATTCGACCAGAACAAAACTTGGAACATCAAGAGATCTACCAGACAGACCGCACATGCAAAATTTAGTGCAAATCTGTTGAATGCTTTCAACATTATTAAAGTGCAAAATTTGGGCTTTAACATAGAAACTCCATACTAACCCTAACTATAGTGGTGCTACTGTGCCACTATAATATCTACCTATCTATATCTAAAATATATATATACATATATATATATATATATATAGCAAAATGCTTTGTTAATCTAACAGTTAGGGTTGAAGCAACAGAAGTAAGGAAATGAGGTGTTAGGGTTTCCAATCCCAACAGCTACCCCCAACATCTAACCTGACCACTCTTACCTTCAGTTCCTTCCACAGACTAACATGTGTTGAGGTGCCTTGGGGCCATGGGCCCAACTCTCACTGTATGCTGATTGTAAGGAAGCTGAGATGGCACAGTATAGGAGAATGGGGTGAGAGGCTCAATGACGTCAAAGCACATCCCAACACCTGTTGGTCTGTGGAGGGTAGGGGTGTAATCCTAACATCACATTTCCAAACTTTTGTCACTGTGTTATAAACCCTGACTGATACATTAATGGAGTTTTCTGCAATGAATTTCCCTTCTTTTTGAGAAAATGTAATGTAACTGGTAACTGGTATGTGTTAATGGAAGCGCGGGCCCTGCACTCTCACTTACACATTAGTACAAAGCCATACAGCAGTGCTATAGGGCAAGGAACCCTTGTAACACTAATTTGCCAATATCTCAGCAACTGTAGCAGCTATGAAAAAATTTCAAGTGTCGTTGTAATCATGGCAGTGAGACCTCCACGTGAGATAAGACAACCAAATCCATATCTCACACCATTTACAAGATACGGGCACTGAAAAGTGCTGAAAAGGCACCCTTAGAACCCTTGTAACACGTTTTTGCCAATATCTCCGTAACCATAGCAAGTAGGGAAAAAACTCCACTGCAGGTGTAATCTATGATTTCCAAACTTGTTTTGGCAGCTTAGATCATCTAAAAGTGACCTAAGCTGCGGGTAGCGAAAAATCCGTATCTTGCTTTGATTTTGAGATATGGGCACCGAAAGTTGTCACGGGCAATGTTATCCTATGGGAAATTTCTCAATTTCAAAGCACTGTAACTTTGGGCCATTGAAAGTTTTAGTACCAAACCACCAAAAGGCACATCTGTTGGATCAGGGCTTGCCATTTTGCAAATTTCAGCCCAAAAGCCCAAACTATTTTGCTGCGGCGGGGGGATGGCAAAGATTTGCAGTTTTTGGATAAAGTACTTTTGCAAACTGCAAAAGTTTCACAAAAACAGCACAACACTTTTGTGATTTGTGAAACTGTCATGGCTGTTTCTTTCACAATCTGTGAAAGTACGGGGGCCCCGAGTTTTAAAACAGCATTTCTGGGGTGTTTTACCCCCCAAAAAAAGATAAGACTGGCATCCTCAGGACCTGACTTGGTAAACACAACAGTCAGTGTTTACTTAGAGGGTCCCAAATTTAAACACCAGGCATTTTTCTCTCTCACTAACTGAAAACAAGATGGTCACTGCACAAAAGTAAAAGGGTAATTTGTGAAAGTAAAATGTACTGGTGGCAGCTTTTGTGAGACACATATATTTTTTGCCATTGACTATAATGGGAAATTTGTTTTTGGGAATAACTTTTGAACGGTTTAATATTTTTTCACCAACTCTTCGAAAGGCACATCAGTGACCCAGACTCCATGTTCCCTGAATATTTCAGACCAAATGGACAAATCATGTGGGCTGTAGGTGTGAGCAAATAAAAGCGCAAAAAGTCTGTTTTTTTTTTGATGTTCTGCAGCTCTGCAATTGCTCATCTGACCATAATGCAACTTGTCAGATCTAGAGATCTATGACACCAGACTGTGCAGGCAAAATTGCAGGCAAATCTGCCATATTGTGGCAAAGTTATTACCATGCAAAGTTTGGGTTTAACATTAAAGTACTTATCAATCAACTCTAACTATACTGGCTACTCAGCCAGTATATATATATATATATATATATATATATATATATATATATATATATAAAATCTATATTATATACTGTATATAATATATTTATTTGCAAAAAACTACTTAATGTCAAAAAAAGTAGGGGAATCTGGTATTAGGGTCTCTAACCCTAACTCCCCACCCTCCAAGTAGCAAATGGAAAAAATATTATAATTTTAGGTGTCTGGAGTCTTGACAAGTCCGTGGTGGTGTCTTCCTTGCATGAAGAAAGGGGCATCATATCTAACACTGTTCAGGGAACTGGGGTAGGCATTAGGGCTGACAATCCCAAGGAAGACCCCATCACTGATTTGCCAAGAATCCAGACACCCAAATCACTAATGTTTTTTTCCCTTTTGCTACTTGGGGGATGGGGGTGGAGAGTTAGGGTTAGAAACCCCAATGCCAGATTTTCCTACTTTTTTGATGTTAAGTTGAACCCTAACTGGTGCATTAACATAGTTTTTTGCAAATAATTTCCTTTCTTTTTGAGCTAATGGAATTGTATTGTCATTCACAAAGTTAGGGACTTGAGTGAACAGATGCAGCTGTGCAGGGCCCTTTGAGCCCTGCACTAAGTGAAGACTCCTTCCACCTACAGAAGAGCAGGGCCATTGCAGGCCCTGCACTTTTGTGCAGTGATAGATGCGAAGAATTCATGGGGTAGTCTGTTGGGCTACAGAAGTGCAGGACCCTCTGGTCCCTGTGCTTGCATGTGGCCAGAGATACAAACATACAGGGAAAACAGTCCATCTGTCAGCCAATATGCAGGCCATCTGCTCCCACAAGTTCACAGGAGCAGAGCCCTATGTCAGTAGAAGATCCATCTTCACAATATGGTACCCGGACCCCTGCAGGCAACCCTACAGCTTTCATTCCCAGGTTGGGGGGGTCACATAACAGCAGCATTCCAACACCTTCACTCCATGTAGCTGGGTCACTGAGCTCACCCCAAACCTAGCTCACCACCATGGGATCACAAAGCATACCTGCTGGGGTGAAGACTGGCACTACTTACAAAGTTACTTTATAATTATATATTTTTTTTATTTTGACCACAGATTTTCAAGATAGTTGTTCTAACCCCAGGAATCACTCATTATGATTAAACTGATTAAACTGATGCAGTCAGCCTCCTGTGCTGAACTGCCTGGGGAGATGGAACTATATGCAAATGATGGAACTCTCAATTGGCTCATGCCACTTTCAAACTGCTGCCCAAGCAACTGCTGCACTCTGAATGCTTCAGATTCTTTACTCCGCCTGCCTAGTAAGGACGTCTCAGAGAGCTCTCCTTGAACTGTCTTCAGACTAAAGTTTATCTGTTGATAAGTACTCATTTTTAGTTTAATTTTAAGTTGCTGCCTTAGAACATTGTTTAGTGTAGTTTATATAGTAGTTTTTTTATTTCTGTTCCTGGTTCCCTCAAAGTTCATAGGTTTCATAGGTTTTCATAGGTTGGTCAGAGCTGAGAAGACCGTAGTCCATTTTGCTCACTGATATAATTTAGTAATAACCCTTAATTGACTTCTGTCTTAGAAATGTATCCAAACGAGTTTTAAATATATTCATATTATCACTAGTCACCACAGAAAGTGGTAACCCATTCCAAATTTTGGATACTTTGACAGAGAACCAAGTACTTCTCTGATTTGTTTGGCATCGTTCTACCAGTAATTGCAGTGGGTGGGCCCTAGTATCATAAACAACTTCTCTAAAAATCAGTCCTAAAGACTCCCATAAGGTATCATCATTTAATGCTCTAAGCACCAGACACATATCGCCTCTCAGTCTCATGATACTCAGGACTATATAATCTAAGTTTTACTAGTCTATTTTCATAGTCCAAACTCCTGAACTTCGTTGATTATTTTGTTGCCCTTTTCTGTATGCGCTCAAGGGCATTTATGGATACCCTGTTGCCAGGGGACCAAAACTGGGCACAGTACTCAACATGAGATCTAACCAATGAGGTATACAGTGGCAATAGAACCTTACTATTTGTACTTTTAATATGTTTATTAATACAATGGAGTATACCCCCAGCTTTGTTAATTACATGTTGGCAATGTAAGCCAAATTTTAAATAATTTTTGACCCTGATTCCCAGGTCACGCTCATTCTCAACAACCTTAAGACATTTGTTGCCCATATGATAATCAGCTAAAGGGTTATTTTTCCCAAAATGCATTACAACGCATTTCTCAATATTGAACTTGAGTTTTTTTGTTAATGCCCAATTTTCAAATTCACTTAGTATGGATTGTAAAGTAATTACATCCTCGGATTTATTAATGGTATAGCCTATGCGAGTATCATCAGCAAACTTGGTCAACCAGACGTTAGAGGGGGATGTCAGGGAGGAGATATAGATATTGCATAAACAGGGTCCTAATACAGAACCCTGTGGAACCCTGCTAGTCACAGGTTTATGTTCTGAATAGTAACCCTTTATACAAACACGTTGTGTCCTTTCAAACAGCCAGGACTCAATCCATCTAGTAATGTTCCCATCAAGTCCCATATTTATCATAGTGTCAATAAGTTCTCCATGTGGCACCTTATCAAAATCCTTTGAAAAGTCCAGTAAGATTACATCCACGGCTACACCCCCATCCAAGGCCAAACTTACTCCGTCATAAAAGTCAAGCAGGTTGGTCATACAGGAGTGGGATTTTACAAATCCATGCTGTGAAGGGTCTGGTTGTAAAGTGGTCTCTATAAAGTTTTTTATTATACTCTCCATGATTTTACTCAGGCCAGATGTTAGACTAATCGGTCTATAATTTTCAACATTTTGTTTTGATCCTTTATTTTTATATATGGGAATGATGGTAGCCCATCTCCATTCATCCAAAACCACTCGCTCTACGAGAGATTTAGTAAAAAGGGCAGCCAGTGGACCAGATAAGGGGAGTGCCAGTTCTTTCAAGATACGGGGGTGTATACCATCAGGTCCAGCCGATTTGTTAGGGTCAAGTCCCATAAGTAACTTCTCTATTTCCTCATCCTCAATCTTAAATTGAGTATTTATAGGATAAAAATTGTGATTCATAGTAGGGGAGGTTTTACTATTGAAGACTGACGTAAAATAGCAATTACAAACAGCAGCCATATCTGTTTTATCAGTTTCAAGATCTCCATTTTGGTTTTCTAATGGGCCTATAACAGGTGTGCAACCCCTTTTGTTGTTTATATAGGTATAAAAGGCTTTATAGTTGTCATTTACTTTCACCGCTAACCTATACTCGTAATCACTTTTTGCTTTTCTAATGCTTTTTTTAGATATTTTTAAGTACTGCTTATAGTCAAGCCAGTTTTTTTTGAGAATTACTTGTTTTAGCTTTTATAAATGCCCTATTTTTATTTTTAATATGTTTCCTAACTATTCTGCTCATCCATGGAGTTTTAGGTTTGTTATTAACAATTTTCCTAATTTGGGGGATATATTTTTTTGAAGTAGTGGTCAGTTTAATATTAATAGATTGCCATATTTCTGTCAATGAATTTTGGTCAAATTCCGATTTCCAGTCCCAATGGGTCATTTCAGTGTGAAAATCTGTAAAATTAGCCTTGCTAAAATTATATACTGAGATAATACTAGGATCATATTCAAAGTTAACTTTATAATTAAAGGATACCATTAAGTGATTGCTAGATCCGAGAAGTGGAATAACTTTAACATTTGTTAAACTCAAACCCAAATTAGTCAAAACTAAATCTAATATATTTGAACCACGAGTGTTGATCTTTACTATCTGATCCATATTATGCTCCAAAAAAGTTTCCAGGTAATTATTTTCAGTAGTAGTATTTGTGTGCAGTGTATGCCAGTTAATACCAGGTAAGTTAAAGTCCCCCCATCAAGATAGCATTTGTTGAGGATGAGAACTCGTTTATAAACTCAAGTAATTGAATATTGTCACTATAAGAAATAGACGGGGGGCCTATACACGACACCAAGATGTATATGCTCGCCAGTTTTTGGTAGGACTTTAATCCATAAGGCTTCTATATCAGGCCAATGACTCATTTCCATATTACCAATTTCGATGTTATTAGAGATATAAAAGGCTACCCCCACCCTTAGCGTAGGTTCTGTCCTTATGTAGTAAGGTATAACCAGAAATATCCTTATCCCAGGTATCTGTGTCATGCCACCATGTCTCTGTTCCTTGGAACAGAGGGTCATATGTCTATTTGTGAGGTTTTTACCTCAGTTTCTTTATAAAATTATATTTAGCAAAGAGTCACGTGATGCTGAGCACCTAGAAGCAGCAATAGACTGGAGTTCCTGCCTACCACCCTCTGCAAAGTCTTTTTTCACAACATTTGGAAGGATTAAACTCTGACTTACAGCAAATCCTACTTCTGCTACACCCCTGCCTTCAGCGCTCATTTTCTGGCTTGATCCAACATCGCAAATAGCTACACAGCGGTGATGGAAGCTGAAATGAGGCAGGCCGGAATTAAGCACACTCCGCCCTCCACCCCGGAGAAAATTTCCAAAAAGTCAAGAAATCAAGGATCAGGGAGTGTTAATAAAACAAATGCTTCTATCCCTCCTGCGAGCCCTCTGATGGGAGATCAGTTTCTTAATAATACCCTTCAGGGAAACCTTAGCAGACATCTCCACGGAGCTGAAAACTATCCGGGGGGACCTCAACAGCCTTACAACCAGGATATGCGAATCAGAGGCCCAATCCTCATACTTGAAGAGGTGGAAAGACAAAATTGACCCAGAGATTGTCCAACTCCACCAACAGGTGCACAAACTCCAGTTTAAAATGGAGGACTTGGAGGGGAGAAGCAGGAGAAACTGCATGCTGATCATCGGTCTGCCAGAGGCTGAAGAAGGAACCAACATCATTCCTTTCCTGCAGAAATTTCTGTTTAAGATTGTGGGACCATCACCATTAAATGGTCATGGTGGATGCATGTATGAATAACTCTGAGCAGTGCAGGAGAGTGGCTAGCAAGGCAAACAGGATGTTGGGATGCATCGTAAGGGGGATCACCTCTAGGAGCAAGGAAGTGATTCTGCCACTGTACAATGGACTGGTTAGACCACACCTTGAGTACTGTGTACAGTACTGGAGACCACACTTGAAGAGGGACATACAGCTCCTGGAGAGGGTACAGAGGAGGGCAACAAAGATGATACGAGGGCTAGGGGATTTGACGTATGAGGACAGACTTAAGGAGCTCTGCCTGTTTTCACTGGAGGAGAGGAGAGACAGGGGGGACATGATTGAGGTCTTCAAGTACCTGAAGGGAATAAATAGGGTAAACATGGAGGGGATCTTTAGACTAGAGCAGGGAGGTATCACCAGAGGGCATGGTTTGAAGTTGGAAGGTGGAAGGGTGAGGGGGAAAAGAGGAGGAGGTTTTTCACTGAGAGGGTGGTGGACCCTTGGAATGCACTGCCTGGTGAGCTAGTTCAGAGATCCACAGTGGAGGGCTTCAAGAGAGGATAGGACAGACACAGAAAGTGGATGTATCAGATGATGGCCTGTCCCAGGGGGGTGGGGATGGATGATACGGGTTTTTGGAGCACAAGGGATGGGAGGGTCTCAGCACCCAACTAAGGATCTAAAGTTCGAGCAGACTCGATAGACCGTAAGGCCTAATCTTCTGGCAAATAGTATGTTAGTATGTTAGTAAATCCACAATACCACATCGAAACGGCTCATCACTCCCTTAGACTGAAACCTCAACCCGGTACCCCCACCTCGACTAATCATCATTAAATTCTTCAGTTTTCTGGAGAAACAGCAAACACTACCGAAATCCAAAGAGCTACAATCAATAATCTGGGGCAGTTCTAAAATAAGATTTGCACAAGATCTCCCTTTCGAGACTCACCAGAAAAGGTCAGCGTTCCATCCAATTATCAGCAAACTGATAGCAGCAGGCATCCTCTTTAAAATGCTGTACCCTGCCAAGCTGCAAGTGGCAATCAAAGGCACCTGACACTCCTACGACTCTCCAGAGTAGGCGTCTACAGAACTCGCAAACAAGCTTTCTAATCTTTTCAAAGTGGGCTGACTTCTAAGAGGACTAACTTGGATCTCATTTGTCTAAAAGGAGAATCTTCTCCTAGTGTTTGTTAAATAGTTTGTGTCATATTACCTGGCACCGGGGGGGATGTCTTGTCCTTGATGGTAGGGTTGGGAGGGCTGGGTAGGCCTCAATGTCACCTAGTAGGCCCAACCTTCTCCTCATGGTGTTGCAGGCTGCTCCTGTATTGTGAGGGGAGGAATCTTGGGTGGCCGGACGTTTCCGTGATGCGCCTTTTGGAATAGACCTTTTTTGGTCCTACCAATATAGTGCTCCCCTATCATTTCCTTGTTTTCTTGAGTCTAAGGCTATTGAGGGGCTTCATGATAGTTTATAAGCTCCAAAGATGGGTTGCCACCTACAATTTTCAAAGTCACACTGGGGGTTCCTGCTAGCCGTTATTTGGAGTAGCCAGCCACAAAGGGGTAGGTTGACACATTATTTTCCAAACTATGCTGGTGGGTTGGATCTTTTATTTTAGGTATGGGATAGGGTTTCCTTAGGAGGCCATTAATAGAATATGGTTGCATTTGGGAGACAGGATCTCCGATCTCTTCTCCCAGTTCTTTCCTCACCAGTCTTAAAATTCAGCATCAGGGCATTACACATTTTTACTAATGGGATGTGGCTGGCAGGGGTTGGGGGAGCGGGGGATGCTCCAGTCTGGTGCTGGCTCAGGGAGAGCTGCATAGCTTTCTGGTGGTGGGGGGGAATGGCGTATTTCAAGGGAGCCTTATGGGGTTTGAGGACAAGGGGTGTCTGGCTAGACACTCTTCTAAGTCGGAGCTTGGGTTTCCCATTCAGGATAGGAATCATTGTGCCCGGATATATTTCCACCAAAATACGGCCAATAGGATTCTGTCTCCAGCTGACTTTTCAAGGGGATTAGGGATTTTTTTTTACTAATATGTGGGGACCTGTATATAGTTATTGGGGGTTTTGGGGGGGTAATGGGAGGGTATTCTTCCGACCTGATGCTTCTCCTGGAATTAACTCTCATTGTAGTTAAAGATATGTTGTTAATGTTATTACCATTCCTGATAAGAGTCCATACTGTATGTATTATCAGGGGAAGATACAGTTTCATTGAGGAATCAGCTTCTCAGGAGGGGGGGAGATAGGAGGGGGGGAAGGTTTGGAGTGTGCTTTTTAAAGTATTTTCCTCAGTTAGCTTTCTATGCGTGTCTTTTTCTTTTAAAACTGGACAATGGCTAACAAACCTCTTAAAATTGCCATGTGGAATGTCAGAGGTGTTAGAGACATAGCAAAGAGATACCAAGTATTTAAAAACTGTGTTTTATTAAATTTAGATATTGTAATGGTCCAAGAAACCCATTTGCTAACCATTGAAGCTATCTGGTTACGTCGACAGGGTTTTTCCCACATCTTTGCTGCAGGTGGGTCCTCATCAAGCCGTGGGGTAGCCATCTTGATAAAAGGACACATTTTGTTCCAAACAGAAGAGAGTCTAATGGACTCAGATGGTAGGTTTATATTAGTTAAAGGCCTCCTTAATAACTCTAAAGTAGTGTTAGGCTCCATTTATGGCCCAGTCTAAGGGGGAGCCAGACTTCCTAATGGTTTTTGCCAATAAGATAGCCGGCTTGCTGCCCTCTACATTAGTTTTAGGAGGTGACTGAAACTTTCCACCGTCCCAGGACTTAGACAGATCCTATTTGCCATTAAAACCTTTATCCACCTCTCAAAAGGCCCTAGCGGATTTCATGAGCCATCTCAGTTTATGTGATCCCTGGCACCTTCTTAACCCCTCTCACTGCCTTTTTTCTTTCTACTCCCATGTGCAACAATCTTGGTCCTGACTAGACTATGTGTTAACCAGCCTTTCTCTCTTATCTGGCCTTCATCAGGTAGGTCTCGAACCAATAGTCTTGTCAGACCACTCGGTGGCATGGGTGTCGATTTCTCCTGTCCCAGACTTTCAACGGGACTCTGCATGGAGGCTAAATACTCAGCTTCTCAAAGATGAACATACAGTTTCTCATATTAAAAAACAAATCCCTAACTTTATGGTTACTAATAAAGGCTCCACGTCAAGAGAAGACATCATATGGTGCACTCTGAAATGTTACCTCTGAGGGGAATTTATTAAATTAGCATCCAGAAGGAAAAAACAAAGAGAGGCAAGAGCGATTTCGCTGTTAGCTCAGATCAGGGATGCCGAAAATTCTTTATTATCATCTTCTACACCAAACTCCCTGGAAACCCTGTTAACATTAAGAAATGAATACGCAGACTTGTTAAGGGAAAAAGCAGAATATGCCATTCTAAAATCCAAATCTAAGTATATTGATCAAGGAGAAAAGGCTGGCAGATTGCTGGCTCTTCATCTACATAAAAAAGAAAGCTTGAGATTAGTTCCTTCTTTACAATCACGGGATGGTACCATCAAAAACTTACCTCGGGACATAGCCCACATATTTGAAACTTTCTATAGTACACTTTATAGCAAAAATACCTCTATGACATCTTCCTCAAACATTGGGAAATACTTGGGGGAACTGGACCCTCCCTGTTTACAAGACCAACACCGGTCTTATTTGTCTTCCCCTATTACATTGAAGGAGGTGGAAGGGGCGATTATGGGGCTTGCTCTGGATAAGGCCCCAGGACCTGATGGCTTTCCTTCTAGCTTCTGTAAAACTTTCTGTAAGGAATTATCTCCCCTTCTTCTTAACCTATACGAATATATGTTTAAGACTGATGCTTTAGATCCTTCATGTTAGAAGCTATGATAATATTACTTCTTAAACTGGATAAACCACACGTGGACCCTGCCAGCTACCGTCCAATCTCTCTTTTAAACTACAATATTAAAGTATTGACTAAAATCCTATCCCTTCGGATTAAAAAGATTTGGTCTCATTTACTGAGTCCTGAACAAGTGGGTTTTGTACAGGGCCACTCAGCAGTGGATCATCTTAGAACTCTGTCACATATTTTCCATATAGCCCAAACTTCTCAGACCTCTGTGGCCTTAATTTCCGTAGATGCCGAAAAGGCCTTCGACAGAGTTAGCTGGGAGTTTCTATGGCTAACCCTTGAGAAAATGGGATTCCCACCTCTTTTATCTGGTGGATACAGTCAGTATATATGTCTCCTTCAGCAAAAATTTACTGCAATGGAGTTTTTTCTTCATGCTTCCCTCTGCACACAGGCACCAGGCAGGGCTGTCCCCTATCCCCTTTCCTCTTTAACTTACACTTAGAGCCTCTTCTTCTCAACCTTAAATGTTCTTCTCAAATACAGGGCATCACGGTTTCACACCAAATCTTGACTCTCTTAGTATATGCTGATGACATACTACTTCACCTGGAATATCCGGACACATCTCTGGCACATGCCTTAGACATCATTACACAATACGGACTCCTTTCTAATTACAAACTGAACTTATCAAAAACAGAACTCTTCCCCCTAAACAATTACACCCATAGAGTGGATTTTACTCAATTCAGGATTAAATGGTCTCCACATTCAATTAAATACCTAGGTATATACCTTTCCAGAGACCCAGGGTTGTTCAAGAATCTTAAACTTGAAGACCTACTGGTAAATATCCAACAAGATCTCCAACGATGGGCAAATTTCCCTCTCTCTTTGTGGGGCCGGATTAGTACCATTAAAATGAATGTTATGCCCGTCTCTCCAATCCCTTAAGTCTATTGAATCTGTGGCTACCAGTATCCTTTTTTCAGCACATTCACTCAATCATTTCCAAATTTATTTGGTAGGATAAGCTTCCTAGACGCTCCTTTCTTAACTTTAGTCTTTTCAAAGAAATTGGAGGTATTCGTTTCCCTAACTTTCTTATGTATTATTGGGCTAGTCACTTAGTTAAGGTGGAATGATGGCTTTCTACCAGGGAGGAACAGCATTTACCTGCCTGGCTTCAACTCGAAAGACAGCTATTAGAGTCACATAACCTCAAATCGCCTGCTATCTTCCACATTACCAAGTCAGCATTATCATGCTCATTACAAAACTTGGTTATTGGTACCACGCTTAAAGTCCTGGCCCAGTGTTGGGCTTACGTCAAGATTTCTCCTAAGACAGATATCGGCCAACCCCTTCTCCATAATCCCAATATTAGGATAGGAAAAATCACAGATTTCCTCAGGCTAGCTCCCACAATTACATGGAACCTTGGTAGAAAACTTTTTCACTCATGATACTCTTCTCTCCTCTTCAGAAATCCTGGCCAGATTTAAGATACCTCAGAAATATATTTTCAAAATATTCCAGTTGAGACATCTAATTTGTTGCCTTTTTTGGTACTGTACCTAAAGACCCCCAGTTTAGGCCCTTTCTAGACCAGGTGCATGAGTATGCAAACAAACCCCATGGGGTCTCCAAGATATACTCTTACCTTCTGGATCTCAAGTTCCCAGAGCCCTTTTCAGGTTCCAAAGTCTGGGTTTCTCTTTTACTGGATACCAACCCAATATGGGGTCATATTTGGGTAGATCTTCATAAATATCATACCCAAGATAGACTCTGACTCACCCAATACCACATTTTAAACAAAGGCCCAGATATTCAAAAGGGTTGCGCCATGCGCAACAGGGTTGCGCGTGCACAACTCCAAAAATGCGCCATTCTGCAATATTCAGAAGGGGCCAGTTGCGCCACCGAAAACATGCTGAGCAACAGCAAAGAATGGAAATGAAGGTACGCGTAATCAAAGGCGGGTCCATGCATAAAGTGTGCAATGCGATATCCGAACACTTTGCGCATGCGCAGAGTGGCTGAGCCGAAGTTGCGTAGCACGATTTGAGCCAAAATAAAGTGCTCAAGGAAGCGCGCAAGAACCCTTAGTAGGCCGCAAACTTGGGGAGAGAGACAGAGAGAGAGAGAGAGAGACAGGAGCTGGAAGGGCAGAGAGGGACAGTGGGTCCAGGAGGACAGAGAGGCCAGTGGGGGTGCCGTGCAGTGGAAGCAGCAGTGGGGCAGCGGGGTAACACAGGAACAGCAGCCGGGGGCAGAAGCCAGGAGATGGAAGTGTCAGCTTCCACATGGAAGCTGTAATGAGGAGGTGAGACACCATGCTGGGGACATGGGGGAGGGCCCGTCGGCGTATGCCCCCAACAGGCGGTATCGTGCCTGCATCAGCTTCGAGCTGTACACAGACGCCGAGATTGTGGCCCGGTACCACCTGAACAGGGCAATACTGAGATGGCTCAGTGAGCTGTGCAGTGATGTGATGCAGGCACCCTCACGACGGAGTCATGCTCTGTCTGTGGAGACCAAGGTGACAGCCTGCATGTGCCTGCTCGCCACGGGCACCTTCCAGGGGCTGACAGGGGACACCACAGGCATTACACAGTCGGCCATGTCACGCATCCTCACCCAATTCCTCAGCGCACTGCTGCCTCATGCTGCAGAGTACATCCATTTCCCCAGCACCGCGGCAGAGCGTACAACAAACATGCAGGAGTTCCACAGGGTAGCACATATGCCTGGCGTGCTAGGGGCCATAGACTGCACCCATGTGGCCATTCACACGCCACCTGGCCCCGACGGCCATGCTTATCAGAACCGAAAGGGCTTTTCCAGTGTCAACTGCCAGGTGGTGTGTGATGCCACTGGGCGGATCATCAATGTCTGTGCCACACACCCTGGTGGAGCACATGATGCCTTCATATGGCACCAGTCTGCACTGTGCCATCGATTTGAGAGTGGGAACATCCCCACGGGTCATCTAGTGGGTGAGTACACATGTATGGAATGCAAACTCTGTGCAAGGGTGGGAATGACACAGGTGCCATGGTAGTGGCACACAAGGATATGGGCAATATGGACCTGACATGACACTGATCTCCACTATCTCCACACAGGTGACTGCGGATACCCACTCCGTCCCTGGCTGCTCACACCATCCCGGTGCCCCACGACCCCAGCGCAGCTCGGTTTCAATGAGGCACATGCCGCAACACGTAACATCATAGAGCGGGTGTTTGGGATGCTCAAGGCACGCTTCCGATGCCTGGACACCTCCTGTGGTTGAGCCCTACAGTACAGCCCCCAAAAGGCCTGTGGGATATTCCTGGCCTGTTGCATCCTGCACAACATGGCCAAAGACCATGGGATAGCCGTACAGGTCCAAGAGGGGGACAGCGATGGGGACGCCAGTGGCGCCGGTGATGTGGGTGATGAGCAGCCTCCCCTAGGATGGAGGGACCCCCGACTGACCCGGCAGGCCCAGCTGCACCGGGACACCATTGCAGAAGAGCACTACGCCCAACACAGGTAAGTCAAGGGGACATGTGCAGGCAACACTGTCCATGCGCAAACCACAGGCACACAGGGGAACACACCGTGCATGAAGGTCAGGGGAGTTGAAGGGTCCAGGCATACCAACACACCATCAGAGAGGGGTGAGCACTCATATGGACACACACACACACCAGGCAGCATACAGGGGCAGCAGCACAGCACTGTGGAAATGACATTGCCAACACACAGCACCACCAACCACCCCCACCACCTGGACTGTCCACGTATGTGTGTCAGGACCTGGGCAACCTTGCACCTTGGTGTACAGTGCAATGCAGGCATCATCATGCACACGCACCTGTGGACAGCAGTTGGGAGAGTGTGCAGGTGGTCCGTGTGTCAGCTTGGTGAGCAGAGCACCCAGCAGTGCACTGCCCACCATGACACACATTGCACACAGGGCAGCACCAGACAGGGCCTGCATTGGGAGACAGCTCAGTCAGGTAGCACTGTCCCACAGCCACCACAGATGCGTGGGCGGCCCTGCCGTGGCCTAGCAGCACTGGCAGGCTGAGCAGGGGCCACATCGAGTGGCGCTGGTGCACCACCAGGGGTTCCAGTGCACGACCGCGACCTTGCCCGCACAGGGGTCTGCATCCTGCCAAACAAACTTGCACCAGGGGTGCTCGGGATGCCCACAGCAGAACCCGCATCGACAGGCCTGGTGTCGCACTGACGCCCGGAACGGGAGGAGGCGCACTGTGTGGGGTGTGTGGTACAGGGCACCTGACAGTGTGGCCAATGCATTCGCCACAGAGACCACTGCCTGGGTCAGCCTGTCACATGGCAGCGGTCACATCCGTCCGCATAAGGACCAGCTCGGCTCGGTCCCAAGCACACTCCCTGCTATGCGCTCCACGGACACAGACAGTGCCTCCACGGACTTTGCAACCCACCCCTGCAGCTGTACTGACTCCTGCAGCAGGCGGGTGTGCGCGTCCAATGGGTACTGTGCCCCAATGGCATCATCACCCCCAGGGTGTGGACGGTCCTGGTGCACAGCACCCCTTGAGGGTGGGCGCTGTTCGCCAGGACCAGGTATGGGCGGATCAAAGGGCGGTGGACATGTGCCACTGCTTGACACTGTCCCCCAGACCTGGTGTGCAACTGCTGCTGCCGCCCCTCCAACTGCTGAGCCCCCAGGTCCACCTGTTCCACCTCCGTGCTGTCAACAGTGCCAGACACCTGCACAGCCACCGATGCTGCCCCACCGGTGCTGACAGGCACAGCCTAGGACTGTGCCAGCATGCTGGTACACAGGTGTGAACCAGGAAGGCCCAGGGGCATGTGCTGGCCTGCCATGTGTCCGTCGTGGGACACACCTATCACTAGCCATTGCAAGCCTGCTATCATCAATGGTGCAGGTGTGCATCACATAGGCACAGCATGCTGGCATACCTGCATGCCAGACTGCTGTGACACAGGCTGTGCACCCCTGCACCCGTATCACTGACGCCTGGAGTTGTTGGCCCAGCCTGCATGCTGCTGCAGTGCCTGCAGGCTGGTGGCGGAGGTGGATGGTCCCTCCTCCACGCCCAGCAGGTCTGCCTCACTGTCTGGACCCACCACCACCACCGTCTCCTGCAGACGAACAGGATCTGTAACAGAAAGAGAGTACATGTGAGTGCATGTGAACAACAGCACCCCAACAACATCACCATGTCATACCGTGAGTGATGGGCTTCCACCTGTCTGGAATCCTCCACCTGGAGCGCCCGCAATGGCACTCGGCTGCATGGCCGTGACCAGTGTCTCCTCTGTAGGGGTCAGCTGCAACACCACTGGTAGGCCCCCACCAGTGCCAGCACGTGCCACCCTGAAGGCTGCCACCTTCTCCTTCAGCCTCCTGCGGTCAGTCCCCATCTTCTTCCGGCATTCCTGCACGGAGCGCTGGTGGCTTCCGTGCAGGTTGACGGCCCGAGCTACCCCTTCCCATGCAGCTGCACGCTCCTGAGGGGTGCCCCTCCATCCACTCAATACTGGCTCATCCTCCAGGTAGGCCTGGAAGAGGGCCTCGGTCTCTGCCGTGGTGAAGTTCGGCCTCCTCCTACACCCGCCGTCCACACCCTCAGCCTGGCTCTGGTCAGTCATGGTGATCTGTATGGGTGGAAGTGGACACCTGTCACTGTGCAGTCCACAGCATTTCCCCATGAGCATAGCTGCCGGCCTGGGGGGGCAGAAGCCCCCGTTTCCTCTCCGCATGGCAGATACTGATAGAAAGGGTGCCCTTTGTCCCTTTCTAAGTGCCCTTTTCATGCTCAGCCCCCTCAACCTTTATCATCCTCCAGCACCCCTGCCCATGAGCATTGTCCTGAGCATCACACAGCATGTAACTCACCTCTCACCTGCAGCAACCAAATCTGGCTGGCACAACCCACTGTCGCATTTTTATAGTGCAACACATGCAAATGAGGTGTGGCGCAACTTTAATGACATGCTAATCGCGCCACTGCGCCTTTGAATTGCTGATCGAATGATTTGCATATGTCGGCTGAATATCGCGTATTTGCGCTTAGCGCAATACGGAAGGTCCGGCTGAGCCGATGGCGCATGTTTGTGGCTGCGTGCTACACTGCATTGCACATGCCCAGACAGGTATGCATGTGTCGATCACGCTGCAGACCTGCTGAGCGCGATAGGCGATTCAGGCCATGGCCACCATTGTGCCAGTGGCGCTACAGCACTGGGCACTATATGGCGCTGTGGCACTTCTGCGTGATAGTCCACTGTGGCACTGGTGCTCTGCTTGGCAGTCGTGCAGGATGCCTATACGTCCTATGGCGCTGTGCGTAGCCTTGCGTCATTGCCATGACCCTGTGTATGCCCTCTGACCCCTGGCGCTGTTGGCATGCCATGTGTACGTCCCTATTGCGCTGTCTGGTGACAGCGCCATGTAAAGTGACGGTGCTGTTCGAACAGCACGATTGGAGCCTGTGCTGGTCTATTGCACAACAACTCCACGTGGGGTTACGGTGCAGCGGGGCGCCATATTGCCTGCTGTAAAGTTGGTGCCATGGCTAGGAGGAGGGCGGTGTCCTGGAGCCAGCTTGAAGTGGCCAACCTGGTGGCCCTGGTGGAGCCCCACTGTGAGGCACTGTATGGTGAGGCCCCCCTCACCATGCCTAGGACCCATGTGTGGCAGCAAGTGGCCACTGACCTGGTGGAGGTCACTGGCTGGGGCGGTCTGCTGAGCAGTGCTGGCACCGGTACAGTGACCTCCGCCCGGAAGCCGGAACTGTTAGCGGCTGTGTTCACGCGCTAGGCGGGCGTGGTGCCTAGGCCAGGTGAGTGTGACCATCTATGCACCCATATTCTCTGTAGGGTGTGTGTGTGCTTGGGTGGCTGTGCATAGGTGTGTCAGTGTGTGCAGCTGTGCGATGGATGGTTATGGCTGTGTGGGCAGGCACTCTCCTGGGGCAGGGGGCACTCTGCTTTTGAGTCACACTGATGTTTGTCTCAACATATGTCTCCCACAGGCCGGATTGCGAGATACAGGACCAGGGTGATGTGGGCCATGCCAGGGCCCCGGTGCCAGGGGGTGTTGTGCCACAGCAGCAGCAGCAGCAGCAGCAGCATCAGACCCAGCTGCTGGAGGAGTGTGAGTATCATTACTTCATGGATGCTATTGCATGCTGGGGGGGCAAGACCACCAGCCATGTGGGACACAACCAAAGGGGAGGTCATAGTTGCACTATACAAAACACTAGTGAGTCCCCACACTGGAGTACAGTGTACAGTTCCGGAGACCATACCTGCGTATGGACATGGACTGGGTGGAGAGGGTTCAGAGGAGGCGACATGGATGGTGCATGGATTGCATCACAAGTCCTATGCAGACAGGTTGTGGAACTGAACATGTACTCCCTGGAGGGGAGGAGGGTGTGGGGATATGATGGGGACATACAAGTATCCTACAGGGGGGAACAGAGTGCAGGAAAACAATATTTGTAAGTGTAAAGGATGTTCCAGGACTAGAGGGCATGGGATGCAGTTGGAGGGGGGTCGTTTAAGAGGAAACATGAGAAAGTATTTCTTCACAGGATGGGTGGTGGACAAGTGGAACACCCTGCCAGAGGAAGTGGTGGGGGCTGACTTGGTCACGGGATTTATGAATGCATGGGTTAGCCATAAAGGAATTCTGGAGGTCAGGGGTGAGGGGGAACGGACTTATAGGACAACAGAGTGAACGTACAAGGTCAAATGGACAGACTGGGTGTCCCATAGGCCCTTATCTGCCGACACTGTCTATGTATCCATGTATGTAGGCATGACACAGGTGACCTGCATCACAGTGCAGCATCACGCGCGTCTGTGTATGCATCACAGGTGGTCCAGGCATGCACTGGGCACATAGCTGTGTAACTGGCATCGCACCACGTTGCCACATCACTTGCCAGCCTAGTTTGTACTGTGATTGACGTGGGCAGTGTGTGTGGGCGGTGGTGCGCATAGCTGGTGCCGCCTGTTTGTGATGGCCATGTGCATGTTCACTGTGGGGGGGTGCATGCCATCACAGGTGCGGGACATTGGGTTATATGGCTTGCAGGTTGGGTGGTGTTCAGGGTTGTGGTCAGTCTCAGCCATTGACTGTGTTCCCATTTTCCTAGGCCTCGAGGTACTCAGGAGGATTGAGAGGGGTATTCGGCACCTCACCCAGGTGTCACAGGAGAACCAGGCGATACTGCAGGCCACACAGCGCCATGGTTCCAGGAGGCGGAGGCACAGGACGGGACACCAGCAGGGGGAAGACCGGCAGCCAGCTGAGCCATAGGCCACATTCCCTTCCCACTTCTCCCATCCCTATCACCCTGCCTTCCCTCTCCAGGTTTTTATTCCCTCCCCCTTGAACACCCCTGCCTTTTACCCGTCCCCCCCCACTTGTACATAGTTTCACCTGTTTATGTTTATATGTTGATCTTTTAAATATACATTTCTATTTTGATACGACTGCTGTGTTGGTCTCTGATTTGCAACTGGCTATGGGTGCTCCGTTGCAGGGGTGTACATGCCATCTGGGCTGGTATGGTCCTGGGTATATATGTGTGTGTGTGTGTGTGTGTCCATGGGGAGGTATCACCAGCATGGCATTGACTTTCTGTTGGTCTTGCTGTCTGCTGCCACCACTGCTGGGTGCACAGGGTGGGTCTGGCTGGTATGCTTCTCTGCAGCATGGGGTTGATGTGTGGCAGGGGGGATGCATGGTGTTTCCTGCAGTGCAAGTCACTGCACATGAGCGGTGTCTTGGGGTCACGGTGCACGGTGTGCTGTGCGTACGGGGGGGGGCTGATGTGCACTGTGGTTGTCAACCCCCTGTATGTGGCACTCTCTGCCTGCCAGTGGTTGTGCTGGGGTGTCATGGCTCTGCTATGCATTGCTGGCTTGTCCCAATGGGCACGTGGATCATCCGTCCCACCCCCAGTGATGCTGTGCTTGGGGTGTGCCGGTGTGGTGTGGGTTCTGAAGTGTGTTCCTGTGCCCATGTGTGGCATGGCTGGCGGTGGGCCCCAGCCTGCCTCCCTGGATGTGCAGTTCCATTGCTCTGGGGGGCTGTGCTTGCTATGGCAGCTCTGGAATGCTCAGCTGAGCTTCCATGGTTGCGCCATAGCGCAGCATTTTGGCTCAGCTTCTCCTTCCTGGTTGCGCGATGGCGCAGTATGTGCGATATTGAGACGTTGGTTGCTTGCGCAATTTGCTCTGCTCCATGTTTGAATATCGCACCTGTTGCGCATTTGCGCAACTGGTTTGCGCTTGCTCCTACTGTTGCGCCAGTTTTCAGCGCAGTTTGAATATCTAGGCCAATATGTATTACACAGCAATTAAGCTAGCTAAATTGGGCAGACTTCCAGCCCACATCTGTACCAGGTGCAGTAAAGATGAAGGGAACTTAATACATATATTTTGGCAATGTGAAAAAGTAGCCCCTCTATGGCAAACAATTAAGGCCAAACTAGACCCTTTATTAGGTTTGGAGGATCTCTTCACCACAGAGATATGTATCTTGGGATTGTTCTCTAACATTGCTGTTCAAGAACGTAAATTTCACATGGCTTTAATTTCAATTGTGGTTAAGAAGCTGGTTCTTAAACACTAGATGGACCAACTGACTATATCATACACTGAATGGTTAAATGATATATCATCATATTTCCAGATTGAACGATTGGTTGCTAGCTCCTGTAACAATATGAAAGCTTTTAGTAAAAAATGGGGCAAATTATACGCTTTATATTTGCACTAATTGTCAGGTATCCTATGTCTCCACCCTTTTTCGTATTCTGTATGTTGGTGGTGTACTGCTTTTGTTTTCTTTACCAATAAGACTAATTTCAGTTGGCACACTCCAAGGGAGGGGGAGGCTGTGGGGGTGTTGTGGGTGGGGGTGAGGGGGATAGGGGGTTAAGGGGTTTATTATTTTTTGTATAGGTTATCTGAATACAGATTCTGTCTGGCAAGTTACATGTTTGTAAGTTGGTTGAATTTTATAATAAAACAAATAAAGATGTTGAATTTCAAAAATAAAATATATATTTAGTGGTCAGTTCCTTGAACCGCTTTAGTTTTGTTTAAATTTAGTGTAATTCTCGGTTCCCTTTTCTTTCGGGAACCGAATAGCACTCGGTTCCAGGAACTGTTAGCGGTAGTTATTTAAAAAGAAACCTCCGGTTCTGAGGTATTTTGAATAACGGTTTTGGGACAGTGATCTTTTTTGTCTAGCTCAATGTCAGAGATCCATTTGGATAAACCTAAAAATGCACAGGACCCACTAGTTTTAAAGGTTGTGGATCTTGTGGGCAACTTATAGCAAAAGCAGATAGACATTCTCTGTGTATTTCTTGTTTGGGTACAAGTCATATCTTTGCCAATTGTGATATCTGTAAGACCTTTTGTACTAAAACATTAAAGAAAAGGTCTAAGATTTTAAAAGAGATGGCTTCTACTTCTAGTGTGGATAATTCTGCTTCTTCCTCTTCCCATAAAAAGGATGGAGGTAAAGCCAAGGATCCTGACAGGAGTTCAGAAAAATATGAACAAGGCAAAACAAAAAGGGCTGTGGAAACAGGTTCTGAATCTGTTCCATTAAAGAAAAAGAGTAAAGAAAAACATGTCACTGTGCCTCCGGCCGAGAAGGTTAAGGAGCTCCCAGTAGACAAGCATAGTATGCCCTCGGCTGAGGACATTGCTGAAGCCTTACAGGTTTTACAGGCCCTACAGGGTGCAATCCTGGTTCCTACACAGGCTGCCCTGGTTCCTCCTCCAGCTCCTGCAAGGCAGGAATTGCTGGAAGTGTATGGTGAGGAGGATGAGGATGACTTCAAAGGGGAACCAATAGATCCACAAGTCTCCCCAGAGCAAGAGTTTGGGTCTCCTCCTAGGGGTCCTGAGGAATATTCTTCCCACTATGCCTTTGTTAAGAACATGGTGGAAGCCCTTAACTTTTTGGACATGATGTGGTTAACCCCCACAAAACATATGCTTTTACCCATGCATAAGTCCTTAAAAAAGGCTGCATTACAGATTTTTAAAACTCCAACTTCTATCCCTGGTGTGGATAAGAAAGCTGACAAGAAATACCAGCTGGATAGAACTATAGCTGACTTTCTGTTTGCTCATCCTGATCCTGAAGGAGAAGTCCAGGCTGTGGCCTGTGACAAGGCTAGGATCCCCTTGGCAATGGGCTATTGGTTAAATAGGATCTGCAGCTTATCCTCTAGGTAGGGAAATGGGCAGACTAGGTGGGCCAAGCGGTCCTTATCTGCCGTCAAAAGTCTATGTTTCTATGTTTCTATGTTCCCATCCACCAGACAAAGACTCAAGAAAAATGGATGCCATGGGAAAGAAAGGGTACATGGCTGCCTCTTTATTAGTTAGGCAGGCCAATTACATGGCATATGCAGTGCAGTACCAGAAGGTTCTCTGGAACACTGTTCTAGTTCTGGCTGATAAAGTGCCAGGTGAAGGGGCTGTAGATTTGCAGGATGCAGCGAGGGCTGCACTTGAGGCTACCAAGTACCAATTTCATATGGAAGTGCATGCCAATAATACTACATCCAGATTAATGGCTGTGTCTGTTTCGCTTAGGAGGTTTGCGTGGCTTAGAGCCACTAACCTGACTTTAGACACCCAGGCCAAAGCAATGGATTTTCCCCTTGAGAACAACTCCTTGTTTGGAGATAAGACTGAAGCATACATGAAGAACGTGGAGGAATATAAATCCACCTATTGGAGCAATTCCAAAGATAGACCTTCCACCTCTTATAGACCTCAGAGTAGGGGAGGCAGGGGTAGAGTTTTTTGCCCCAAACCTTTCTTTCAAGTGCAGGCATCTCAGTCTCAACAGCATGCCAGAGGTTACTTCAGAGGAAGGGGTAGTAGAGCCATGAGAAGAGTGGCTCCTGCATCACATGTTCAGACACAACCCACACAGAACCTTTGATGGGCTAGTACAGGTCGCATCCCCTAAAGCAGAACCATCAGTGGGTGGCAGGCTGGCTCACTGTCTTCACGCTTGGCATTCCATCACCACAGACAAGTGGCTGTTGGAGGTAGTGAGCCAGGGATTGACACTCAGCTTCAAATCATTCCCAAAGCTGAGAACAAGAGCCTTTGTTCCAGTAACATCTGCAGACAGGATTCTGTTGGAAGCAGAGGTAAAACATCTGCTGGCAATCAAAGCAGTGGAGACAGTGCCTCTAATACACAGATGCAAAGGTTTTTATTCCAGATACTTCCTCATAAGGAAGGAAAATGAGGATTGGCATCCTAGTTTGGATTTAAGACTTCTGAACAAGCACATTTTGAAACCAAGGTTCAAAATGGTCACTCTTGCAATAATCATTCCTTCATTGCAAAAGGAAGACTGGCTAGCCTCCCTAGATCTAAGGGATGCTTATTTTCACATTCCCATCAGACCATCTCACAGAAAATTCTTGAGATTCAGGCTGGTTTCAGGCCATTATCAATTTGCAGCACTCCCTTTTGGACTAACTTCAGCACTAAGGGTTTTTACAAATTGCCTATCAGTGGTGGTAGAGTTTTTGATAAAACAAGGTGTAACAGTCTTCCCCTACCTGGACAACTGGTTAGTAGTAGGACAGTCTCTGCAGCATGCGATGCAGTCACTAGCACTAACAAAATTTACATGGGAGTCTGTGGGATTTCTTATAAACAAAGAGAAATGTCAGCAGGTACCACTTCAGGTGTTGGAGTTTATTGGAGCAGAACTAAACACCATATAGGGCAAAGCCTTGCTGCCACAAGACAGGGTAACAAGCATTCTGCAGATTGCAAGATCCTTCATGTCAGGGAGACCCAAGACAGCCAGAGAATGTCTCAGGCTACTGGGCCACATGGAATCTGCCACTGCTGTGGTAATGGGTTCCAGGTTTCAAATAATAGATATTCAGTTCCACCTCAGACAGTACTGGTCTCAAAGGACAGATGCTCTGTCCAAACTGGTTCCAGTCACAAAAAGCTTAGTCCAGGCATTGCAATGGTGGCTGGATGAGCACAGCCTCAGAGTGGGTGAACCTTTTATAAGGGAACAGCCCTCAGTAATCCTCACAACAGATGCTTCTCTTCTAGGTTGGGGGGCACACATGTTGCAGCACACAGCAAGTGGCACATGGTCCCCACAAAAGTCTCTGTTGCACATAAATCTTTTGGAGACATTTGCTCCTTACCTTCAAAACAAGGTGGTGCAAGTCAGAACAGACAACACCACAACCATGTATTACATCAACAAGCAAGGGGATACCAGGTCAGTCCTACTGTGCACAGAAGCAATGAGACTGTGGTCCCTGGTATACTCCATGGGAGTATCCTTGTCAGCCATACACCTTCCAGGGAAAGACAATGTACTGGCAGACTCTCTCAGCAGGATAAGTCAGGACCACCACAAGTGGTGCCTGAACACTCAGATACTCAGTACAATTTTCAGGAGATGGGGCATTCCAGAGGTGGGTCTCTTTGCCTCCACAGCACCTCTTTGCCTCTGCAGAAAACTACCAGCTACCAATGTATTGTTGCGGGTCTCCTCTAAGGGGCACAATTCTCCTGGATGCGATGGCCCTGGATTGGACAGGGAAATTTCTGTATGCATTCCCTCCTTTCCTATAATATCCAGGACCCTGCTGAAATTGAAGTCCCAAACAGCAACAGTGATACTGGTGGCTCCGGATTGGGCAAGACGGCACTGGTATATTCTTCTGCTGACTCTGTCAGTAGTTCCCCCAGTACATCTGCCCAGGAGGCACAATCTGCTAATCTCCTCTCAGGCAGGATCCTGTACCCCAATCTCAAATCACTGAGGCTCAAGGCATGGCTCTTGAGGACTTAGAATTTGCTAAACTTCAGCTATCAGAGCAGGTGCTGACAGTGTTTAGGGGTTCCAGGAAGCCTTCTACTAAGAAAACATATTCTTAAAAGTGGGAGAGGTTCTCTATATGGTTTACAGGTAAGGGTGTGAACCCCTCCAGGGCTGATTTGGCTATTCTCCTGGATTACCTTACACACTTATATTCCTTAGGCCTGAAGCCATCGACCCTCAAGGTCCACTTGGCTTCAGTCTCTGCATATCTGTCAGCTGGTAAAGGGAAATCCATGGCCTCTCATCCAGTATTCAGAAAATATTTTAGAGGCCTTAACCTTCTGCACCCTCCCCTGAGGGAACCAGTCCTGGCCTAATATTCTTCAGGTGAAGCTACCTCTGTCTGGAAGCTGCAACACTGGACTTAGGATTTGCAAGAAAGTGAGTTGTGCTCACAACAGAGGGAGGCGAATCTTACAATTTACAATTGTCTTTGGTTTGAAGCAGATTCCTTAGAAAAGTTAATATTCTTCAGGTGGAGGATAGTTCTAACTGAAAGGTGAAATAAGGAACTTAGAATTATCAGAAAAGGCAGTCTTTCAATCAACAGAGGGAGGTGGACCTTGCTTTACTTTTGTTACAAGTGTGAAGATTTTCAGTGCAGGAAGAGTTTAAACCCACAGGGACTGAATACTGTTTACTGTGTCTGTCCTTGTGCACAGCTGACTTGATTGGAGTTAGTGATTGACTGTTTGCATTGCAATATTTGTAATACTGTGAGTTATTCACTGGGCTAAGAATTTGTCATAAGTCCTGAATTGAGAGCAGGTTACAGGCTGTGTATTTGACCCAGACAGTGCCCCGGGGGTAGAAACTGTTTTTTCTTTTGTTTATCTCTGTGTGCCTTAAAAGGCCAGGCCAGACTGTGTCAGGAAGTAATTACATCACAGCTACTTATCAGCCAATAGCTTTGGAAGAGTCTTACAGACCTGATAACAACAGTACTATAAGCCAGTGGATTTTTAGCAGGCTCATCAGATAACCTAATATTCTTCAGGTGAAGCTATCTCTGGCTGGAAGCTGCAACACTGGACTTAGGATTTGCAAAAAAGTGAGTTGTGCTCACAACAGAGGGAGGTGAACCTCACAATTTACAATTGTCTTTGGTTTGAAGCAGATTCCTTAGGGAAAGTTAATATTCTTCAGGTGGATGATACTTCTAACTGAAAGGTGAAATAAGGAACTTAGAATTATCAGAAAAGGCAGTCTTTCAATCAACAGAGGGAGGTGGACCTTGCTTTACTTTACTTTTGTTACAAGTGTTAAGATTTTCAGTGCAGGAAGAGTTTAAACCCACAGGGACTGAATACTGTTTACTGTGTCTGTCCTTGTGCACAACTGATGTGTTTTGGGGCTGACTGCTTTCAGAGCACAAGTCACCAGGCTGTTTTGGATCTGGGGAGGTTTACCTGTGTCTGACTTGGATGTCTGGATATTTCTCTGTTTGATTGGCAGGGTATTTTCTCTGTCAAATTGTCATGTAGGGCATCTTGCTGACAGGAAGGCATTCATCTCAGCGGTAGGTCAGAGCTTTTAGCTGATTGTTTCATGAGGGCACAGTTTAGGCCCAAACCCTTCCCAACCCTCACCCCACCCACCCCTGGAAATAGTTCCTTTATACCTGGGGTTCTGACATCATTTCCTCAAGAGGGCAAGGTGCATATCACTGTCATATCTAGCACATGGCACTGACAATATAAGCATAAACATTATATAATATATATATTTCTATATAACAAACCAATCACACACACACACACACACCCAAAAAAAACAACAACAAACAAAAAATAAACAAGGTAGACAGACATGTGGGGAGTAGTGCAATGTAATAGCTGTGGGGCAGCAGTCTTCTGGGAGTCTTTCTGGAGGCTGAGATGTTGCCCTGTTTGCAGACAATTCTCTGCCCTGAGGGAGGAAGTTGCCCATCTTCAGGCCGCACTGGACAGTAGTAAGGGAACCTCCCTCATCCTGGGAGCACCAGAGGCACCACCACTACCTTAGAGGTTGTGAAGAAAGCACAGCAGTTGGACCACACTGGGCTCAGGGAGGGTAAGGGTGGTGGAACAGAGGCACACCCAGTCAGTTGTTCCACTCCACAATCCATACACCATTCTGGGGGAGCATAGTTCCCCTATGGATGAACCCGCAGAGGAGACTAAGGAGGTTGCAAACAACTGTCACAAGGAAGGCCCTCAGGAAGGAGGCAGAGGACACCACAGGGAAAGGAAGCAGCTCCTGGTGGGGGACTCAGTTATTAGGGGGATAGAACTGGGGAAAAGGGAAAACTGAAGTAAGGTGCCTGCCTGGTGCCATGGCTTGGAGGGACAGGAAGCGCATCCTTAGGATCACGAGAACAGTTGCACGGGAGTCTGAGCTGGATGTCATTGTCCACCTAGGGACAAATGACTTGGCTCATCACGAGATTAGAGCAGTGCAGAAGGACTTTGTAGAGTTGGGGAGGGGCCTAAGACAAGTAGCACACACAGTATCTTTCTCAGAGGTGCTGCCTGTCAGTGGCATGGATGAGGAGAGGGTATTTTGCACCATGCAGTTTAATGAATGGTTGAACAAATGGTGTGGAGCACAGGGGTTTGGCTTCATTGGGGACTGGGGTTTCATCTGAAGGGACACCAGCCTATACTGGCAGGATGGGCTGCATCTGTCCAGGAAGGGAACAAGTCTTTTGGGCAATCGGTTTGAATGCTTCATTGGCAAGCTTTTAAACTAGTCAAAGGGGGAGGCACTGACAAGCAGCAGAAAAATCCCTGCCTCCCCCTACAAAACAGGGTACTAAATGAGAAAAAGACCAAGGTAGAAAGGTCAGTGGGGGATGCTGCTACAGAAGGTAAAGCCATCAAAAAATGGAGAGCAATGAGTACCAATGCCCATAGTCTGGGTAACAAGCTTCCTGAATTAGTGGCCTTGATGGAGGAGGAACATCTGGATATCGTGGCAGTCACAGAAACATGGTACACACAGAACCATGACTGGGATGTTAACATACCAGGATACACTATCTACAGGAGGGACAGGGAGGGTAAAAGAGGAGGAGTAGCTCTCTACATAAGGGAAGGAATCAAAGCAACAGAACAAAAGGGTAAACAGGGAGGAGAAGAAGCAGTGTGGGTCAATTTGGAGACAGGCAATGGCACCACAATCTGCACAGGGGTTGTATACAGACCCCCCAGGGGTAGGAAATGGACAAGGAAATGATAGAAAGTATACTTAGAATGGCAGAAAAAGGGGAGATATTGCTTATGGGTGATCTGAATATGCCAGATGTTAACTGGAGTGCAGTTGCAGCAGCCACTTCTAAGAGTGGGGTTATTCTAGATGCCCTACAGGGGGCATGCCTTAGACAACTAGTGTTGGAACCCACTCGAGAGGGAGCAATCTTAGACCTGGTTCTCTCAAATGGAGATGGAGAGAGGATCACAGATGTAGAAGTGGGTAGCCATCTGGTGAACAAGTGACCATTGAACAGTAGGGTTCACAATAAACACAGCAATAGAGTCAAGCCATACAAAGGAAAAAGTACTGGACTTCAGGATGGCTGGCTTTGCCAAAATGGGTGAGTGCCTAAGGAATGCTCTAGCAAATGGGCAGGAAGAAGGGGTGGAAGAACAATGGGGAATAATAAAAACTGCCACCACAGAGGTAACAAGCCTTTGTGTGAAGCAAATAAACAAAGCAAAATGATGTAAGAAACCACTATGGTTCTCAAAGGAGGTGGCAGTGAAGGTTCAAGAGAAAAGAAAGCATTCAGAAAGTACAAGGAATCACAGAAGGAGCAGGACAGAGAATTGTATCAGTTAAAGAAAAGGAAGCTGGGAAGACAGTCAGAACAGCAAAGGCCCGAACCGAGGAAAAGATAGCCAACTCAGTTAAGAAGGGGATAAACCTTTTAGGTACATCAGGAGCGAAGGAAGACCAAGGAGGGACAGTGAGGCTTAATAAAGGGAGGGGTGGGCAGAGGGTGATGGTGAAAAGGCAGAGATACTAAACAAATATTTTTGCTCAGTATTTACAAATGAAGAGGGGGGGTACCTAAAGCAAACAATAGAAACACTCTGGATACAGAAGTTGATACCAGCCCATTTACAGAAGAAAGGGTTCTGAAAGAACTCTTAAAACTGAAGGTGGACAAAGCAATGGGGCCTGATGGGATTCATCCCAGAATTCTAAAACAACAAAGGGTAGAACTAGTGACATCACTGACTACCCTCTTTAACAAATCATGGGAGGATGGGGTGGTACCTGAGGACTGGAGGAGGGCAGATGTGATTCCCCTTCACAAAAGTGGTAGCAGGGCAGAAGCAGGAAACTACAGACCTGTTAGTTTAACCTCAGTGATAGGGAAAATGATGGAATCACTTCTGAAGGAAAGAATTATCGAGTATCTAGAGGCCAGAGGGGCACAGGACCCAAGGCAGCATGGATTCACAGTGGGAAGGTCATGCCAGATGAATCTAATAGATTTCTTTGACTGGGTGATCAAAGTAGTAGATCAGGGAGGGGCTGTGGACATGGCCTACCTAGACTTTAGCAAGGCATTTGACACAGTCCCTACACAAAAGATTAATATACAGGTTAACCAGCCTGGGAGTGGGTCCCAAGATGATAGCCTGGGTAAAGAATTGGCTGGAGAATAGGACACAGAGGGTAACAGTAAATGGAGTCCACTCTGAAGAAACGGGGGTTACTAGTGGGGTACCACAGGGTTCAGTATTAGGACCGGTCCTCTTCAATGTCTTTATAAGTGACATTGCAGAGGGACTGGAAGGAAAAGTATGTCTCTTTGCAGATGACACAAAAATCTGCAACAGAGTTGATGCACAAGGTGGGGTGGAAAGGATAAGAAGGGACTTGGCAAGGTTAGAGGAATGCTCAAATGTATGGCAGCTTAGATTTAATGCTAAGAAGTGCAAGGTAATGCACCTGGGAAACAAAAACCCAGGGGAAGAGTACACAATGGGGGGTGAGACACTAACAACAACAAAAATGGAAAGGGACCTGGGGTAGTCATATCAGATGACTTAAAGGTGGGCAAGCAATGTGAGAGGGCAGTAAGGAGGGCTGGGGGGATACTGGGATGCATAGGGAGAGGCATCACCAGTAGAAAACAGGAAGTTGTTATCCCTCTGTACAGACAGATGGTGAGACCCCATCTGGAGTACTGTGTGCAGTTCTGGAGACCTAATCTCCACAAGGACATAGACAGGATGGAAGCTATCCAGAGGAGGGCAACTAAAATGGTGCAGGGTCTGCACCGGAAGACATATGAAGAGAGACTAAAGGAGCTTAATATGTATAGCCTCGAGGAAAGGAGGGAGAGGGGGCCATGATAGAAACTTTCAAGTACCTCAAGGGAATCAACAAAGTCCAAGAGGGTAGCATCTTTCAAAAAAAGAGGTGTGCAAGAACAATGGGGCACAATTTGAAGATGGGGGGTGGCTCAGCAGTAATGTAAGGAAGTATGTTTTCACAGAGAGGGTTGTGGATGCATGGAACGGCCTT
This sequence comes from Neoceratodus forsteri, assembly GCA_016271365.2. Lineage (NCBI taxonomy): Eukaryota > Metazoa > Chordata > Ceratodontiformes > Ceratodontidae > Neoceratodus > Neoceratodus forsteri. The sequence goes on from CM028132.1 coordinate 561,775,276, forward strand.
CCAGAGTAGGTTGTGGAGTCAAAATCAGTGGTTGAATTCAAGCATGCATGGGACAGTCATAAGGCAATTCTAGGGGGTGGGGGTAAAAAGAAGTAGGCTGCTGGTGAACTAGGATCTGCAGCTTATCCATTAGGTAGGGAAATGGGCAGACTGGGTGGGCCAAGCGGTCCTTATCTGGCATCAAATTCTATGTGTCTCTGTTTCTATGGCCTGGAATTTAAATATCTGCATTGCTAAGCTGATGAATGCAGCATTTGAACATATGGCAACCGCAGATTTGAAGTATATCACTTGGAAAACTGTTTTTCTGGTTGCTATTACTTCAGCCAGAATGATCAGTGAATTACAAGCCCTGTGCACAGATGTGGACTACATTTCCTTCCACAGGGATAAGGTGGTCCTCAGGACCAATAGAAAATTCCTTCCCAAAGTGATATCTGACTTTCACTTAAATCAGTCTAGCACTCTGTCTGTATTTTTTACAGAGAACTCCAGTTCTCCAGAAAGGAGGCTTCATTCCCTTGATGTCAAAAGGTCACTTAGCCACTACATTGACAGAACTAAGTCTTATAGATCAAGCCAAACACATCTCTTTCTCACCTATGGTGAAGCTGGTAAGGGCAGAGCTGCAACAAAACATACAATTGCTCACTGGATAGTGGCATGTATACAGTTTTGTTATAGTAAGGTGGGTAAACAGGTACCTCTGGGTCTGAGGGCTCACTCCACCTGGGGCACAGCTGCTTCAGTGGCAACTTCAAGAGAAATTCCACTACTGGAAATCTGCAAAGCAGCTACATGGAAAACAGTACACACATTCAAAAAGCATTACAGCCTGGACTTGCTATCCAGAGGTGATGTTAGGTTTGGTACAGCAGTACTGCAGAGCCTGTTTCCAAAATAGGTTCTCTGCCCAACCTCCAAAGGTACTGCTTGGTAGTCTGCATCAGTTTAATCAAAATGAGTGATTCCTGGGGTTAGAAGAAAAAAAATACTCACCATAGTAATCTTGTTTCTTCAAAGGGATCACTTATTATGATTAAAGACCCTCCCTGCCTCCCCTACTAGAATCTATAGAAGTTGCATCACTGCATTAAGTTTTTTCCTCCTGTACAGGTTAAGGTAGAGACTCACTTTGTTTAACCAGTTGGTGTCCAGGTGGTCTTGAGTTTCTTAGGTTTGTTTGTTAAGGTTGTTTTGACCGGAAAGGACAAAAAATATTACTTTTAATGTTATTCGTTTTAGCTAGTGGGTCTTATACCCAGTTAGGCTCCGTAAGAATCTGAAGCACTCAGAGTGCAGCAGTTGTTAGGGCAGCAGTTTGAAAGTGGCATGAGCCAATTGAGAGTTCCATAATTTGCATTTAATTCCATCTATCTGGGCAGTTCAACACAGGAGACTGACTGAATCAGTTTAATCATAATGAGTGATCCCTTTGAAGAAACACGATTACTATGGTGAGTATTTTTTTCTTTTATAACTCCCCTTATCAATATAAAATATGGTATTTATACTAAATAGTCTAAAACGTCATTTTGCACCACAAGTGTGAAAACACATCTAGCCTGGGCTTTAAAAAATGACACCTGCCACGTTTATGAGGTCTTATACTTGTTAGTATGACAATAGTGGGCATGCTGCCCATTTGTGACTGCCCCCCACTTCTCAGTGGTTAAGACTGAACAAGCAGCCATCCTTTATCAAAGTATACAATTTATCTTTGAAGAGAAGAAAACTTTGTGAATAAACAATATCATGTGGAGGCCTGTTCCATAATCTAGCTGTCCTGGTGATGAATGCCTATTTCCTAACATTCCTATGTGGGGTTATTTCCACCAACTGCCAGTAGTTTGCAGTGCTCGTTAGATATAAGGGAGTCACTTATAAGGATTCCTAGATCAACTACCTTGTGTACTGATAATCTTTATGCCTTTTATATAGAAATCCTGTGAAGAGTTTGAGTTACCAAAATGTAAAACCACACATTTATCAATGTTAAATTGTAACTGATTTGCATCGGCCCAGTCAACTATATACTGAAGATCATCACTCATCCTGGATCTATCATCACGGTTTAATCAATCAATCTTTATTTGACCAGGTGGAGCACCATTGAGTAAAAAACTCATTCACAAGGTAGGCCTGGGAGGAACACAATCGGTACAATGGCAGATATACACAATACAATACAAATAATCTGGACACAGCTAAAGGCCATTACAAGGTACAAATAATACAAAAAAAGAAATAAAAGATAGAAGCTGATACCAAACACAGATAACCCTGGCACAGCAGAATGACCTTGAGGGTGCCTAGTAAAAGGATAAATAAATACAATTCAAGGTTTTATTTAACTCTAAAAATTGATTAGCGTTTTGCTCAAAAAAGTTCTAAAACATTCTGAAAATGTATAGCATTTGCCTGACTGTGTTTAACAATCATAACACTTCTAGAAAATCTATATATATGCTTTCTGTACAGTTAGTATTGTCCCAAGAAAAAAACTGCTAATCAATTATTTAAAACCCTGCAATGTATGATACAGGGAGATTAACAGCGCATGTATAATGAGTGCTAAGACAAACAATGATCCATTTACCAGATATAAAATTGCAAGGAATGATAATGGCAAAAGGTTGGACATCATAAACGGGGAAGGAGCACATGGTAGAAGGCTATAGGTGCTGAAGAAAGGGAGAGGTAAAGTAGTAGAAGGGAAGGGCAAGAATTAGTCAATAGTCATAGCAGGAGCATTAGTGTGAAGGGTAGGGATAGGGGTTAAGGGAAAGGAAGGGAAGGAAGAAGGAAGGCCAATAACACATACAGTGAGTAATGGAGGCACTTAATACAATAGAGATGGTGAGGGTAAACACCTATGTTGAAAGTATGGAGTTAAAATAAATAAATATTAAAAATTAGTAAAGTTATGAGGGAATGTCTCTGCCTTAGATAATGGTCGGCTAACTGGTGCAGTCTTTATCGACCTCACCAAGGCCTTTGATCTGGTGAACCATCAGTTGTTTGTTATGAAGTTAAAAGCCCTAGGCCTAGAAAGCCTGACATTACAGTGGTTCTCTGACTACCTCCATGGAAAATCACAATTCGTCAGATGGCAAGCTGCTCTGACAAATACCCTATTGGGGATGGAGTCCCACAGGGTTCTATTCGGGGCCCTATTCTATTTTCCATATTTCTTAATGACATGTCCCATGACTGTGGAGGAGCCAATTTGACCCTATATGCTGACAACGCTGTCTTATATAGATCCTCCCAGGATGTTGCCTATTTGAACGATTCACTTAGGAAAGACTTTTTGCTATTCAAGAGCTGGTTTGTTGCTAACAAACTTGTTCTTAATGGAAAAAAGACAAAGGCCATATTGTTTGGCCCCAAATGCCTGGTATCCCAAAGATCACATTTACTGTCACCCACTCTGTCAAATGGCTCAAGGGTTGAGGTTGTGGAGTCCTTCAAGCACTTGGGAATCTACTTGGACCAAGACATTACCTTCGAGGTACATATAGACCAGATGACCAAATCCTTGAATGAGAAGCTAGGTCTTCTGCATTGTCTAAACTCTTTTCTCACTAAGGAATCTCACCAAAAAGTAACTACTGGTACCCTCCTATCTACCCTACTACATGGGTCCCTGGTCCTGTAATCTGTCAGAAGCACTAAGATACAGAGTCTGAAAACCCTGTGTCACAGGATAGGATGCTTCGCAGCAGGTGCCCAGCCTCTGGAGTATCATTGCCAGGTGCTACAATCATTAAAAGGGCTGTCCCTCGAATGTAAATTAAGGTATCCATCACTGTGCCTTGCCTACAAATTCAGGCTAAGCAATGTCCCCTCAAGCCTGTCTCATCTAATAATAGCAAAACAGAACAGAAGATCACTTAGATCCTCTGACCGTCAGCTTCTCCATGTCCCTAGAGCAAGAACTTCCCAAGGGCTCTGATAGTTTGCCACCTTCATCCTGTCCCTTTGGAATTCCCTCCCTGGCAATCTCCAGGACAGTACCTCTTTTGGGGGCTCTAAGAAGTGACTCAAGGCTCACCTACTTAGGCTGAGCTACTGCACTTGTTACCATTGAGGCATAAAACCCTTCTAATATATAATGTTTCCCTCATGTACCAATTGTCTGTTAACTCGTTTACCCATTAATGTATTGCTGGATTACCTGATGCTTGCTACTGTTGAAATGTGTAAATTCTAATATGTACTGTTCTTCCTGTCTAGCTATTGTGTTATTTGTAATTAATCCCGGGTCACCCCTAAGAAGGGACTGTAATGGTCTCAGTAGGCATACCTGGTTACCAAGATTTAAATAAAAATAAATAAATAAATACAATGTTGTAATATTGCAATGTTCACTTGTAACTTGTCATATTCGTACACCAAACTTTCATAGCATTCTTATTATCCCACATGAACCCGGTAAGTGAAAGTTTCAAATCCCCACTGAAACATTCCACACCACGTGCACAGATACATATTTTGGCCAGGATATGAAAAATAAGAGCTATCATGCTTATGAGGTGGTGTGAAAAAAATGGCTATGTTGAAAATTTAGGGTCAAAATATTGAGAATTACCAAAGTTATGAGCGAGTGTAGAAACATTTCAACATACACTCATAACTTTGTCGTCTTTATGTTTTTTGACCCCACATTTTCAATATAGCCTTCTTATGACCCTGCCAAATGAAAAGAGTGGTGAACATTTTCAAATCCCACCAGAAAGGTGATTTTGTAAAGTGACCTAGAAGTCACCCTTCTGGCCAGATTTGCACAATTTCATCACCATTGGTCATGAGGTGGTGTCCCAAAAAGGCAATGTTGAAAATTTAGTGCAAAGATATTCAAAAATGACAAAGTTATGAATACAAGTTCAAAACCCTTTGAAATACATTAAACTGCACTTACTTGATTTTCTAATTTTGCAGCTTCCAATTTGCCGGTTTCAGCCACAAAACATGTCTTTGATTACAGAGTGGGTCTGTGCTCTGGGACATGTTCAGGTGGTGAGTATGTGTGGGGTTGTGGGAGTGTGAGGTTGTGGGTGCTGAGTGGGAGGTCAGGGTGGGATGGGTGGGGTGTTTGGGAGGGTCAGATTGGGGAGGAATGGTTTTCTTTTTATAGATTTAAAAAAATCATCAAAGGATGGTTTCCTTTATTCCAGGGGGGATATTCTGACATTGGGGATTAGGCACCGCTGTGCTTGGGCTACTGTTCAGCATCACTGGGGTGGGCACCCCGATGTGGTCATATACATGTTGGAAACAGGGAGGTGGATGCCCTGGAGGGTAAGGGGGTCAGCAGAAGCAGTAATGGGGTTGGGCACCTCAGTCGACTAACCTTAGCATTGGGAAGGAGGGAGGGTAACCTGGAGGGGAGAGGGGAGAAACAAGAACAGAAAGATAGATTGATGGGTAGACAGATAGATAGATAGATAGACAGACAGACAGACAGACAGATAGATCAGGAACTATGGAAAGTACTTTCTCCTGGGACAGAAAAAAAAGTTTCTCCAAATATATGTCATTTAACTGCCATTGATGGAGGACTGTCAATTATGGTGTGTGCGGTGTGGCCATCAGTGTGGCTGCATCATGGTGTAGAAGGAGCTATGTGAATAAATAAGAAAGAGTCAACTTTCTCCTGATATTCATGCACTTACATTAATAAAGAAAGCACCCTGATGGCTACGTGAAATCCACTGCCCAAGATGCTATTTAAAGAGCTGGTGACACGTTCAGGGCAACTTTAACGAAACCTAATATTTAGACACAGTCCAGCTTGTATTTCCCATAAGTGCTGTTTTCCTCCTTCCCATTATTTATTACTGAGGTAATCTGCATGAAAACAAGATCTTTGCTCCTGAAGAGTTTGTCTATTCCTACTGTTTTCTCCCTACCTGAAGTCATAAAGCACTGCTTGTGACATCACAGTTACTCCCATGGCTCACAAAAAGGGATCGGTTCATGAAAAGGAATTTTGACAGCTCGTGAAAAGGGATTGGAAGTGAATCACGAAAAGGGATTTTTAAACTTAAAAACTAGCAATTTTTGACTAAACTAAACAAAGGACATAGAAGTGTGCAGGATGTCCCCATGAACAAAACCCAGACTTGGATGTCTACAGAAGACATCCCTGGGACACGTTTTAACGTTTTGTTTTGGCACAAAAATTGAAAACAAAATGGCGGCTTGCGAAAAAGGAATTTTTTCCCATGAAAAGGGATTTATTTAATCTCTTTTCATGAGCTGTCAAAATCCCTTCTCTTGAGCCCTAAATTCCTTTTCACACCATGCTGCTATCCAAAAGACTGAACTGAGCATGCTCAGAACCCGAAATTCCAAAACTGAATAACTCTAGAACGGATTAATATTTTTTCACCAACTAAATGCTGCCTTGTTGTTTGGGGCAAGTCCATTCCACCCTGAAAAATTCAGACCAAAATGCCAAACAGTGTGGCCACAGTGAGATGAGGAAAAAACAGCCAAAGCAGGTGAAAAAAGTGACTTTTACAATTTTTTCACTATTTGCTACACTAAATCCGCACATCCAATCAAAATGAAACTTGGTATGTCAAGAGATCTACATCACGGGATAGTGCATACTAAAATTTTGTGCAAATCTGTTGATTGGTTGCAAAGTTATTAAAGTGCAAAAAATGCAAAATGTGCAGGCACTATAGGGCACTTTTCAAAAGGGCAGTTATGCAGGATTTAGGATGCTGTCTTACATGCTGGACCATTGGAGATCTAAGGGCTCAGCTCCAGGCAGCATGGGCAGAGATTGCTTGCCTCAAATCACATATTCAGGAGGAAATATATTATAAGAACTGCCTGCCATTTCCCCAACATCCAACTGAAGCATCTCGACCGTAGAGGGTAGTTGGTCTGGGAGGTTGGCAGGTGGTTAGGAGGGGCAAATAGGGTGCCCCATCACTCAATGCTCTCCAACATATCACCTCCACAAACCATATAAAAACTACAAACAGGTATCTGACTCTATCTCCAAAATCAAACAAAGGGAAAGAGGACACTGCAGAGTAGGACACAGCAGCACAGGAGCTAGCACAACAAAACTCACCCAAAACAGGGACCAAAACAAAAAAAAATCAAAAAGGAAATCCAAAACACTTCTGATCATAGGAGACACCATGATTTGGGGAGTTGATACCTACTTCCAGCCAGGGTAATGGTCAAATGTCTCCCAGGTACATCAGTGTGGAGTGACACTGACTGCATTGCTAAAATCTTGCAAGAAGCAGAAGAAAACATCGATGTCCTGGTACACATAGGGACTAACGATCTCTCCAGCCAGTCATTTGAGGAGACCAAGAAACACCTGACCAGGCTGGGAGACAAACTGTCATCCATTTCATCCAGCATCTCCTTCTCTGAGATCCTGCTGGTCTGGGAGAGGGGGGAAGACAAGTGGAAGGTCAGAGAAGGGGAGATATGGGAGCTAAACATGTGGCTCAAGGGCTGGTGCCAGGAAAAAGGACACAAATTTGATTTGTAGGTAACTGGCAACAGTTTTGGGAGTGAAAGTTCTTTAAATTTGATGGACTGCATCTGACTATGGAGAGAGTCAGTGCATTGGGGCAGAAGTTTGGCATCTTTGCAGAATATCTAAACTAGCTAATGGGGAGAGGGGTGCAGCACCTGATACATCGAACAGGAAGAACACCCTTCCCCCTCAGCTAGTGATCAAACAGGAGTTCAGCATGTTTGTAGTTCATTTGCATCACCAGGTAAGGAAAAAGATCCGGCTCCTCATACGACACGCGGGGGAAATGCCGGACCTCGCCCAACAACTAACGTACTGAAATCTGGCCAATGGAAAATCATGCACACAAATGTCCACAGTCTGGGAAACAAGATCCCAGACCTGAAGGCAACAATGACAGAGGCCAAACTGGACATAGTAGCCAGTAACGAGACATGGTTCACCAGAAACCATGCTTGGGAGACTTCAGTACCCAGCTATGTACTGTTCAGAAGAGACCGAGGTGCAAAAAAAGGGGAAGGGGGGGAGTAGCCCTTTATGTCAATGAAAATATCAATGCTACAGAAATTCAGAATACACATAAGGAGCCAGAAGAACTCTGGGTCACCCTGGAAACAGGAAATGGGACAGCCATACGAACTGGGGTTGTCTACAGACCTCTAGACCGGGGGAGGACACAGACACATTACTGTTAGAAGAGATACAAAACATGACAGCTAAAGGGGAGGTTCTGATAATGGGAGACTTTAATATACCAGATACAGATTGGTCAATACCAGCAGACTCATCCATCAGAACTAGACACATAGTGGATTCCCTGTTGGGGGAGGGCCTCAAACAACTAGTACAACAACCCACAAGAGACAGGGCTATCCTAGATCTAGTAAAGACTAACGGGGAAAGGATCATAGAACTCCAGGTAGAAGTTCACCTGGGGGCCAGTGACCATCACATGGTATGGTTCAATTTGGCCACTAGAACTAAATCATCCCATTCCAATGCAAAACTATGGGATGTCAGAGGAGCTGACTTTGATAAGATGGCCAACAAAATTAAGCTAGCCCTGGCAAGAAGAAATACAGGTGAGGGGGTACAGGCAAAGTGGGCAAGCATTAAGGATGCAATACTTGAAACAACGTCCCATTGGGTTAGGGAGAAAAGCAAGAGCAAATGAAGGAGGAAACCACTTTGGTTCTCAAAAACAGTAGCAGAAAAGGTCAGAGCCAAAAGTCTGGCCTTCAGGAAATATAAGGGAACGCAGCGGGATGAAGATAGGGAGGCATACCAAACTTCCCTAAGGGAAGCAGGGAAGGCAGTAAGGCAGGCAAAGGCCCAAACTGAGGAAACACTGTCATGAACAGTAAAAGAAGGTGCAAGACTTTCTATAGACACATTAGTGAAAGGAGAAAGTCCAGAGGGGGAATTGCTAAGATCAAAGGGGATAAGGGGGAGTATGAGGAGGAGGACCAAGGAAAAGCATCTATCCCAAATAAATACTTCTGCTCAGTATTTATTGAGGAGAAGGTAGGGAAAGGCCCACAGCTCAGCTTCATGGACACATGGGGGAGGGAGGTGTGCACAAGTCCCTTCACAACAGAAAGGGTCCTACAAGAGCTCACTAAGCTCAGGGTGGACAAGACAATGGGACCGGATGGCATACATCTCAGGGTACTAAAGGAGCTAAAGGTGGAATTAGCATAACCATTATCAAAACTGTTTAATGAGTCTCTGAGCACAGGAAAGGTCCCAGAAGACTGGTGAAGGGCTCACGTGATCCCACTCCACAAGAGTGGTAGCAGGGAGGAAGCAGGGAACTACAGACCAGTCAGTCTTACCTCAGTAGTAGGCAAGATTATGGAGGCACTCCTTAAGGAAAGGATAGTGCAACACCTTGAATCCATAGGAGCACAGGATCCAAGACAGCATGAGTTTACAACAGGAAGGTCCTGTCAAACTAATCTCATAGATTTCTTTGACTGGGTAACCAGAGTGGTGGACCAAGGGGGAGCAGTTGATGTCGCCTACCTTGACTTCAACAAAGCTTTTGATACTGTTCCTCATAGAAGATTGATTAATAAGCTGAGTAGGCTTGGGGTGGGTCAGAAGTTGGGTAACTGGGTGGCAAATTGGTTGGTGGGCAGAAAACAGAGAATGGTTATAAACAGTATATAGTCAGAAGAGATGCAAGTCACAAGTGGGGTACCTCAGGGATCAGTCCTGGGGCCAATCCTCTTCAATATCTTCATCAGTGACATTGCAGATGGACTGGAGGGTAAGATTTGTCTCTTTGCAGATGACACCAAGATCTGCAACAGAGTAGACGGTCCAGATGGGGTGGGCAGAATGAGAAGAGATCTGGATAAACTGGAAAAATGGTTGGAAGAGTGGCAACTGGGGTTTAAAGCAAAGAAGTGCAAGATCACGCACATAGGGAAGAGAAACCTTGAAGCCACCTATAAGTTGGGAGGGGAATTGCTGGCAATCACAAGGGAAGAAAGAGACTTGGGCATCATCATCACAGATGACCTGAAATCATCCAAGCAGACCACTAAAGCAGTAAGTAAGGCTAGGGGGATGTTGGGGTGTATTAGTAGGAGTATCACGAGTCATAAGAGGGAGGTAATAATCCCTCTTTACAAGATACGGGTTAGGCCCCATCTGGAGTACTGCATGCAGTACTGGAGGCCGCACCTTCACAAGGACATTATCAAAATGGAGGCAGTCCAGAGAAGGCAACCAAAATGGTGCAGGGACTGCATCAGAAAATGTAAGTGGACAGATTAATGGAGTTCAATATGTATTCCCTAGAGCAAAGGAGGGAGAGAGGTGATATGATCGAAACATTCAAACACTTTAAGGGCATTAACAAGGTGAAAGAGTCTAACATATTTCAATATAAGAAAAATAGCAGACAAGAGGACACAGCATGAGATTAGTGGGAGGCCGATTAAGGGGTAATGTGAGGAATTTCTTTTTCACATAAAGGGTGATGGATGCATGAAACAGCCTACCTCAGGAAGTGGTGGATATGAATACAGTGCAGAGCTTCAAACAGGCATGGGATGGGCATAAGGGAGCAATACAGATGAGTATGAATAGATAGGCCATTGACACAGTAAAGGCATATGGCACATTCATGAGGTAAAAAAAATGGGCAGACTGGATGGGCCTTGCCGTCCTTATGTGCCGTCAACTTCTATGTTTCTATGTTTAATATTAAACTGCCTACTCAACCCTAACTATAATGGTGCTACCGCACCACCATGATATATATATATATATATATATATATATATATATATATATATATATATGAGAGAGAGAAGATATATATATATATATATATATTATAGTGGCGCGGTTAGGGTTGAATGGCCAGTTACATACTAAAGTCAAAAGTTTGGACATTAATAACTTTGTACCCATTCAATGGATTTGCCTGAAATTTGGTACACATGTTGGGACACTCTAGATCTCTTGATCTGCCAAATTGCATTTTGGTTGGAGTGTCGGTCTTCGTGTACGAAAGCGCTGAATAATGCAAAATTATCCATTTTTGGAGGCACCTTTTGGCATTCTAAATGTGGTCCTGCATGGCTGTTATGTGGTGTGCCACTCTGCAAGATGGCTTGTTTGAAAGAGCTTTGGTGGCTGAACATGCCACTTTTTGTTTGGTGAAAAAATATTAAGGCATTCAAAAGTTATGGCAGTTTTAAATTCCCATTATAAGTCAATGGGAAAATTTATATGTATATCTTACGATCAAAGAATGGGGGTTCAGGCCATCTCGCCCTGCCTGGTGGTCAAAGAATTTGCAGCCTTGCAGTTCAAGAATCTTTGTACCCTAGGAATTTCAAAAATTCTTTGACCACGAGGTCCGCCATCTTGTTTTCAGTTTTCCGATCGCACAAACACAAATATCTCGGCTCAGGAGTCACTTCTGAAGTAAAACTTCAATGGGTTTTACTCAGAGGACCCTGATCTATCGATCCATGGCTTTGGTACCATCCAAATCAGTCAAAAAATAGAGTTATAAGCTTTGAAAATCTTAATTTGTGTCTCGCTAACGATCTTTGATCGCGAGCATGCAAATTCTTTGATCATGAGATTCTTTGATCGCGATCTTGCATCGCGACCTAAAAACACTAATATCTCGGCTCAGGGGTGGGCTAGGGACACAAATGAGGATGGATTTTGCTCAGGAGGGTCTGTTCTATCGAGGCATGCCATTGGTTTGGTTCAAATCGGTGAAACATTCGTGTTTCACCATTTTTAATTCCTTGTTCATGAACCTGCAAATTCTTTGATCACGAGCATGCAAATTCTTTGATCGCGATCGTGCACTGTGAGAGAGGGATGAGATGGCCCAATTTAAAAATCAATTTTCTCAGCCTAGGGGTGTCCTAGGAAGTCAAATGAGGGTGGATTTTACTCAGTGGGCTTCGTTCTGTTGAAACTTTTTGATTTATATGGTTTTTAAATCTTTGTTCATGAGCCTGCAAATTCTAGGATCATGACCCTGCAAATTCTTTGATCGTGAGATTGTTTGATCGTCATCTTTGATCGCGAGGGAGGGACAAGATGGCCAAATTTTTTATAATGGAATAGATAGGGAAATTTTAGTAATCTTGTATATTGAATATCTCAGGAACAGTTTGGTCTTTTGAGTTGATATTTGAAGGGAAAAAGGCAATATCCTACAGATGTGTATTTTGGTGGTTTGCTTTAGAGTTCTATGTATGATTTCCTGGTAGTCTACTGTTCCCCTCACCCCACCTGAACTGGTAAAAATGAAAGTTCATTTTATTCTCACTTCTTTGGTAGTCTACTGCCCCCCGTCCACATTTGAACTGGACAATAATAAAACATTTTGAATCATGAGTCCCTAGTAGTCTATTGTTGGTCCACCTGCCACCCTTCCAGTGCACTATACTAGGCCACCCTGCATGTCAGTCCACGTGTTCCCAGTTGGTAAGTGATACAGTGTACCTGTCACCTCCATGGGCAGCTGCTGAGTGAGTGCAGTACTAGTACTACTGCTGGCGCTCTCAGAAATTAACTTATGAGTGTGTCTGTGCAGTAGCGGTAATAGTGCAGTCAGTTGGCAGTTGGTTGTGGAGGTGAGAGGTGTTTTGTGCCACTTATGACTGGGAATGGGTGGGGGGAGGTGGAGGTTGGGTTGGCATGTACTGATGTGTGTTTTGGTGGTTTACTTAAGAGTTCCATGCCTTATTTCCTGGTAGTCTACTGTTCCCCTCCCCCGTACCTGAACTGTTAAAAATAAAAATTCATTTTATTGGCACGTCTGTAGTACTCTAGTTCCCTTCCCCCGTCCATGTTCGAACTGGACAATAATAAAATATTTTGAATCACGAGTCCCTGGTAGTCTATTGTTCCTCCACCTGCCACCCCTCCAGTGCACTGTGGTAGGCCACCCTGCACCTCAGTCCATGTGTCCCGAGTTGGTAAGTGGTACAGTGTACCTGTCACCTCCATGGCCAGTTGCTGACTGAGTGCAGTATTAGTACTACTGCAGGTGCTCTCAGAAATTAACTTTTGAGTGTGTCTGTGCAGTAGCAGTAATACTGCACTTAATTGGCGGTTGGTTGTGGAGGTGACAGGTGGGTTGTGCCAGTTACTGACTGGGGATGGGTGGGGAGGTGGAGGGTGGGTTGGCATGTTGGGGTGGGGGGAAACAGTAAAATAGCAGGGACTCTGTGCTAGCCCACCCTGCACGTGTCTCCACCTGTCCCCATTTGGTAACTTGTACAGTGTACCTGTCACGTCCATGGCCAGCTGCTGAGTGAGTGCAGTACTAGTGCTACTGGAGGCATGCTCAGAAAGTAACTTTTGAGAGCATCTGTGCAGTAGTGCTAATACTGTACTTAGTTTTCAGTTGGTTGTGGAGGTGAGAGGTGGGTTGTGCCAGTCGCCGACTGGGGATGGGTGGGGGGGAGGTGCATGTTGGGCTGGCATGTTGGCATGTGGGGGGAAACAGAAAACTACCAGGGACTCTATGGTAGCACACCCTGTAGCCTACTACACCTGTTCCCAGTTGGTAAGTGGTACAGCGTACCTGTCATGTCCATGGTCAGCTGCTGACTGAGTGTAGTACTAGCGCTACTGGAGGTATGCTCAGAAATTAACTTCTGAGAGCATCTCTGCAGTAGTGTTTGTGTATGGTGGTTGTAGTGTTGAAATGGAGGAAGTGTTACATCTATATGTGGATATCCGACCTATTTTTGGAAATAGGTGGCAATGTATGTGGTAGCATTCTATGTAGAGTCTGTCACAGACATTGGAAGAAGCTGCATGACAAGATGCAGATTGCAAGCTACAGCCATTGTGAGTTGGGCTCAATATGTGGGACACGTGGCAAGGCATAGTGAAATATGTCTTGTCATGTAGGTATGGAGCCAGAAATGGAATATGTGTCTTTTTTTTTAATTTGCAATGACTGGATCAACAGGTTTGGTCAGAGTCATGAGTATAGATGCCACATTGCTGATTGATGGTGAGAGTACACTGTGACATTGTCCTTGTTACCTGTGAGGAGGTCAGCAGCAATTAAACAGTAACTTGACAACAGTTGGTAGTATTGAGACTTTGCACTTATCTGAGATCTGTGCCATGAGACACTTACTTAGGTGTCTGTGCCACCTCTCCCCTCTGCCACCCCTTGCTGACCATTTGTAGGAGGTGGTGTTGCTACTGTTCTGCTTAGTCTGCATCCTGAGTGCTATGCAGTAACAGTGCAATAGAAAACATGGTGATCGACATTAGAAGCACATAATAGTAACTGCAGGAAAATAAAACTCAGGAGACATAGAATTAGTTTAACAATTAGTTTATTATTTAAATAGTATTATATATATATATATATATATATATATATATATATATATATATGTATATAGGCCAAATTGATTGGTTGCTCTTGGGATGGGCAAAAAAAAACACTTAGTTGGTTATTTCTGTTATCGCTTCTCAGGATGTATTTTATTTGTTGTTGTTACACAAGGTCCCTGCACCCTAATTGGTACCCTCAGAGGTACACCATACACAGCTAACGCTTAGGTATAGGTTATACTAATATTTAGGGCTAAGGACATCTACCATATAAGAGTAGATGTCAGGATATGAATGCATATTGTTGTAATACACTTTGCTTGTTAATACACATATATCTTACCATGTATTTTCTGTCTATTTCTTTCTTGTTAGATGCCAAGACACCTGTGTCATTGAAGTAATTATAATATGTAAGACGGCATTGCCATCTTTTGGTGATTTGTACTACTACACTGAGTTATGTAAGACTCTGTATAAGAACTCTTTTGTTCTCAAACTGATGACTTTACAAAATTGTATAATGTTATCTTGGACCATGGAACCACATCTAATTTAGCCAATAGGGCTCATCTCTGTAACTAGAAATGTTTCTATCTTTTGGTAACCATAGTAATTATCATAGGTATATAATGTAATGCACAAGCTTTACACCTCGGAGACCCGAGAGACCCCAAGACACTACAAAGAAACCTCGAGGTGTAGGGAACGCTTAGCACTGGCTCCCGGTTCGTATTGGTAAGAACTGCTTAGGGCAACTGTGATTTATTCCTTGGTAGTAATAAACTTGTTTATTACTCTAATGCAATGCCTCAGTGATTACTTGCATTCTCAATATCATCAAGAATCTGAAAGTGAGGTTCAGACATCTTAACAAACTGGCGACCGCGTGCAGGCGATATTTGGTGTTTGTAAGTTTTCACTTGTTGCTTAAACTTTTTCCCTTTCCCACGGGGACAGTAGGTGTACATTCCCCTATCACCTCTCCCATTTTAAGACCAGTTTGTAGTCACTTGCAAAGTCTGGCTGACTTTTTGGGTGTGGTCTATGCCGTCTCGACTCACTCCATAGCAGTTTTGAATTGCAAGCCTGCAACTAATACAGTAGCCCGGCTGTGTTTAAAGTACTCGTGCTGTGGATCAATACGCAGCACGCTGTCTTTTTCACAGTTTGAATTTTTGTTCCCTCCCACACAATGGCCACAGTATCAGATATCTGCGCAGAACTGAGACTCGATGTCTCGAACTTCCTTGCCTCCCATGGAGGATGGGCTGACTTTGCGTGGGATGCAAGTCAATCCGACAACCCTGTACTGGGGATCTCAACCCAGTATGCAGAGATGAGACAATCAACCAATAAGCGTCAGGCTAAAGGGTTGATGGTCGCGGCTCTCTACGCTGCTTTGGAAGCCTCTAAAGCGAGGTTTCGAACCCTTGATCTGCAAATTTCATCTCTTAAGCAACAGATGGATTTGCAGGAAACAGAATGTATTAGACTGCAGCAGAACTTGGAGTCTGAACTCCAAACTCATGGAATGAAAAGGATTCACTGTTGCATCATTCAGCACAGGCTGGTGAACAGGAAATATGTATGTTGAAGCAGGAGGTGAAAGTTTGAGACAGGATAAGAGCCGGCTGTGCAGATGAATGATTTGTTGAGTGCTGCAATGCTCAGTTGAGTGATGAAATGGGTGAGCTTCAGGATGAGATTAAACAGGTACGTAATGACTTAGAAATAACCTACAGGGACAATCGCGAACTGAGCGCTGCGTATCGAGTTTTGCAAAAGCAAAAGCAAGATCAGGTTGATATGGATGTTGCAAGTGTGAATCATGATGAATGTAGAACTAAGATGGCGACACTGCACCATCAGCAAGAGGTTCTGGCTGGCCATGTTAAGGCAATGGGAGGCATAGCCCCTGCCTTTCATTCGTCATCAGAAGGGGAGTTATCTGGTGATGACATTTCACAATACAACGCCCAGTCACGCCCCTACTATGGCCCAGACTCCACACCCAGCCATCCACAGCATGGCGGGTCCCTGCCCCCAACTCCCCAGGTCACACATCGGCGACGTTGTGATGCTCATCATGGTAAATGCCAACATGGTGGCACCCATGATGGGGGGAAGCAGGCCCAAGCCTGGTCCCGACAGCACCTCCGCTAGCCGTTATTAATGTGGAAGACAGGTAAGAGATAGAAATCATGATTGAAAGAGTGATAGGCAATGTTCCTCTTCCTGAGAGGAGTATGAGGGCTATTAAAACCCAGATTAGGCAGCTTTTTCAAGAAGCTGGCACTCAGGAAGGTATTGTCCGCACTGCGGCTGAAGCTGCAGCTCATGCAGCCTTGGATGGTGCTTGAGACACTCTACCTTTGCCTGATTGACCCACTAATCCCCTACAAATGGCCAACTCTGTTCAGCAAATTGCTGACAGCATCAGTCGGATGAGCCCGTCCAACAACCTCAGCTGTCACTTGGAGAAGGTACATTCTAAATGCGAAATGCTTAGCCTCGCTGCAGAATATCAGGTCCAAATACTACGCCAGACCATCGATCCTGGTTTATGGGCCAAACTCCCCGAAGCTGTTCACCAGAATGGGAATGCTACCTTTGATGAGGTTGCAGCTGAGCTCATTTCTGCTCACAGCCCAGGTGTAGTAGGAGTGATGCTTGCATATCCTGTGAAGCAGAATGCAAAATAAATTCCAGTGACTTACCACCAGAGGATGGCCTACCGAGCAGGAAAGCACCTAGCACAAGAAGCTGCGGATGTAGATCTTATTGAATATAAGACCCTGTTCCTTAGGAACATGATTCCAGCAGTAAGAGAAAAGGTAGAGCCAACCACTTACCCAAATACGGATAGGTTTGCTGATATCCTTCGGAAAACCGAGAGAGTGTACCAACTGTATATCCGTGATTTGGGCTCCGGTTCCAAGAAGGTAGCTGCCATGGAACCCGCTTCAGGGACCACGACACACTACACAGTGGAAGGGCAGGCTCAACGCCAACAGGCCCAACATCCACCAGCCCCTCCAGCTGGTAATCAGCACCTCCAGAAGGCCCAACAACAACAACAACTGCAACAACAACAGCAATGGGGTGGGAACCAGAATTGGCATAAGAACAGGAAGCATAAGGGTAGAGGTAAACCACAATAGAGAACTGGTCCTTCATATAGGGAGATAGCTGAAGAAAATAGGAAATTTCGAGAGCTCCTGGGACAAGTGCGCTCTGTGGCGGATGCTGTTCTCGCACAGACCCTTGTGGCAGTACAACCGGCAGCCCAGGCCACAACCAGCCATGGAGACACCGGAGGTACAGGCCCTCAGGCCCACACAGGTCTGAACCCAGAAGCTCCTCCCTATATAGCATCAGTACAGCATGGTGAAGTCATTCACGCAAGTCAGGCCCAACCTCTGCATGCTTCCAGCAGTACAGATTGACAATTACAGGCCCAAGTCCGTATTGTAAACAAGCTGGTCTTGGATACAAATGGAAGGCCCTGCACCGAGGCCGAGGTCGGGGGCCGCCAGCTAGTAGTTTTGCTAGATACAGGTGCAGCTGTATCTGTGCTACATGACGAACACCCGGACACGTCCTCTTGGTCCACCGGACGGAGGACCAACATGTCAGGAGTCGATGGTACTAGGCTACCTGCATACCGCTCTCAACCCTTACCGGTAGAGCTAGGCCATTTAAAGGCCTCACACACTTTCCAACTTATGGTACTGCATGATCATCCTAGTATTATAGGGATCGACTTCCTTGTGCCACACTGCTGTGTGGTGGACCTAGCTAACATGCTAGTGATACAGATTCAGGGTCAATACCATACCATCTTGATTCCTGATTCACACGTTGTGGCAACGATATCTGCCAATGACAAAGAGTATGACATCATAGATTTGTTCAAGAATCATGAACTTTTTCCAAAACTCCTACCTATTCTGCAATGACATTTGAAAGCGTTTGCAGTTAACAAGCATGACTGTGGTAGAATGCACGCCATCATTGAAGTGCCAGGCCCAGCACATGAGAGGCAGAGGCAATATTCTTTTCCAACTGAGGTCTTGCCTTCCCTTAGAGAAACGATCAAGTCACTTCTCAAGCAAGAAGTAATCAGAACTTGTGTTTCCACTGCCAACTCCCCAGTATGGCCCATGAAAAAACCCACAGGCGCCTGGAGACTTCTATTGACTACAGAAAACTGAATCAGGTCACCCCCAGTCGTTCCTCAACTGTGGCATCAGCACCAGATGCTAGCACGTACTCTAACCCTGACTTGAAATGGTTCAGTGCCCTGACATTTCCAATGTTTTTGGTCATTGCCGTTGGCCCTTAAGAGTCAATATAAGTTTGCCTTCACCTTTGAAGGAAGACAGTACACGTGGACTTGCTTGCCACAAGGATTCCATAACAGTCCATCCCTCTTCCATCTCCACATGATGGATGCCCTCGAGAGTTTCTGTACCCCTCAATGTCTCTTACAGTACGTGGACAACCTGTTGCTAGCAACAGCCACACAGGAGCAACATTTGGATCTCTTGGACAAACTATTGACTCTCATTCAGAAGGCAGGCTTGAAATGTAACCCAGCAAAATCACAATTGTGTCAGAAATAAGTACTCTTTCTGGGTCTAAAAATAACTGACCAAGGCTGAAGCCCTACCTGGAAGGTACAGGGATTACAAGACTTGCCATTACCTACCAGTGTGGCAACTCTTCGAAGATTTCTAGGTATGGTAAACTATTCGAGAGATTTCATTTGTGATTTTGCTCAGAAAGCTGCCCCTCTGTATGAATTACTCAAAAAGGATGTACCATGGACTTGGGGCCCTATTCACACCCAGGCT
The DNA here is from genome assembly GCA_016271365.2 of Neoceratodus forsteri. Lineage (NCBI taxonomy): Eukaryota > Metazoa > Chordata > Ceratodontiformes > Ceratodontidae > Neoceratodus > Neoceratodus forsteri. Next base: position 561,794,503 of record CM028132.1, read on the forward strand.
GTGACATCACTGAAGCAGGCCTTGGCCTCCGCCCCAGCTCTGGTGAACCCCAATCCAACACTACCATTCCATCTGGAGTGTGCCACCTCTGACATTTTCATGTCAGCAGTGTTGGCCCAGAAGGTGCATGGCACCTGAGACCCATTGCATATGTCTTCACTAACTCTTGACCCCAGTGGAACAGAAGTACGGCCTTGTGAAAGGAACCTTCTGCCACCTACTGGGCTGTCAAGCACTTCTGTATATCATTGGGTACTCACCACTGATCATTAACACTAACCATACACCAACCACCTTCTTGCTCTCAGACAGAGTGAAGGATGGGTCAGTCTCTAACACCAGGCTGATGCACTGGTCACTTTTTCCAGGACAGGGATATACAGGTACAACCGACTAAAGTTCCATCTATGTTAGCTCATGGCCTCCTTTTCCAGGGAGAACCCCATGACTGTACACTACAGTCACCTGATCTTCCTGATCCAGGTTGTTTCTTCCCTGCCACGCCACAAGTACTCAAGAGTACCTCTTTGTGCTGTATCTTTACTGATGGTTCAGCATCCTACTATCAGGGAGAACAGATTGCAGGGATGGGTATTTTGGTGATCTACCCTTATGGGAACACTGTCAAGATATCTAAGCGCTGTACTGTAGCTTCATCACAGTATGCCGAGATGGCAGCGGTGGCCTGTGCCCTCGAGTTCATCCAACATGGAACTGAGGATACCATCATCTTTACAGACTCTAACTGGGTTTGTTGTTCCCTTACAGAATTTCTTCCTTTCTGGCAGAAGAACTCCTTCCTCTCTTCTGATGGCAGTCCAGTGAAGTACAAAGAATTGGTAATATACATACATGCACTGGCACAGAAATTTGCACACAAACTCTATGTACACAAGGTTAAAGCCCACTCTCTCCATGATACCTATCATGCCTTCAATGACACAGCAGACACCATTGCTAAGGGGCCCAAGGGGGGGACATCTGGATGATAGACCATCCGGAGGCTAATGCAGCTGTACACATTGCAGCACTCAAGAAAAAACCTGAACCTTTTTCCCCCTTGGATCTCTCCGCAGCCCAGCAGCTTGACGCTGAATTCAAAGAGGTGTTCAGATTCCTTGATAAAGGTACTGAAGAAAAACTTCCCACACATAACCCCTATCGAAGGCATGAAGGTAAGTTGCGCTTGTCACCAGATGACAAGCTCATTTGGTTCCAACCAGATGACTCTACCACTAAGTTGTGGGTAGTCCCTAGACACCTAAGATCTGAATTCCTGCACAAAGTGCATGACACTCCTACTGGTGGACACCAGGGAGCAGAAAATACCCTCCAATGACTCAAGACCACCGCCTGGTGGCCTGGTATCACCAAAGACATTAAACAATACATAGACAACTGTCTAGTTTGTGTACAAAACAATCCCATCCCTACCAAATGAAATGCCAAACTTTTATCACAAAGACATTCTGGCCCTTGGCATGCCATCCAAAATTGATTTCATTGGCCCTCTGACCAACACCAGCAGAAATAATAAGTATGCTGTTGTGGTAACTGACCTCTTCTCTAAGTGGGTAGAAGCTTTCCCCACTAAGACATGTACAGCAAAGACTACTGCCAAAATCCTGGTGGAACAGATTTTCTCTAGGTGGGGTCTACCTCTTAAGGTAGATTCTGACAAAGAAACCAGTTTACAGGTGAGTTGATGAAAGAACCTTGAACCCCTCGGAGTTCAGCAGAAGTTCCACATACCTTACCACCTCAGTCCTCAGGTCAAGTAGAAAGAGCTAACAGATGGATTTTGACAACAAGCTTTCCAAATTCATTGAGGACAATCCAAAACATGGGATTCCCCACTGCCTTTACTCCTTATGGCAATTAGGGGCACACCAGCCACCACCCAGCTCACACCCTTTGAGGTGATGACTGGTAGACAGATGAGATTACCTGAACACCTGTTGTTTGACCTGCACACCCCCACTGCAGACCACATGTCTGTGGACCAGTATGTGGAAAAACTCAGAAAAGACCTCATACACACACACACTTGTATGCCGCGAACTGCATGGGCAAGGCCCAGCAACAATCCAAAATACAATTTGACAAACACACACAAGAAGTGGATTGGCAAGTTGGAGAGCAGGTAATGGTACTTTGATTTGCACATCCCACCCACTCCTTCTCCAACAAGTGGGAAGGCTCATACTCCATTGTCAACAAGCTCAGTCCGCAGTCTATCAAGTTAGACTCCTTCACAACAACAAATTGACTGACAAATGGTTACATGCAAACCAGCTGAAACTGTATAAAGGAGCTTAAATTACTTTTCCTTACCCCATTGGGTGGAATTGTACTAACATACTAATCTTTGATCTTTCTTTTCAGATACACTGACAAGATGGCTATCTTGTTCCATTATTTCCTCCTCCTCTCAGAAGTGATCCCCTGCATCCAAGGCACGGTACCAGACCTCCTGCGACACCTCAATCCTCCAGCACCTCCTCCAGAGGGAGTATCCATCAATATACCAGACAGTATGATCACTGTCCAGGAAGGTTCCGATGCTTACCTCACTGCCTCGGTTGTTGATCCTGACAAATCTACCCTTCAAATTGAGTGGCAAACCACATCACAAGGACAAATTCTCCCTGTGGCCAAACTCTCCAAAAGAACTTTCCAAGGTTGGCCCAATGCTAAATTATCCCCAAATGGTTCACTGTCCTTGTTACAAACTGCATTAAGACATTCTGGTTTGTACAATATAACTGCCTTAATAGATCCTTTTTACTGTAACTCTTTGTCCAAAGAGTCTGCTCACAGATTTTGTGCTATACACCACATGGCTTCTGCAGCCATGTACCTCTCTGTGTTACCACCCACTGATAAGCAGCTTTTGGAATGTCCAAAGCATACCCCTGGTCCCCGTAGTGGTCTAACAGCCACTGTCCTCTCAGGTTCTTTGATTAATAACTTACTGTTTATGCATATACCTGTTTTGTTTAATCTTACTGGAATATGAAAGAGTTTGGTATGTGTCACAATACTAATACATCAGCATTTTGTAGTACATTATTGCTTGATAGTTTAGCTGCATTTCAGATTCGTATGCAAGATCCTATTGCAGGGGTCTATTCTACTGAACATAGAGGCAACTTCAGGAGGAAGCCCTCTCCTGATAATCTAAATCATAAATGTAACAAACGTGAAGTTGACAGTTCTGATGTCACAGGTGCCACAGGTACTGTCACAGGTCTTTTGCACGGCTATGTCTATTCGAATAAAGAGACATTGTTGCTATCAAAAGTCATTCTGCCAAGTTCTCCACTGGCTTGGTCAATAACATTTTACCCATTATTGCATGGTGTGGATGGTCTTAGTCAGAAGAAAGATACACTGTATACAACATGCACGACATTGCTAAGGCATTCACTAATTCTAAAGATAAGATCAATGCACTCATACAACAGAACAATAAAGAAGCAGATAAACAATACATTGCTAGAGAGATACCCTGCTCTGCTTATGGCTCCTACATTATCACTACCATCAATAACCTCTTCCTTGATCTAGAATCTGGCAGAATTCCTGACATTATACATGATAGACGCATTTCCAAATGGTATTGTCCAAGGTGTAAAACCACTAGCTGTGTTTCCATGTGTATGCAACAGACTTTGACTATTCCTCTCTCCACAGTTAGGAATTTGGGGTTTGTGACCAGACACCCTAATACTGGTCCTTGTTTCACTGCTAAGAAATGTTCCATAACAGATACCATGTTTGTTTCTTCACTGTCTCCTTACCACGCTTGATCCCACTACAGCTTCTGCTTCAACAAGTTTGCATTGGTACATTCCATTGGGCATTTGGACGAAGACATCTACAGAGAACACCTGGATCTACCACCTCTACTGGTCTACCATTCTTTCCTGGATGCCTGGGTGGCCCGCACGACTGCTGTGCCAAAAGCAATATATCTACCTGTGCCGATGTGATGTGTTTGATGTTATACAGCCTGTTTGTGGCTACTCTCCAGACAACATTGATTGGACTTTCACAATGGATGATGACATCACTGCGAATGGCACCAACTCTTTCGACTCAACTTTGGCTCCGGATAAGCTCTATCAATCCTATCATGAGGAGGTTCATTGCCTGTCAATACAGATTTTGAAGACAACCTACACCTGCCCTGTCCAGTTGCAAAAGTGGAGACTGCCTACTGTGCGCTCACAGTACAATTCTGATGGTGAATACTGTGTGGTTATGAACTATAAAACCTACACATATGGTTCTGTTACTTGTGCTATTGATTACCCCAATTTCTGTTTTGTCCCCTACCAGAAGACTGTTATTGGACATACTGTTATAATCCCCATCCCCCTTCTGGATGCAGACATTATTGATGGTAACCCAGATTATCTAGTCACACTGTCAGAATACTTGCCATACTTTAATGTACACATAGACCCACTGACACTTACACTGAAATCACTTTTAGACAGGAAAGACTCACACCTCATCCACATCAGCAATAATACGACCAAAGCCAATGACGCTGTTCTTGACTTGATTAATGATGGAGATATGAATAACACATTAACTAACACCTGGTTGGAGATTACTTTTAAAGGTTTTATTATTATACAAGCATTTTTGATTTTTACTTTGATTATTATGCTTTGCTGCCTATGGCATACACTACGCCAACACCGTGAGCAGCTCAAGTTCCTTTACAAGGCTCGTGTGTCGGGATTGTAAACGACCACTGCTCCTGTCCTTTCCCTAGACATTTGCCTGTGTTGCCCTTAGAGGCAACGGGGGGAATGTTACACGAGGTCCCTGCACCCTAATTGGTACCCTCAGAGGTACACCATACACAGCTAACGCTTAGGTATAGGTTATACTAATATTTAGGGCTAAAGGCATCTACCATATAAGAGTAGATGTCAGGATATGAATGCATATTGTTGTAATATGTTTTGCTTGCTAATACACATATATTTTACCATGTATTTTCTGTCTATTTCTTACTTGTTAGATGCCAAGACACCTTTGTCCTTGAAGTAATTATAATATGTAAGATGGCATTGCCATCATTTGGTGATTTGTACTACAACATTGAGTTATGTAAGACTCTGTATAAGAACTCTTTTGTTCTCAAACTGATGACTTTACAAAATTGTATAATGTTATCTTGGACCATGGAGCCACATCTAATTTAGCCAATAGGGCTCATCTCTGTAACTAGAAATGTTTCTATCTTTTGCTAACCATAGTAATTATCATAGGTATATAATGTAATGCACAAGCTTTACACCTCGGAGACCCAAGAGACCCCAAGAGACTACAAAGAAACCTCGAGGTGTAGGGAACGCTTAGCATTGACTCCCAGTTCATACTGGTAAGAACTGCTTAGGGCAACTGTGATTTATTCCTTGTTAGTAATAAACTTGTTTATTACTCTAATGCAATGCCTCTGTGATTACTTGCATTCCCAATATCGTCAAGAATCTGAAAGTGAGGTTTAGACCTCTCAACATTGTCATTTGCCTGAGCTGAGATACAGTCTTTGCTTTCTGTTCGTACTGTTTTGTTGGCACTCTATGTTAAGAAATATGAATTTAAACTATTTGAATAGTAGTTTGTATGGGTGTTTATGCTAGAGAATATTTTTTGACAAATGCTATTTTTTCAACATTTATTGCTGAGTTTTATTAGTTATATGTGTGTGCTAACAGTACTTCATTATTACCCTGACTTACCAGTTCTATGTTTACAAAAATGGATAGTAATAAAATAGAGAATAATGGATGGGGAAGGGTTTGATATGAGAATTTAATTCTCACCCAAGTTGTGGGATGCTATGTAAACCCTGAGGGCGGAGCCCGAGGGCTTTATCAAAGCATCCCACAATGAGGGTGTGCATTAAATTATCATATCAAACACCCTCCCCATCTTTTATTTTTTATAATAACAGACCAGCAATTTTTCTCTCCAGTAGTTTGTGAGACTGTTTGGCCCTGCCCACATACAGAATGTTGGCCAATGAGGCAGCAGCATACTTTGACTGGCATGGTTCATGAACGTCATAACAACCAGCCGGTTGTTATGGAAAATATCAACCTGTCAGTACATTGAGAGAAATTGCTGACCAGTTATTATTAATAATTAAAGGTATGTTTTTGAAGATTTAAGTGGTGATATTGTACAACTGGCTAGAATATTGATATTTACTAATGGAGTTATCTTTAATGGTATTTAATATTTCAGTACATGTTCACATGATAAAGTAAGAAAACGTTATGTGTTGGTCAGCTAGCATTATTATATTTTCCTACAATATCACTACATCTGTAGATTAACATAGTGGTGTGATAGTTTCTGCAGATGGTTAACATCTGAGGAATAATGTTTAGTCAAAAATTTACAATTACATTATGAAGATCAATGTTAGGCTATTGTTCTATTTTGTGTCAGTTACATGCGTGATTATTTTTTATGTCTGATTTAAGTACCATTGTATCAAATTAGTGATATGTTGATATTTGTTGGCACTACTCATGTTAAAATAGCAGTTATTTATTGTCAGTTAGTTATTGTAATGTTAACTAGTTAGAAAGAAATTAAACTATCACAGACATGTACCACATTTTTTTCACTTTAGGGTGTGGCGATGGTACTCATGTCAATATTGTTGGTAAAACTGATAATAAATGAATTTTTAGAAGTATTATTTATTTGTTGAACTGGGAAAAAATTCCTCATCGACCTCCAAATATATGGACAATCCTGTTACAGCAAGAGCAGGCCAATTGTTTGCATTGTATAGCAGAAGTATACAATCATTGTAAGTATTAAATGATTACTTATGATTTGTATACTTTTGCAGAGATGTATAGAGATTAATTATACTGTGGCAATAGGCAAGAAAACCACATGTATAGATCTCTTTTATGAGGTATTACTTATGTAAATAGTAGCACTTAATGTAATGCAATACCATTAAGTGCACAGAAATATTTTGTTTGGAACAGTGGTCAGGAAACAAAACAAAGATGCAAATTTCTGTCTATGGAACTTATGTACATTCATATTGAAGCTCAGTATTATATACATATATACAAGTCTGAGTAGCATTCATTTTCAATTATTTGTCATATCCAGTGCTGTAAGTCATAGACTTGTGAGAGATAATGTCATATTCAGTGTTCCGAGTGCAGTAACAGTGATAGCAAATTCTATCACATTGTTTTCAACAAGTTAAGCATACTAGTAGAGGTGACACTGTGGTGTAGGCAGTGATACTCTCAATGTGGATGTGATAGCTACATTTGCCAAGACATAACTTACTAACTGATGTTGAGTAATATGCAACGCCCTTGAGTCTGCTTGGATTTGGCGGAAGTCAAATTAGTAAGTATCATAGTAAAGATCAGTAAGGTAGACAACAACAGGAAAAGGAGTCTGAACTTTACCTGATGTGTGCTGTTTAAACAAGTAGGATTCTCAATTGAATATGTTGAGAAACGTTGTTGCATCTCTGATAAGTGTTTAAATAGGTAAATGAATTTGTCATTGCCATGTAAGATAGTACTGTGACACAAGTGAGCACACAGTAATATGTGCTGCGGTATGTTAAGTTAAGTAAGGCATCTGCAAAAAGTTATGACTGACTGGCTATTGATAACAGCTCAATACCCTCAAGTCTACTTGAACAGTAATAATGCAGTTTTTTGATGTGAGTATATCTAATTTGCAAATGCTGAACTTCACAATAGAATGTCTTTGAAATTCGATCAGATTAATGAGCAAAACAGTCTTGTTTTGCTATGTGAATTATGAGGGTAGTAGATTGATACACATGTGGATTTTGTTATAGCTAGCTGCATTGCTGTACTGTTATGTTACCTTTTTCTATGGCAGAGAAATGTGTTAGTACAGAATGGGCTGTGGTGATTTTGTAAAATAAGTGCAAAACATTGGTCACCATGGGTACAAGTGAGACGCTAGTAGTGTTCAATGAAGTTTGCAACTTAAATGTGTATGTATTGGCGGAATGAGGAAAAATCTGGCTGGTATATGCAGATGCAATCTTATTTTGCAGAGGCATCGGTATATTGATATGTTGTGATGACATAGCATCACTTCTTCCATATTGCCAGCAAGTACTGCAGTGAGTATTTTGACATGTGCATCCCTTCAGATTTTGGGGAGCCTTTTTCCTTAGGGTATACTGTATCATTATACTCCACCCATCCCTTTCTGAATCTTCACCACATGACATAGTGTCCAGAGGAATGGATAGGCCGTGATGGAAGATTATTGCATGGGTGTCAATTGAGTATCTGAGAACATAGTTCTTCCAGCAATGAAGTGGAAATTGGGTTGTACTTACATGCCTTGAGAGTTAAAGCACTGTAGTACAATAATATATGTGAGCTTGAATATGTAACTCTCTAGAAAGCATAACAAGACTGACCAAATCTTTTGACAGAGCCAACTAGTTTCTGCATTAGCAACAATCTTGTGGAATTTCACAGTTGTCTGTTCAGGGACGTAGACAGAGAGCCACAGCATATCCTGTGTTGTTTATGATTCTTTGTGTCCACATGACAAACATGTGTACTTGGACACATAGTCAACCTTGAAGTGTTGACACAGATCTATGCCATCATCTGCTAAACTGTTTATTATTCCCATTATGAACTCTGTGACATCTTTTTGTGCATTGTTAGCAAACATAGATTGTCCTGCATTTTGACCAAGAGTTAGCCTTAGAAGAGTCAAGCTTTATAAACTGGGCAGCTCGTCTTGAGTACCTCTTATGACTCTCTTTAATGCCTCTGAGAGAGGTGTTGATGGGCAACAGTTTAACACACTAGCAAACTCAGGGATGTGGAGGAGTGCTTGCATTATTGCATTTGCATTGAAGTTGACTCCTGTACTGCTTGTCAAATGTTGGCAGTATGTCGACTCTAATACATTTTTGTGGGAGGATGCAAAGCAGTCTCTAAGAGATTGCTGCTTTGTGCAGTATCGTGTGATAACTGTGGAGTCTTACTATGCTGTCTTTTCAGTTTGTGTCCTTCATCGATTGTAATTGCAGTGACAGATGCGTATTTGGGAACTGGTAGTAAAGGAGCATTTGGTTGGTACAATGTTCGCAATCTGTTGTACTCAACTATACATTTTGTGTCAGCACGTATTTTGCTTTCTGCCAGTTTCACTATGTGTACTCCAGAAAATTGTCTTACACGAGACAGGGCAACATAAGACATGCCATCCTTAAATATGCCAGTGCCTATATCTATTATGGCACTATCAAGGCTGAGGCCTTGTGACTTGTGTATGGAGACCGCATAGCAGTACACAATGGAAACTGTTTTGTCACATATATGTCTTTCACAAGTTCAAATCTTAACTGTGGACCTCTGTCTATTGGGTGAGGGATTTCAGTTGTCAAATTTTACAACTACAAACTCCAGAGCTGTACCTGTACATTGTACAGGAACTCTTGATATATCCCATGGCTCCCTTTACAAGATCTCGATCGTATATCAATATTTTCATGGAGCATGACATGTTCTATTTCACATAATGGTAGCACAGCTTCTAGACCAGCTGTTCATGACATAACATTTGTGAGCTCTTTTCAGATGATCTGCCATTCTTATACCACTGTTCGTGATAGAGTAATGCCATCCATGGTATATGTGCATGGTAGAGTGACAATAGGCTGCTGTTCTCTTCATCATGATGTCATTGAACTCTGCACACTGTGTAAGCCTTTGGGAATAGACATACAACATGTACGCCAGTTTTTTTTGAATATGCGAAACATATCACAAGCATTCTGAATAGGAGCATTATTTCTGTGATAATGCGCCTGTCTTAGCATCTCATGGGTGGGTGGAGTGCACCAATACGTGCTTCATCAAGTAATGCTTTGTAAGATATGTCACTTGTTGTCTCATGTTCTGAGAGAGTCTAACATATGAGAAAAATTCCCACAGATTAACTCCACCAATGCATCCAATTGTTTTCTTTGCTCTTCAATGATAGACTATGGTGAAAACATGCTTACTCATTTACAGGGCTAGCTGAAAAGAGATCTCAAGAATATGATGTTTTTCCACCAAATGGCATACATTATCATTGGTTCCAAGTATCTGCTGTAGGCATAGATGGATGAATGTGAGAAGAACATTTGAGACCATACTGATCTCATCAATTATGAGCAAATGCATTTTGTTAAACATTGACCTCAGTTCATTGGCAACATCATATGACAATTTCCTGTAATCACCACTCTTTCCATGCTCAACTGGCAACATGAATAACCTATGGAGTGTGATACCACCAATGTTATAAGCTGCTAATCCTGTAGGAGCTGCAACAACAACAGATGTTGGTGTACTGGTAAGGTCACGCACTCCTTTGCTTATGGCTTCAATCAAGGAACTTTTACCAGTCCCAGCAGCACCACTTACAAACATCCTGATTGGTGTTTTCTCTTCACAAAGACACTGCTTTTCATAGTGCTGGATTGCATGTTTAACTGCATGCATAATAGAGTGATACACAACTCTTTGGTGTGAATTTAACTTGTCGACAATGTTGGTGACTGACTCTGACAAGTACATGCTTTGTTGCATTGTGCCTTCAACCTCTGACATCAGCACAGCTGGGTCATTAGGAGGAAGAGGAGCACCAAGTGTGCCTTCTCATTCCACATCAACCATTTCCTGTAATGTAACAGGTGTGTCATCATCTAGGACTTTCTTCATGTACTCTATCTTTTTTTTTCCATTTCAAGTCTCTCAGTGTATGTCTCAGAGACATGACTCTGGAAGGTATGATATGTTTGCATGAACTCTTTTCATATGAATCAGACAACTTTAACTCAGATTCTGATCTCCAAGGTTTGAATAGAAACAATAGAGCAAAGTAATAATGTTCCTTGCTTTCTGTTGTATCTAGGTCAGTTTGCAGTGGTCAATTAGCCATGGTTTGCATTTTTTTACAAGTGAGCCATCAAAGCCAGTGACTTTATATATTCCTTTTTCTGGGTAAGAAGGAACACCCCACTTGTAGTCATACCATTGAGCAACCTCAAAGAGACACAGATCATCCATAGCATTGTGCCACTGTGGATAGTAGTTGTCAATTAAGTTGCTCTTAAGAATACTTGTGGATGTTGGTCTTTTGGCAGCCAACTCCTCAATCTCTTCATGGCTCTTAAGAACATGGCACCTGTTCTGCTTGTGATTTACATTTAAGAAACATATGGACTCTGATTTACCATATAGACATACACCTGTTCATAGGCTTCACACTCACGGTGTGATAGAGTCTTAAGCCCTAGTGACCAAAGTCTGGAACACATTGACCTATCACAGTTTGACAGCTCTTCCCACATTTCTTCGAGGTTAGTTTGCTCATGTTTAGTAATGTATGGTGTTACATACCTCACGAGAGCCATTGAGTTGTTTGCAACAAACTGGATATCAATGTTTGCTTGCCACATTAACAGAAGAAAAGGACTATAGTCATTGATATAGACTTCTGATTCTGTGCGAGATAGTTCACACACTCGCTTTGTTGACTTTGCTTTCAGGTGGTGTCGCATGGCTGAAAAAACATCATTCAATGAAGTAGCTAGGCAAACTCACCTTGAGAAGCCAAAATGGCAGCGAGTATACCACTGACTTTTGTTTTTAACTTTCCTATGACAGTATTTGCCATAGAGGTGTCGTTGAAATTTCTGGACCAGTTCCCACAGTGTTGCACTATCATACTTGTCTGGTATCTGACATGTGACATACTTCAAGATGAAGCTTAGAATGTCAGATATTTCATTGTCTCCATTTCATGGGGCATCTTTAATCCACAGCAACATATGAATGTGTGGTGCTCCACGGGCTTGGTACTCAACCCTTCAGAAGTAATGCTCAACAATACTGAGGGGAGGATTTGTCTTAGAGAGTATGAATTTCAAAAGACTCTGAAACCAGTAGTGGAAGTAACGTGAAATGGCTACTAGATCAAGTGAGCAGAGTTCATTGAGAGTCATTGTTTGGATGTTCTCAACATCAGAGTTTGCCCATCTCAGTATATCGAGCAGATCATCCCAATTACATTCTGTGCAACTGAATGTCACAAACCATGTTGCTGGTCCAAACTCTCTCAGCATGCACATTACCTCAGAGTGACATCTGTACCAATATTCTTTGGTACCATGCATGCTAGACAAAATAGAAGAAGGACTGACTTGCAGTGTTTCATCTTTGGTTTGCAACTTGTGTAGTAATTGTGCAGCTGTCATATTATTGAATTCTGTCCCAAGTCTCAATGTGTGGGCACTACTAGCAGATAGGACACTAAGTTCACTTTCCCAAAGAAGGTGGAACAGGTATGCAATATTTCTTCGAAACTTGCCATCCTTATGTAGTATTTGCAAGGTCCTATACTTAGCTCCTTGTACTCGAACTTCTTGTTCGTCTAATCGACCACCTGAACTAAGTGGGAACAGATCAGGGAAACAAAGAGCTTCTAGTGTGGCCTCCCATATACTAAAAGGATTGCCCTCCACTTGTTTCATCTGATATAAATCAATGTTATCCATTACTGGGTCTTTGCCATGCAATGGGTGTATGGTGAATTGCTCATACACATTCTGTACAGTTGCCATGTCAACCTTCTCAAGTATTGCCTTGTCAGAGTTGTCTGTGGCAATATCTGATGAGAGACCACTAAATGCATCAATGTCAATTTCAGCATAGAAATAATTGTGCTCTTTTGATATCTCAAAGCATTCTTCACATTGTCTACATTGACAATCTTGCCATATTGTTTTCACTTTGTTGGCACACCATTTACCAAGATGACTACAATATTGTCCTGAGAAATAGTGTTGCCATTGTCTTGCAAAGGTAAAGGCAGGTAGACAACAGAGCCTTTTGAGAGAGCGTACAAGTTCTTTCTTTGGTAGGTCTCATGTCCTTGTATTCAGCCATATGATTGTTTGAAATGGCTTCATGGTCTGAATGAGAATCCTTTCAAACAAGTTCAACACTCTTATCTCATTAGGTGTTGGTTGTACTTCCATTTTATTGAGTACTGACTGAGGAGGTAAACTATCATTCTTGATTTTGTTATGACAGCAGGAACAGAGTGACACAGTTGTGAATTTTTCAAAGTCAGACTTTAATAGGAGGTACGCATGGGGACGTCCCCACATTTCATTCCAAGATGGAATGTTTTGTAGGTCTACTTTGACACTTAAGTGCTTGTAGAACAATCATTCACATGACACACATATTGTATCAAATTTCTCTGTTTTGCTTAATTCAAATTTAGCAAATTCACAACCAAAATGTCATAGGAGTTGCTCTTATTTAACCAGAGATGTCTGAGGAGTACTTGCTTCTTCAGGAACAGTAGCAGCAGACCTCAATCTTTGGGTTCTTTGCAACTTTTTGATGAAGTCACTAAGTCTTTCAACATCTCCATCATTGAGCAATGCTTGGAATTGCATGTAGTCTTGAATGAGAGATCTGACACGATACAACCTTTTGCACAAATTTGCGAATGCTAGAGTTATGCACTGCTAGCATACGAAAGTGATGAAATGTGCTGTTGCAGTTCATGTACTGTAAGCATGCAAGGGACTGACCCATCAGGCCTTTGTGAGGCTGGACCTCACACTTGTCAATGTTATAAAGCAGTGTGTGTCATTCAGATCTCTTTGTGGTAAGAGTTGTTGAGAGAAACCTTTTTATAGATATAATAGATTCCTCGCTAATGTTACATGTGCTGTCACATGCCCATTTTTTTGCTAATGACTTTGGATCACTTTCAACCTCTTCAGCTACATTGTCATTGTTCGAATGGATGGTTTCATGGGATAGAGGTAAGACATTCTGTAGTTTTCCATGCTCATCTAGTCTTAAAGTAATATTTCTACTGTGTGCATGGTATGTCTCTTCCCAGAAGAATGCTTCTGAGTACTCTGAATGAAACCAGTCTCCTTGAAACACAAGAGAAATATTTTCTGTTTAATACCAAAAGATAAATAGTGTTTTCATCTCCTCAAATTTGTACTCAATTTATCAATGGCTGACATCATATCAGTCCAGAGTTGGGAAGGTATTGCTAGAGCCACATTGACAAATTGTCTTCCTCTTAAGTGGAGTTTCATCAATGAGATCTTAGAACGTAGTCTGTTACCCTTGCGTCTCACTATTTTGGAGATCACACATTCAATCCTAGCTTTTTGAAAAACATTATTTTACTACATTGAGCATTAGCAGAGGTACTACACCTAGCATTCTTTTTCTGTCTCACATGTCTACGCTTTGGTGTTGACAGTACTGGACATTGTGATTGTAATGTTTCTCTAGGAAGGCTACTTGTAGTAGTTTTCTTAGAGGAGGGTTTCTGTTTCTTTAGTTGTGTATGATTTACTCTGTGTGTGATGTGGAGAGAAGAGAGTTTTTTATGCTTCTGTTTAGAAGCTTTACCTTTTGTTCTTGCATGGCATGACAATGAACAAGCAGAACAACTAGCACTTTCTCTATGTGCTCTGGTTTTACGGCAGATGACCATGATGAAATTGGTGAAGTATTTCTTCAATATGTTTTTTGTTGTAGTCCCCTAAGGAAAGTGAAAATATATATATTTAGTAGTAAACAACACTAGCCACATGGCAGTAAATCAGAAATTGTTCATTTGAAAAATAATACGTAGTACTGTGCTAATAATAAAACATCTGCTATAATTAGCATTACTTTGTTATGAATTATTTAACTATTGTTTGCATAGTACTGTGCACTTAATATTGCAGCCACTTGTCACGTGGGCAAAAGTTGATAAAGAAGAATATGTGTGCCACGTTTATTGGTTGATGTGTTTGGGTAGTGTTAAGTGTAAATTTGTGAAGCTGTTAAATATTTCTTGTGGCATTGTTACATGCACTTATGCTGACATATAATGATAAATGGAATAGCAAGTGTTGTGTTGATCGATTGTTGCAATCATACTGTTATGGGTCTGGCTGAATGTGGTGATTATGTCAATAGTCTAGTTGAGTTGAAACAATATTACTTTATTGATAGTTGGGATGGAATTATTACATGAGTCTAATGATGATTGGCTCTTATAGTGAATGTATGGAAAGTTGTAAAAGTTAAAATTCATGAATTTGTATTTTTTGTCGCGATCAAAGAATTTGTCAACTCACGAACGATCCTCGCGGTCAAAGATGGTCGCGATCAAAGAATTTTCGGTCTCGTGAACAAGGAACATGTAAACCATGTGCTATTAGTGTAGAAGCTTGTTTACATTGGTTTCATAACATGCAGAACTTGTGAACTGTCAATAGACATATGTGACCATTGTGTGGTGGGATAGTATGTAAATAGTTGAGTTTTTAGAGCTTTTACTGTTTTTTTGGTGAAATCATGTGGTTTTCTTCATGACCTAAGAATTTGTCAAGTCATGGTTCAAGTTCGCAATCAAACTGAGTGGCGGTCAAAGATTTTGCACGCTCGTGGTCAAAGATCGTAAAAAAATCAGGAAGTATGTAAAAATGTTTTAAAAACAAATAAGACAAGTATTTTTGTTACTTATGGATCATTTAAATGCTAGGAGGGTTTCTGTACTGTATTGCAGTTGAAAATATTGTGTTTGCACTGTGAGAAATGTTTAACGCCGAAGTCTCGCGTTATTCTCGCAATCAAAGATTTTGTAAGCTCGCGGTCTATTCTCACAGTCAAACTGAGTCGCTGTTCAAGATTTTGCACGTTCGTAGTCAAAGATCATAAGAACACTGTAATTATGTAAAACTGCATAAAGAACAAATAAAATACTATTCCTTTTACTTATGGGTTATAAAAATGCTAGGAGTGTTTATCTTGCTGTAATGCTTTTTTAAAATATTGGATTTAGACAGTCAGATACGGTTTACATCAAAGTCTTGCGTTACTCTCGCGATCAAAGATTTCATATGCTCGTGGTGAATTCTCGCGGTCAAACCGAGTCGCGATTGAAGAATTTGCATGCTCACGGTCAAAGATCGTAGAAAATGCAGAAATTATTTTCAAATGTGTTGAAATGATATAAAAACAATTTTCTTCTTGTTTATTAGTTAGTATAATGCTATTAGGGTCTGTCCTGTTGAAAAAAATTAGGTAAGTATTGTTTTTTTCACTGTGAAAGACTGCTAATGTCAAAATCTCACGTTAGTCTTGCAATCAAAGATTTTGCATGGTCGCGATTGATCCTGGTGATCAGTGCGAGTTGCGGTCAAAGAAATTGCACTCTCACGATCAAAGAAACGGCTTGGTTAGTCATGTGAGTTTCCTGAACCAATAGAATTGAAGAATAACACTCTGGGGGCCATTTTACATCGAATGATCAAGAAGGCAAGAGGGCAGATTAAGAAAGTAAGTGCTTGGCTCAAATATGATAGAACTTGGGGGAAAGTAATCTTTAAAGTTTTAAAGAGTTATTTAACAGTGTATTGGCAAGTTAGGAACTACTGTATGTATTTTTTCACAACTGATATTGGCAGGAACTATTTACTTTAGCTAGATTATTTATGGAGTTTACAGCAATTTTGATATTTTGATAGCAGCATGGCATGGGGAAGTGTCACACAGTTTAGCAATAGATTTAAGTGTTTATATGTCTGTGTCACCAATGGATTGGTTTTGGTAAACTCATGCAAATAGGTTTTTGAGAATGTGATTTGTACAAGTGAAAAAAAAATGAGCATTTATTGAAAAGCTGTATGTTTTATGCATTTTGCAATTTAGTCAGTCAAGCTGCTGTGATTGTTTTCTTACACTTATGTATTGTCCTTGGGATCTTTCTTGTGGCTTAAAACAGTCTTTATTATTCACTGCTTGCCAGGGTATTTTTGGTATCTCAGACTGGCTGATCTGTACAAGTTGACAGTTAGTGTGCTAAGGAGATTTATTTTTACTCAGTGCTACTTTGGTTTGTGACAATTGCTGGCTGATCTAATAATAGTGGCACTTTCTTGTTACATATATGTGTGTTTTAGTTGTTGTGGAATCCTGACTTGGAATGATATTGTGTCTTGCCTAGCTTAACCAGGTACTGCTTTTGCACTTGTTATATAGGTTGAGACAAATAAATATATTTAACTTAGGTAATTAAGTCACAGTACTGCAAATAGTTTATCATTAAATTAAACTGGTTGTGAGACCTGTGCAATCAAATTAGCATAATACTATTGATTACTGTTGTTCACTATTTCTGTCAAGTAGCAAGAAATGGTTCCACTCACGCAGCTGGCTGAGTAAGAGAGGGAATTTAGTTTGCCAGAACATTATGACTAGTGACTTAGACCAATCAAAATTTGTGTTACTGGCAAGTTATGAGGTGTGCCAATCAGATGACAGTATTCTCCCCCAAAACAAAAAAAAGTTTAATAAATATCATGCCAATAGAAAGACAGCTTATATGCATAGCTAGGACTCTATACTGAATTAGCCAATCTGTGAACAGGTTATTGTTTGTGATTGTTTTGTCTGCATTTATCTGGATGATGCAATAGAATAGTAGTCATTGTGGGGTTCCACTTCTTAGTACTTGGTAGTCAGACAGACACAATTGTGATATTTCTACATCTGAGTTATTAAGATTTGTTACTCAGCATGGCAGAAAAATCCACAGTAACTGTATGGATAGTAGGATCAAGTTTGGTGAGAAGGGCAGCAGTGTTCAGTCGATATGGTCATTTTGGGAATGATTTACACCTACCTGGATGCTCTGTCTCTTGGTTTGAGAAGGGTGGCATGAGGTGGGAGCAGCTCATGCCTACCATGTGCCAATTATTGGAGACACACCCAGAACCAGACATACTCCTTATCCATCTTGGAGGCAATGATTTGGGTAACAAAAGGGCTATTGACTTAATAGAGGCTGCACAGTCTGACTTGCAGCATCTTATGAGTATATTGCCATTGTGTAAAATTCTGTATTCAGATATTACACAGCGCATAGTCTGGAAGGGTGAGGATTACTGTCCTGCACTTGAAAGACCATGCAGGAAGGTTAACATACAAATATCTGGATTCCTCTGTGCTATGGGAATGCACACTATTCGTCACCCCAAATTATGTATTACAAGTATTGGCTATTTTTAAAAGATGGTGTGCATCTCTCTAACACTGGCAATGACATTTTTGTTGGGGACCTTTGACATGGTATCCTTACAGTTCTGTGACTGTGTGCCTGTAGGACGATGCCTCTCAAGTACATCACATTATACTGTGAAAAAACTGGCTCTTTTTAGAACCACCACAAAAAGGTCAAAAAATAGAACTGTTCACATATTGTGCATTGCTGTCTGTATGTTAGGTTGTGAGAGTCTGGGAAGCACAGGTTCTCTTCTTTTAACAGCAGAGAAGTGTGATGGTGCTTATTGGTCAATGAGTAGGATGTATATTATTGCTTGATATTGTATGTGTGGTTTTTTAGGTGGGTTGTATGGTATTTTGTTGTCTGCCATTGTGGTAAAGGCTACGAGTTTTTCATTGTTTGTTGATATGCGGGGTGCCTCTTTTGTTACTGATAGATTCTGTAACTTTTTTTCTTTTTTTATTAATAGTTGAGTATGGCTTGTTATGGGGGTGCATTATACAAGTATGGCTGAAAATGCGTAATATGTTTCTGAGGATGAAGTGGGAAGCAAAGAATGGTTTAGTGATATGAGGAGACATATGCTATTGATGTAGTGTGTTATGTGTTGCTAGGGTATGTTGATTACTGATTTGAGTCATACTGTTTCTGTGTGTGAAATGTTTGTGTTGTGTAAAAGTTTTAACATTTTTTATGTTTTTCTTTACACAGGTAGATAACTGTGCATGTGTTTTCTGGTATCAAGACTCTACTGTCTAGTAAGTATTTTGCTTTTTGTTTTATGTCATTGTTGAATTTGATGTATTTTGTTAGGCAACATTGTAAGTGGTGATTTGGGGGAGGTCTGGTAACAGCATAAATAGAATTAAACTGAGAAGCAAGTGGAGGTATTACTTGTTTTACATGCAAGTGAAAATAAGGAATAATATAGAGAGTTAGTAACATATGTATTTTCAATACATATGATGCAGTGATGTTTGTTAATGTTTTAGTATGCTGTGTAGCATGATCACTTGCTGCCATTCCACGTCTGCATCTCATGGTGTTGTAAAATGTTGTTAATCTTGTTGAGTGTTAAGTATTTGCTTGTGTCAGGAGATCAAAAATGTGAGGAACAGACAGAACACTCTTCGGTGTGTCCCAATGCTGTGCAGCTGTTTTATATGACCTATCAGACTATTATGTTAATATATTAATAATACATATTTTTCATTTTTAAAACTGATAGTGTAGCAGTTATGTATATTTCATGATTATGGTGTTTTGGCAATCTGAGGGAGATAGTACATGCATGTGTTTTAACAAAAGAGTTATTGTTAGCTCAGAGTTTACAAGTGAGCAGACATATTTGATTGTGAGTGGCAAGCAACATAAACAGTAGTAAGGTAGAACAGTAGCAATGTAATATCTAATAGTTTTTCATGCTATCTTTTTTTTTTCTTGTTTCAGACTACTATCATGCCAAAGTCGTGGAGTGATGCAGAGGTGCTGGCCCTGGTTCAGGCTGTGAGGGACCATGCCAATGCTACGGTTGTCATGTGTGCTACTAACCTGAGCCTGACCCATACATGGGGTAAGGTAGGTGTTTGGTCACAATGAGTCTTCACATTTTTCAACAGAGCTACACATGCAATAGATGACAACTGTATGTTCAGCTGTATTTCTTGCACATTTGTTGGATGTTCCTGGGACAGTGTACAATCAACAGCTTGATCATTCTGCGGTATGTGCTGTGAATAACATATAGATTTTCTTGTGGTACAGTGGGGTTTGTGTGAAGACTACTTATGGAGATTGTGAAAGGAGACTTATAAAATGGGCAAAGGATTTCAAGCAATCTGATCGGGTTGTTAGGAGTGTATTAGATGTGTCTAATGCACAGCCAAAACTACAACCCCATCTAGAATGCACAGACCCATTTATAAGCGCAAGTTACTGGGATGTGGATTGCACAGTTCCAATGCACGGCTAGGTACTAGATGCACTCAGCCCGTGGCTTCATGCCTCAGTATGTCCCCCTAGTTGTGCATTGGAACTGTCTAATGCACACCCATTGTGTGTTATTGCCTACGTGTAGGCATGACAGCAGTGCTCTGCTGTCTAAATAGATACTGAGACCTGTGTGTATGCTGCTAGGTAGTTGTATTGGGCAGGGCATCACAACATACAGAAGTGGTCAGTACACTCCTGTACAAGACAACATACTACGCCTCTGTGTCTTTAGTTGCAGACCATGTCAGCATGGTTGTTACTGTATTGGTGGATATAATACTACAGATATTTTTATGAATTTACTGTGATGCTTATCACTGCATTATATAGTATGGTGTGCATGCATATTGATGTACAGTGTTAGCAACTGGTGTTCAGCTTTATCGTGCTCTACAGTCAGTGGTTGGATAGACAACTTGTAGGTGGGGATGTGCCACATATTAGTGAGTGGGTTATATTGTGGTGGTGTGAGTGAGTAGCCAGGTGGTCGGGGATACTGGTTAAGCACTACATTCTTTTTCCCAGGATCTGTATGGTTAGGATTGGGAGTAC
Source organism: Neoceratodus forsteri (assembly GCA_016271365.2). Lineage (NCBI taxonomy): Eukaryota > Metazoa > Chordata > Ceratodontiformes > Ceratodontidae > Neoceratodus > Neoceratodus forsteri. The sequence goes on from CM028132.1 coordinate 561,815,221, forward strand.
ACTGTCTGTGCTGCTAGGAATACTGCATTTGTAGTATATGTGGTTAGACTAGGGCCGGTCTTTGTAGATAGGTCAAGAAACATGACAACCTATCATTTTCACTGTGACATGAAACATTTACTATATTTTTTTTTTATGTTTTTTCTCAGGTTAGTCGTACCTTGGGAGGCAGGAGATCAGAAAATCTCCTGACGCATGCCACAGGAAGTGGAAGATCACCTGCCAGATGTTTCTCAAAGCTAAGTCTGCGGCGGATGATATGCGAAGGAGTGTCTGGGAGTGGTACAACATAGCCTATGCTATGTGGGAGGATGCAGGGAAAACAGAGTTTGGAGATCGCCATCACACGTGTGAGTATATATTTGAAACTGTTGTGATGCAAATATTTGGTTTGTGACTGAGAGGATTGTTTTTTCTATATTTCAAATGAGTATTGGCATTTATTATTAAACTGTTAGTGATATGTACCATTATACTTCTGTGACAATTGATATATCACTACAGATATGTAAGAATGACAGGTTAGCAATTGTTACTTTACAAGTGTGTTTGTGGTGATATGGATTTTTTCAATGAAAAAAGAGTCAAGATTAGATGAATTCTTTGAAAGTTGTCAATGATACTTTTGTGGTGGTGTTCTAGTGCATATAATATTCAGAATATGAGATGTTCTGATGTTTAAATGTTACAAATAATTATTTTTAAAGATAGGAAGGTGATATTTGTGGACAGGATACTGATCATAACAAAAGAGTGGGATATTGTGTGACCAACAGTATGTGCTTTGTACTATGTTCATCATTAGCTTGCTAGCTGATGGTGTTGTTTGCATAAATTTTTTTGTTTTTTTGTTTACTCAGCTAGACCAACTGTGGAACCTGCATCCTCCCATCCTGTGCAGCTGCAACCACTCCCAGAAGGTGCGGCTCGAGGGGCTCCAGTTGAGCAACTACTTGTGCTCGACTCTGCTGGTGAGTTATTATAATGTACTGCTGTCTGTATTATTATCTAATAGGTACTATGGGTGTCATAGGGTATGAGAATGGTTACTGTACATTTGTGGTGTTGTAAATTCTTCTTGCATCTAGTCTGTATAATGCTGGAGAATGTGCAGACCTATTTGAGGTGTCTGATTGGCTGAAACACTTCTGTAGCTGGGCATCTATCAAATAATAGACACAGACGTGTATCTGTGTGTGTGTGTGAACAGTTACAGTGAATAGTGCATAGCTTTTAAAGCATATTCTGATGGTGGCTTATGAAGTGCTTTATCACAAAAAAGATATTTATCATGTTTTTTAAAAAAACAATTTTGTGTAACAGTTATTTTTCTTCAAAGTGAGATATTTTCAAGTGCAATAATGCATTCCAGGGTGGGCGGCATGGGCAGTAGAAGGCCATCCAAGGTTTGTAAAGCCATGTGCCTGTGACACCAGGTGCCATCACACTCTTGGGTGGTGCAGTATTGTACAATAGCACTTATGAAGTCAGGTATGATTGCTTGCTTATTAGTTATATAGTTGTTATGTTTTAAACAGGTACTCAGGATGAAATTTTCATTGTGTTATGTATCCAACATATACTTAGTCAGGAAGTGGTATAAGAAGACATATCAATGTATGTGTTTAGTATTACTATGGGTATTCTTGTGTAAAGGTGTTTTATCAGTGAGAGACTATTACAGTTTGTTAATACGAAACAACATGATTGCACATAGATGTAGATTATTTAATTTAGTATTCCAATTAGTGAATCAGATGTGTGTTCTGTGATTTACTGAAACAGTAGATAGTATGCCACATGTGAAGACTGAGGAATTTGAACAACTGATTATCATGATATGTATTTCATATATGCAGATGTTGATATTGAGACATGAATGGCTTATTTTGTTTAACTGTGTTTTTCAGAGGATGAACCATCTACAGAGTGTGCTGCTGGAGGGGAAGACTCCACAGAGGTGGTAGAAATTGCTGAGATTGAGCCCTCTGTGGAGGAGACACCACAATCTCCAGCTGCAGGTCATCCTTTGTCACCTGCAGGTCCAGGTGGGCCTCCAGCTGAGGAACATGAGTATTTCTTATATACTTTGTGCTTTTATTATTAAAGACTAGTATGAGTTGTACACAATATTGATACTTTCAGACATAGTACCACTGCAGTTAGTTTACAGTCCCAGTTCAAAATGTTGTACCTTGACACAGTAACTTGATGTTACAGGTTTATCATACTGTGGTAAGAAACAATTTTGGGTCTGATTTTTCTATTAAACATCAGAGCATGGAGTTATGAAACAGTTAGATAGGAGTATCACATGGCAGAATTGTATCTGCTAGGAGTATGCAGTGCTTAATCAGCATGTCTAGCTTTATGTATCAGTAATGGTCATCTGTTTTAATTTTTTTATCTATTGTGTACATGGAGAAGCCTGAATAAAAGTAATAGGTAGGTTGTATATGTATAGTTTAAAAATTTTTCTTACATGGAGAATCTACATGCCATCATCAGTGTTTTGTATTAATAAATCCAACAAGGGATACAGAATGTGTTACAATTGTGCATCATATTAATTGAGTGCCTAATGGTAAACTATGTGGATTTTATTAAATGCCATATGTGTTTTATCTCTGTCTATTGAAGAAGTTCAATAAATAGACAATGGTGTGTGGGTAAGTATGGATAGATAGACAGTCGTAAATGCTTTTTCCTCTTCAGTGGTGTTTACTTTACTGTATATGTTCAATGTTTGTATCTTTAATATGTAGTTAGGTTGTGAAACACTGTCAGAGACTGATGAATGTGTGCATTTAGTATTGGATACATACATCTCAAGGATTTGTAAGAGATGGCACAACACTACAGTGATGGTAATTATCAAAGTGGTATGTGTTACCGTTTGAGATATTGAGTAACAATGTCTCAGTTGCACCATAGTATCTCTGACTTACACTGAAATGCTGTTGTCACAGATCAGATGGTTATAGAGTGTGGGACAGTAGTATTTACTCTTTGAATAGACAATATATCTGCACATGTAATGGGGGGTTGCTGGTGTTCTTACTGGTCACATTTCAAACATCGTTTGTGGTTGAACTAGTTTCCGACTGCTGTTACATGAATTTATATAAAAGCTGTTTACTGTTGGGTGTTGTTGTACATCTCATAGTGACAACTGTTGCACTGTGCACATGTCATTCAACATGATAGTATTCTGCTGTGCAGTGTTACAACAGCAACAATGTAGACATGATGATTTTTCTTAATTGTAGACATGTTATACATACTTGACATATGCTGATTTATACACTACTTTAAGAGATACTGAGAATAGAGAACTATTGTTGAGTTGAGAGAATGTGACGCAGATACAATATGTGTAGTATTATTCTATATATTTCATGCTGAGGGCACATGTGTATATAGGAAACAGTGATAACTCTTATCTTAAGTCTACTAATTGTTTTAATTGTTAGTGGAATACATTGGAGTACATTAGAAATCTTATATATATTGTTAACAGACAGTTTCAGTGGTCTATTTTACGAAAGACCAGTATGGTTCCATCTACTAACATAATTTTTCTTGTTTTTTTTCTTTTGTCTATACAGGGCAACTTGCCGTTCTCAATAAGATCAGTCACACCCTCAGCCAGCTGCTCAAGACTGTGCAGAGTGGCAATGAGGCTGCTGCAGAACACACCCGTGACTCTGCAGCAAAAATAAACTACCTAGTAGGGCAGGCGGGTGAAATTATTCAGCAGGGCGGAGAGATTATTGATTTGCTGCAGTGTCACAGACGTGTAGGGCATGCAGTGTTAGTTGCCACTCGTGGGCTTGAGCAGAGCAACAGGGGCCTCACCAAAGCAATCGAGTCATTGAGGGACCTGGAGGAGGCCTCTGTTGCTTCGCTTGAGTCCACGCATGGTCTCATGGTGTGGCTGGCTGAGAACCAGCTGAAGGCCACAGAAGCAATTCATCAGCTTCTGCACCAGGATCTGCAACACCTAGAGGACAACCAGCCCTCTGAACAACCTCAGCATGAGCTCCTTGAAGGTGCCCCTCCAACATTTCCATCGAAAGCTGCTACAGAAGAGGGGCACCTAGCTGCACCTACTCCTGACCAGACTTCCACTTCCTCAACACCGCCGCCTCCCCAAGTCCCTATTGCAGCCTGAGTGCGCAGCACCCTCTGCGCTACTCCTGACACTTTTTGTAAATAGTTTGTCAAGCTCACAATATATTTCAAGTTCTTTTAACCTACCATTCATTTATTTATTTAGTGTGACGTAACACTTTTATTTATTTTACATACCTTTAATTTTATGTCTTATTTATTTATTTTTTTATTTATTCCTTGTATTTAAGTTCTTTGTATATTTATTTATGTCTGAGTTTCAGTTGATTTTTGTACAAAAAATTTTTATATTTTTCTACAAAAAAATATTTCTATAAACGGTTTTAATTTTGCAAACATTTGTTTGTCTCATTATTATTATAATAGATATGTATATTGTTGAGTTATTGGCTCGGGTGGGTGCGGGTTATTACATCTGTGACAGTTAAGTGACCACCAGTGTCACACCAAGGAGATGGTTTGTATGAAAGGGACACATTGTTAATGGTGTTGGTTTGCTTTGTGCTACATTTTGTGCTTGCATTAGTGAGCCAGACACTACTATCTACTTCTAAAATTTCTGTGTCTTACTGAACCATTTCGTTTGGTTTCTGTATTTTAATTGTACCAACAGCAGATAAAATGGAACAGAAATTGTTTGAAGTATTTAGAAATAGTTATGATTGTCTCCAGTGCAATCACATGAATGGATAGTGCAATACAGAGATGATTCCAGTGCAATCACATGAATGGATAGTGCAATACAGAGATGATCTCTCAAGATGGGTATTGGATAGTGTATTGAATAGTGCATAGGTAAAGTAACTTTTACTTTAAGGTGTGGTAAGAGAAACAGCATTTGTTTTCCTCAAAAAGTAAGGAAATTAATTGCAAAAAAACTGTGTTAATGCAAGAGTTGGGGTTCTTTTGCAGCGAAAAAAGTGAGGAAATTTGTTGTTAGGGTTTCCAACCCTAACTCTGGCTTCCCCTCCCCACCAACCAACACGACTCAACCCCCCACAAGCCTACATTCCCACTGGCACACACACACACACACACACACACACACACACACAGGCAGAAACATACATACACACACAGACACACACACACACACACACAACACACAGCTATGGGGGCAGTACAAGGAAATACAACCAATCACACAGACCCGATCTCTGAGAACACATACACAGAGTGCAACCTGTTCAGAGGAGGGTAAACAAAATGGTGCAGGGTGTGCAGCAGCAAAGATACAAGCAGAGAGAATAAACCATCTTTTACATTTATGGCCTTTAGAACGTACAAAAGGATAGAATTTACTAATTGCCAGCAAATTAGGCCTTACGGTCTATCGAGTCTGCTCGAACCTCAGATCCCTAGTTGGGTGCTGAGGCCCCCCCTTGTGTTCCAGAAACCCCTATCATCCATCCCAACCCCCCTGGGACAGGCCATCATCTGATACATCTGCTTTCTGTGTCTGTCCCACCCTCTCTTGAAACCCTCCACTGTGGATCTCTGAACCAGCTCGCCAGGCAGTGCATTCCAAGGGTCCACCACCCTCTTAGTGAAAAACCTCCTCCTCTTTCCCCCCTCACCCTTCCACCTTCCAACTTCAAACCATGCCCTCTGGTGATACCTCCCTGTTTTAGTCTAAAGGTCCCCTCCATGTTTACCCTATTTATTCCCTTGAGGTACTTGAAGACCTCAATCCTGTCCCCCAACTCTCCTCTCCTCTCCTCCAATGAAAACAGGCAGAACTCCTCAAGTCTGTCCTCATACGTCAAATCCCCTAGTCCTCATATCATCTTAGTTGCCCTCCTCTGTACCCTCTCCAGGAGCTGTATGTCCTCTTCAAGTGTGGTCTCCACTGTACACAGTACTCAAGGTGTGGTCTAACCAGTCCATTGTACAGCAGCAGAATCACTTCCTGCTCCTAGAGGTGATCCCCCTATGATGCATCCCAACATCCTGTTTGCCTTGCTAGCCGCTCTCCTGCACTGCTCAGAGTTATTCATACATGCATCCACCATGACCCCTAGGTCTTTTTCCCCTGTTGAGGCCTCCAGCGCCTCCCTCCCAGGGTTTACCTGTGTTTAGGGTTTCCCACCCAAGATGTAACACCTTGCACTTAGTGATATTGAAATTTAATTCCATGTGTGAGCCCAGCTTTCCAGGATGTCCAGGTCCCTTGCAGTGCCAACCTCCTCTTCCCCCTCAACTGCTGCTCCCATCTTGGAGTCATCAGTGAAGAGACTCATTTCACACCCTATACCCTCCCTGATGTCCGATATGTATGCATTAAACAGGATCGGACCCAGGACCGAGCCCTGTGGTACCCACTACCGACCTCTCTAGGGTTCGAGAGCTCCCCACCGTCCACTACTCTCTGGGTGCATCCAGCTAGCCAGTTTTCAATCCATCTGACCATCAAAGGGCCTACTCCCAACCCGGTCAGTTTCTCCACCAGACCATTGTGTGGGACAGAGTCAAACACCTTGCTGAAGTCCAAGAATAATACCTCCACAGGCTTTCCCCTGTCCAGTTCTGATGTTACCCATTTGTAGAACTCCACAAGATTGGTTTCTCAGAAAATACCAAAACAGAAGAGCAAACTAGGGCAATAATATAGGACTTCTTTGAGAAAAGTTGTCTTTATCAATTGGCATGAACAGTTAATATACATATATATGTTGTGATATTTTGTAACAGGCTTATATAAACTAAGAACAACTACGAGTTTTCAGGACTGAGCTACAAGTTGTAGTGTGTTAAGTCAGTTAGTTACAGTCAAACTATCGCTATTCTGCTTCTGAGAATTATACTCTGGTCTGCTGTACTGGATGTATAAATGTCATTTACAGATCACAAAAGTGACCTGTAGAATATAGAGGCATTTCTCTTGCAGTGGAGAATCATGTGTCACAGTTCAATGAATGGTCTCTGCCTGTTATAATAATGCTTGTTGCCAAAGTAATTGAAAAAGCATTCTGCTCAGGCCTGAAATGGTCCTGAATACTGTTTAGGGCAAGGAACAGTGTACAAAATAATAAATACTGTCTTGCTGTATTGCAGTCACATGTTAGGATACTACTAAAATAACAGATTTTCCATGCAGATAGAAACATTCATGTAAAAGATTCATTTGAGATCAGGTAAGCAATTACTGCATAGTAACACTGGCCATTTTATATCTCATCAACAAGGTAAAGATTGTAGTTAATCAACACGTTACTTCGTGCTGATGTTGACTAGCATAGTCTTATGTCTTATTAATTCTACAATTGTAGCAGTTCTCATTAGTCTACAACATTGTCAGGAAGCCTGATACATATATTCAGAAGCCTGTGTGTCATTAAATTGTGTTTGACATTATGTATAAAGCATTGCCCGTCTATGTTTAAATTTTTGCCCTTTTTGTTTTACATCTGTTTTTTCAAAAGATGTTATCATGCTGTGCTTTGTTAGTTTGCTTCACAGTATTGAAATTTGTAGTATTTGTCTGATCTACTGTACTTCTCTATTGTATGAATGTCACACTAATTTAGTCTCTCCTTGTGTTTTTTCTACTGCACAGCCTGCACCATTTTGTTTACTCTCCTCTGAACAGGTTGCACTCTGTGTAGGAGTTTGCGGAGATCGGGTCTGTGTGATTGGTTGTATTTCCTTGTACTTCCCCCATAGTTGTTTGTTGTGTGTGTGTGTGTCTGTGTGTGTGTGTATGTTTCTGCCTGTGTGTGTGTGTGCCAGTGGGAATGGGGCTTGGGGGGGGGGTTGAGTAGTGTTGGTTGTGGGGGGAAGCCGGAATTAGGGTTGGAAACCCTAATGACGAATTTCCTCACTTTTTTAGCTGCAAAAGAACCCTAACTCTTGCATTAACACAGTTTTTTGCAATTAATATATATACTGTATCTATCTATCTATTATGGTGGTGCGGTATCTGAACTGGACTATTCCTGGTGTGATAGCAGCAAATTCTGGGCTAACATCAAGTCACTAACAATGAGTCCTAATAGATCTCCCCCTACAATGCTCAACTTTAACAGGGTTATAGCACAGGATCCTGTTGGATTCATCCATGCCCTTATCATCACTGCTTTCAATCCTCCTGGCCTGTTATTCCCTATCACCCTCCACTCTCTTTTTCTTCCTCTGACCCATACATGTCACGCTCTCCATTTCCCCTAGGCCACCTTTCCTAGCCCTCACTACTCACCCTACAGTGCCTCCCCCATCCATAGCACCCCGCCATCATCCTCTTCCTCACTCCACTGTCCCATCCGCTCCTCTCCCTAATCCCATCTACACCACCTCCACCCACCCTTACATAGTCTCTCTGGGATTTTCTTATCCCTGTCTCAAGTCTTCTCCACCCATTACCCTCTGACAAAGGGAATTATGGTTCACTCCTGGTTTCTGCCTTGAACTGTCATAATTTTACTTCTAATTCTCATTCTTTAATGCACCTGGCAAAGGGAATCCTGGCTCCTTTCTGTTTCCTGCCTTAAATACCCCATTTTCTCTATCGTAACCACTCTCTGCCTAAAGCTTAATAACACCTCCACTGTTTATACTCCCTAATGGTTACCACTGTTGATGCTCTTAATATTTTTATCAGATTATATATTCTCATGTTGTTTCCTGTTGTTTCTTGTTCACGTATCTCTAATGTTTAATCCACTTTTTGTATAACAGGTTAATTTGACGTGGAACCATTGTAAATGAGCTTTTAGCTCAAAGGTTGTAATCCGAGATATTAATAAATAATATATATATATTTATTTTAATTTTTTTTTGCTGTTTTTTTTTAACTGATGCCAGCAATCAGTGTGGGGGGGGGCCACTAGACACCGGGGATTTCAGTTCTAAACATAATAATGCATGATGGAACATGTTTCTGATAAAAATCTAGATATTTTCAAACATTGTTATGCTGTAGTAGTTACATCATCGTAGCTATTATGCTGCACTAGCTACATAGCTACTACAGCATAACAACATCAAACCCACTAGCGCATGCTCATCACACATCCAGGAAGCGGCTGCGGCAAAAAGGAGAGTGAAAGAAAGTGGCACAGAGGGAGAAAAAAACAAACAGTAGGACTTTTAACTGTGACTCGATGTTGTCTCCCTGTGATTATTAAAGTAACTTTTACTGCTTGTGGGGGGGGCATCATACACTATAAAAAATAATAGACAGTTACCTCTCAGTAACAAGCTGTGTTGATGCATCGCGAGGTTGCCAATTGCGACCAAACCTCAGGAGTGAAGATGTGGTCGCAATGGCAATCTCTTGATGCACTAACCAGCTTGTTACTTATAGGTAACTATCCATTATTCTCTCTCTGTCTCTCTCTATATATTTATTTAAACTGGGGCCAGTGATCAGCATCAATACGTCCGAATGCCACAGAGTGGAGTCCCGTGGATCCTGCACAGCATTTATGAAGGGTGCACCAGGCAGGTACGTGGACGCTTCCCCAGCCATGCGGACTGCAACGTGCGAGGGGCATTATGGGGTTGTGCCAGCAGTATGTGGTATGCACTAAACCATGTAGTGCAGTCCACGGGGGGGTGCAATGTGGAGCAGGTTACAGTAGCTGGGACCCTGCCATAACCCACTGTGTGCCCTCTCATACATGGCCTGCCAGTCATGGAGGAACAAGGCAACCATCCCTGTAATGCCCCAGCCCACTATCCTGCTGGTGGGTGTTGGGGCAGCTGGTGGACTGACCACCAGGACAAGGAAGAGCTGGGTCCGTACCAGCATTGCATACTCCATGCCCCCCCTTATGGACCAGCTCTGACCCTGTAGTGCCAAGCACCCTCCCTCTCCACAGATGCCTATCACTAGCTGTGCATGCCCCTGCCACGGCATGGTAAGCCACCCCTCCTCTGTCCACCACTTCCCTGTTGAGGTTACGGCTCGATGGACAGCAGCACAGCCTCCATATCTCCTCAGCTGCCGGCTGTCTGAGTGATGCTGGGAACACAACTCTATTTATAGGAATGCATTCCAAGCGTCATTCAGATGGCCAGAGGCCATGGAGGTGTGTGGAGGGCTGTGCCGCTGGCTATCAGGGGCCGTGGCACTGATGGGAGGGTAAGTGGACAGAAGGAGGGGTGGGGGTTGTTGGTGTTGGTGGGGGGTGCACTGGCCATTGCCCACTGATGTGGGTGCTGGGCTACTGGGTTGGGGTCCTGGATGTGTGGCTAGTCCAGGTACTACTGTGGGGCTCTGCAGTACCACCTGGGTACATGGTTGTTGGGGGGCACATCTGCAGTGGCACTACAGGGCAGGGGTACAGCAGTATTGCCAGTGGGTGGGGTGGGGGGTTCTGTCCCCATCACACAGGGGCATAGCTATGTGGGTCTGGGTGCTTGTGGAGGCTATTCATGCACCCAGACCTGCACTATTTCATGCAAGGGATCCACTGTGGTTCCCATGCCAGGCATCCGATTGGATGCCTGGCTGGGTCTATGACTCTGCCTGCACCCGCCCAGCATGGACCTTTGCACTGGGGTGGGGTGGGGCCATGGACAGGTGGTGGCCATTAGTGAATAATGACTGGTGTGCACCTGTCTGCAGGTGCGATGCTGTGCGGGCGGGTTATGCTCTTTTGGCATGTAACTTGCACCCATTAGTGGATAGGGGCCAATATATCAACCTACAGTATCTGTCAATGCAATAAGAACATCCTTAAAGAGCTATAAAAGGTGATGTACAGATGTTTAGAAGGTTTCTGCTTATTATATTGTACAATTGTACAACATATTTAAAATTTAGTGCTTTTACCACTATTTGCATCATGAATATGTATTTCTGAATGTAAGATTTGGGTAAAGGTTATACAGTCTGTTTAACTCTATAAGGTCTTCTAATACCACATACTATTTCAGACATCAGGAAAAGTTCTCGGAAACAATTCTCTAGTTCTTGGAAACAGTTCTCTGTACTATACACAGGACTGTTTCTGAGAGCTGTTCCTGATGCCCAGAATTGTATCTGATATCGCACCTGATATCCCATCTGATTTCAGATAATCACTCAGTTCATGTTCCAACATTAGCAGCCCAACCTAGAAGAAATTTAGTCTGGGTGGTAACTTTGACCATAGCGTATCAAGCTTGCTCACAGTACCATAGAGAGTTCCACATCTTATCCGGCATCTGTCTCCATTAAAGTAGTGGGATGTCTTCTGTCTTGGGGAGAGGTTTTTAGCTGTTCAAAAGAAAAAAAGGGGGTGATATCTCTAAAGTCACAATCTCTTCATCCAACCAGTGAAGCCACAAGACAGATATGCCCCCCCATGGTTCACTTGCACAGACATTCACATACAGATAAGACTGTCAGTTATGGTGTATGCAATGTGGCCATTATTGTGGCTAGCATCACGGTATGGAAGAAGCAATGCGAATAAGTATGAATGAGCCAACTTCCTACTGATGTTCCTGCACCCACATTAATAGGGAAAGCACCCTGATGACTGCATGAGAGCCACCACCCCAAGATGCTATTAGTAATAATGTCTATAACCGCTTTGGTATCCTGTGATAAGGGCATCCGCTATTGAGCACTTTCAAAAAAGGGCAACTTAATAACGGCACCTGTTCATAGGGCTACTGGACAGGGAGGGTGAATACGAATATAACAACATCCTGTCACTATATGTACATGCGCACAGAGGGGAGCGAGCACACCGTGTGACGGGCGGAAGGGGAAGGAGGGTTTGTGAGGTGTAGTGCAGTTGTGGGCTGCAGAGCTGGTTGTGTGGCATGGTGGGTTCATGGCAGGCTAGGGTTGGGAGGGTGCCGGGTTTGATTCTGGGCGCATCGGTATTTTTGCCCCGGTCTGGGATTTCACTTTTTTGGTTTTCACCCCCCACCAAAATGCAGCCCCCCTGGAGTTGAGAATCCTTTAGTAGGGGGGTGCGGTGCAAAAAAAGCTATGTTTTCGGCACCCTTTTGCTTTGTGCCGCAAGTGTATATCTCCGAATTGATTTTTGCTGATGTTCTCTCGCCCTAACGCGATCGCCTTTCTGCGATCTCCATTATCACATAGAACCGTCTGTTTCTACGTCCACTTCCATGCTTGCATCCAGATCTACTTGCATTTCTGCCTCAGCGTATGTATCCACCTCAGCCTGTACATCTATTTAACTTCAGTGGCTATGTCTGCATAACTGTGTCCACATCTCCTTGTATGATGTCAATGGCAGCCTGTACATCAATTTGTGTCATCAAGTATTGCCCTGCGGTGGCTCTTGATGCATAGAAACATAAACTTTGATGGCAGATAAGGACCGCTTGCTCCACCTAGTCTATCCATTTCCCTACCTATTGGATAAGTTGCAGATCCTAGTTAACCAGCAGCCTACTTCCTCCTACCCCCCCACTATAATTGCCTTATGTCAGTCCCATGCATTCTTGAATTCCCCCACTGTTTTTGACACCACGACCTCCACAGGAAGGCTGTTCCATGCATTCACCACCCTCTCCATGAAAAAATACCTCCTCACATTGCCCCGAGCCATTCCCCCTCTATCTTCAAATTGTGCCCCCTTGTTCTTGTACATCTCTTTTTCTGAAATATGCTACCCTCTTGAACTTTGTTGATTCCCTTGAGGTACTCTAAAGTTTCTATCATGCCCCCCCTCTCCCTCCTTTCCTCAAGGGTATACATATTAAGCTCTTTTAGTCTCTCTTTGTATGGTTTCTGGAGCAGACCCTGTGCCATTTTGGTTGCCCTCCTCTGGACTGCCTCTATCCTATGTCCTTACGGAGATGGGGTCTCCAGAACTGCACATAGCACTCCAGATGGGGTCTCACCAGCTGTCTGTACAGATGGATAACAACTTCCTGCATTCTACTGGTGATGCCTCTCCCTATGCATCCCAGAATCCCCCAGATGCAACAGTTTCAACAAAGGGACATTTCAAGCCACTCTGCTGTTGAAACCCTTTTCCACTAAACATCTTCAACTTTTTGAATGGCTTACTTCAATTCCAGACAGTTTAATCTTGGAATTTATCACTGGAGCAATAATAAATCTATTTATTTTTTACCACAAATGGACAATATAATTAAAGTATCTGTCAGTGCCATGTGGACATCCTGAAAAAGTGCTTATTACATTGTTCAATTGGTACAACATGTTTCAAATTTAGTGCTTTTACCACTATTTGCATCATGAACATGTATTTCTGAATGTAAGATTTGGGTAACTGTCACACAATCCCTTTAATTCTATAAGGTCTTCTGATACCAGATACAATTTTAGACAGAAGTAGGTTCCGAGAGCTGTTCCTGATGTCTGAAACCATACGTGACATTGTACCTGATATCCCATCTGATATCAGATAATCACACAGTTAATGTTCCAACATTAGCAGCTCAACATAGAAGAAATTTAGTCTGAGTGGTAATATGAATCATAGCATAACAAGCATGCTCTCAATACCATAGGGAGTTCAACGGTCTTATCCAGCATCTGTCTCCAACAGAGTAGCGGGATGTCTTCTGTCTCAGTGAGAGGTTTTCAGCCATTAAAAAGAATAAGAGGGGAAAATCTCTAAACTCACAGGGCTCGATTCTCAAATGAAAAGAAATGGCGCAAGATGGGTGTACCAAACATGTTGGTGCAAGGCGCAGAGTGCACCAAATAAATAGTCTGATGGAATTCTCAAATGCACGCTGCGTCGAACACGGGATGGGTGCACCCCAGGGCTGTGTGCCACTGCTCTGCCAATGCAACTGCTATGACCTGGCACAACGTATGGTGTATCCAGCAAAGGATGCATCATTCCCCAATCCTGTATTCTCAATGTAAGACAGTGTGGCTAAAACCTAACACAGGATAGACCAGCCAAAGCTGATCTAAGGCCACATAGAGCATAAAATGGGTGCAAGCAGCAGTCAGCCTGTGTAGCAACACTGGTGAGACAACACCACACCAGCAGTAGCTAAGCATAGGAGAAATGTCAAGAGTAGTAGTACTGATGGCCATAGGGCTGGCCATACTGGCACGCTGACAGAGACATGCCTGTCAACAGGGCAGCTCTACCCATGTATATGCAGCACAACCGCACAGCTGATGCCGTAGAAATGCAAGGTGTGTATATCACCACCGCACATCATACCATGACCTAACAGAGAAGCAATGTATCACTTGATACCAGCTGGACAAGGCAGGCATAACGGAGCTGTGCCAAGACCTGGGGGAGGAAATGCAGACATAGACATGCAGAGGGAGAGCCATACCAATAGAGGTGAAAATCAGCACTGCACTCTTCGGATTGGTCATTGGTGGCTTCCAGTCACCCTGTGGTGATATGGTGGGAATCTCCCAGCCATCTTTGAGCCAGTGTCTGAGGCAATTTGTTGATGCACTAGTACGCCATGCCCTCAGACACATCAGCTTCCTCATGTAGTAGCAGTTCTTAAAACAGGCCATCTGTGGCATTGCCAGTTTCCCCCATGTGCTAGGTGCCATAGACCACATGCACATCACCATCAGGGCAATAGTTGATGAACCAGAGGTGTACATAAACCAGAAAGGGTATCACTCAATAAACATTCAGATGATGTGTGACAGCCAGAGCCACATCCTGGAAGTGGTGGCAAGTACCCAGGGTCCTGCCATGATACATACATCTTCAGGAACTGTGGCCTGTGTCAGGCCTTTGAGAATCACACACTGCAGGATGACTGGCTCATAAGTAAGTCATAAACATGTAGACATGTACACAGCAGCCCCAAGGCACTGCATGTATTGGGAGTGCACACATAGGGCACACATGGGACACAGGCAATGACATGATGGGAACAGGACACCCATGGCATGGGATAGCATAGTATGTAGTAGCACAGCATGGGATAGACATCAGCATGACATTTGTCACTGCATGTGTTTACTGTTTTTAACCCTGGGAATATTGCAATGACAGTGGAATGGATGGGTGGCAGTGACAGCTAGATGTGTGATAAGCTCCATACATGCCATCTGAGGGGGAAAAAACATGAACATGTGTATAATGTTCAGGCAGCAGTAACATTCATGCTTTTCCCATGCAGGTGACTGTGGATATTCTCAGCAACCATGGCTCATAACACCAATTTGGCACCTGGTCCACACACATGTAACAATGAGGCTCATGCCACAATGTGGTGTGTCATTGAGCACACATTTAGACAGCTAAAGATGAGATTTTGATGCCTCGAAAGGTCAGGTGGAGCACTCCAGTACACCCCAGACATGGCATGCAAAATTGTAATGGCATGTTGTGCATTCCATAACATTGCTAAAGCACATCACATGAGGATGCCAGAGCCAGAGATATCAAATAACAAACAGGGATACCTGCTCAGTGAAGCATGCGCAGGCAACTAGGCATGTGCACAGGGCTGACAGACACAGCCACTCCCATGACAGATGGCCTGCTGTGCATGTAACAGTCAAAAGGTGGACATGGCACATAGACCCCCCCCAGTGCAGGCCTAACACATCATGTCCACATTGGGTGGCCATGATGTGAAACATACTTCCTGGGGTATGGGTGTCAGGTGTCACAGGCCTGAACATGAGGCTGTGAGACGGGGTGCATAGCTGCATGCATATTGAGACTGTGCTATCTGCTCTATTGCAGGTGCCACTGGGAGGGCTGAGGGGAGGGCACAGCAATGCACACCACAATGGCATGCCCTGGAGAGGGCGATGCAGTGCCTGAAGCAGTCCAAGGTCAGGGCCTGTGCCATGCAGACACAGAGAATGCAAGGGCAACAAGACCAACAGGTGGAAGCTGCACAAGTGGAGTGCCAGGAGTCAGACCAGGAGAGGGAGGTGGATGATAACCAGGGGGTGGACGTAGCATCAGATATTGGGGGTGCTGACACAAGAGTTGTGGAGGTGCTGTCGCAAGGGCAGGAGGTGTCTGTTGCACCAGGTCAGCAGAAAGCTGATATAGGACAGATGGACAGCAGTGTTGATGACGGTGACATGGTCATGCCCATGCTCACACTGGAGAAGGCACAGGACACTGTGGACATTAAGGGATGGTGGTGACAGCCATGATGAGGTGCAGGTCGACACTGCCATAGGCATGGTCTCCAACTGGAGGGAGTGCCTCCCAAGCATTATGCAGAGTTAGGGATTGCATACAGCCCGTACTTCCTCATGTAGATGGTCTGCGGTCAGCTCTACAGGCAGTGCTGGACTACATAGATGAGCACTCTGGACGATGAGTGATGGGCATGTGCCTGCTGCACCTTAATTCCTGATGCCGCACATAGCAATCATCGGGCACAGATCATGTAATAATGTTTGCACTGACATTATGTATAGAGATGCAGCAAATTTAAAATCCGCAGGCGAAGTGAACACGAAGTGGCCACTTCGCATTAATGTAACGCTACGCAAAGTGACCGTTGAGGAGTGCTCACTTCGCTTTGTGATTATGACTTGACTTTGGGTTGTTATTCTGCCTTAACGCAAAGAAAGGCGGAATGACAACAATAGGCACTTTAGGCAGCCCCCCCCCACACACATCACATGGCTTACAGTACTGTAAGTCACATGCTTTAGCCAGGCAGGAAGGAAGTGAGTCATACCAGCAGATACTTTCACTTTCTCCTTTGCAGAGGTAGAAGGAGGAGTGTCTATTTGTTGCTTAACTTGCTGTCTTAAACTTCATAAAAACCAACAGCTTTTTTAAAAGCTAATTCTTTAGTTTTTGTTGTACTGTTTTGTGAGTTCTTTTTTTGTGACTGATTTATTTGTTTTATAAGTTTTGTTTTGGGTAAATGTGTGTGTGTCTGTGTGTGACTGTGTGTGTGTGTGTGTGTGTGTGTGTGTGTGTGTGTGTGTGTGTGTGTGAGACTGTCTGTGACTGTGTGTGAAGTCTGTCATTGTCGTCGCATGACGCGCCGGAGTGGAGAGGGAAGGAGAGTTATGGACCAGGGACAGTCTGTGGCCCGTGTTGGCCAGAGGGGAGTGAGGACACGTAGGGGTCAGCGTGGGTGGGTGTTGCTGGACCACTCCCGATTATTTGGTCCTGCCCCCCCTCTGGAAGCAGCAGCACCACCAGTGCCACCGCCACATCCAGCAAGTCTGCCACCGCCACCACCACCACCATCTGTTCCAGCTACAGGAGCTCCAGCAGCACCACCTCCCACTCAGCAGCAGCAGGTGGAGCCCCCCCAGGTGCGTGACAGTGCTGCCGGCAATACATCTGCCCCTGTTGTGCCTTGTCCCTCCCGCAGCTTGATAGTCTGGCAGTTTTTCAACTGTGTCAGGGGGGACAGGTGCATTGTGGTGGGCCTGCTTTGTGGCGTGCAGGTGCACCATGGCCCTTGGGGGACACATCTGGGTACTGGGGGCTAGAGGACACGCATGCTTAACCACCACAAAGTGGAGTGGCAGGCTGCCACAGAACGGGCCAGGCCTCTAACTGCTGGCCTTTCGGTGGCAGTGGCAGCAGGTGCTGCTGCTGTGCATCACCAGAACAGGAGGAGGGCTACCTAAGCAGCTGCTGCTCCACCACTACCCCCACTACTGCCACCAGCACCACCCTCACCACCACCACTACCTGCCTTTCCTTCTGCAGCAGTTGACCCTGCCACGATGCCTGCAACATAGTCAGAAATAACACTGCTGTGGGCTGTGATGGAGGAAAGCAATGAGAAGATGGGTGCTGTCCAGCAGCAGAATGGAGCGGATCGAGCAACAGCAGCTACAAATAGTGTCGATGCTTCATCTGCTGCTGGAACATCATGGGATCGAGCATTAGGTTTTGTTTTCTGCACACGTCCCCCCACTGCTGTACTGTTTTGTGTTTTGTTTGTTTGATACCAGAGAGAGGAAAGGCCACAGTATTAGTTTAAAAGGAAGCAGTCAGCAACAGGAGCACCTGTGTCCTGCCCCCTGCAAGGCTTACCATCCGGTTAAGCCTTTTAAGTATGTTGTGGCATTTTTCTCACACCGCAACATACTTTATTATACTAAAGAAGCGTCAGCGACCCGGAAGTATTGCAGATGCTTTGGGGGCTCCATTATGTGTAAAGGTGCAACGGCAATGCACCATGCGCTTCAATACAAAAGTATTTGAAGCGCATGGTATGTCTCCACCGCACCTTTCCTTTACACATAATGGGGCCCCCATAGTGTCCCCCATCCTTCTGGGTCGCTGACCATTCTTTATTAAAATAAAGTATGTTGTGGTATGAGAAAAATGCTGCAACATTTATTTATTTATTTATTTGCTTTTGTTTACCAGGTAAGCACACTAGACAGCCAAGTGCCTATTTTCAGGAACGACCCGGGAGGTTACAATGTACAGACAAGAACAATTTGGCAGTATACATCACTTCACATATAAGACAGTCTACATCACATCACATGAGAAACAGTATGGTACCGGTGTTTGACAGCAGTCAATATACAGAGCATCACAAGTGCATATTAATGGGCTGGAGCCCAAAAACTCAGAGGCAGTACAGAATATTCACAAAAAATATGTACTGAAAGGCAAGAAAGGAACACATTTCCAGACAGTACAGCTGATACAGCCAGCAGATTAAGCGCATTCAGTACCAGGAGACTCATCTCCTCACACAGTAGTGGCCGGGTTAGAGTCGTCTCAGCCGGTCAGTTTGGAGTTGCGAGGGCCCCTTAGGTGCAGAGACAGAAGGATGCCAATTTGAGGAAACCCCATAGGGAGGATTTGAAACAGGAGTGGGAGAGGGAGGAGCGAGTGTTTACTGGGAGGGAGTTCCACAGTCTAGGTGCAAAGACAGCGAGGGCCCGGTCACCCATTTGAGTATGGGTTTTGGGAACCTGGAGGACATGAGAGCCACAGGATCTTAGATGGTAGGAGTGGGTAGCAGGTTTGAGGGACAGAGCGAGAGCAGGAGGTAAGGCAGTTCTGATGATGTTGTTGATGAAGCTGCCGAGGACAAAGGTGCAATGTTTTTCTGGGGGAAGCCACTCAAGCCTGGTGTACAACTCGCAGTGGTGTGTGAGGCAGGGAGCAGAGAGTGCAAAGTGACACACATTGTTGTAGGTGGTGTCCCATTTTACGAGACTGGTTTTTGGGATGGGGGCAAAGGAGACAAGCCCATAGCAGAGTGAGGGGAGGAGGACCCCATTTGCCAGGGTGAGTCGTGCAGCTGGGGTTAGATAGCTTTTTGCTCTGTAAGCCAGGCCCATCTTGCAGTTTGCAGCCTTGCAAATGTTGTGAATGTGCAGGGAGAGGTCAAGGTTCATGTCAAGGGTTACCCCCAGATACTTGACAGAGTCCACAACTTGCAGGAGGCAACCATTAGCTCCTGAGATTTGTAGTGGAGCAGGGCAGGTTTTTGTTTTGGCCAGAGAGCCAAAGAGAATGGCCTGGGTCTTTTGTAGGTTAATAGCAAGCTTGTGGCCCTTTAGCCAGGTTTGGATTTGAGTGAAGTCAGAGTTCAACCTGATGTTGATGTCTTTGATGTCCTGGGAGCTGGTGATAATGAAAAGGTCGTCTGCATACAGGGTGGGGTGCCCATGGACCGGGACCAAGGGCAGCTCATTTATGTAAAGGCAAAACAGGAGAGGCCCGAGAACAGATCCCTGGGGGACCCCACACTTCACAGGAGAGAGCGATCAGAGAGGGCTTGACTGAATCTAGTGTATTGTTGTCTCCCGGAGAGGTAGTTAGAGAACCAGGCATAAGCCAGCGGGGGCTATGCCAAGGGACAAGAGTGTGGAGCCCAGTAGCGAGTGGTCGACCAGGTCAAAGGCTTTTGAGAGGTCCATGAAGATGGCACCAGTGAGCTTGCCTTGGTCAGTGGCAGACCTGATCTCTGAGGTGACCCCAGCAAGGACGGTGGTAGTACTGTGCCCTTTTCGGAAGCCGTGTTGTGCTGGGATGAGTAGATCATAGCTTTGTAGGTAGTGGGTGAGCTGTGACACAACCACCTTCTCAAGTAGTTTACTAACCGCAGACAGGATTGCAATAAGGCGGTAGTTCATGAGGATTTTGGGGTCCCTTTGTTTGAAGACCGGGACAACTCTGGCCACTTTCCACACATCAGGGATGGATCCTGAGGTCAGGGAGGTGTTAAAGATGTGGGCAATAGGCCGGGCCAGAGGCGAGGTCCCCAGGCAGAGCAATTTGGGCTCTATGTTGTCGTGCCCAGCTCCAGTGTGAGGGGAGAGACCAGCAAGGAGTTTCTGTGTCTCTGTGGCAGAGATGATTCTTAGGTAGAACAGAGGACGAGTGGTTTTACCACTGAGCGAGTGACCTTGAGCCTTAGGGTCAGGTTGCTGGAAGGGGTGAGCAGGTAGGTCAGAGAACATGGAGTTAAAAGGCTTAACCAGAGGGTAAGCCTTGCACTGGGAAGGATGCCAGAGCTCCTGTTGCTGACTGCTTCCCTTTAAATATATACATGCACATACAGTCATACATGCTCCTTATATGGGTGCCTTACCTCCAGGGTAATCTTTCTTGCTCCACATGTCCTTACATTCCATAGTGCAATACTTTTCTGGCAAAAACACTCATAATTTTGGTAAACAGGGGCCCGGAGGACTTCCCATTCTGAAGAGCTGCCCAAGTTCCACCACCGCACTCAGCAATGTTATGACGTGATGCCAGGGAGAGCACGGTGGCATGCTTTATTATAGTGAATGGCCAGCAGCTTTCCAAATGTTTCTTTATGTTATAATGGCCAGTTTGTGGTGAAACATGGGCACGTTTCCACTAACAAGGCTCTTGTTAGTTGGAAACGCGCCACGCTTCACCACAACGCTGTTGAGCGGGGCGAACTTGGGCAGCTCTTCAGAACGGGAAGTCCTCCAGGACCTGGTTTACTGAAATTACGAACGCTTTTGCCAGAAAAGTATTGCACTATTTAAGGACATGTGGAGCAACAAAGATTCCCCTTGAGGTTAGGCACCAATATATTGGGTGCAATACCATCCATAACTATGTAACTTGGTGAATCTCTTTAAAGCAGTAGTACAACAATCTGTTGAAAATTTTGACCTGTGCTTTTTTATGCTATTTTACATTGCCACTTTACTTACATCCTGACTTGTATGATACTATTCTTTCCAGTATTTGAGTCTGCTTTGGTACTTTTTTTCATGTCTGAGATAATAAAAGGAGCACTCCTTTTAATATGGTGCAGACCAGGTCTTCATCAGTATTTTGTGCTGTTTTTCTCCATCAGTTGTTATATATTATTTCTCTTGTCAAATTAACAATTATGCAGCAGGCAGTGTTTTATGACATCACAGAATAATAGTTGTTCAAAAACAGCTGCAAATAGTGATAAGAACCTGGTCAGAACAATATTAAATGGTGTGCTCCTTTTTTATTTTCAGACATGAGAAAAAGTACTAAAGCAGACACAAATTGTGAAAAGAAGGGTATCATACAAGTCATGAGGTAACTAGTGGCTGGCAATGGCGGCAACGTAAAATAGCATAAAAAAGTATAGGTCTTTCGGCCGGCCCGTCGGCGCAGCGGTCGGATTTCCGCCTCGCGACGCCGGCGCGACCCGGTCTGGAACGGATTCGCTGGTTGCCGGAGGGCCGCCGGGGGAAGGATAGAGCGTCCGGGGACAGCTCTCCTCTGGGGGTGGTCAGAGGATGCATACCCATGTAGACTGACTCCTGGTGAAGGCTGGGAGTGCAGCATACAGGTGGAGCATGGTGTTCAAGGGGGCGGTGGCAGACGTCAGCGTACACCGTGACATCAGACGTCACTCCCCCACAGGAAAAGCGGAAAATCTGCTCACTGCCCACCAAGATGATGGCTCTCCATTCCTGGAGCGCCCTCAGTGCCTGGCCAGGGCCTCCTGTTCCTCAGCAGCATCCCTGGGCCCTAATGGAGTGTGTGCTGGGGTCCTTCCCCTCTCCCCGGTGCCCTTCCCCCTCGGAGGAGGGGGACCTGCCTGGTGATAGGGATACACTGGGATATCCCGGGGGTCAGCTGCGATCTGAGGACCGGAGGAGGGCTGGCTAAGGTCAGTGGGGATGAAGGGAACTTGTGGAGCCTGAAGGAGTGGGGGATAGTGAAGCACGGGAGGAGGGTATAAACACATAATGCAAAATATAGGTCAAAATTGTCAGCACATTGTTGCAATGCTGCTTTAATTTATAATTTAAGTGTGACACTATGTGCTCACAATCACAACACACAAAATGCATCTGTCTTCTGTCCAGAAAATTGACAAGTGCCAAGGAAGTGAAATGGGATTGTCACACCACATGCAAAGTCCCCCAGAATTTATTGCGCAGTCACTCATGCACTCAGTGGTCACACAGAGTCCCCAGATGTTTTCTGCATGCCCGAAATGCATCCATCTTGTGTCCAGAAAATTGAAAAGTGGTAACGAAGTGAAATAGGATTGTTTCAGCACATGCAAAGTCCCCCAGAATTAATGGCGCACTCAGTCATGCGCGCAGTGGTGGCACAGAGTCTCCAGATTTTTTATGCATGCCCAAAATGCATCCGCCTTGTGTCCAGAAAATTGACAAGTGGTAACGAAGTGAAATGGGATTGTCACGCCACATGTAAAGTCCCCCAGAATTTATTGCGCAGTCACTCATACGAGCAGTGCCCCAGAATAAAATGACGACTGTGAGCGAACTGTTGCTGGTCCAATGTGTGCTGCAATTCGAGCAAATGCAATGTGATCATCTCAACTGGATAGAAGGGTGCCCTTTTTCTGTACACTAATAGTAGCCTTGGTGAGTTGATACATATAGATATATATTTCTGTATTTTGTAGGTGAGTGGGGTTGAGATGGACATGTACTCATGGTATTGTTCTGTATCACAGGTCACAGATACTGTTGGTGTGCACATTCCAGTGCTTGATGAGAACTTTTACGTAGAAATTTGCAATGGAAAACTCTCAAGCACATGAAGGTAAGTATTTTTTTTTGGGTGGGGGGAAGCATATTTTGTTACTTCTTCACAGATTTCATCTGCATCCTTCTCGAGTCTGTTTGTTAATGATGGTTAGGGTCATCTAATGAAACAACTTCTGCATGTTGCATGTGCACCCCAGCCCTGGGGGGGGACCTGATGTTGAAAAACTTGTTTGGATAAGGCCACTTTGTCAGAACAACAAAGCATCTGGAAGTTTCCTAAAAATAGAAATGAATGACTTCTTACAACTTAATTGTTATGTGTCCCTCCCTGGTTCTCAAATCTCAATCCCTAAAGTCAAGTTACATTTCAAACCCACATCTTGTCAACTAACACAACCTGTGTGCAATATTTGCTGCAGTCTTTGCAAAACAATGAAATGGATGAAATAAAATCTTCATAATTACCAGAATGGATTTCACATGGATATTACATTGCTTCCTCTCTGTACTGTACAGCTACAGTACCATTCCCAATGAGTTTTAGCGATGGAGCCTTTTTTTGTTACCCTGTAAAAGAAACAAAAGAAGTATACTGTATGTGTTTTACCATTGCGGCTCTGAAAAGCTACAGAAAACAAAACATACACCTAAAGAAAGTAAAGCAACATAACAAACATGAGTACACATACTCAAGTTATGGTTTAAATATTAAGAAGCTTTGTGTCTCTGGCTGATGGATGTGGTGGTCCGGACAGACTCATGGTGACAGTGGTGGCAGTGGCTAACATCAGTCCCGGTGGTGGTGGTCTGGGGATCAGACAGACTCATGGTGGCAGTGGCTAACATCAGTCCCGGTGGTGGTGGTGGTGGTGGTCCGGGGGGGCAGACAGACTCATGGTGGCAGTGGCTAACATCAGTCCTGGTGGTGGTGGTCCAGGGGGCAGACAGACTCATGGTGGCAGTGGTGGCAGTGGCTAACATCAGTCCCAGTGGTGGTGGTGGTCCGGGGGGCAGACAGACTCATGGTGGCAGTGACTAACATCAGTCCCTGTGGTGGTGGTCCGAGGGGCAGACAGACTTATGGTGGCAATGGCTAACATCTGTCCCGGTGGTGGTGGTCCGGGGGGCAGACAGACTCATGGTGGCAGTGGCTAATATCAGTCCCAGTGGTGGTGGTCCGGGGGGCAGACAGACTCATGGTGGCAGTGGCTAACATCAGTCCCAGTGGTGGTGGTCCGGGGGTCAGACAGACTTATGGTGGCAGTGGCTAACATCAGTCCCAGTGGTGGTGGTGGTTCGGGGGGCAGACAGACTCATGGTGGCAATGGTGGAAGTGGCTAACATCAGTGGTGGTGGTGGTTCGGGGGCAGACAGATGCATGGTGGCAGTGGTGGCAGTGGCTAACATCAGTCCCAGTGGTGGTGGTGGTCCGGGGGGGCAGACAGACTCATGGTGGCAGTGGCTAACACCAGTCTCAGTGGTGGTGGTCCGGGGGACAGACAGACTCATGGTGGCAGTGGCTAACATCAGTCCTGGTGGTGGTGGTCCGGGGGGGCACACGGCCTTTTAAAAACTTCAGTTAAAACCTGCCAACATTAACCACATCATCATCCTCATAAAGAAAACTGCCCTCACAGTTATCGATGTCTAAAGTCTGACCACTGGGAAATTCTTTCTCCATTGTGTCATCATCTATGCAAGTGGTGGGCTGTTTCAGGCAGCCACTGCCAGTGCCACCAGGATGCTCCATTTCCACATCAGCAAGACCACCATGACTAGGCCAGGGTATGAATACCGAGGTTGCAGTCTCTGCTGGTATGTGCCTCTCATTCATTTTAATGAATGTTAGCAAACTAAGATTTGCAGGAGACAGGTTTGTCCGACAATCCCTGACTATTGCACCTGCTGAGCTGAATACCCTCTCAACACTTACACTGGAGGGTGGGCATGTGAGGTACTTTAGTGCCACTGCAGTCAGCTCTGGCCATTCACTGACCTTTCATTCCAGTACAAAAGAGGATTTTCAGTTATTGTCAGATGCCTGTTTTCAGACAAATATGACTCAATCATTCTCCATGCCGCACTAAGTCCAATTGTTGATGCATCATCCTGTTCTCCCAAATCATTTATTTCACAAAAACCCACTTGGGACAAAGCCTCCCAAAGCAGGTTGACTCCAGCCACTTTGGATGACAGTCCACCTGGAACTGCAGTCCCTTCCCCTTGCAGGATATGCTTGATGGTCCTCCAGGTACACCTTCAGCTGGATTATGCTGCTGAGGTTTGCTGACCTTGGCATGTGACTTCTGTGCCCCATGAACCAAGCGCACCAGTTGACCACTGATATTTTTTACCTGTTCAGGCCCTCCCTCCAGTACTGATGCAATTCCACATTTGTATCATGGGTCCAGCAGTGTTGCTATGGCAAAGTTGTCACTACGCTGAATGCTCACAACGTGACGATTCAGGTCGAATACTGTCAGCATGTGTTGCAGCAACATACTGCTACCACCATCTCCGGCAACATCAAGACTATGCTGTACATTCACCAATGTCTGTCTCAGCACCTGCAGCAGTGGAATTGATTGGCTAATGAAGGCAGACTCGCCACTCACTGCCTGTGTGGCATGTTCAAAAGGCCGCAAAATTGTTATTACAGAGTCCATAAGGCGCGCCACTGTTCAGTCGTCATAGACATGGAGGCCCTGGAACTGTCATGGCTAGTGTGCATAACAAGATATTCTGAGATGGCTTTGTATTGTTCATACAACACCTCTGCCATGTATAAAGTGGAGTTCCATCGGGTGACAACTTCCAGCTTCAAGTGGTGCAGAGGCAGGCTGTTTTGTATCTGCAACTGCCGCAGTTGGTCACGGGCCTTTCCAGATCTTGAAAAGTGAGAGCAGATATGTCGTGCAATGATCAGCATTTCCTTTATATCAGGATGCTGCAGAAACTCCTGAACCACAAGATTTAAACAGTGGGCCATGCATGGAACACACAAAAAAAAAACACCATTCGTGATGCATTTCACCACATTTGACCCACTGTCCCTTGCTATGAACCCAGCTGTCAGGGACAGAGGGTTTAGCCATCTGTCAATTTCAGTCAGTACTATATCCAACATGTTCTCACCAGTGTGTGAACAGGTCACACTGCGCATAGCGATCGTTGCATGCTGTCGAATTCCTGGAATATTGCTACCACGACAATCCACCTTACTGCACTGAATATTCACACAACCAACATCACAAACAATCCCCGGTGCCTGCGCCCAGTGTGCAGTTATACACAAATATGAACTCCCCGCTATTTTGCCACTTGTCCACATATCCATACTTAAATGGGTGAATGGAGAGAAGGAATGTTGAAGGGCATATCTTACTGAGTCGGACACAGTGCAGAACAACTTGGGGACAGCGCGGGTAGAAAAGTATGTCCTGGATGGGACTTTCCATTTTGGACAGGCACAGGCAGCAAACCAATGGAACCCAGAATTCTCCACAAAGGAGAAGGGCAAAAGATCAATTGCCAGCATTTCCGCTACAGCAGCATTGAGTTCACGTGACACTGTATGGAGGGAGGACGATTCAGAGGAAACGTGAGGAAGAATTTCTTTGCAGAATGGGTGGTGGACAAGTGGAACACCCTGCCAGAGGAAGTGGTGGGGGCTGAAACAATCACGGGATTTAAGAATGCATGGGATAGACATAAAGGAATTCTGGAGGTCAGGGATAAGGGGCAACAGACTTCTAGGAAAACATAAACTGAACTTACAAGCTCAAATGGGAAGACTGGGTGGGCATAGGCCCTTATCTGCTGACACTGTCTATGTATCTATGTATCTATGTATGATTTGGGGGGTACTTCAGCTTATGCACAAAAACACTCTATAACGTGGGCTGACAAATGTTTTACATGAGGTGTGTTGATCACAAATGGTTGTGCTCTGTGATGAATGGCATTGGCAGAGCGTGGAGTGTGGACATTTGATGAAGACAGTTGCACAGGTGGTGATGACAAACCCAGAAATGCTGTTATTTTGCCACATTTGCCAACCGGGGTTAATGTACCACTTGCACTAGACATACTGCATTCACCACCACCACCACCACCACCACAAAAACTGCTACTCTCACCAGCACTGGACAAAATTTCAAAGTCATTATGGTCCTCCACCTCATCATGCCTGTAGTAATCCTTTGCTCTTATTACCGCACTATGCACACGTTTACTTTCCTACTGGGCTTAACAGTCATGGAAGGGGATAACATGCTGGCTATGGTTGCCGGTGATGCGGTGAAGCGCCCCTGTGGTATTAGCTGCCAGCTTGTGCTGGGTCCACAGTACCAAGTGCCCATTCTTAAGATGCGTATGCTGTCCCTCCCTTGCCCAGATGGCTCCCCTTTACCTCGACTCACACGCATACGGTAACCTGGCAGATTGCAACTGACTCATCATTTGCATCTTGAACAAAAAAGTCCCAAAAAAGGGATTGTGATGCTTTGCTTTTAACATGTCCATGATGTGGCTTATTTAAGTCCGCTATTTTAAGCACTGAAGTGGGGGGGCACGTGATGTTCCGGGCACTGCACACCTGGACTGCAACTGACCACCATGACTACCTATCATATTGATTACTGGGTCATCATCCTCATCAACTAAAACCGATAGATCACAAGTTTTTACTGGTGGGGCAGGATTCCTGCACACAGACTCAAACACAGCCACTTTTAATTTCTTTTTCTCCGGTTCCCAACTGGGGTCAATTACATCATCATCATATTCATCAACGTCACACACATCCACATCTTCTGCTTGGATGCTAGCATGTGGACTGCATGTTGCAACAACGGCAACATCATCATCATCATCATCATCACATTCATCATCAGCATCTACACCACCATCACCTGATATTTTTTCACCACACTGTGAATCACTGCATGGAAAATGCGTGACGCTAAGTGCCACGGTGGATGGAATATCACATTGTACGCTATCGTTAACATGATCATCAGAATCCTCAGGTTCAGTTACTGGGAAGTTACTGGGAAGTATGACATCATCTACGCTGTCACTCACTTGCATTGCTTCACACTCAATATTTTTGGATATGGTACACTGGTCAGAATTAGAACTTGATGCAACAGTACTAATACTACCTCCACCACCACTAACACCAGTAACACTAACACCACCGGCTGGGAAAACATTATCTCCTCCAACTATGAGTGAAGCTACTGATTGGGCTGTAAAAAACTTTGCAGGAGAAATACCTTTCCTCACATCAGCAATGCACTTCTGCGTCTGTGTAATATTACCACGCCCACAGACCTTCTTACTGCCAACATTGCCATGGCCAGAAACAGCTTTGCTTGCACCTCTCTTTGCAGGCATTTTGGGGGATCTACCACAAATATTATAACCAAATTCAGATTTTGATACATTCACTCTCTGATTGGAGGGACGCTGGATGTGAAGCCAAATAAACAACTGTGGCTTCAGCAACAGATAAGAGACTACTCTGAGACTGTCATGGAATTAAAACAACTTCAGTAACCAGTGGTGCTGATGAGGTCACAAAACAATCCAATCTGGTAAAAAAACCTTTTGAACGGGGGGAGCACTGCATACAGACAGTGCTGAATTTTAACGGCACTACAAGCAGCAAAACTAAGAACAGATACCACAATTGTAGTACAAAATCAGGCAGCTGCAGTGGATAGCAGGTTCACACTGCTGCGCTTGCAATTACACTAGTCTGTGGCACAATAAAAGGTGTATTATTTGATGCATGCAATACTGCACACACACACACACACACACACACACACACACACACAAGAACAGTTTGTATACAATGCTGAACGAGGAATGCGCCGCAAATCCAAAAGTTCAGTACTATGCCAAGTTACGTATTGTAAATTTGTAATGTAAACAACCTGAACTTATGAACTGCTGCACCACATCCACACAACAAACAGCAAGGCAATTTCAACTATTACTGACAATATTACTGTGTGAACATTAACACAGTCAGTTATATAACAAAAATATAACCAAAAAACAAAGAAATCACTATTTCTCCAACTTAAACCTGCCTACACCACAGATACGCCCCTCCCTCAAAGCACACTTTTCACTGTCTTTCACCACGCACACTCAATGTTGTAAATTAACAGCCAAAATCCACACAAAAACAAAAACGCTCAATGATATGAGCACAGGAGGGTTTCCTACAAAAGAGTGGCAGCGTAGATGATGTCATACTTCCCAGTAACATCCCAGTAACATCCACCGCCCTTTATGTGAAAAAGAACTTCCTCACATAACCCCTTAATCGGCCTCCCTCTAATCTCGTGCTGTGTTCTCTTGTCCTGCTATTTATCTTATGTTGAAACATGTTAGACTCTTTCACCTTGTTAATGCCCTTAAGAAGTTTGACTGTTCTAATCATATCACCTCTATCCCTCCTTTGCTCTAGGGTATACATATTGAGCTCCATCAATCTGTCCTCATATGTTTTCTGATGCAGTCCCTGCACCATTTTGATTGCCCTTCTCTAGACTGCCTCCATTTTGTTAATGACCTTGTGATGATGCAGCCT
This sequence comes from Neoceratodus forsteri, assembly GCA_016271365.2. NCBI lineage: Eukaryota > Metazoa > Chordata > Ceratodontiformes > Ceratodontidae > Neoceratodus > Neoceratodus forsteri. The sequence continues at coordinate 561,844,797 of CM028132.1, forward strand.
CCAGTACTGCATGCAGTACTCCAGATGGGGCCTAACCAGAATCTTGTAAAGAGAGATTATTACCTCCCTCTTACAACTTGTGATATCCCTACTAATACACCCCAACATCCCTCTAGCATTACCTACTGCTTCAGTGGTCTGCTTGGATGATTTCAGGTCATCTGTGATGATGACGCCCAAGTCTCTTTCTTCCCTTGTAATTGCCAGTAACTCCCCTCCCAACCTATAGGTAGCTTCAGGGTTTCTCTTCTGTATGTGCATGATCTTGCACTTCTTTGCATTAAACCCCAGTTGCCACTCTTTCAACCATTTTGGTAGTTTATCCAGATCTCTTCTCATTCGGCTCACCCCATCTGGATCATCTACTCTGTTGCAGATCTTGGTGTCATCTGCAAGCAGACAATCCTTACCCTCCAGTCCATCTGTAATGTCACTGATGAAGATGTTGAAGAGGACTTGCCCCAGGACTGATCCCTCAAGTACCCCACTTGTGACTTGCATTTCTTCTGACTGTTTACCATTTACTACCTCTCTCTGTTTTCTGCCTGCTAACCAGTTTGCCACCCAGTTGACCAACCTCTGACCCACCCTGAGCCTACCCAACTTATTAATGAATCTTCTATGTGGAACAGTATCGAAAGCATTGCTGAAGTTAAGGTAGGCGACATCAACTGCACCCCCTTGGTCCACCACTCTGGTTACCCAGTCAAAAAAAATCTATGAGATTAGTTTGACAGCACCTTCCTGTTATAAGCCCATGCTACCTTGGACCTGTGCTCCTATGGATTCCAGGTGTTGCACTATCCTTTCCTTAAGGAGTGCCTCAATAATCTTGCCCACTATTGAGGTAAGGCTGACTGGTCTGTAGTTCCCTGCATCCTCCCTGCTGCCACTCTTGTGGAGCGGGATCACATGAGCCCTTCTCCAGTCTTCTGGGACCTCTCCTGTTCTCAGAGACTCACTAAACAGTTCTGCTAATGGTTCTGCTAGTTCCACCCTTAGTTCCTTTAGTACCCTGAGATGTATGCCATCAGGTCCTATTGCCTTGTCTACCCTGAGCTTAGCGAGCTCTTGTAGGACCCTTTCTTTTGTGAAGGGACTTGTGCACACCTCCTTCCCCCCTGTGTCCCTGGTACTGAGCTGTGGGCCCTGCCCTATCTTCTCCTCAGTAAATACTGAGAAGTATCTATTTAGGATAGATGCTTTTCTTTGGTCCTCCTCCACACACTCCCGCTTATCCCCCTTGATCTTAGCAATACTCCTTCTGGACTTTCTCCTTTCACTAACGGTTCTATAGAAAGTCTTGTCCCCTTCTTTTACTGTTTGTGCTAGTGTTTCTTCAGTTTGAGCCTTTGCCTGCCTTACTACCTTCCCTGCTTCCCTTAGGGAAGTTTGGTATGCCTTACTATCTTCGTCCCGCTGCATTCCCTTATATTTCCTGAAGGCCAGCCTTTTGGCTTTGATTTTTTCTGCTGCTGTTATTGAGAACCAAAGTGGTTTCCTCCCTCTTTTGCTCTTGCTTTTCTCCCTAACACAACGGGTTGTTACTTCAAGTATTGCATCCTTAATGCTTGCCCACTTTGTCTGTACCCCCTCCCTTGTAGTTCTTCTTGCCAGGGCTAGCTTAACTCTGTTGGCCATCTTATCAAAGTCAGCTTCTCTGAAGTCCCATATTTTTGCCTTGGAATGTGATGATTTAGTTCTAGTGGCCAAATTGAACCATACCATGTGATGGTCACTGGACCCCAGGTGACCATCTACCTGGAGATCTGTGATTCTTTCCCCATTAATCAGTACTATCCAGGATAGCCCTGTCTCTTGTAGGCTGTTGTACTAGTTGTTTGAGGCCCTCCCCCAGCACGGAATCCACTATGTGTCTAGTTCTGGTGGATGTTCCTCCTAGTATTGATCAATCTGTATCTGGCATGTTGAAATCTCCCATTATCAGAATATCCCCTTTAGCTGTCATGTTTTGTATATCTTCTAACAGTAATGTGTCTATGTCCTCCCCCTGGTCTGGAGGCCTGTAGACAACCCCAGTTTGTCTGGTTGTCTCATTTCCTGTTTCCAGGGTGACCTATAGTTCTTCTGGCTCCTTATGTGTATTTTGAATTTCTGTAACTTTGATATTTTCATTGACATAAAGGCCCCCCCCCCTTTTTCACCTTGGCCTATTCTGAACAGCACAGAGCCAGGTACTGAAGTCACCTAAGTGTGGTTACTGGGTACCCCTAGCACAGTGTTCTCCTTCATGGCCACATGTGTCTGTCCCTTTGTTGGTGTTCACTGTGCAGCTGGCCTCCCCTTCCTTGCTATTTTCACACTCATGTGTGTGTGTCCATGTGCATTGTTGTGCTGACTGTTGCACATCTACAGTTATGCTTGCTGGTGTGCCATCCACAGGCATTGTTATGGACATGCAGGCGTGCTGCTGGCCTGTGCATCTATGGCAGATGCACATGCATCCTCCACGGGGGTGGGGGGAGGCCTGTTTCTATGACCACCATCTCTGCCCTTTCCACAGCCATGCCTCTGCCATATATGTCAGTGGCTGGATGTTATTGTTCCACCCATCTGCCGCTGCCTGTCTATGCCCTGTCACTGGGCCACTGGGTCTGGCCATGTACTCCCTTACAGTGTCATCTTGCTGCATGATGCATGGCCCTGTCCTGTGCTGGGCAGGCCACCATTGGTGTTGTGCAGGTGATACCATCACCTTCCCCTTGGATGTGGGCCCTCCTTCCCTACTGGGTACATCTGGCTGGCATCCGTCTGTATGTTGTGGATGTGTGTCGCTGCGGTTGCTGTGCTTATTCACATCACTGCATTGACCATGCAGCAAGCTGTGGTCTCCTAACATACCTTGTGAGCCATGACTATGTGAGGGCCCTTGCACTGTTTCCCTGGAGTGACGCATGGCCGGTGTTAGGTTGTTGATTGCAGCCACCATTGCCATTATGGCCTCTGTCTGTGTGTACTGCCTTGCAAGGCCATGCTCCGCTGCAATGGACAGGTGCTCCATGGCTTCTGCCTGCCACTGTGCACACACTTTCATTGCAGTCTGCATTGCCATCCTCTCCGTATGCTGGCACCCAGTGTCACACACATGATTATATAACACATTGCACGTGCTCTACGTGGTCACCCCTGTACGCATCCTGTGCTCCAATGCAGTGGTGTTATTTTCCTGTAGCTCAGATTGAATGCCTGAGATGGTGGCCATTCATTCTATATGTCTGGGCCGTGCACATTGGTAGCCATACTGGTATGACATACGGAGAAGATGCAATGCAGAATGCAATGAAAGTGTGTGCACAGTGGCAGGCAGAAGCCATGGAGCACCTGGAGATGAGCAACTTGTTGCTCAGTGTGCCTTCCTGGTGAAACATTTGAATAAATGAAAAATAAAATGTTGACCATGTGCCCTGTTATCTCCAGTTTGCATGTCCATGCATACGTTTGTACTGAAGTATGCCTCCACAGTCTTTATCAAGATGTCTGTCTCCTCATCTGTGAAGTTTTTTTTTCCCTCCAGTGTTGTCTCTCCACATCCTGCGCCATTCCTTCTTCTGCCATTGCTGACTCTGGTTTATGGCACAGCTTATGAGGGTGTCTCTGGGTGCACCAGTCTTATGGTGCACCACACGCCATGCACTGTTGCTTCACTGTTTGGTGTGATTGGGTGTTTCTATGAGAATCTGGTGCATGATGACTGGCACATAGGGCATGGCACATTTTTTTGCTTTGATGCACCATTCATTGATCTAGCAGTGCTTTGAGACTAGAGCCTATAACCCCTTTTTCCAGTCGGCAAAATCGCAAGACAGATATTCCCCTCCCCCCACACACACATATACACACACACCATTCACTTGCACAGTCCGTGACACACAGACACACACCATAATAGTTTTATTGCACAGAACCAGAGTTTGTTCAGAATGGAGCCCATTAATGATCTCTTTTTAATATTCTTTAACACTGAGATACTTAATTTATCTCTGAAAAAATAAGAGAAAAACATTTTCATTTATAGGATTACAGCAGCTTATCAAGACTTGGCGGATACTGAAATCAACACTCCTTTCACCCAGCCCTTTGAAATAGCTGCTTTATATCTGATGCAGTTTTAATACTTTGGTTTGGATTTTATTTCTGAAATGTGAGTACCTTGTACCACTTGCGACACCGAGGATTAACAGATGTGCTGCATTAGGCGAGGGACCCCTATTTTGATCATTTTTTATGTTGGTGGTGATGAAGTCTGTCGGGCAGGAGCATGTGCTGATGGGGGGGGTTAAATCTACTGTACATTGCTTTCATTCTTTCAATTTGAGAGCACTTTTGATACTAACAAAAAAAAATGTCAAGAATGTGGACTGTTACAGAATTCCACCACTGATGGAATGTGCTGTATATGAAGTCCTCTTTGCTGTATACGAGGTCTTCAAGTGCAGCACAGCCTTCAGTTGTAGTGCATGAGAAGTCAAAAAGACATGACTTATAAAGTATTTCTAAAACATATTCACCACATTGTACAATTGGTACAGCATATTTCAGATTTGGTGCTTTTACCACTGTTTGCATCATGAATATGTATTTCTGAATATAAGATTTGAGTAAAGGTCATACAGTGTCTTTAATTCTATAAGGTCTTCTGATACCAGATATGATACCAGACACAATTTCAGACATCAGGAAAAGTTCCTGGAAACAGTTTTCTGCAATATACACAGAACTGTTTCCAAGAGCTTTTCCTGATGTCCAAAATTGTACCTGACATTGTACCTGATATCCCATCTGCTATCAGAGTAATCACTCAGTTCATGTTCCAACATTAGCAGCCCAATTTAGAGGAAATTTAGTCTGGGTGGTAATATGGACCATAGCATACCAGGTATTCTCATGATCGGGGTCAACCTTATTTTTCTTTGCACTAACCAGCAGGACAAGTTGATTCAAAATTGTGCTAGCCCCCAGATTGTTGCACTAGCCCACAATTGTAATGGTAAATTTTGAACACTTGTACAGGAAAAAATGTAAGTCAAGAAAATACTTAGATTATTGCACGTTTATCCTGCTTCCACATTGCTTTTGGCCCTTGCAGAAAAAAAAGACTGCAGTGTCATCACACACAGTGTGCCCCTCATTGTTTTGTACCATGGCCTCCTCTCTTCCTCTTTCTGCACCCCCCTCCCCTGAACCAGTGGATAACACAGCAGCAAATGTTCAGTCAAGTAGACCTAGCTCTGCGCACACAATAGCTGGCATCATCATGTACCTCACCAGACTCTCACCACCACCCACAGGACGATGAACAGAGTCAGGCAGAGAAAGACACTCTCAGCCCCCACCCTGTGATCAACTGGAGCCTGTCACTTCTGGAAGTTTTCATACAGTGTCACGTGAGCCAGGAACACATCTAGGATTTCTTTGGGAAGGGGCTACACAAACCTAAGGGGCTTGGGAAACAAACCTTTATGACATTTTTATTTTAAAAGTCTTGATTTTAGCATGCTATGTCCCAACAGTAACAGTTTTTTTTAAACACTCTCCTTTCATCAAGCCAGGGTAAAAGGTACACAGTCATGATACTACACTATCCCTGTTTCTATAGAAGATGATCTATGCACCCCAGTAATGCTTATTTTAACCTTTCAAATTGTGTATTGTATTAAGGTATTTTGTACCATACATGCTCTAGATCTTTGTATTTTGGATGAAAGGACATGCTGAGTAGGATAAGGGTGGGACTATATGGATGGTGTTGGCTGGGAAGGTCCATTTAGCTGGCGACCCCTACACTCTCCAGTAATGGCAGATATGGGTCTATGGATAGTCACTTCAGAGTATGGTCTGCAGTGGTGTCCAGGGAAAGTACTGAGTTGAGACATCTGGATGGGAAAGGGAGCAGCTATGGTGAGACTGGTATAAAACCTACCACCTGCAGAGCAGACCCTGTATACCTGTTAGCATGTTGTGACTGAAATGTTGGATACAGGCACTCAAAATGTAGGAAAATGTAGGGGAAAGTACCGAGCTGAGAGATTTGAAGGGGAAAGGGAGCAGCTGTGGTGAGGCTGGGATAAAATCCACCACCTGCAGACCAGAGCCTGTTTCCTCTTAGCATTTTTCACTGAAATGTGCGATACAGACACTCAAAATGTAGGGCAATAATGGGCACTGATCTTAATAATGTGGAAGACGTTGTCGGAGACACATTCAGAAAATTGAAAGCTAGTGACTTAAAAGCTTTCCAAACTGAGAAAAAGTAAGGGGGGCTAACTAGGCTATAGTGTGTTGTCAAGACACAGAGATCATATTTTGTCCCAACGTTAAAAAGCTTTTATTTGTATAAATAGCTCAAAATAAAACAGACGCTCACCCCACCATCATCAGCCAACAGTATCACCCATTTAACTGTGGACTTTTTCAATGTGTCCTTTTTCTCTGTGCTGTCTTAAAAGCTTCTACTCTTGATCACACCCTGGACACTAGCTGAAAGTTCTAACAGTACAGTGATAATTACTCACATTGATCCTTTTGTGAGATCCCCTTCTTGCACTGCCAGATAACTGCAGCTCTTAATGAGGTGTTAATCACACCAGGATATCTGCAACACTGCGATATATTAGCATGAGGACTAGAGCCTGCTAAAGTAAGGACATTTTTAACTTCATTAACAGCAATGGAAAACCTGCACTAGTCAAGATGGGCAAGTAGGGATTAGCTGCACTAACCCTGGCCAATCTGCAATAGATTTTGGGTTAGTAAAACAATGTTAAAATTGAACCCTGCTCACAATACCATAGAGAGTTCTACCATCTTATCCAGCATCTGTCTTCACCGAAGGAATGGGATGTCTTCTGTCTCAGCAAGAGTTTTTTCTGCTGTTAAAAAAAAAGGGGGGGGGGATCTATAAATTCACAATTCCTTCATCCAACTGGAAAAACCACAAGACAGATATGTCTCTCCCACATCATTCACTTGCACAGTCCCTCGCACACAGACACACAGAAACAGACCATGATATTTTTATTGCACAGAGCCAGTGTTTATTTTTTCAGAACAGGACATGTTCATGAAGTTTTTTATGTTCTTTAACACTGGGGTATTTAATTTATATCCGAAAAAAATGAGAGAAAATATTTTTCATTTATAGCGTTACAGCAGCTTATCAAGAATTGGTGAATACTGAAATCAACACTCCTCTTATCCAGCCCTTTCAAATAGTTGCTTTACATCTGACATGGTTTTAATATTTTGTTCTAGATTTTACTTCTGAAATGCAAGTACCCTGTACTACTAATCACACCAAGGATTAACACATTTAGGTGAGGGACCTCTATTTTGATAATTTTTAACGTTGTCTATGATGAAGGCTGTCGGACAGGAGGATGAGCTGTGTGTGTGCATGTGTGGGTTAAATCTACCGTACATTGTTGTCATTCTTTCACTCTGAGAGCACTTTTGATACTTAAAAAAATGTCAAGTATGTGGAGTGTTACAGTATTCCACCACTGATGGAACATGCTGCATGCTGTATGAAGTCCTCTTTGCTGTATACGAGGTCTTCAGGTGCGGCACAGTCTCCAACTGTAGTGCATGAAAAGTCAAAAAGAAATGATTTATAAAGTATTTCTAAAACATATTCACCACATTGTACAATTGGTACAGCATATTTTAAATGTAGTGCTTTTACCACTGTTTGCATCATGAATAATATGTACTTCTGAATATATAAGATTTGAGTAAAGGTCATACAGTTTCTTTAATTCTATAAGGTCTTCTGATACCAAATACGATATCAGATATCATTTTAGATATCAGGAAAAGTTATTGGAAACAGTTCTCTGTAATATACACAAAACTATTTCCGAGAACTGTTCCCGATGTCCAGAATTGTATCCAGTGTTCTACCTGATATCCCATCTGATATCACAGTAATCACTCAATTCTTGTTTCAACATTAGCAGCCCAACCCAGAGGAAATTTAGTCTGGGTGGTAATATGGACCATAGCATACCAAGCATGCTCACAATACCATAGAGAGTTTTGATGTCTTATCCAGCATCTGTCTCCATTGAAGTAGTGGGATGTCTTCTGTTTCAGCAAGAGTTTTTTTTAGCCATTAAAAAAAACAGGGGGAAAATATCTAAACTCACAATCCCTTCATCCAACTGGCAAAACCACAAGACAGATATGTCTCCCCCATACCATTCACTTGCACAGTCCATAATGCTCCGACACACAGAAACAGACCATGATATTTTTATTGCACAGAGCCAGTGTTTATTTTTTCAGAATGGGACACATTCATGAACTATTTTTTATATTCTTTAACACTGAGGTACTTAATTTATCTCTGAAAAAAAATGAGAGAAAACATTTTTCATTTATAGCGTTAGAGCAGCTTATCACAAATTGGCAGATACAGAAATCTACACTCCTCTCACCCAACCCTTTGAAATAGTTGCTTTACATCTGTTGCAGTTTTAATATTTTGTTCTGGATTTTATTTCTGAAATGAGAGTACCTTGTGCCACTAGCCACACTGAGGATTAACAGATGTGCTGCTTTAGGTGAGGGACCTCTATTTTGATCATTTTTAATGTTGCCTATGACAAAGGGTGTTGGGCAGGAGGACAAGCTGTGGGTATTCCGTGATGCCAGCAATTGCTGATGGGCGCTCTCTAAAAGGGTGACACAACTGCGGCACCTGTGGATGGGGCGATTGGGGGAGCTGGGTGATTGGATGGCGGGGGTATGCAAAATAGCGACCGGATGTTGCTATATGTCTATGCGCATGGGGGGGGGAGAGCGAGCACACTGAGCATGGGCTGGGAGGAGATGGAGGAGCTGTAGGGAGTGGTGCTGCAGTGGGCTGCTGAGCTGCATTGTGGTGGCATGGGTTGGTCTGTTGCTACAGTGGTTGTGGTACCGGGTTTGGGTCTGGGTGCGGGTGCCTTTGTTGCGCCCAGCTTTTTTTTTTTTCTCTGACTTGCACCCCCCAAACATGTACCCCCCTGGAGTTGAGAATCCTTAAGTGGGGGTGGTGGGGTTGGTGAGGGGGCACAGCCCCCCACATAAACAATTAAAATCTATGTCCCCAGCACCATATTGCTGTGCACCGGGGAGTCCATTGCTAAATAAAACTTTGGCAATGTGACTTCGATGTAACGGCAATCGTCCATCGGCGATTGCCGTAGCACATAAAACCCAAGCTGTGTGTGTGTGTGTGTGTGTGTGCGTGTGTGTGGGGGGGTAATTCTACCACACATTCATTTCATTCTTTCACTTTGAGAGCACTTTTGATTCTTACAAAAATGTCAAGAATGTGGAGTGTTACAGTATTCCACCACTGATGGAATATGCTGCATATGAAGTCCTCTTTGCTGTATAAGAGGTCTTCAGGTGCAGCACAGCCTCCAATTGTAGTGCATAAGAAGTGAAAAAGACATGATCTAGGAAGTATTTCTAAAACATATTCACCACTGCAGATTTCTGTCCATACCCTAGCTTAAAGTGCATCCCTTCTAATTTCAGCACAGGAACCAGAGACAACAAGAGCATAATAATAGTAAAATATGTATTTTTTTATAGTAAAAAAAAACTGCTTGGAAAAGCAGAAAAAAAGCTCTGTGACCCACGGTGTTATAGGTAAACTGTGAGTCATGACTTTCACTTTCCCATCTCCAAACGTCCTCTGCGCACGGAGTACTTAAACTACAGCTCCACTCCTTTCACTTTTCTTTATTTTTTCTTATTCCCCAGGGGTTCAGAACACTTTTCTCCAAAATAGATTGGTTTCCAACAGATTCGGTACCTTCCCTCTGTTTTACAGTATCTCATCCTCACCCTGGGGATTTTGCATGCCTGCATCCCACCTTCTAAACCTACCCCATACCTACTCTACTAACTCCCAACCCCCCATAACATTATATCTTGTTTTCTCTAATCAACTATAGGACCGGTGACCATGTATTATTACATTTAGCAATTAATTTAATATCCAGACTGTATTGTTTTTCCAAGTTAATACAATTGATAAATAAATTCCTCCATAGCATATAGTCTGGTGGGGTGCAATCTTTCCAATGCCTTGCTATGCATCGTCTCATATTAATAAGCCCTATATTATTCCTTAAATAACCTGTTTGGAGGGATTGATGTCTGGAATAGCCCAGAAGGCAGAGCTCAGTTTCAAATTTTATTTGAATTCCCTGAATCTTATTTAGGGTTTCTATAACTCTTCCCTTCCCCATAATGGCATGTAGCCATTACATGATTCAGGGTTCCTCTCTGGGTCCCACATCTATTGCACATTGGTGAAAGTCCTTGATGCATCTTGTTAAGTAGGTGGGGTGTATAATATATTCCATGAAATATATTAAACTGAATTTGATTTAACCTGTTACATATTGTTGATTTTATAATTATGATTGCTTCAAGCCATTTATTTTCCAAAATACTATGCTGGAGTTCTTTTTCCCCAACTCTGTTTTAATTTAATTGAAAGAAATTATTTTCTGGACAGCAAACTCTTGTAAATTTTAGAAATAACTTTGTTATTATGATCTTAATTTGAAATCCACATCTCAGCGGTTGTTTTTTGAATTTTGCTTAACCTTTTCCCCACTAACATAGCAAGGCAGGCCATGATTTTCAGATAGTTAAACCTTTCTGCCTCTGGAAGATCAAATTTAATTCTAAGCTGTGCAAAAGTCCCAATGTTCTCCTCTAGATACAAATCTCCTAGATCCCAAATATTGTATTTTCCCAATGGGTTAAACTCTTGAGCCTTTTCCCTACCTATGCCAGCTCTGATAATAATAATTGGACTACATATATTTATTCTTATGTTTTCTTTCATTTCTCTGTGGCATGTACTCCAGGTAGATATAGTGGATCTGAGACATGGATTTGATATCTTTTTTATTTAATTTCTATCATATGTTTTATGTAAATGGTGATAGTTTTTTTCCATCCTATTTTCTCACATTCTGTCCACTAGGGGGTGTTTTCTGAATGATATTCTGTATTATGGTTTCTTATAGATGCTTGCTGTTATAACCTTATATTTGGTAAATTCAGTCCTCCTTATTCCCCTCTTGCCATCTGTTTTCCTAATGTCATCCTTGGTTTTTTGTTCTTCCACAAAAATTGTATCAATTTTTTCCAAGGTTTTAATTTGTTTATTGAACATTAATATAGGGAGGGCTTGCAAGACATACAATAATCTCAGTAGAAAATTCATTTTTATTACTTGTATTCACCCCATCAAAGAGATTGGTAAATGTGGCCAGTTTTCTAAATCTTTCTTTATTTTATATGTTATTATATTTATATTAATATCCAAAACTGTATTAAAGGGGAACTGTCATCTTCAGGATTTCTTAATATCTGAAAGCCCATAAAAAGCTAATTTGAGTGAGCAATTGTGTTTATCTGTGAGTCTGTGCAGTCCAGATTTATCCATATATAAATCAGCCTGCAATTAAGGGCTGGGGGTAGACATGTGTTTTAGGCTCCTGACAGGAAATGATGTCACTGAGGGACTTGAATCTGCTTTAACTGTAGATAATCCAACAGGTTAAATAGAAATCATCTGTTTTATTAAGTGTGTTTTAAGGTGTTGTTACAACATTTTATGCATTTATAATAATTGTTTTGTAAGTACATTGAAATTAGTGTGTTATCACCTTTACATTTCAGACTGTTAATAAAAATAATCCATATTCAGGATTGCTTAAACCTCTAGGCTATTCTGCCAGCTAATGATCAAAAATTACACATCTCAAGGCTGGCTCTGTGGTGCCAACAGGTATTGCTTGGATAGTATCCTATAAATTAGGATACCACCAGATACCAAACATTTAGCCAGATAGTGGATTTGGTCAGATAGTAGTGCTATCCAACCGTGGATTTGACCATCTCAGATCCAGGTTGGATCCCTTGGATCTGACCAAGGATCCCTGGATCTGATGATGGATCTGACCACGGATCCATGGATCTGACCTCAGATGATGTGGGATCCGACCTCCAACTTCGGTTAGAACCCAGGCCGGATACTGCCACTATCCAATGGATCACAATCAGATCCACAAAGGCAATATCTGAACATCACTGATTGGAGGCTCTATATCAGGATTTCTAAACCTTAGTTGTGTTCATGTCAGTACAGATTTCTGGGGTTGCCACAGCACCAACTTCTGTCTTTTTCCATTTCCTCTCTTACAGCCTTTTCTCTTTCAATTTCAGGTGTGAACTCAGGTCTACAAGTTGCAAATGTGGCTGCGTACTATACCTACTGGTCTGGCATCATGGGACCAGCCTTGAAATGTGTAGTTTTTGATTATCAGCTGGTAGTATAGCCTAGAGATTAAAGAGGACAGGGAATCATTTCTAACTGGCAGCTGTTTATAAAGTTCTTATTCTCAGAAATTATATGCATTCACCTAAATTATCCATATTTAACTGTACTTGAATAAAAAGTGACATAAAAAGCTATATTTTGCATTGTCTTGTTTTTATAGGCAACATTCTGTTATAGTTCTCTTTATGGAACCAATAATTTAGAGTTTTAACTATGTTATGGTTTGTGAACAAAACTCTAAACAGGGTTCTGACAGGTCAACAGCTCATAATTAGCATTCTGTACACAAATCGTGACATAGTAAAAACTCCACATAAGTAATTCCATGAAGTGAACTGTAACAGAATGCTGCCCACAAAAACACAACAAATGCAAACTATAGTGTTATCTTTCACATTTTATTCAGGTACAGTTACATATGGCTACGTCAGAAGAATGCATATCATTTCTGAGAATAAGAACTTTATAAACAGCTGTCAAATAGCACAGATTTCCTGTCCCCTTTTAAGCAAAGAGCTGTGAACAAGCTTCATTTATGTAGCAGAATGGGCTTTGATTCCAACATGCTCTACTTGTATATTGTGTGACCAGACAAGCCACTTATCCTCCCTTTGCTCCCAAACCACACCTGGGAACAAGCTGTAGCTCAGTGTGCCTTTCCTGGACAAAGAAGGTAAAAATAATCTGAGCATGTGTTATGATTCTAAGAATATTATGCTCTTTCTATCCAGATTTGACTTGAAAAGAAAAAAAATAGATCACAGTTACTTGTCTGTTAATTGCAAAAACACATTCAGTAGATGGACAACACTGTTAAAACATGCATAGCCTGAAACGCATTATTAAAAGAGTATTTTACCTCTTTTTATGAAGTTATATATATAGAAACATAGAAGTTGACGGCAGATAAGGACCGCAAGGCCCATCCAGTCCGCCCATTTCTTTTTCTACCTTATAAATGTGCCATCGTCCTTTGCTGTCAATTGCCTATCTATAAAAGTACATCGGATGGAATGGGATTTTCTACCGTAACAATGCCAGAATTCTATTGGATTATTTTTACTAACAGTTTGAAATATAAAGGTGATAACTCACTAGTTTCAATGCACATACAAAACAATTATTATAAATGTAGAAAGTGTTATAATAACACCTTAAAACACACTTAATAAAACATGATTTCTATTTAACCTGTTGGATTATCTACAGTCAAAGCAGAGCCAAGTCCTTTGGTGACATCATTTCCTGCCAGAAGCTGAAAACACATGGCTGCCCCCAGCCCTTAATTACATACTGATTTACATATGAATTACTCTGGACTGCAAAGATTCATAGATAAACACAATTGCTCACTCAAATTAGCTTTTTATTGGCTCTCAGGCGTTAAGAAATCCTGAAGATGATAGTTCCCCTTTAACATTCTTGGTTAAAAAAATACCTAGATATTTAATTTTGCCAGTCTTAACCATAAATTTGCTAAGGTCTATGGGAGAACAATTGTTAGAATTAAGTATTAGTAATTCTGATTTCTTCCGGTTTACTTTATACCCTGAAGATTTCCCCAAAACAAAAATTACTTCCATAATCTTAGCTAAATCCCCTTCAGGGTTAGCCAGATATAACAAAATGTCATCTGCATAAAGGGAAATCTTCAACTGCTTCTCTCTTGCCCTTACCCCCATAATTTCTGCTGATGACCTAATGCAGTTTGCTAGTGGTTCTATAGCCAATGCAAACAGCAATGGGGAGAGGGGGCATCCCTGTCTGGTCCCTCTCAAAAGAGTAAAACTCTCTGAGCAGTCTTGATTTGTCACAATCCTGGCTCTTGGTTCCTTATATAACATGTCAATCCATTCTACAAATGTTTCACCTAAATCTGCCTGACCGAGAACTTGAAACAGGTAATCCCACTGGACGCTGTCGAAGGCCTTCTCTGTGTCCAATGAAAACAAAATAGTATCTTTATTTTTGTTCTTATGTATTACATTCAAGCATTCTTCTTTAACTAAAGATGGTTTTATTTTCTCCAGTCTGGCTGACAAACACTTTGTGAATATTTTATAATCTAAGTTAAGTAATGAAACTGGGTGATAAGATATGCATAGTTTCGGGTCCTTACCTTCTTTAAGAAGTAATATTATTGGTGCTTCCCTAAATAATTCTGGCATGTCCCCTTGCTGAATACATGAATTAAACAAAGCAGTCATCAAAGATATTATAATTTTCCCTAATATTTTTAAAATTCAAGTAGAAGCCCATCTAGGTCTGGAGATTTTCCTAATTTCATTTTTTAATGGCTTCCTCCACCTCGAACGTAGTTGTTGCCCTGTTTATTGCATTCCTTTGTTGTTCTGGTACTTTAGGAATATCGATTGGAAAGCTGTTTCTCCCATTTATGTCTGATTTCTTTGACTTATATAAGGTCAGATAGAACTTTCTGAATTCTTTATTAGTGGACTGCTGATCAACTATTGTAGAGCCGTAAACTGTAAGTTCTTTTAATAATCTCTCTGACCTTTCTCTCTGCAGCTGATATGCCAAAATTCTCTCAGATTTGCCTGCTTGAGAATAATATCTGACTGTTGTTTTTGGTAATAATCTCTCCATTATTACATTCAACAATGTATTATATTCTTGTTTTAAATTATTTAAAATTAACAAATCCCTTTCTTGTTCTGTATCTCTTTCTAGTTTATCTATCTTTCTTTTCCTATCCAACATTTTTCCCAAATTATATTTAATTATATCTCCTCTCAGCACTGCTTTCATAGAGTCCCAAATATTACTTAAGGCAGTTTCTTGAATCCAACTATAAGTCGGAAACATTTTAAGATGCTCTTTTAAGTATTTTGAAAATTGGCGGTCCTTATATAACAATATATCCATTGTCCATCTGTTAATTCTGGGGATGAAGCCTACACCCATAGTACATTTTAGAACTGAGTGGTCAGATAAAGTTATTCTTTTATAGGAAATTATAAGTTATTTTTTGTAATATACTGAAGGAACCTATTAACCAGTTTATCCTAGAGTAAGACTGAAAATGTGGGGAGAAGTATGAGTATTCATAACTATATGCATTTTTATATCTCCAAATATCCACCAGCCCCAATGCTTTCCTACTTTTTACAGTGATGTCAGCTGCCTTAGACAGGGTCAAGCAGGTCAGGTGTTAAAATCATCCCTTTAATCATAGGCTGGGGAAACTGAGAAATATTTGTAAAACATTCCACAAAAAAAAAAAATCAGAAGAGTCTTCATTCGGGCCATACAGGTTTGCATATGCCATAATTAGATTACTAATTTTAGTTTGCAAAATAATGTATCTGTTATTTTTATCAATGACTTTATCTAACACTTCTATGTTATGTTTTCTTTTGTAAAATTGATGGCAACACCCTTTGATTTTCCATCTGAGTCAGTGTGGAATGCCCTCCCCCAGAGCCTGTAAACTTTTTTGAACTCCAAATCTGTTAAATTAGTTTCCTGCTACTTAAGACATTCAGTATTATATCTTCAAATAGATGAAATGATTCTTTTTATTTTAACTGGGTTCTTTATACCATTTATGTTTTAGGTTAATACATAAAATCCTGCCATTCTGAGTAGCTGGACATATCCACCTCCATGTTTTCAGTAATCCACTACCTTGTCTTTGTACCCTGTAGAATTCTACACACATTAACCCACAATGTTTTCCATTAGCTAACATCCTAGACTGGAGGTTTGAGAATATTTTTTTTCTATGGTCCTCCCTGTCCCCCAATTGATTTTGCCCCAACTGTTTCCCTATCTCCTTCTTTCCCCTATTCCTCCCCTTGTCCTTGCCCCTGATCAAGTGGTCTATATCCCAATAGACCCTAGTACTGACCATTCAAAACAAAATGGAGCTTGCCTTCTTCTGCTTGCAGCCAGTCCCTGAGCTCTGCGATACCACTATCCATTCTATTTTATTTCTTGTGAATCTCCCCCTTGTCTGAATTTTCCTAACTCCCAGTTATTTTGTGTGTATGTGCAAATGTTACAAAGAGATATGAAAAAAGGTTTTTTAACCTTTCCACCATAAGGTACTTAAACCAATAAGTTGTAGTAGTATTCTCATTATCCTGGCCCCAGATTCCAAATCCAATAAACATACTCTTTGGCTTCTTTAGGAGTTTTCACTGTTATTACTTTGCCCTTGTAAATTATTTTCAATGTGGAGGGGGTATGATGAGAAAATGGGACCTGTTTTTCCCATAAGAATTCTTTTATGTCTTTATAGGCATTCTGTTTCCTTTGGAGTTTAGGACCGATGTCTTGGAATATAGAAATTTGGCTACCTTGTATTGTTAATGTTTTTTTTTCCTTTTAGCCTCTTTCATTATATTCTACCTGTCCTGATATTTGTGGAATTTCATAAAGAACACCCAGGGATATTTGAAACTGGAATTTTGTGTTACCGGAGATCTGTGATCTCTTTCTAGTTCAATTTTCTCTTCTGGGAACTTCTTGTTCACCATTTCAGTAAACTATTTTTCACAGTACCCCAGAATATCTTCTTTTTTAATCCCTTCCGGAAGACCAAACATTTTCAATTTATCTCTCTGAGATCTCCATTCAAGGTCCATTACCTTGTCTTGAATCTTAGTGAGCTCTCCCTTTTGTGAGCTTAGCTTCTTTTTGATACCGGGAACCTTGTTCTCCACTGTAGAAAGCCTGCTTCCATATTCTAGCATCCTGTTGTTTAGGTCATGGACTTCTACTTTAAAGAGCACCTTTCCTGATGGGCCAATTCCATCCTCAGAATTTACCAGAACCTGTGAATTGGTGTCCAAATGAAAGTGCATGACTTTATTTTCTAAAATTCTGTTACTTTCTCAGCAGTTTGCCTTGTCTGTAGCATCATGCTTGTGTCTTCACTGATGACTTCCTCAGTGTTTACAGGGCCTGGGAGCATTCCAGTAATGTCGTTGTATGGGACGCTTCTGAGGCTTCCCAGGGTTTCTGCCTGTATTGTGTGCATAGCTCATTCTTCACAGTGGTGCTGGTGACTGAAATGACTTTTAAGATATTTATGAAATGACTCTTTTAATAAAGTGATGTTTGCTCTATTGACTGCATGATGCTGCATCTTTGTAAATCATTAAGTACTGTAAATTGTTCCCAGTTCTGCCATTCTGTCCCCACCCTTCCCCGTTGATTCCCATGTCAGGAAATGCTTTCTTTTTTCAGCTCAGTGTCTGTTATTGTAGGGATGTACTTTCTGTGGCCACATTTTTCATTTATCACATTACTAGCACAGCAGCTTGCCAGGGATGCTGCACAGTGCTTGGTATGCAAACAGTTTGATTCCGTGGGGACATGATAATAGAAACACCAATGTATACTGTGAATATATATCAGGTATTGAATGTATTTCTATATTTAACAATATTAAGATGACTACATAGAAACATAGAAACATAGAAGTTGATGGCAGATAAGGACCGCAAGGCCCATCCAGTCTGCCCATTTCTTTTTCTACCTTATGAATGTGCCTTGGACTTTGCTCTGTCAATGGACTATCTATTCATACTCATCTGTATTGCTCCCTTATGCCTATCCCATGCCTGTCTGAAGCCCTGCATTGTATTCACATCCACCACTTCCTGAGGTAGGCCATTCTATACATCCACCACCCTTTCTGTGAAAAAGAACTTCCTCACATTACCCCTTAATCAGCCTCCCTCTAATCTCATGCTGTGTCCTCTTGTCCTGCTATTTTTCTTATATTAAAACATGTTAGATCTTTCACCTTGTTAATGCCCTTAAGGAGTTTGAATGTTTCAATCATATCACCTCTCTCCCTCCTTTGCTCTACAGTATACATATTGAGCTCCATTAATCTGTCCTCATATGTTTTCTGATGCAGTCCCTGCACCATTTTGGTTGCCCTTCTCTGTACTGCCTCAATCTGGTTAATGTCCTTGTGAAGGTGTGGCCTCTAGTACTGCACACAGTACTCCAGATGGGGCCTAACCAGTGTCTTGTAAAGAGGGATTATTACCTCCCTCTTCCGACTTGTGATACCCCTACTAATACACCCCAACATCCCTTAACTACTGCTTTAGTGGTCTGCTTGGATGATTTCAGGTCATCTGTGATGTTGATGCCCAAGTCTCTTTCTTCTCTTGTGACTGCCAGCAACTCCCCTCCCAGCCTATAGGTAGCTTCAGGGTTTCTCTTCCCTATGTGCATAATCTTGCACTTCTTTGCGTTAAACCCCAGTTGCCACTCTTCCAAACATTTTGCTAGTTTATCCAGATCTCTTCTCATTCTGCCCACCCCATCTGGATCATCTACTCTGTTGCAGAACTTGGTGTCATCTGCAAACAAACAAACCTTTCCCTCCAGTCCATCTGCAATGTCACTGATGAAGATATTGAAGAGGACTAGCCCCAGGACTGATCTCTGAGGTACCCCCACTTGTGACTTGCATCTCTTCTGACTGTATATCATTTACCACCAATCTCTGTTTTCTGCCCATCAACCAGTTTGCTACCCAGTTGACCAATGTCTGACCCACCCCAAGCCTACCCAGATTATTAATCAATCTGCTATGTGGAACAGTATCGAAAGCTTTGCTGAAGTCAAGGTAGGCAACATCAACTGCTCCACCTTGATCCACCACTCTGGTTACCCAGTCAAAGAAATCTATGAGATTAGTTTGACAAGACCTTCCTTTTGTAAACCCATGCAGTCTTGGATCCTGTGTCCCTATGGATTCCAGGTGTTGCACTATCCTTTCCTTAAGGAGTGCCTCCATAATCTTGCCCACTACTGAGGTAAGACTGACTGGTCTGTAGTTCCCTGCCTCCTCCCTGCTACCACTCTTGTGGAGCGGGATCACATGAGCCCTTCTCCAGTCTTCTGGAACCTCTCCTGTGCTCAGAGACTCACTAAACAGTTCTGCTAATGGCTCTGCTAGTTCCACCTTTAGCTCCTTAAGTACCCTGGGATGTATGCCATCAGGTCCCATTGCCTTATCCACCCTGAGTTTAGCAAGCTCTTGTAGGACCCTTTCTTTTGTGAAGGGAGTAGTGCTCACCTCCCTCCCCCCTGTGTCCATGATGCTGAGCTGTGGGCCCTGCCCTACCTTCTCTTCAGTAAATACTGAGCAGGAGTATCTATTTAGGATTGATGCTTTTACATGGTCCTCTTCCTCGCACTCCCCCTTATCCCATTTGGTCTTAGCAATACCCCCTCTGGACTTTCTCTTTTCACTAATGTATCTATAGAAAGTCTTGTCACCTCCTTTTACTGTTTGTGTTAGTGTTTCCTCGGTTTTGGCCTTTGCCTGCCTTACTGCCATTTCTGCTTCCCTTAGGGAAGTTTGGTATGCCTCCCTATCTTCATCCTGCTGCGTTCCCTTATATTTCCTGAAGGCCAGCCTTTTGGCTCTGACCTTTTCTGCTACTGTGTTTGAAAACCAAAGTGGTTTCCTTCTTCTTTTGCACTTCCTTTTCTCACTAACACAGTGGGATGTTGCTTCAAGTATTGCATCTTTAATGCTTGCCCAGTTTGCATGTACCCCCTCACATGTATTTCTTTTTGCCAGGGCTAGCTTAACTCTATTGGCCATCTTATCAAAGTAAGCTCCTCTGAAGTCCCATATTTTTGCCTTGGATTGGGATGATTTTCTTCTAGTGGCCAAATTGAACCATCCCATGTGATGGTCAGTGGCACCCCAGGTGACCTTCTACCTGGAGATCTGTGATCCTTTCCCTGTTAGTCAGTACTAGATCTAGGATAGCCCTGTCTCTTGTGGGTTGTTGGACCAGTTGTTTGAGGCCCTCCCCCTGCAGGGAATCCTCTATGTGTGTCTAGTTCTGGCAGATGTCCCTGCTGGTATTGACCAATCTATATCTGGCATGTTGAAGTCTCCCATTATCAGAACCTCATCTTTAGCTGTCATATTTTGTATATCTTCTAACAGTAATGTGTCAATGTCCTCCCCCTGGTCTGGAGGCCTGTACACAACCCCAGTTCGTATGGCTGTCCCATTTCCTGTTTCCAGGGTGACCCACAGTTCTTCTGGCTCCTTATGTGTATTCTGAATGTCTGTAACTTTGATATTTTCATTGACATAAAGGGCCACTCCACCCCACTCCGCTACCTCAGTTAATTTTTACTTCCCAGCTATAGTTAATATGTATGTCCAATTGTCTAGTACTGCAATTACACTAGCAGTTATAAAGGAGGATGGGACAGAGTACTAGCTTAGTCACCTACAAAATTTAATTGTTACACTTTTCTTAAAAATAGCACTGTTGTCAATAGAAATTTAATTAACCCAAAACAATTTAGGAAATGTTATAAACATGGGCCAGAACATAAGATGCTTCTGTCTCCTTTTGTTAGTGTTTCCTGGCTCTGTACATACTAATCCTGGCCTCTGTTTTTTGAACCCTGACTTGAATGATGCTTATCCTGGGGCCACTTCTACAATTCAAATAGCTCATTTGAAAATACAGAGTATTTTATCTAAAATAAGTCAACTTGAGTGTTGGGTAGTTGAAAATAAATTTAAAATAATTGCATTAACTGAAACCTGGTTATCTGATAAGATAAGCAATGATGAAATTTAGCTTAGTGGATATTCCTTGTATTGGAAGAATAGAGTTGGTAAAAGGGAGGGTGAATGTCTTTTTTATGTTGCTGACCATCTAGTAACTATTGAGCACCCTCATGAACCTAATCCACACTATGAGTCTCTCACAATTAATGCTATACTAGGATATAATAAAACACTCACTATTAGTAATGTTTATGTTCCTCCTGGAAATAATAAACAGGGTCTTGACACATTTTTTTCAGAAGCAATGTGGCCTACCCTCTAATACAGAAAAGCTAGATGTTGGGGATTTTAATTTAAACTGGGTTTCAAATCAGGCTATTGAAGCTAGGAATTTAATTGCTGATGTAGGCCTTTTTCAAATGATTACTGACATAACCCATGCCAACTATCGTACAGGGTACAAATTAGTACTGGATTGGGTTATTACTAATGACCCCTCACTTGTTGTTGACCTTGGGGTATTACCAGACAACCTCAGTGATCATTGTGCCATTTTTTTGTGAATGGTAGGCTAAATTGAATTTTGAATGGTAGGCTAAATTGAATTTTTTTAACACCCAACTTCTCCATTAACTCCTTATATTGTTTTGCCACTAGAGGGAGCCTGATTAACTTTGAACAATTTGCTCCCAATACCTCACTTGTCACATTTTACTGCTCTCTAGTAGCTGTTTTCACTTGGTGATCACCCCCTCATCACTCCCTCATCACCCCCTCTCCAATCGTCGAAAGCTATCCTGCCATTGTGCACTCCCCAGATCAGCCCTCCTCCTCCTCCTCCTGCTCCTGTCAGGCAATGTCCACCCCAATCCCGGGCCTGGCAGCACTGGTCCTCCCCCTGAAATCTCCTGGGCTGCGCATTGCTTCTATGAACATCTGTAGCCTCCTGAAAAAACTGGACTCTCTACACTGCTGGGTGACGCTTCATAAACCTGATGTTGTTGCCCTGGTTGAAACCTGGCTGTCTCCCTCCACTCCTAACTCTCATGTCTCTCTCCCCGGCTACACTCTCCACTGGTTGGACTGTGTCGGCAGGAGAGGTGGGGGCTGTGTCTTCTATTTGAAGGATTCTCTCATGGGGCTACCACTCCCCCCGCCTGACCTCGACCATAAGACCCAGGCACTTACTCTAAAGTTGTCCCCTGACCCAGCTAGAGGCCCATTATTCCTAACCATAGCCATACATACCCCCAAGAACCAATCCCGCCCTGGGCCCACTAATTGACTTACCTCACCTCCCTACCCAACTCGTCCGGACCAAATCTTGGTGGGCGATTGAATATAAACTGGCTCTGCCCCTTGTCCTCCTCCCACCGTGAGGCTTTCATTCAATTGACCTAACTCAACTGGTCACACAGCCTACTAGAAAACCCTGGGGACAAGCACCCTCCTGGATGTGGTCCTCACCAACAGGCCAATCCGCATCCACAACATCCAAATCCTCCCTGACTGCCTCAGTGACCAATCCCTGTGCTTTTCAACTGGGAAACCCTCGGCCCTCATCCCGGTCAAACCACCTCTCAAAGGCGGCTTGGCCTGGGGACTCATAGGCCTTAAGTGCTTCCTTGCTCACACTGATTGGTCCTCTGACGAGGGCAACCAACATTGACTTGGCCCTGGCCTTCTTTGTAAGCACTTTCAACTTTGCCTGTGATATCTTTGCTCCCATAACTGTTAGGAGGTCCAAAGTGAAACATGCCCTTGGATCACCACGCCCTACTGTGGCAACTTAAACAGCGTGACAATCTTTGGCACCTTGCTGTTGCTACTAGCCCGTTCAGCTGACAGCAGTCCTATGCCTCCGCAGCCAGTGCACCTGGGCCATCCGCAAAGCAAAGCGCGAATACTACCAAGCCTCTCTTACCTCCTCCTGGGGAACCCAGGTGCTTCTGGGACAACATCAAGCAACTGAATGGTCACTCCCAGTCCCCTCTCCTTCTCTTCTCAACATCAATGGTACCGCCTCTCTGACCCTGCCCTCATTGCCACCCACCTCAATAACTCCTTTACTGACCTTAGCTCAGTACTTCCTGGTAGCTTTTTCAGTCCACCTCCTCCATCTGTACACCACCACCCATTGCCCGCCCTCTTTCCCACCTCGTCGTGTCACCATGCAAGAAGCTAGGCCTTACTTGCTAAAAGCCCTAAAGGTAACACCATCGGTAATGACTCACTTGATCCCTGCCTTTACGCCAGGTCCTGGATCAGGTCCTCTCACCTATTACGTGCATTTTCAACAAATCACTCTGTCTCGGACAATTCCCCTCTGCCTGGAAGATTGCCACATTACCCCTGTCCATAAAGGTGGTGACAGGACTCTTCCGGGTAACTACCGACCCATCTCAATCCTCTCCCCCCTCTCTAAGGCGTTAGAGAAAATTGTGGCGTCCCAAGTCTCTGACTACCTCTGTAAGTACAATGTTCTCTGCCCTGAACAACACGGGTTCAGAGCAGGTCATAGTACCAATACAGCACTCCTGGAATTTTCCAACTTCCTCCATGCCTCCTTGGACTCTGGTGCCCTGGCTGGTGCTATATTCATTGACCTGTCTAAAGCATTCAATACCATTTCGCATCCTCTTTTGCTCTCCACCCTTGACCTAATAGGCTTTGCCTCAGGACCTGTTTCCTGGTGCACCAGCAATCTCTCCGCCCACTCCCAATGTGTGAAAGTCAACGGTACTCTCTCTGAAACATGCCCCATTCACTCTGGGGTGCCGCAGAGCTCAATTCTTGGACCCCTACTATTCTCACTCTTTCTTAACTCCCTACCCAGCAGTTGTACAGGTAAGATGCTTCTCTATGCTGATGATGATGCTGCTCTCGTTGCCTCCCACAATGACCCCATGCTGCTACAGAACTCTCTCCAACTAGTCTTTGACTCTGCAGCTACCTGGTTCACTGAGCACCGACTTGTTATCAACCTTAAGAAAACAAAAACGATGCTCTTCTCCCACCCCCAAAATAAGTACAGCAAGTTTCCCTTAGCTGTCCACTCCACACCCAATCTCATCATTGACCAGGTGCAGTCCTATAAATATCTTGGTATAACCTTTGACCCTGCACTTTCATTCCATGGACATATATCTGCCCTAAATTCTGTCGCCAACTCACGGCTAGGCATTCTTTACCGGCACAAGAAATGCCTCCTCCTGATGCCCTCCGCCTGGCTGTCACCTCCTCTGTCATGTCTCTCATTGACTATGGCCTTCCGGTCTATGGCTCAGCAGATCAGACTGCCCTCAACAAGGTTCACCTCACAGTTAATAAGGCCTGCAGACTTATCACTGGTGCTCCCAGACTCACTCACACATGTGAGCTGTACACCCTGGCTACCCTACTCAACCTGGAAGAGCGACTCATGTATCAGACATGCCAGCTCACCTTTAAAGCCCTGCGTTGCCTATCCCCCATAGGCCTATCCAACTCCATTCGCCGTACTGCACCGACCCTGATCACGCGCAGCTCGTCAAGAGCTACCCTAGTTATTCCGAGAGCCAGGACCTCTCAAGGTCAGAGGGCATTCCCCTACCGTGCGCCCCACTGGTATAACTCCTCCCTGCCAGTGTCTCAAACTCACTAACCTTAGCTTGCTTTAAGCCCAGGCTCAGAAACTTCCTGCTTAGCTCTCGCAATGCAACTGCCACTAGCCTAGTGTAAAAAATATATATATATATATATATACTATGTTTGACAATGCTCACTGAGCTGCTCCCTTCCTTTCCCTACTAATTCCTCCTCCCCTATCTCCCTCCCTTCTACCCCCACCAGCTGTCCCCCGACCATAAGTTTTGCACCTTTTGTTATCTTTTGCTTCGTTGGAGATTGTATTCTATTGTAACAAAATTGTAATTGAACTGTAACTTTTTTGTTTGTAAGTACTGTGTCCCTTGTACTACTGTTCTGATGTCCTCTTTGTGACGAGGTACCTTTGTAGATGAGCCTCTGGCTCAAAGGTTTCTAAACTGATGTTTAACTAAATAAATAAATAAATTAAGTAATAAGGAGCCTAAAGTAATTAATTATCATAGTTTAAAAGATCTTGATGTTCAGGCCTTTATGGCTGAAATAGAATCCATTGATTGGTCCTTCTAGGATTACATTTGTAACATAGACGATGCCCTTGATTCCTTCTGAGCACATTTTCTTGCAGTATGTGACAAACTGCTACCATTTTAGAAAACAAGAATCAGGGGAGAGACTTCAGATTGGGTTACTCCTGAATTGCTGAAATTATTAAGATCTAGAAACAAATTATGGGCTAAATGTAGAAAAAATAAAACTTAGTTTAGTTTATTGATTCAGAGACAACCTCTGATTGTTCTAATTGAGAGGCCTACAAATCTATATGTAACAAGTCTAAGTCTGCAGTTCATACAGCTAAAAGTAATTACTTTAAATGGAAATTGAATGAGGACAGTGGGAATTCTAAGGCAACCTGGAACACTCTGAATAAATTATTGGGTAGATCTAAAACAGTCGACACAATTTCAATTGAATCTAATGGTGTCCTTGTGAGTGACCCTAACATAGTAGCTAAACTCTTTAATTGTCATTTTCCAGTTTGGACAAATACAGACCTTTAGCTTGCTCCCATTCTCCTACCTCAAATGACTTGTATGTTCATGGAGATGATGGTAAAGATAGAGACCTAAATTGTCCTGATATCCCCAACATTTTAGTTTTGTTACTTTTCCAAATGACATGCTTCAATATCTAAATAAGATGGACCCTAGACCTTACATAGGTCCAGATAACATTGATTTTAGGATACTTAAAACAGTTTGTACTTCCATTATTGTTTCCCTAAGTTATTTAACTACTCCTTATGTAAAGGTGTTTTTCCCACTAAATGTAAAAGTGCGACTGTTAGACCTATCCATAGAATAGGTTCCAAGACAGATGTTAATGACTTCCACCCTATTTCTGTCTTAGCCCCGTTATTTAAAATACTAGAAAGAATGGTCTCTGATCAGATCTCAGAACACCTTGAGAAACATAAACTCTGGAACGATTCACAACATGGTTTCAGAGTTGGACATAATACTGAGACTGCCTTGGTGAAGTTCACCAGCTGAACCTACAACGCCCTCTATGAGGGTAAGTATGTGGCTTCAGCCTTTGTGGACCTCACCAAGGCATTTGATTTGGTAGATCATGGGGTGTTGATGAAGATGCTGATCTGAGTCAATTTCTCTGTGGAAGTAATTCACTGGATAGGACACTATCTCCAAGACAGAACACAAAAAACCCTGGTTAATGGTTCGTTCTCTGAAGAATATCCTCTGAGATGTGGAGTTACACAGGGGTCCATTCTTGGACCCCTACTATTTTCACTGTTTATAAATTCTCTCCCAGAAATTTGTACCACCACTGAGTTAATATTATACGTCAACAACATTGTGTTTTTTTGCTTGGGTACTGATGTATGACAGTTGCAAAAGGACTTCAGGGGGACTTTGGAGTGTTATACTCCTGGTTCGACTCACATAACGTGGTGCTAAATTCCCTTAAAACAAAATTAATGGTTTCTCTAGTCCAAGGAGAAGTTGTCCATCTGATTTTTTATTATTTGATAATTTTGGTAATTCCATTGAAAAAGTACCCAAATTTAAGTATCATGGTGTACTTTTTGACCATCGTTTAACATTCGAACAAAATATTGTAAAGTTAATTGCAAAATTACATCAGTGGTTGGATATGCTATACCAGCTAAAAAAAATTTGACTTTGGACTCCAGGGTCTCACATACAGTTTTCTTTTTTTTTTCACTACTTGATTATGGATCCACGATATATTCCTTTTTCACTGAGAAAATGCTAAATAAGTTTAAGACTACCTGTCACAATATTTTATTGTTTGCATTTGGGCTTCCTAGAATGGTACCCCATTGTGCCCTCTACAGGTCATTAGGCTGTTTATCTTTGTCAGATTTATTTAAATTTCAATTTTTGATTTTTTTGCAGAAAATTAATCTCAGATTATTATCTACCAGTATTACTAGAAATACAAAATCACACATGCCCCCATAACGCAAAGCATCATGAGCTACATATGCAAATCACCACAGAATATTATGCTGGTTCAACTTTAAGCAGAAATGCATGGTGCCGAAAGGCCTCTCACACAGTTTGCAAAGGGTGCCAACAGAAGACACAGACATGTGCTTCATCCTACCAGGACTCATCAGTGTGCCTTGTCTGTTTGACACCCCAGTGGAATGAACCAGCTACCCTAAAATGGCCTGTCTGGGTTATGTTGTGGTGAACCCAATTAAAACAAAAAAACAAATTAAAAGATAAATAACCTCAGTGCACAAGCACTAAGGCAATGGTTACCTCAAAGGGCACTGGCCGGGAAGCCAAGTTTCAAAGAAATACAAAATCACACATGCCCCCATAATGCAAAGCATCATGGGCTGCATATGCAAATCACCACAGAATATTATGCTGGTTCAACTTTAAGCAGAAATGCATGGTGCCGAAAGGCCTCTCACACAGTTTGCAAAGGGTGCCAATAGAAGACACAGACACGTGTTTCATCCTACCAGGACTCATCAGTGTGCCTTGTCTGTTTGACACCCCAGTGGAATGAACCAGCTACCCTAAAATGGCCTGTCTGGGTTATGTTGTGGTGAACCCAATTAAAACAAAAAATAAGTTAAAAGACAAAGCACCTCAGTGCACAAGCACTAAGGCAATGGTTACCCCAAAGGGCACTGGCCAGGAAGCCAAGTTTCAAAGAAATACAAAATCACACATGCCCCCATAATGCAAAGCATCATGGGCTGCATATGCAAATCACCACAGAATATTATGCTGGTTCAACTTTAAGCAGAAATGCATGGTGCCGAAAGGCCTCTCACACAGTTTGCAAAGGGTACCAATAGAAGACACAGACACGTGTTTCATCCTACCAGGACTCATCAGTGTGCCTTGTCTGTTTGACACCCCAGTGGAATGAACCAGCTACCCTAAAATGGCCTGTCTGGGTTATGTTGTGGTGAACTCAATTAAAACAAAAAATAAGTTAAAATACAAAGCACCTCAGTGCACAAGCACTAAGGCAATGGTTACCCCAAAGGGCACTGGCCAGGAAGCCAAGTTTCAAAGAAATACAAAATCACACATGCCCCCATAATGCAAAGCATCATGGGCTGCATATGCAAATCACCACAAAATATTATGCTGGTTCAACTTTAAGCAGAAATGTATGGTACCGAACGGCCTCTCACACAGTTTGCAAAGGGTGCCAACAGAAGACGCAAACACGTGTTTTGTCCTACCAGGACTCATCAGTGTGCCTTGTCTGTTTGACACCCCAGTGGAATGAACCAGCTACCCTAAAACAGTTTGTCTGTGTTATGTTGTGGTGCCCTTTGGGGTAACCATTGCCTTAGTGCTTGTGCACTGAGGCTCTTTGTCTTTTACCAGTATTACTAGTTTGTTTCCTAATTTCACCAACCCCACATACACTAGGTCAAAGAGCAGACATTTTTTGAGATCACATTTTTTAGTACAGGTCTTGCACAAAATTCATTGCAATTTAAAGACATCAGATTGTACAATGGATTACATAACAATACTGTGAATTGTCTGAAACTTACAATTTTCAAAGGATTCCTCAAAAATTATTTATTGACTGACTTCCTGTAAATATTTTAATTAATTTGCTTTTTTATATGTGTTATTATGTATGCATTGTTATAATATGTTTATCATTCTGTATTGATGTGTTTTTTCTGGATGTCTGTAAAAATGGGCAGTATTGCTCACAGACCGTTCAGTATAAAATAAAAACAAACAAACAAATACTGTGTGGTCACTTATGGGTTCAAACTCAGTAAACAATAGAAACATAGAAACAGAAACATAGAATTGGATGGCAGATAAGGACTGCTGTTCCCACCTAGTCTGTCCATTTCTCTACCTAATGGATAAGCTGCAGATCCTAGTTAACCAACAGCCTGCTTCCTCCTACCCCCCACTAGAATTGCCTTGTCTGTCCCATGCATTCTTGAATTCCCCTACTGTTTTTGACTCTACGACCTCTCAGAAAGGCTGTTCCATGCATCTACAACCCTATCTGTGAAGAAATACTTCCTCACATTACCTCTGAGGCATTCCCCTCTATCTTCAGATTGTGCCCCCTTGTTCTTGCACATCTCTTTTTCTGAAAGATGCTACCCTCTTGGACTTTGTTGATTCCCTTGAGATATTTGAAAGTTTACAGTATATTATGTCCTTCCTCTCCCTCCTTTCCTCGAGGCTATACATCTTAAGATCCTTTAGTCTTTCTTCATATGTCTTCTGGTGCAGCCCCTGCACCATTTTGGTTGCCCTCCTCTGGACAGCCTCCACCCTGCCTATGTCTTTGCAGAGATGGGGTCTCCAGAACTGTACACAGTACTCCAGATGTGGTCTTACCAACTGTCTGTACAGAGGGCCAGCAACTTCTTGTTTTCTACTGGTGATACCTCTCCCTATGCATCCCAATATCCCCTCAGCCCTCCTTACAATAAATGTTCTGACACTGCTGATCCCAATACTGACAATCACACAGCATGAACAGTGCACTGCACAACAGGCAAACTCGTGGGGCATTTATTTTTCTTTTTACACATTTACTTGCTTGAGGCTGCAGGCTGAACACATGAACAGAACAGGGGCAGCAGATTTGCATTACAGAGAAACTTACTGAGATGGCAGTGCTTCTGCATGAAAATCACAGTGGAGGCTGTGATATTTATAAAAATACAGATACTTCATTATGTTAATGGGAAAGCTGATCGTTCTCCAGTTGTCCCCTTGAACAGCATTTGAGCCACCAGAGTGCTCTGCATTCATCACTGTGTCATCGCGGTCCACTTCAGGCTCAAATTGATAGGGCAGCACTACAGATGTTTCAAAGTCAAAGCCTGGGACTCATTCTCTTCTGAGTCCAATTTTTCAAGATGTAACACAGATAATCCACCATTCAGGGCCTTGATGAAGCACTCACTGCTGAAAACTTTACTGCTCTACAGTCTGCAGCCACAGTATTGTGCATCCTGCACTTCTGCCAACTTCATACAATGAAGTAATGCAGAACAGCAGTGCTAGACTGAACAGCACAATACAGATGCTGTGAGCTGACACAGAAACTGAACGAAATGTGTTTTTTGTGTTTTAAAATATGCAAAAAGAAACACTCTAACAGCAAAATGGAGCACACAAGGAAACATTATGCAAGAAGACTGATTTTATGCATTATATGGGAAACATGAAAAAGGTGCTCTTTAATATCCATTATTTCACCTTGTACTGCAGACATTTTAAATTCCAACCGGGCAAATCCTCTCCTAATTTCTTTTAAAATATCTCTGGCAAAGCCATGTGCATTTTCTTCCATATGTCCTGAGTTTTGATTTTGTTTGTTCCTTTCTTTAGGTTTAGCCCCAAGGTCCTGATAATCCAATTCTTTTTTTTTTTAATTATTGTTCTTTTTCCACCTGGAGCCCTGGCAGGTGGCTACGGCCCTCCTGATGGAGGGACTCACCCTCCGTCCTGCTGCCCTCTCCTGCCATTCCCCAGAAATTTAGGGGCCAGGAGGAGGTTGCCGCTTCTCTCCCCTCCCAGAGACCCAATCCAGAAGCCAGGGATGGCCCTCAGGACATGGCGGACCATCACAGAATCTTCACCATTTGCTCCCCACCCACCTCCCCTACCGACACAAGGGCATCGGTATGTGCCTCCCAACCCATCCTGCCCCATGGTCATCACCAGAGGGCAGTCAGCGGGCAGGATGACAAACCCTCCCTCACCAAGAGAGGAGAGCAGTCCTTCAGATGCTCAATCCTCTCTTGCCCCTGCCACTCCCCAGTGACCCAGGCTCATTCCTGAACCCAGGCCGCTGTTGTGGCATGAGGTGTAGCGAACAGTGCCTCAACCTCCAGTGCCACTGGAACAGCCTGATAATCCAATTTTTAAATGTTCAGTGCACCCCTGTTACCATGTGTATTGTTAAGACCTGTTTTGGGGAGTGAGGTTGCTTTGTTCTCCCAACTGGAGCAGCTTTCTCTGATATTCATATTAACTGGCTTGCCTTCCCCATCGATTTCGTTGGCACCCATCTCTTTCTCCTGAAACCTCTCTAGCCCTGGTGTTGCATTTTTAGGCTGCTCCCCTCCCATTACAGGCTTCACGTTCCAAGCTTGAAAATCAGCCTCTAATTCCACTGATATCCCCTCTGGGCCTCTCACAGGCATGTATTCGGCCAGGTGGACTGGCTGACTTGAACAGAACATCATATATTTTGAAACCATTTATCCTGTGAATTCTCCTCTTGTGGTTCTTCCTCATGGATACAGTATTTTCAATAAAATCCACTCTGCTGCGAACCTTCAGAAGGGAGATCTCAATATTGATCCAACCGTTGTTTTTCATTCTGTTGGGCTTTGTGCTTTACAACCCTACTCTGGCTGTCTGACTCAAGAAAATTAGAGCCCTCCTCATAGATCACCTGGCCCTTGTTATTTTTCAGTGGGGTGGAAGCCTCCTGACTCCCTGGTCCCAATACAATTATCTGGTTACCCCCCCCTTCGGACCCTGGTTCCATAGACTCTTCTAAATCTATGGTCTTGGTGCGGGGGATGGGGTAAACTTCTAACATAGCTGAGATATCGGGTGGTAAATCACCATTTTTATCTGACCTCCCCCCCTTATTTACCAGAGTCAGGGTGCGTTTTGAAACAGGGCTTGTTTGTGTGTCATGAGCTCCCTCAGACTGTCCTGTGTATACCCGGGGTGGGGGATATCAGTGATTTCAGACTTCTTTAATTTCCACAAGAATCCACATTCCTCCCTCTCCCATTCCCTGGTGGTCTCAGTGGCAGAACAAAACACCTGTCTCCGGTGCAATCATATTCCTTTCCAGAGAGTTTGGGGCATGTGAGTTTTTCTAGCAAGTGTTTTTTTTTTTTCCAAACTCCCCTTTACTGCACTCTCTGAAAAGTAAGTTCTTATTTCTCTTATGTTTTCCGGCCATAGATGCATCTCACCATAAACACAGAAAAGTTATACTTACAATACTTTCCACAGAGTTGTTAGGACATAGGAAAGGAATCTTTTTACCAGACAGGTAGGGAAGTCTTTCAGCGGTGCAGAGCTCCTTGCTGTTTCTGACTAGTGTAGTGATGCCATCTTGGTTCTACCCCCCAAGACCACTCAACTCCTTTCACTTTCCTGACAGCAACAGCAATGAAACTGTTCTGTGCATGCAGTGTATTAGCTCCAAGCCTGATTGTGGAGCACACTCGGAAACGCTAAAAGCCCAATTTTTCAAATCAAAATATCTTAAAAAATACAAAACTCTCGTGCATCAATCCCCCCCCCCCCAAGAATCCTTCCCCACCAACCTCTACTACCATATGACATTTCACAGTTTAAAGATTTATAGTTTGTTTTATCTGGACAAGAGAAAAATTCAGAAAAAAACACCATTGAAATCAATCGAAAATATATATTTTATTCATACTCTAGTATCTCTAAACATCCTGAACCGATTTATGTGAAACTTTCAGGGACTGTCAATTCTGCCATGGACAACAAATCCTGAATGTTTCATGTGACTCCGTAAAACCCTTTTTCTGCAAGCAGCAAACAAAATATCAAGTGTAACATAGAACTCACCAGCCACCATAACTATAGGGGTGCTACTGTGCCTCTGTAATATATAACCCCCACTGCATCTTTACTGGGCTTAGGAACACCACTAACACAGTACAGCCACTCCAGTTGCATGGTAGGAGAAGCGACTATTGCACAATGAGTGGCTGCTCTGTTTGAGGGTGTTCCTGATGTTCATTAAGTATGCAATAGAAGTAGATCAAGAATTTGAAACAAAACAAGGCTGGGTATAAATACATCATTAGCATGCATTTCAGTTCTACTAAGAAAAGAGGCAGTTTAAACAAGCAGAAACACCAATGAATTTTAGAGAAAGTAAACAACCATAAAATATGGGGTTTCAACTAGAAATAGTAAGACACAAAAAAGGTTGACAGTGTCCCTTTAAGCTATTCATGTCACAAGTACTGTATATAAACTGCAGAATTGTAAGCCCCTGTATCTTTAAAACTAGAGAACGGAATATCACAAATTTTGTTAGCCTCACTGATCTAAAAGTGAGTGAGTGAGTGTGTGTGTGTGTGTGTGTGTGTGTGTGTGTGTGTGTGTGTGTGTGTATGGTGCAGGGCATGTGCACATGTTAATCTCTCTCTCTCTCTAACCTTTTGCTCAAAGGCTGGCCAAGTTGCAAGCAGCCAAAGACTGCAAAATCACATTATCTATTAAAGTTGAATGTCATGAGCTTGCGTGAAAATTGTGGAATTTCATGATACTTTTGCCAAATCCATATCTGCACAGTTTGCTGAGAGATATACTTGAGCTGCCATTTTGTAGGAAAGAAAGGCTTGGTAGAGTGGCAATAAGGCAGCATTGACGGGAGGCTCCATAGTAACAGTATAATGGTGCAAAGCATCATATCAGTATCTTGAGTGAAGAACCATGAAGAATAGTCATGAACATCATTGTGTATTAGCCTGTCATCTTGCAATATGCCAGCTCCACTGGGGTCCACTGACTAAATGACTTACGAATGCACATGCATACATAGCATTATTTCTATACAATGCTGTCTGCTGACTATTTAACAACCCTGTAGATAACACTGTATATTTTTAAAATGTGAAAACAGTGGCACCCAGTGAAAACAAGCATTATAACTACTGAAGCCATTGTGACAGACGTACAGTATCTGTGAGCATGATGCTGGGCATCACTGTCACAGGAGTGTTGGAGGGGTGTTGCAGGGTTGTGATGCTAGTGCAGGTAAGAGGACCTGCCTACCTGCAGTCCAAGTCAAATGAACATGGTTAAAAGCCAACCCAAGATAGACTGATGTACTGCAAAGAGGCAGGGGGTATGGTCATGTCTGTGGAAGGGGAAGTCAAGGGTAATTAAACTATAGCATAGGAGAGAGGTCACCAGTGGCAGGAATAAGATACATGGGTTCACTAAGAGGTTAGATAGCTAAAGAATAGTAGAGCACCGGTTGGTTATACAAGCACAATTCTCATTTGAAAGCAGGACATATGAGACTCACACCCCACAACACTGACTGGTCTGAGCACCAAATACACTTTGAAGTGCAGAACTTAGAGGGACTCACAGATACACAGTGGGAGAAGAAAATGACCAAGGAACCAAGACAGAGAAAGACTAGCTATTCCAAAAGGATAGGTCTATGGATAAAGGAGTAGGTGACTCTCTTTTAAAGTGAAAACTTGACTGTGAAAAACAAAGAAGAAATCAGTGTGACAAGAAGGTCCACAGAATCCATCCGATCAAGCTCAGAGAAAAAAGCAAGGGGAACAAAAAGTCACAAAGAGAGGAACTACAAGAATGCAAACAGCTCAGCATAGCTAAATGGATTCATTGGTGATAAGTATTTTGTGAAACTTAAATTCCACAAGTGGAATTCTAGTAACATTACCTATTATGCATCCATGAATTTTTGAGCAAATTTTGCTATTAGTAATTTCTAATATTTCCACTGTACATTTTAACTTATTAAACAACATTATCCAGCTTTATTATATTCTGTGTCCTATCTACAGTAAGTATACATGCAAAATTTTGGGTGTATACCTGCAATAGCAGTGGAGCTACAAACATCCAAATAGTTTGAACATTTCTGCACATTTTTTTATCTCCCTCTCCCCTACCAACCCCCTTCTGCCTAGCTACTCCCAGCCCAATCACTCACAGAACCCAAGACTTACCCCATCTGGTGCTTCCTACCACCATGGGTGAGAAGGTACCTCAGGTGGTGATGCAGAACCAGCAGAGTGGATGGCATCATCCAGTTGGTGGCAGTGTTGTTTTCTCCCATTTTCTTCCCAACATGGGCTGTAACATGTGCAATGGTGTGCACATACTGCTTTAAGATACAGCACACCTCTACACCTGCTCCAGTTAACTAGGTACGTGACCACTGCTGTGCCCCCTTGGTACATGCTGTCACCCTTCCCTGAAGGAGGAGGAGAGCCATCAGTGGACACTAAATTCTCCTCCCTCCAGCCAGCCTCTGAAAGACCCTGGTCTGTTCTACAACCCACGTTGCTGGCATGGTTGAATGTTAGGCATCCAGTGCCTTAGCCCTCCTCACCACTGGTCAAGTGTAATTTTCTCACAATTTAACAAATACATTTTGAAATTATGAACTCCTGTAAAATACAATTTACTTAACCAACTATCTCGCTATTTAGCTGTTTCAAATATTCTTCCAAGAAACTATACATATACATTTTCAATTATCTAGCTCTGAAGGTGGCTAAGTTTCATAGTTTCATAGTTTACAACGAGCTCAGGAGGCAGAGTTGCCCTAATATAGCTCGCCACCAAACAGGTGGGTTAAATGTTTATCCTAATTATGATACTTTCTTAACTCCCATGTATACTGTATGTCCAGTTTAGTTTTAAACATGTCCATAGTATTACTCATGACTATCTCCCTAGGTAGTGAGTTCCAATGGGATACAACCCTCTGAGAGAACCAAAGCCCTCTTTTATGTGCTTTATAATTGCCTTCTCTTAATTTTAAGTTATGCATTCTAGTAATAGTGATGGATGTATTTCTTTTTAAGTCCATTGTTTCAAACAGTAAGGGGTCTTGAAAGGCTTTATATGTTAAACACAGATCCCCTCTCAATTGTCTGTATTCCATAGAATAGAGGTTCATAGCTCTTAGTTGATCCTCATATTTGAGATTATTCATTGATTTTATTCGTTTAGTTGCCTTTCTCTGTATTGGCAAGGCAAATTTTATTTAAAAAGACGCCCATCCTGGAGGCTCTGGACGCCATACATCAATCAAATAAAAACACCACAGCACAATAACAATCAATAAAATATACAACTCCAAACAGTTAAAACATAATTTGCTACATAATTTGTTTCATTCTCTAAAACTAAAATAAGCCTTAAAAAATTAGACAATATAAACTATAAAACATAGTCCAGGAATGCCTGATCATACAAAAATGCCTTGAGTCGGGCCTTAAAACTCAACAGATGGGGCCTCCCTAACAACTAAAGCAAGCGAATTCCACAGGACGGGAGCGGCGACACTAAATGCTCTGTCGCCTGCAGTTCTTAACCTCGTCCTGGGAATCACAAGGAGGCCCCAAGAAGAGGAACGTAGGGAATGGACTGAGACAGCAGGTGTAAGAAGGTCACTCAGGTAGCCAGGGCTCAGGCAGTGTAGGGCCTTAAAGGTGAGCAAACCCACCTTAAAGAGGACCCTCCACCTAACCGGCAGCCAGTGCAGATGGCGTAGCACCGGGGTAATATGACAGTATTTAGATTGTCCTGTCAACAACCTTGCCACCGCATTCTGCACCAGCTGCAGTTGGCACAGGGTACCCCCAGAGACCCTGAGATAGAGTGCATTACAGTAGTCAAGCCTGGACGTCACAAAGGCATGCACCAAAGTGGAGAGGTCCAGAGGCGGAACTAAGGGCTTGATCCTGGTGATATTCCTCAGATGATAAAAGCTAGTATGGACAATGGAAGACACCTGAAATTCAAGTGTCAAACCGCTGTCAAGAATAACACCCAGATCACACACCCTAGAGGAGGCCTTCAACGGTACAGAGCCAAGGCAAAGTCCTGTTTCTGCACCAGAGGCCAACCTATCACATCCTCTGTTCTACTTGACCACCAGTACCTCTGTCTTACTGGGGTTAAGTTGCAACCAGCTGGAGGCCATCCAGTCATTGATTTCAGCAAGGCAGCTGTTAAGCACTCCTACTGCACAGGATGTTCCAGGGCCAAAGGACAAGTACAGCTGGGTATCATCAGCATAGCAGTGAAAACCCAAGCTGTACTTCCTGATGAGTTCTCCCAGGGGTAGCATGTACACTGCAAATAACATCGGTGACAAGACTGAACCTCGGGGAACTCCGCACAACAGGTGGTCAGGGGAGGAGGAGAAATTCCCCATCATTACCCTCTACCTCCTGTTGGATAAAAAAGACTCAAACCAGCGGATGACAGAGCCGGTGAGTCCACAGAATTCCCTTAGGTGGTCAAGTAACACTCGATGGTCCACAGTGTCAAATGCTGAAGAGAGATCGAGGAGAACAAGAATTGTCCCCTCCCCTTGATCTCTAGCCCTAAGGAGGTCATTGTGCACCTGAACTAGTGCAGTTTCTGTGCTATACCTTGCACGAAACTCAGAATGGAATGGTTCATAAAGATTATTGGCCACGAGATGCTCCTCAAGCTGAAGCACCACCACCTTCTCAACAATCTCACCTAAGAATGGAAGATTGGAGATAGGACGTTAATTTGCCTTGACGTCAAGGTCCAACGATGGTTTTTTCAGAAGGGGTCTCACCAATGCCTCCTTCAAGACATCAGAAAAGACTCCCTCTAACAAGGAACACCGGACAATCAGGGCAAACACCGGGCCAACAGAGTCAACACATCTCATTAAGAAATGAGTTGGCACTGGGTCCAGTTCACAAAAGGTGTGCCAAAGCTGGGAGGCAATCTCAATGACCTCAGCCACCTCCACCAGTCTAAACTCACCCCAAACAGGTGGAGTGCTCTCTGGAAGCCCATGGTGACCACTGTCGGCCAGATTCTGGTCCACTAGCGGAACCCCGTGCCTGATGGCGGACACACTGTCCGAGAAGAACCGAGCAAACCCATCGCATAATACATTCGACAAAGCTACCTTCGGCTGTAGACAGGAGGGATGAAGAAGCCTGTCCACAGTCCAAAAGAGCACAGTTGGTCAGTTCCTCCCGGCAGCAATCTCCCTGGACAGGAACTCTGCCTTCTTATGGTTGATTGCCCCCTGGTATGCACCATAGTGCATATTCAGGGCCAGTTTGTCTACCCCCAGGCCAGACTTCCACCAGCAGTGCTCTAATCTCCGACCCAAGGTCTTCATCTCCTTGAGCTCCCCATCAAACCAAGGGAACCTCAGGTGAGAAGATCTGGGTCATACACGGACTGGTGTGAGGGAGTCAAGCGCACCAGAAAGCACCTTATTATAGGCATCCACTACTACGCACACACCCTCCCACATGCATTGTCCACACTAGATAGGTCAGCCACCACCAAAAAACCCTCGGGGGTAAGCCCCCTCAAAGGTCGGTAGCTGATCATCTCTGCAGGGGGAGGGCTACCGAGGGGGGCCCCGAACCAGAACTTCACCGTGCAATGATCGGACCAGACGACCCTATCAACACTGAGACTATTTATCTCAAGCCCCAGTGAGAACACCTAATGCAACATGCGGCCACCCTGATGAGTCACAGAAGAAACTCCCTGCGCAAAGCCCAGAGATTACATCATCTGGAGGAAGTTATGACCCAGCCAGGAAGATTCACCCTCGCCCCAAACATTGAAGTCCCCCAGCACTAAACATCTGGGGACCTCCAATGTTTCACCGATGATGAAATCGGCCACTTCCTGCAGGAAATCTCCCATCACCCCAGAAGGGCGATAAATCAGGAGGACCAAGCAACCTGCACCCAGTCCCCCACAGATGGCCACACACTCAAATGAATGTGGTGCTCTCACTGGGTGCACGGCGAAGCCCAGCTCAGATCTAAAACAGATGGCAACCCCCCCCACCACTGCGTTCCACTCTGGGGCAGTGCACTACAGTATACCCAGACGGGATGGCAGCCTCTAAAACTGGGCCAGCATCATCACCAATCCAGGTCTCCATAATGCAAGCCAGATTGGCCAAAGAAACCAAGTCCACTGTAATTGCAGTCTTGTTTCTGACCGATCTGGCATTGCAAAGCACCGCCCTCAGGGGATTAGTGGACAATGCAGCCCTTCTGGCTACCTGCCCACTCGGTCTGGTGGGAACCCTGGTGACAGGAACTAAACACGTTGGGCCTCTCCCTAAGTCAGGTCTAATTCCAGGGCGCCTTCTGCACCCCACCACCTTGATCCTACCACCCATAGTACAAGAGGCACTCGGCTCTGATCGAATCCTATGACTCCTCCCAATTCCAACCTCCCTACAGCACCTAGCTGTAGTATCTGATACAGGGGGACTGAAAAAGGGCCGAAGATCAAGCAGCCGGGATGCCCCATACACTATCCTGGCCCGACCCAGGTCTGCATGCATTCCCAGACACATCCTCCCCAACTACATAATCCCAAAAACAAAACAAAACTCAATCAAACACAAACACACAGACACACACAAGCTCACAGCACACACATACACAAATCAAATAACCAATAAACCCCCCCAAACAACCCCCTAAAAACAAAACTCAAGATAAGATCTTCAAAAGGAATTCAAGAAAACAAACTGCAAGTCGCATAAAAAAATGCCAATACCCAGAATGGCACAGTCACTTTATATTCAAGATTTCCAAAGTCTTTCGGCAGTCAATTCCCAGGTTATAGTCCGAAATATACTCCTCGAGAAGCCCCAGCACCGCTCTCGCCAGCCGCTGGGACCTCTAGGAAAATCCCAGAAATTTCTTAGGCCCCCCCAGTCAATAAATCCATGGGGGCCCAAGTCCCAAAAAGCAATCCGCAGATGAATAACCCAAATGGCACTCTCACTGCCAATAGGAAGATCTTTCAAATAGTCATTAAAACCACAGAGGTTCTCTCACTGCCTCTGAAGTAAAAATACAATTCAAATGCAGCAAATAAATTCCCAATAAGTTATTTATTTGGAGATCAAATCTTGCTTTCAGAATCTAAGGGCAAAAGGAAAAAACCCCTCCACCACACCCCAGGAGGGAAATACCCTGCGCTAAGGAGCCTCAACTATGGGCCCCAGCTGGATACCACTAAAAAGAAGACTCCCCCGATAGACCGGGAGGCTGCCGATAACACATCACTCTTCATTAGACGTGCATCGGCACCTCCCGTAGCGGCCCCAATTCACACACAGGCACCCCTCAAAGGACGAGTAGGAAGAGGAATACCAAGTGCCCAAAATTGTCCTTAATTCAATAAAGCATTGCAAGTCCGCTGGTTAGAAACAGCATGGTAATCATACAAAAAACACTATCCAACGACCATAAGGTACTTATCTCCCAGTGTGACCCCTCAGTATTTGTCCTCCTCAGATGGATCTTCCCGGTTCACTTTCCTGGCTAAACCACAAATGTCCAAGTCCATAAACCGATCCTCTCCTCCTCGGTCCCACCAGTCTGTCAACGAGACAGCAGCAGCACCCCAAACACGGCACACAATCCAGTATGGAACAGAAACTGCAGCACACGCCCGCCCGACACACCAAATACACAAGCGGGAATGCAGATCAAGTAGCCTGCCCTCCAAGTCCGTTCAACTGGCACTGCTCTCCCCGGTCTACCCGGTCTGTCAACAGGACAACAGCAGCCTCAAACTCGGTAACAAGTCCAATATAGGACTCGGTAACAGATACAATATAGGACCGATATCCAGAGACCAAGCCTAAATGAATAAAAGTGAACTGCTAAACAAATAAAATGGAATTAAAACTCTGCAAAAGAAAGCTGTGCAGATGGTCAGCCCAGCGTGGCTGCCATCTTGGAACTACATGCTTGTTTGCTGCAGTGACACTGTGCATTGCAGGCACGGGAGGGGCGGTGGCACCATGGTTTGTAGTAGGCATACAAAATTGTGAACAATAATCCAATTGTGATCTCACTAAGGTTGTATATAGAGGAATAATCACCTTTGAATCTCTACCTTTTATATGTTTAAAAATACACCCAAGTAGTTTTTGCCATTTTCTTTACTTTTAGTAGGGTTTGTGTATCAAAAGTCAACTTATTGTTTACTAGCACTCCCAGATCTTTTTCATTTGTTGTTTCAATAAGTTGTACATTATTTAGCTTGTATTTAAAGTTCAAATTATTGTATCCCAGGTGCATAATTTTACATTTTTGTTCATTAAAAAACATTTTTCTTGTAAGTAGTGAAATATTTTTAGAAATGTTCTCAAAAATAATAAATTGCTGGACTTTGAGTCCCTATAAATTCCATGCCTCTCACCCAATGCCTTGAAACTTGCATAATTTTAGGGTCCCTTACAAACAAATATGAATGCCTAATTTCATGTCACTAGTTGTAAGAATAACTGAGTTATGATCAATTAAAGAATTTGAAAAAATTTCATGAAATTTTGCAAAATTCATGGAATTCTGCAAAAATTCTATGAATGCAGAATTTGCTTATTTTGCTCAGCCCTAGTATTTAAAGGGTAGCTAAGGTTCCATTACGGGAGAAGGGCCCTTGTTAGAGATCAAGCCGTCTCACCTTTTCTCCTCTTCACCTCTTGCCTATTTTGGTGCTCTCCTGTGTGATATATCACTATCTTTCCTGGCCTCTGTTTCTCTAGTTTCATTATCTTTTCTCTGATTGTGTTAGTGTTCTAGCATTGTAACTTAAAGGTCATTGACGTTATCCTTCAGTCACTTAAATGTCTCTGCTCTTTTGCATTTGGCTTCCTGCTTTCACAGTGACAACACCATTTTTTGAGGTGCCTTAAACACACACTTTCTACTTTCATCACTTCGGGTACTAGTTTGTTTTTACACCTTCCACACAATTATTTATTGATGCTTTGTGGCTGCTCAGCTTGCTGCGATCTCCATTACTGAAGGGCAGCATATTTAATGTTGGAATGGTCAGTAGATTTTTAAAGCTCTTGTATTTAAATGAAGTCTGTGTGTCTGGAGCCCACCTCCTGATGGAGCATCATATTTATGATGTGAAGCTCTGGGGTCTTGTGCTGTGCTTTGAGCAAATTCTGGAGTTCCCAGTAAAGATATTTTATTTTATCTATTTATTTATTTTTTTGCAGTTTACCAGTTCTCCAGTTTCCAGATTTTTTTAATGGATTTATCTCCTACCTGAGTGTACCGTTTCTGTGTGTTTCACCATTCCAGGTGAAGATACCATGCTAAAGAGATATTTTCCCAGGTGTACTGATGCACAAGAGCCCAGGGCAGCCTCCTCCATGTAAAGAGACGTATGCCTCAGAATGCCCCAGTACAGCCAACCACCATTGCAGTAGAATTTTCTATTCATTAATTTCTCAATATCTATTCAGTGAGTGGATGACTTAGGTAATTTGGGTCTTGGGCCCTCAAGGCTATAACTTCCAAATTTAAGACCATGTGCTTTTTATTTCTAAACAGAATATGAATGTGTCCTCTGACCATAGTGGATTCTTAAACAGTCCTCTTCCCATACATACCTCAAAAAGTCCAAGGAGCAAGTACTGGTTTCTCTTTTGCAACTAATCATTAATGTGTGTGTACGTATCTGTGTGTGTGGGGCAGAGGGGGTATGTGTGTTGGGGGAATGCACTAATAAAGTCTGCCTAAATAGAAACATAGAATTTACAGGCAGATAAGGACCACTTGGCCCACCAAGGCTGCCCTTTTTTCCATGCCTTTAGTATCATCACAGCTCCTACTTGATCTCCAGCCCATTCATAGACAGTGTCGGCAGATAAGAGCCTATGGCCCACCTAGTCTGCCCATTTGAGTTTGTAACTTCAGTTTATGTTTTCCTAGAACTCTGTTGCCCCTTAACCCTGACCTCCAGAATTCACCTCCCCTTTCCTTTTCCTAAGGTTCCCTTATCTCTATCCCACTCATTCTTGAACCCCACCACTGTTTTTTCCACCACCACTTCCCTTAGACAGATGTTCCAGGAATCCACCACTCTTTCTGTGAAGAAGTGCTTCCTCACATCTCTTCTGAATCTACCCCCCAGCTCCTTATCATGCCCCCTTCTCTTTGAGCACCTTTTTTCTGAAAAATACTTTCCTCTTGTGAGGTATTTAAAAGTCTCTGTCATATTCCCACTCGCTCTTGTCTCTTCCAGGGTATACATATTTAAATCCTTTAATCTCTCCTCACAGGCTTCTGATTCAGACCCTGCACCATTTTAGTTGCCCTCCTCTGGACTGCTTCCACTATGTCTATGTCCTTTCTGAAAAGTGGTCTGCAGAACTGGACTCAGTACTCTAGGTGGGTCTTACCGGTGATCTATATTAAGGCAACAACACCTCCCTCTTTCTGCCAGTGATACTCCTCCCCATGCACCCCAGCATCTCACTTGCCCTCCTAACTGCCTTGTCACACTGCCTGCCCACCTTTAGGTCATTGGATATGATCACCCCAAGTCTCTTTCCTGTATGGTACTTGTCATTACTACCCCATCCCATTCTGTACTCCCCCCCCCCAGGTTTCTGTGCTCCAGTTACATTATTTTGCACTTTTCAGCATTGAAACCCAGCTGCCATAACCCTGACCACTCCTTGAGTTCTCAGATTGCTGATTAACTTTCCACCCCCCCCGGAGTATTCACCCTATTGCAGAATTTGATATCATCTGCAAAGAGGCAGACCTTCCCTTCCAGCTCCTCTGCAATGTCATTTATAAAGACATTAAAGAGGACCAGTCCCAGCATTGATCCCTGAGGCACCCAACTGGATGCCCTCCTTCCTCTGAGTGAACTCCATTTGCCACCCCCTTCTGCCACCTATCCCCTAACTAATTTCTTATTCAGTTTACCACCTTTTGGCCCACTGCTGAGCTAACTAGCCTGCTTACTAATCTCCAATGTGAAATGGTGTATAATGCTTTACTGAAATCTAGATAGGATACATCCACTGCTCCACCCTGATCTAGTTCCTTGGTTACCCAGTCAAAGAATTCTATCAGATTAACTTGACATGACCTCTCCCCCCCCACCCCGTGACACCATGCTGACTTGGGTCTTGTAATGCACTGGATTCAAAACATTCCACAATCCTTTCTTTCAGAAGTGATTCCATTAACTTTCCCACTACTGAAGTCAGGCTGACTGGCCTATAATTGGTAGCCTTTTTCCTGCTACCACTTTAGTGAAGTGGGACTACACCTGCCCACTTCCAGTCCTAAATGACTACTCCTGTTTCCAATGAGCTGTTAAATAGGGCCATCAGAGGTGCAGCCAATACCTCCCTGAGCTCCCTCAATACCCTTGGGTGA
Organism: Neoceratodus forsteri; assembly: GCA_016271365.2. Lineage (NCBI taxonomy): Eukaryota > Metazoa > Chordata > Ceratodontiformes > Ceratodontidae > Neoceratodus > Neoceratodus forsteri. The sequence goes on from CM028132.1 coordinate 561,888,840, forward strand.
ACCCTGTCTGGCCCCATTGCTTTGTCCAGTTTCAGATTTGTGAATCCCTTCAGGACTCTCTCCTCTGAAAACAGAGTAGTGTTCACCTCCCTCCCTCCCTCCAATGCTGTTGTTACATTTTTGCGGCCCCACCCCATCTCTTTTCTCTGTGAACACGGAACAAAAGTATTTGTTCAGGATGTCTGTCTTTTCTTGTTACACCTCTGCATAGCCCTTCCCCCCTTCTTAACCCTACAATCCCACCCCAGTCTTCCTTTTCACACTTATAAAACATGCCTTGTCCTCTTTCCTTACTGCCTTGGCTATTCTCTCTTCAGTTTGTGCCTTTGTGCTCCTTACTGCCCTCCCTGCTTCTCTTCATTTCCCCTGATGCCCATCCCTATCCTCCTCTCCTTGTACCTTCTGAGAGCTGCCTTTTAGCATCTACCTTTCTGATTTCTCTTTCAAAAACCACAGTTGTCTCTTTTTCCTTTCATTTGCACCCTTTCTTGATACAGAGGTTTGTTGCCTTCACTATGGCTCTTTTTAGTTTTCTCCACTTTTCCTCCACCCCACCCAGGTCATCCCTGAGGCACTCTCTCATCTTTTTAAAATCTGCCCTCCTGAAGGCCAGGACTCTCGCCTTTGTGTGGTTTGATTCTGCAGCCTTCCACACTGTATGGTGATCGCTGGTCCCCAGGTGGCTCCCTACCTTGATGTCTGCAACACTGTCCCTGTTGGTGAATACTAGGTCCAGTATTGCCTCATCATGAGTGGCTTCACTGACTAGTTGCCTGAGGAACACCTGCTGGGAGTCCAATATTTCCTTGCTTCTAGCTGAAGCCACAGCTGGGAGGCTTCAATGTGTCTGGCAGATTGAAGTCCCCCACCAGCAGTACCTCTCCCTGTTTTGCTATCTTGCCAGTGGCTTCCATCAGTATCTTATCTAACTCTTCCACCTGTGCTGGAGGACTGTAGATCACACCAGTGCAAATAGAAGCTCCATTCCCCATCTCTAGTGTGACCCACAGTACCTCTGCCCTCCCTGTAGTCCATGTGTCTCCATTGCTTTAATGCCCTCCCTCACATAAAGTACCACATCCACTCCTTTCCTTCCTAACCTGTCCTTCCTGAACAGAGTATAGCCTGGTATGGGCATGTCCCAGTTATGGTTTTCGGTGCACCATGATTTGTTAATGGCCACAATATTCAGGTCAGCCTCTGTCATTGCAGCCTCTAGGTCTGGAATCTTATTTCCTAGACTTCTACCATTTGTTCACATGACTTTCCAGATTTTGTTACCACTCCTTTTGTTAAAGGGACACTGTCAACCCCCTTAGGCCTCATAGTGTCTCAAGTTTAAAAAACACATTTTTTTCATTGCCAACATTCTGTAAAGATTGCTGAAGTAGTTGACAGTTTGATTCTGATTCTTTTTTCTTTTAAAAAAATTGAAAAACAGACTGCCCACCCTACTGGTGTTACCACACAAAAACATGTTTGCATTCCTTGATCAGCTCCCACTACCTCTGTTCTGTACTTGGGAACATCCCCAACATAGTCGAGCCAGTCATGTTGCAGTGGGAGTTTAAGAAGCTATTGCAGCATGAATGACTGCACTGTTTGGAGGTGTTTCTAATGTTCAGGAAGTATTCAATAAGATAAGTTACAGATTTTGAAACAAAACAAAGTTGTTTATAAATATACATTGCCATGCATTTCAGTTCTACTAAACAAGCAGACAGACAAAACAAACAGAAACATCAGTGAATTTTGGAGAAGGTAAGCAATCATAACATGTAGGTTTTTTACTAGAAATAACATGATGCAAAACAGGTTGACAGTGTCCCTTTAACCCCACTTTTCCTTTTGCCTTCCCTCCTTCTCCCCTCACTTTTTAATGCATCTGCTCCCATTCCCCTTCATTTCTTCCACCCTGCTTCCAGTATTAATTGGCATCCCAGGGATTCCACTCCTTTCTGCTTCTCCCTACTCTCTACTTCAGCCTGTGGGTGTGGCAGTTCCTGCTGCCCCGATCTCTTCCACTGACCCCCTCAGCTAGTTTAAATGTTCATTAAAGTAACATTAAAACCATTCAATGAGGACTGTGGTTCCCCTCTTGGATGGACGTAGGTCATCACCCCTGTATAGACCCTTATCCTCCCAGGTTGGTCCCCAGTTCTCAATGTAGCTGAATCCCTCCTCTCTGTACCATTCCTTTAGTCATGAGTTGAAGCTCCTGGTGTGGAGATCCCTCTCCTCCCCTCCTCATAGACAGGCAGCACTTCAGAGAAAGCCAGTGAGTGCGTTACCTGTCTAAGAGCCCTCCCCAGCTTCCTAAACCCCTCCTCCACTATCCCAGCCCCATCCCCAGCCAGGTCATTAGTTCCCAGGTGGACAATGACATCCATCTCTGCCTTCTATCCTGCTGCCGTGCTGATCCTAAGGATTGACTATCTATCCCTTCAGGCTGTAACATTGTGTTAGCACCTAACCTCTCTCTCCCATCCCTTTCCTATTCCCAAATCTATTCCCTTCTTAAATGAGTCCCCCCACCAGAAGTTGCTTCTTCCTCCTCTGGGATCCTCTTCCACCCTTTTTATGCCTCCGCTATGAAGGACCCCCATATCTTCCCTGGCCCCTACCATAGGTGCCTCTTCCTGGTAGTCCTACCTCTCCACAGCAGCATAGGAATTGTGTAAAGTTTCCGGTTGAGGAATGGGCCTTTGACCCACCACCATCACCCTTCCTGTGCCCGCCACAATCCAGCCGTTCCTCCTCCCTAGCATCCTCTGAGACAACAGTAGCAGACTAGATGGCCCCTGGGTGGGGAACGAGGTAGCCTGAATCCCAGCCAACTGAATCTAGCAAACTCTTCCCTTAACCCAGTGAGTTGCATGTAGATGGGTTGGCATCGCAGTCTCCAGAAGGTCTCTAAAAACTTCCACCCCATGGCCACTGCATTGCACCTCTCCCAGCATTCTCAGCTTCTATTCTCCCTATGTTACCTGGAAATATTTTTGTACCCTTACCCCCTCATAGGATGTTTCTAGTTTTCCCCTTTTGTTTGTTTCTATTTATGTTCCCCCATGCCTTGTTTAAATCTCTTTATACTCCTACCTTAGATAGGGTGTTGCTCCTATTCCCAGTTTTAGCCTGCCTTTTACCTTCCGCCTTTCCCAGTAGTGACTGTCACACAGTAGTGAACAGGAACCTTACCCTCATCGACCAGCAGAATCCCCTGCTTCCCTGTTCCTTCTTCTGATGTCTGCCGATGCCTAGGATGCCAGTCATCCATTCCACTCCAGTTCTGTTCCACTCGATCTCTGGCACACAAATGTACTGGACACATTAGAGTGGAAGTGCCTTCACAGTGCCCTTGTAAGAAGGCACTAAACCGCTGTCAGCTCTACTCCCCAATTATACACCTGATTCACAGGGTTTCCTGAATTTGAATGTGGATCTGTGACTGAATCCACATTTCAGAAAAAAAAAATTACTTGTAACTGTTCCTATTGTGGTATTCAGCCCCAAATCCACATGATCTGACAATTCCTACTCTGGCAGGGCCTCATTCGGAACTGCAGGGGTGAGAACCTAAGTTTATATAGTAGGTGTGGTTAATTAATGTCACAAACAAGTGGGGATGCTAACTCAGAGCTCAAGGTCATCTAACTGGTTTCACTGACAGGAGTGTAATCAGAACTCCTCAATGATGCTCATGTGAACAAAAACTGGTTGAAGAACCCTGAGCTCTGTGATGGTGTCCTCAGCTGTTTTTTGTGAATATTTGCACTTCTATGCCAGTTTTTCTGGCAAATAAATTTTCATTTTGCATTATATATGGTTGTGGATTATGCTCGTTTTTCTTTGTAGTTCTTTAGACTAGCACATGAAGTGGTGGAGAAGCTTTCAGTGTTTTCCTGGGTTAATTAATGTGAGAGGTCATCACCCGAAGACATCCCTAGGCTCATAAATATGTAGCAGAGTTCACCAAACTATGGATCTATAACTAGGAGATGAGTAGCCAAGCTGGAGTCACAAGTAAGGAATGTTTGTTTTTCAAGTGCCTATTTAAATTTTTTTTTCTCCGTATAGTTCATCCTCCCTGTAGCTAAGGCAGATACCATCCATAAAGACATATAATAACTTGGCAAGGCTGCAGTTTTAACAAGCATTTGTCAATGCCGAATGTTGCTTGCTTCTATGTGCTGTTTAGGTATCTAGAAGTCATTGGAGTGCAAATATTGAAAATTTGCGAACTTACGAGCGTGTGTGTAGGAACTGCATAGCATACGCTTCATCAAAATGATCATTAGCGAATTTTTCACCAAATTTTCAACATAGCCATTTTAAGACCTCTGCCCATGAACAGTGTCACTGTGATTTTCTTAATGTGTCCCATACATTGATTTTCAAGATGACCGACCGCGCCATTGTACACTACATGGGCGGAAACACGCTTTGGCAGGATGTAAAATGACAGCTATACTGCTCATAAGGAGGTGTGGTAAAATGGCAATGTTGAAAATCTGGAGTGAAAATATTGAAAATTTTGGAACTTACGCGAGTCTGGCGAGGGAACTGCGCAACGACGCCTAGAAACAGTTCATTTTAGGAATTTTTTCACCAAATTTTCAACATAGCCATTTTAAGACCTCTGCTCATGAACAGCATCACTGTGATTTTCTTAATTTGTCCTGTACATTGATTTTGCACACCGACTGCGCCATTCTGCGCTACATGGGTGGAAACACATTTTGGGTGAGATGGGAAAAATGACAGCTGTACTACTCATAAGAAGGTGTGGTAAAGTGGCAATGTTGAAAATCTGGAGTGAAAATATTGAAATTTCGTGAACTTACGAGCCTGCGTAGGAACTGTGCAATGCGCTCGTAAAACAATGTGTTTTGGAATTTTGCCTGGAATTTTCAACATGGGTTTTGGGACCCATTATCATGAATGATGTCACTGTCATGGCGGTATTCAGGTCCAAGAGTGATTTCGCGGTCACTGTGCAGTCACTGCAGCGAAATCACCGCCGGGCGCAGATAATGCCATGACAGTATTATCATTCATGAAGGGGTCCCAAAACCATGTTGAAAATTTGCAAAAATTCCCAAAAATGCCTGAGATATGCAACAAAAAGTTGAAACCCCTATCTAGCCCATTATACAGCTTACCGCATTTCCTCAGTTCCGCGATCGGCTTTGAAGAGTGACAGACATGTTCCTGGTCCAGAAGATCGTTGCACGAGTCGGAGAGTAAGTATGGGGTGGGGGCGTGGGAGGCTGGGTCGCAGTGGGTGGGTGTGGGTTGTGGGAGGGGTCGGGAGACATGCCGTGGGACCGTTTTCATTTTCAGGTAAAAAAAAAAGATGTCGTGGGACCGTTTGCCACACTGGGGTGGGCTCCCAGCATGGCACAAGGGCGTTGGGAGGCGTTCAGCCGGCGGGGATTAGGCACCTCCTTTGGCCAAAGGGCAGTTGCCACGCTGGGGTGGGCTCCTCAGCGTGGCACCTACAACTGTGGGGAGACGAGCTCAGCCGACGGGATTGGACACCCGCTGCTTCACACAGTACGTGCGGGCGCACACACCAGCGTGTGAGGGGAGCTACGCTTTCATCTCTGCTCACTGAAACTGCTCCCTTTCAACTGGGATGCCACTGCATTTGAAGTTGTCAGACAGCTCCAAAATGCATTGGCTTACAGGGGCCGTGCCTGCCAGCTCACTGACTGAATTGGAGGAGGAGGTGACACACCTCCGAAATCTCCGATGATGGCACTATGTTTCTTGCACATGCGAGCAAGCAACATAAAAATGAATTTGTCTTCCTATTGTGTTTTTCTTATGTTTCTCCCTTCTCTGGGCAACTACTTGGGAGAATGACTCCTTTATGTGGAGCTGGCATGGATATTCAGAAACTTGTTTAATTACTGCAATTTTGAGGTCCGATCTGATCAATAATGATAAGAAGGAAAAAACACATAGTCTCTGGATACAGACCATGGACACACAAGTGGTCTTGTGCCTTGTGGAGTTGCCATGCAGGCTTAAACAGATTGTTGGTTTATTAATCTATTCTCTGATCACTGGAGTACTGCTGAACTGTGCAGTGCACATCACTTTTCTGGCTGCCGCCACTAGGTCCTAGATTTAAGGATGCAGATCAAGTTTGTGTTCAGCATCAAGGAACAAGCTCAAGTAGCATGGCAGTCCCAGTGTGTTCTGAATGTAAATGAAGCATTGAGAGATAGAACACCAGAGCTGTATAACAGCAGGATTTGAAAAAAAAATGATGTTTCTGATTTTACTGCAATGACAGGTCATGAAATTATGTTTTCCCCATAGATGCCTTGTAGTTTACCTGAGGCTAAAATGTAAATGGTCCATATTTGATATTAGGTAGGGCAGACCTTATTTATCAAGACATTAAAGAGCTAGTGGAACCAAAAGGGACAGATAGGAAAATAATATGTAAGGCATATGTCCATTTTTGTAACATGGATATACATATGTCTCTACGGGTTCGGGGAAGGATGAGGTTACCTGGCACAAAAGACCTAGGTTTGGCTACTCTGCACAGGGGCACCCAAGTAATTCCAACTACAGGAAGCAATAACTGTAATGTCCAGAACCAGAATTGGGATTTTTCAGTGTGGCTTTATTTATTAACTCACTGAACATAAACAAAGCTCTGTATGGTCCCCCACAGGGCTACGTAACTGTAATGCAGATTAGAGGTTAAACACTGTGGTCCATTTGGCAAATGAACACAATACAACAGTTGTCTGGCTTTGGACCCACCAGACACTCAGCCCGGACTTTGCATGCTCATTGGATACATAGCACGACTGGCCTGGCTCCCCTGCCGGCCACTCGACTGATGGTCCACTTGGCGAATGAACCCAAACTCTACTTGGAAAGACATCCCATCAAACAAGGAGGATCCCAAACTGTGGCTCCCCACACCACTTGAAGTCTGCGACTCCTAGAGAGATTTTGTTTTTCGTACTTCCAATTCGAAACTCCCATCAAACAGGGAGACTCCCATCCAACAAGGAGTAATGTTCCCATCCTGTGGCTTCCCACACCACTTAGAGTCTGCGACTCCTAGAGAGATTTTCAAGTTGCGACCCACATCTGGGTACCCACCCCATCACTGGCCAAGCGCATGAGGCAAGTAGCAAAAACACAGAAGAAATCCGTAGAGGTGGACCTGGTTACTAAAGATGGGGGTTTTTCCCACCTCCAGCTCCCACAGCCCATACCCGTCCATTTCTCTGGACACACAGAACTTTAGACTTTAAAATGTAGATTGACGGTGGATGACCTGAAGCACCCCCTCTACAATGAACTTTAACACTTTAAACAGATGACTGCTCTATTTGTTTGTTCTAGTTGACATAGTCCTCCCAAATAGCATTCCCCAATACTTGAAATCCAACTGAAGAAAATAAGTTGTTTGCCCCTTCCAATGGGGCCAAACACTCACCCATTCCTTGCAGGTGCCCCACAGGCGAAGAAATGTAACCTTTGCTGTTATACATGAACAGACTGAACTTAAATTAAAACAGGCAGCTTTCTTCCCAGGGTGGGAGAAGGGGATTGCCCCTGGAACCCACAAAGAACTTTTCCTCACCCCCCCAGAGGGAGGGGGTAAACAGACACTACTGGTGTCCTTCTTGTTTGCTTAAGGACAAACTGAAGACTGACTTTGAATTCCCAAGATTCTAAACTTACTCTGAGCTGAAGATTCCAAATGTGGCTCATGCAGCTGTGACAATTCTATTATGATGTCATCCCTCTAGTCTCAGCTGTGACTGAGGACAGAGTGAGACAGTGTGAAACCCATTTAACTGGAGTTTCACAAGCTGCCTTCCCTGCCTACCACTAGGTCTTACTGGGATTCTAGTAACCCCAGGTAACAAAGGGGTTACACTCGCCCTTGACCAGGAAAATGACTGTTCCCCAGTCATTATTCACCCGGCCTTAGGCCATCCCACCCTATGTGCTACCTGTGGAGGGGAGTGATCAGGCCCCCTCCTACCATGTGCAAGCACAGGTAGGCAACACTAAGGGCCTAGAGGCCTATAGCTGACATATCAGCCTCTACTCTATCCATGTACTATGGACATGTAGTGGCTCTGGCAGAACCGTCCAAAGCATAGCTCTGATAGATCAGCACTGCAGTCCCTATGGCCACTGAGGACCACAGCCTGTCTATCCCCCTAACCCTCTAGGGAAAACTTATCTGCCTCTTACATAACATCCCAAACAAAAACAAAACCTGGGGACCTCCCCGACCTTGGGCAGCCTGCAACTACAACATTAGGAACACAAACAGTACTTTAATTTCTACACAAGCACTGAACGAGGAACTCCGATGAGCCCCTCCTCCTCTTCTTGTCTTCTCTTCTGTCCTCCAGGAACACCTGTAAGAAAAGACAAAAACAAAAACAAAAAAACACACCCTAATCTGCATTTACGATCTACCTAAACAACAACAGTGACAACAACAACCCTTACCATACAGGAAAAACAGAACACTAAACAATCCCAAAAGAAAAATATATATATTTTTTTTTAGAAAAGTAGAAAAGACAATATATACATTAAGTACAGAAATGACATTGATAACAATACACTTCTTTGGGGGGATGGAATGCCCTAAATGTCCCACTAGTGACTACAAGGCCCGAAGGCCAGTCCATTAAAGAGTCTCTCCTGGGCCGGAGCCCCGTGAACATAGTCTTTTAAGGCCATAATCCCAAAGGGGAGAGTCTTTTCGGACAGTTCACACACTGTTTGAAGTCTGTAGTGTAAGGTGTGTATTGCAATGTCATAAAGATAGAATAAAAATAATTTTTTGACTCACCAGCCTCTTGAAGTATTCGTACATCACCAACCTGGTCCCTGCCGAAGACTCTCCCCGGCAGCATTTCTTCTGATACAGCTGGGTGGACATCTTCCGGGAACCCACAGGAGTGCACATCTGGAAACAGCTGGGCTGATGTCATAACTGGAGAAGGAACCTTAGAACAGGAACAAAAAGAGAAACAGCTGGTCTGGCATTATCCGATTACCAGGCGATGAACAGGAAAACAGCTGGGCTGGTGTCCTCTCTGGATCTGAAGTCATCTGGTGGTACCAGCAGATGGTTGCTGAATAGGGCAGTACACTGTGGACTGAAGAATGTGGAGCCCCGAATTTTTTGTTTATTCATTTTGGCAGTTCAGTAAGGTTACTTCACAGTGTAGATGTGGCAGTATTGACTACCACTGCTCGGCTCTCCATTTTGTAGGCACAGGCTTAATTACTGGGAGGTCCTTGCATTGAGGCCAATAGTAGAGGGGGTCAGGGGCTTGAATGATTACTCCATCTGGATGCACATAATTCACATAGTGGGAGACTTCGCATCCCTCTCCGTCCACTATTCTCACTCTGTCCATAAACAGTGTCCTGCCTCTCTTCCACTGTGTATACTTTTCGTGGAACAGTCTACTCTTTACATGCTGGTTAGCCCCAGGATGCACATGTTTCATTGCTTCATCCCAGATCCAGGATTTCCTGCAGTTCTCAATCTCCTACCAGACTCTCGGAGGAAAGGTAGGAAAGGTCATACCAAAGATTTCATTGGCCTTTCTACGAACCAGTCTCTCCTCTTTACTTGCTTTGGTCAATCTGAGACCGCTGGCCTGGCTTGGGGGTGGCCAGTCCTGGTTCTACCAGCTTCGCATCCTCAATGAAATTAAAAATGGATCCCTGACTTCTTTTTCTTCTGGTGAAGCCAGGGCAGTGGCATCACCACCTTCTTGAACACATTCCTCCTAGGCAAGATCTTGAGGCGGTGTACCCGTTCCTATCTCACAAGGCCACTTAGGTTCCCCCTCATCTTCCTCTTCACTGAGGATCTGAGCCCAGGAGTGAGCAGTAGTTCTCACCCCCGAGACTATCCATTCATCACTAGGAGCGGAGGTCGACACCTCCCATTCAACGGCCTTCCACATCTCATCTTCACCTTCGAGACTTGGGCTAGGCCCCCCCACCCAGGGGTCTATTGATGCTTTATCTGAACTTGCCTTCTGAGATCCAGCATCCAAAACTTCAACTTCAGATTCAGTCTCTAATTCTGCACTCTCTAACTTTGTTCCACACTCCCCCGGGGGACCTTCCTCCACAGACTCCGCCTGATGCTGTGTGCTGCCAATTGCAGATTCTTGAAGTTATGTCCATGTGGGAGCCAAACGAATTTAAGGTGCTTTATACAAGCCATGTTTCTGTAGACAACCAGCACAGTGAGGAATCATGAAGACATCACTTCCAGCACTCAAGCACATCTGGCATACACGCACTGGATAATTAGGAATTGCCACATCAGGAGGGAGTTGCCCTCTATAGCACCAATTTTCAATGTCTCTCAATCTATTTACTGCTGCTGTTACTGCAACCCGGGCATGATCCGGGTAACGAGCTGGTCCTGAGGCCATAACTGCAGAAAAACAAACAAAAGTTCACTGTAACTGAAAGTCCCACTTTAAATGAACACACTCTGTAGCTTTAAAATGGCTCCTCTGCTGCTGTGTTTACTTTACTACCCCACCCTGGAATGCCGGCGGCAGCATTCCTGTGCATCAACATTCAGACTCTGGGTCAAGCCACTGTGCACCTGATTTACATCAGCTACTAATAACTTTTATTTAAACTGCACAACTTGCTCTGTTCTGGCTGTTCTCACATTTACAGGATTTTCCTTGGACTTTTCACATGCTGGCAACATTTATTTAATCACAGTCCCTTTTAAAGCTTCAGGTTTCAGCACAGGATTGCCTGCTTTTACTAGTGTTGCATTTATTTTACAACCCACAGTCTCTCTCTGGCTGCAAACTTTAAACTGAGGCTACTTTCATTGCTATGCACACATTTAATGACTTTACAGACTTGCACTTGCCAGCAGGATATCACACAATCGCTACTTGCAAAGCGACTATACAGCTGCACTCACATTTTATATGGCATTACTGAAAATCACTGATTTGAGCAGTTTTAAATCGTTTACTCACTGTTATGGTAGCAGATTGCTGCGATGGAGGAAAACGGCCTGCAGCTAGATTTTTGAAGGCCTCGGATTTCAAACGGGCGGGCAGTCTCCGCGATCATAGTATTAATCACACAATTCACTGATCCCACGACCGATAAGCGGGTTGAGCCCGATTTTGAACTAGAAAAGTCACTTTTCACTGTTTACGGCGCTTTGAACACTTCGCGAACGCTCCTCCACTGCCAGTACACGCACTACTCTCTGTCTCCCTCTCGAATGCTGAAGCAGACACTGAAGAGCTGGCTGAGGGGCGGGACTAATGGCAAACTGACCAACCACACAACGCCATGCAAATGAGCCTCTTCTTCCTCACAAGGGCTCCTCTCCTCACAGCGATCGTCGAGCGGGCAAATTTAAACTGAAAAGATGCACTTTTTTCAACTGACTTCATGGCGGGAGCCCATTTCAACCATGTAACATTGCCATTAACTCTGCAGTCTCTAGTATTGCACAGAAAGCATTTCCAACATCCAGGGCATAATTTCTCTGTTGCTACCCCTAGTTTTCCACACTTTTCCTCACAGAACTTTATTTTAAAACTGACAAACGCTGTAAACTATGTTGATGCAGGACAAGGACACACACTTTGGCTTTACAGCTCCTTGGTAAACAGTTGGCATTTTTTAAACAGCAGCACAAGATTCACAGCACACAGCACACACTAGGGAAATTGCTTCAACTTTTTTGGGCTACCGACTGCCAGATAGCCAAAACGCTAGCCTACTTGCCCAAGCACCTTCCTTCCCAAACAAATCCAAAGCGGTGCCTCCATTTTTGTAAGGCATATGTCCATTTTTGTAACATGGATATACATATGTCTCTACGGGTTCGGGGAAGGATGAGGTTACCTGGCACAATAGACCTAGGTTTGGCTACTCTGCACAGGGGCACCCAAGTAATTCCAACTACAGGAAGCAATAACTGTAATGTCCAGAACCAGAATTGGGATTTTTCAGTGTGGCTTTATTTATTAACTCACTGAACATAAACAAAGCTCTGTATGGTCCCCCACAGGGCTACATAACTGTAATGCAGATTAGAGGTTAAACACTGCGGTCCATTTGGTGAATGAACACAATACAACAGTTGTCTGGCTTTGGACCCACCAGGCACTCAGCCCGGACTTTGCACGTGCATTGGATACATAGCCCGACTGGCCCGACTCCCCTGCCGTCCACTCGACTGACGGTCCACTTGGCGAATGAACCCAAACTCTACTTGGAAAGACATCCCATCAAACAAGGAGGCTCCCAAACTGTGGCTCCCCACACCACTTGAAGTCTGCGACTCCTAGAGAGATTTTGTTTTCGTACTTCCAATTCGAAACTCCCATCAAACAGGGAGACTCCCATCCAACAAGGAGTAATGTTCCCATCCTGTGGCTTCCCACACCACTTAGAGTCTGCGACTCCTAGAGAGATTTTCAAGTTGCGACCCACTTCTGGGTACCCACCCCATCACTGGCCAAGTGCATGAGGCAAGTAGAAAAAACACAGAAGAAATCCGTAGAGGTGGACCTGGTTACTAAAGATGGGGTTTTCCACCTCCAGCTCCCACAGCCCATACCGTCCATTTCTCTGGACACACAGAACTTTAGACTTTAAATGTAGATTGACGGTGGATGACCTGAAGCACCCTCTACAATGAACTTTAACACTTTAAACAGATGACTGCTCTATTTGTTTGTTCTAGTTGACATAGTCCTCCCAAATAGCATTCCCCAATACTTGAAATCCAACTGAAGAAAAGAAGTTGTTTGCCCCTTCCAATGGGGCCAAACACTCACCCATTCCTTGCAGGTGCCCCACAGGCGAAGAAATGTAACCTTTGCTGTTATACATGAACAGACTGAACTTAAATTAAAACAGGCAGCTTTCTTCCCAGGGTGGGAGAAGGGGATTGCCCCTGGAATCCACAAAGGACTTTTCCTCACCCACCCCAGAGGGAGGGGGGTAAACAGACACTACTGGTGTCCTTCTTGTTTGCTTAAGGACAAACTGAAGACTGACTTTGAATTCCCAAGATTCTAAACTTACTCTGAGCTGAAGATTCCAAATGTGGCTCATGCAGCTGTGACAATTCTATTATGATGTCATCCCTCTAGTCTCAGCTGTGACTGAGGACAGAGTGAGACAGTGTGAAACCTATTTAACTGGAGTTTCACAAGCTGCCTTCCCTGCCTACCACTAGGTCTTACTGGGATTCTAGTAACCCCGGGTAACAAAGGGGTTACAAATACAAATTTTAAGAAGTTGTCAGTTGTAACGTTTTATTTCTGAAGTATTTTTCTATTACTTTTTTCTCATTAGAAACTTTTCTATGTGATAATATTGTGTTGGGTCTGTTGAAAAACTCTTAGCCTCGCGACTGACATATGCATCTCTTTTCCCCTTACTATATCATCAGCATTGTGATCTCACTGAAAGTGACATTACAGGTGACTGACCTGGCAGCTACTGATTGCTGTTTCTAAGCAGCAGTGATGTCACAATCAGTGAGATCACAATGCTGAATATGTAATGGGGCAACAGAGCTAGATATGTCAGCTGCCAGGCAGAGTACTATTCTACATACCAAACCTACTAACATCAGGTAAATAATCTTCTAAGTAACAAAAGGGAAAATAAAAGGTACCTCAGATATAAAACATAATGGTTGACTGCTTTTAAAAACTAATATCAGTTTTAGGCTGTGCACTAGATCTTTAAAGGCCTTATCGAGAAAAGATTATTGCCATATTCACAGAATGGGAGAACCTGTTTTGCGCATGGGTCCGCAAATGTTATTGTAAATCCCAGAATGTTCTATAACCATCACATCATTGTATCAGTGTGTTATGTACTGCAGGAATCATAACACTTGCTGATTTAGGCTGGCCCATCAGTGCAGCAGTGGTGTACCCACTTGCGACACTGATGCCTTGGGTTCAGAAACAGAACCAGAGGGTCAGAGAGCTGGCCAGTGGAAGAGAACTGAGCATCCCATGAACTGATCTCCTCCTCCAGGGGGGGAGGAGGATGGGGAGTGTCCAGTGCTTGACAGATCTCTGGTGGAGGCTGGGGGGGGAGCAGCAGCTGGAGCTCACATTGCTGGGAAGTGTGCCGGACATTGGCATCTGTGTGCCACATGTCAATGCACGCCATGCCTCCCATGGGGGAAAACCACTCAAAATGCTGGCCTGAAGAATGATGCCACACCTCATTGAGAGCCCTGCTTGATGGACGAAGGCACTCGGATGGAGACCAAGCTGTAACACCATTGGGAATGGCCCTGCCCTGCAGCTTGCCCTGGAGGAACACTTGCAGAGGTATCTGTTGGGAACTGGACTTACACGCCATTGAGGATGTGCCTACTCAGCGTCCCTGCCCTGGGGCACAATACAGAAAGGAACACCATCTGAGGTAAGTCCCGGGGTGATGAGTGCTGTCACGGAGGCAGGGGCTGAACCAAAGAGGACAGGACTGGATCCAACAACAACAAAAATAAATAAAACCTGTTGGTTTAAATCATTGGGATTCATCTGTTTTTATTAGTGTTATTCTTGAAATTTTGAAAGACAGTAAGACCCCATTAAACTCTTGGCATATCCATTTTTATTTATTTTTCCAGGATAACTAAACTGAGATGCAACATTTTGTCAATAGTGGGATCCTGCATTTTACCCAGTTGTACAAATGGTGGTACTGAAGCACAGAAAAGGTAAAGAAGTTGCCCAAGAGTACACATTCAGTCATTGGGTACTGTGGTATTCAACATTTTAATCTTCAAATCTCACTGGACAGGTTTCCTTCATTAAAGACCCTTGCCTCATTCAAGTTCCATGCAGGCTTCATGTCAGTACAATACATACTAGAGTGGGGTTACTTGCTTAAGAAAACTAAACTGCAGCTCTAACCTTACAAGGGACATTGACTGGATGGAGACTGTGCAGAGAAAGGCAACCAAGATGATACAGGGTAGCAGGGGCAACCCTACAAAGAAAGGCTGAAGGGCTTCAATATGTACTACTTAGAGAACAGAAGAGACAGGGGGACATGACTGAGACCTTTAGATATCTTCAGGGGATAAACAAGGTGGGATGTGGGTAGCTTTTTAGGTTGAGCTCAAACATTGTCACAAGAGGGAACAGGAGGGAAAATGGAACACAATAAAGTTAGTGAGAGAAGACTCAAGAGGGAGGTGATGAAGCATTTCTTCATGTAAAGGGTGGTGGATGGATGGAAAGGTTGCCTATGGTGGATTTGGGGTCAGGAACAATGATGGGCTGCAAGCATGCCTGGGCAGGCACATAAGTATCATTAAAAGGAAGAATCACCCAGAGATGGTGGGGGAAGCTGGGAGCTGCATGGGGCCCTTGTCACCACAATGGGTAGGTAGGGTTAGAGCAGATTGAATAAACCTTATGGTCATTTTCTGCCAATGAAATATGTGTTTCTACCCCCTAATCAGGTTGACATTATTATTCTTTCCCTCCCCCTCCTTCCTTACTGTTATTTTGCCCCTACTCCCCCTCCACAGCTGTGAGCAATTTCCTTCCCCCTAGGCCCCTGTAGGTCTTGGAACTGTTTCTTTTCACTGATTGACTTTTGGTAATGTTTAGTTCCTGTACCTACATTAATGCCCTAGCACTGATAACTCCAGCATCTTTACACGCTGGGTGGCATATTCTGCTCCTTTCTGGAGTTACTCCAAGCAGTATATTTGCACTTGTACCTTAAAGGAGTAGTACACCCAGAATCTGCAAAAGCATATGTTGTGCAGATTGTTTGATTTATGTGTGAAGTCCTAGTGTGTCCTTTTCTCTGTCTGCTATTAGGAGTTTTTCCCAAATTAGCCTACTAGCTTTATAGTAGTTTTATGACCCCTGGGGATCTCCATCTCAGTTAAGTTTATTGCTTTCCTTGTTCCTACAATGCATCTTGTCTCATGTGACAGTGTTGTAGCCGGGACCATAGATTCAGCAGCAAGCACTGCTTTACGATTAGTTCAGAACAGTAGAGATGGCTATAATTTAAAAACTGTACAGAGCTCTGCTTAGTGACTACCCTCATTGTAAAGGTATTTTTGTTGTAAACACAGGTTGTGTATGTGTAGCTTATTTGATTTTCAAGATATTTACATTTGTTTGGCATATCTACTAGAGTGTTCACTCAGAGAGGGAAAAAAACATCTGCTGTTTGCAAGTGCATCTGCACGCAAGCCAAACAAACCTAAATATTTTGGAAACTTTACAAGCTACACAAAATGACCAGCAGCAAAGTTGTTCAGGACAAAAAGACCTTTACAATGAGTATAGCCACTAAGCTGATCTCTGTATAATTTTTAAAATATAACCATCTAATTAACCACATTTCTATGTTTTGTTTACCATATTTCCAACTTCGGATGGCAAATATTTTAAAAACTGTAAGGAGTTCAGCTTAGTGACTACCCTCAATGTAAAATTATTTTTGTCCTGAACAACTTTGCTGCTTGTTGTTTTTGTGTCGCTTGTATAGTTTTCAAGATATTCAAGATATTTAGATTTGTTTGGCATGTGTGCAGATATACTTTTTTCTCTCTGAGTGAACACTCTAGGAGACATTTATTTATTTATGTCTTTGGTAACTGGGTAGGTGCTGTGATCCAGAGGACCGTTTTCAGTCACGACCTGGGCCACAAGGTGGCAGAACAACACAGATACAATAGTACATGCAAGGTACAATACACGCACACCTAACCTGTGGTGGTGAGGAAGGAGAATGTACAGTGGATAATCTGGATTATACTATGACAATATACATAATAAAACACATGCAACTAATACAGATGGTGCAAGATACATACAATGCCAGTGCACAGTTACATAGTCCAAGTCAGTACGGGTGCATTAACAATAACTGTGCAAATTCAAACAGATCAGACACATTCATTGCATCATTAGGGATATAAGGAGGATTGAGGAGAAACGGGGTAGGTTTGGGGTTATGGGGTATGGGGGATAGGGTAAGGAAAGACAGAGGTGAGAAAAGAAGGGGCAGGTGAGGGAGGGGCAGTAAGTGCTGACTTACTGTTATAGAGCATAGTTGAGTTGTTAGACCTTAACGTCTTGTGTGGTGCAGTGACAGTTTACAGCCTTAAGGCTTTCAGGTTGTGTTTAAAAGCTTGGTGGGTGGAGGACAAGCAAATGGATGGTGGGAGCTTGTTCCATAGTGAGGGTGCTGTGACTTGAGAAAGGTCGATTCCCCATGGTAGTGGTGACGCGGGGTACTTCTAGTGGGGGAACAGAGGATGCCCTAAGATTTCTTGGGACCACTGTATTTGTCAGGAGGGGTGAGTATGGGTACAGGTGTTGGTTTCAGAGTGAGTTATCCACAAGACAGCCCATCACATAATCAAAGCAACCTTGTAGACAGAGCTACCCTAGGGACTGGTAGAGCGTGCAATGATGGGAGCGGTAGGGGCTTGAAGGACGAAGCGACAAACTGAATTGTAAGTTGTGTTTAGCCATGAGTGCAGGGTGGAGGATAGGTGTGAGTAGACCGGGGAGCAGTAGTCAAGGAGGGGTAGTAGGTTTCCATGCGATGGCAAGGCGTGCTTAGGCGGACAGGTAATATTTGTGTCATATGCAGCACCTAGCTTCTGGTGGATCCTCCATACAGTATTGTTGACATGTTCAGATAAACAAAGGGAGGGGTCAAGGGTAACGCCTAGGTATTTGAAAGATAGGACGGTTTCAAGTGGAGGGCCTGTAGGGGTGAGAACCAGGAGTGAGGAGTTGGTTTTGGAGGCTTTGGTTAGGAAGAGTTTAGAGCTGAAAAGCATTGATTTAGTCTTTTTTTCATTGACTAGGAGCTTGTTAGACAGGAACCATTGATGGACAGAGTTGTAGTTCTATACGAGGGCAGAGGAGATGGAGTCAATAGATTTGCCTCTATGATAGATAACCAGATTGTTGGCATAGAGAAGAGCTTTACAACTGAGGCTGTCTCTGGGGAGTGTGTTAATGAACATGGAAAGTAGCAGTGGCCCAAGTATGGAACCTTGGAGGACTCCAGTGAGCACAGCAAGGGGAGCCGAGGATGCTTTAACAATAATGATCGCCTGAGACCTGTTAAATAGGTAGCCACGGAACCAAGCAGCAGGTCCAGGGGAGCAGCCAAAGTGAAGCAGGGTGGAGTGGAGGATGTGGTGGTCAACTAGGTCAAACACTTTTGACAAATCAATGAAGACAGCACCTGTGGGTTTGCCCTGGTCCATGTTTCTTAGTACATGATCAGAAAAAAAGGCCACAGCAGAGGCATTATGTTGCTTGCAGAACCCATTTTTGAGGGGACATAGGAGGTTGTGCTTTTCCAGGTATTCAGACAGCTGAGAGTGTATAATCTTTTCAGACGGTTTGCTCTGGTGGGGAGGAGGGAGATGGGCCTATAATTGTCAGGGGAGAAGGGATCGCCAGCTTTGAAGATTGGTACAACATTTACATGTTTCCAGGACTCTGGTTCAGTAGCTGTACAAAGGGTGAGTTTGAAGATGAAAGTGAGGGGTCTTACAATTGCAGGTGAGATGAGTTTTATTAAATTACAGTCCATCACTGCCAGGGCTTCCTTTGGCCAGAAGGGACTTTAGTAATTTGATAGTGTCAGCTTGCCCAATAGCCCTGAAATGGAAGGGTGGGAGCAGGGTGGTGGTTTGAGGAGGAGGAGAAGTTGTTTGGTTCATGACTCTGGGCAGGGGAGGCCGGGGGGGGGTAGCTTGCTGAGATAGGGGGATACATCTGTGAATTTTGAGTTGAAGGCATTTGCAGTCTCAGTAGGGTCAGAGATGGGACCAGAGGGGGATATAAGTTGTGTTATCTATCTGCTGTTCATTGGGTTTAGGAGTGATCCAATGGAGGCCCAGAAATTGCGCAGGTTGCCAAGGTTGTTGATTTGTTGATTTAGGTAATATTTGTGCTTGAGTGACTTGGCAGTCTGTTTGCTGGAGTTGCGCAGCTGCCTGTAGGCATTCCAGGGATGGGGGAAGGGGGATGTCTTGTATGCCTTCCATTTGCTGTCCCGGTCTTTCATTAGTGCTAGCAGTTCTCTGGATAGCCAGCGGTTGCAACCTCCTCTTACCCTTCTGGTTGTGAGGGGGAAGTAGGCATCCTGAATGCAAGAGAGGGTGGAGGTAAAGAATGTGACCGCATCGGAGATGTTGCTGTGATGGTAGAGGGCTGACCAGTTTATTGCCCAAAAGTCACGAGGACTGGTGTGGGATCTTGATGATCAAACCTTCTGAAGGATAGGAGTTTATAGGGAGAGCGGCTCAATTTGGTGGACAGTATAGCATAGGCTGGGGTGTGGTCACTGACGGAGTCAGACACTGTGCCTGCCTGGAGGATCAAGTCTGCTCAGTTTGTGGTGACCCAATCAATGAGAGAGTGGCTGAGTGAGTGAAAATTGCATCTGGTGGGGGAGGAGATAACTTGCTCCAGGTTATGTTCCTTCATCAGGTTTGCATAGTCTGGTGCAGGGGCATCCAACCAATTTAGGTTGAACTCTCCAATCTCAACCATATCTCTTGAGGGTGCTGTATGCCCCACGCCATCCAAGAAATTGGATAGTCCTGGGATGCCTCCTGTAGGTGGATTGTAGCAGCAGCCTATGTGAAGTTTCTTGGATGCACCTTGGATTAGCTCTGTGAGGAGCCATTCAGTCGGGGAGGTAGGGGTTGAGCAGCTGATGGGGGTGGCAGTGATGTGCTCTTGCACATATAGAGCCACGCCCCCATCCCTCTTTCTGCCTGGTTTGTCCTGGTGTAGGAGTGAGTAACCCTGCAGTAAAATTTGGGAATCTAGATAGTAGAGTTTTAGCCAGGTTTCAGAGAGACTCAACACCTGTGGCTTGCACAGGGCTACCCATGCCTCAAGCTCAGGGAACTTTGATGGGAGGCTGCAGATATTCATGTGGGCAATTTTTAGCCCAAGATGCTTTACCCAGTTGGGGTCTGTATGGTCGACGTGGGTGTTTGTGGGGCCTGAGTTACTTTCTATATCTCTAGAGAGGAGAATAAGTGTAAGGAGAAGGCAGTTAGGAGGGTGCCAGTGGGGGGACTGGAATGTGAGGGAGTGCATAAACAGGCCAAGCAATTGGCATTATTATTTAGAAGTAGTGCCAGGCGGATTTCACTCATGAGAGTGAGTTCATGTCTATTCTCGTAGATCGGAGTGTCTGGGTTTTCATGTAGGGTAAGTGAGGACATAGCTTTAGCTGGTCAACAGCCAGTATTGATGTGCAGATGTCAGTTGCCAGTAACAGGGTGATCAAGGAAGGCAGCATAAATAGGACAGAACATGAACACATGTTCATTTTGGAGGTGTTGGTGTTGGAGATGGTATCCCTGTGTCAGGAGAGAAAAGGTTTGCCAAGAAAGGAGCAAGTGAGTTGTGCCAGGGTGTTTCACAGGTCTGCTGTGAGGTGGGCAAGGTCACTTAACAGGGAGCTGCTTTTTGGAACAGTAGCGGTGGGCAATCTAGTGAGCAGAGAGGTAGTACACAGTGTGGCTGGGACTAGGGGTGTAGGGCTTGTCAGTAGGAAGTGAAAGCTGAATTACTGTGAGACGGAATCTGTAGGACAGAAAAGAGAGTTTGACTGGTGGTCAGTAAGAGAAGGGAAGATAACTGAGGGAGGAGCTTTGGCATATTTATTAGAGGTCAAGGCCAAGGAGGATGGGCGGGAAAAATTTTAAAAACAGAAGAAAAAGCTGCCAAGGAATCTGGACCCACTCCAAGAGTGGCAGCAGGACCAGACTTGAGTTCCTGAGGTCAACTTAGAGTGCTGACCAATGGCGCTGCACAGTTTCATGAGCGGACCAATGATAGAATCTGTGTCCACTCATTAAGCCAACGGTGAGAGGAGTGGGTGCCAGGGTTCAGGCTGGCACTGTAGCGGAAAAGAGAGTGTACCTTGTGGGCTGGAGTTGGCGGTGAGGACGGTGGCAGGAGAAGCGCAACATCCCAAAGGGGCAGAAGAGCCTCTTGTTGCTGGGGAGCACCTGCTCAGGGCTCTGGGCTGTGGCAAGAGAAAGATTAATTTTAACTGCAAGGCGAGAAAGGTGGGTGGAGGTCAGACAGGTAAGAAACAGTGGGCAGGGGCCAGATAGAATGAAGAGACATGTTGCCAGCAGGGGTTCAGAAAATCACAAAGGAAAAGTTTTTAACAAGTCGGGGGCCCCAGGTAGTGAGACAAATGGCTGGTGGGCAAGAGTGCAGGCCGAGAGAGAGAGAGAGAGAGAGAGAGACAGACAGACAGAGAGAGAGAGAGAGAGAGAGAGAGAGAGAGAGACAGAGAGATTAGAAAGTGGCTCATGAGGGCAGGGAGAGAAAGTGAAGGGAGGTTATGTAACAGAAATAGATACTGAAATTCTAGAAAATGAAACAAATCCAAAAATGGCTTGATCACAAAATGCTAGGAAATACAGTACAGTACTAGCTGGCCCAAAGAGAGCTGTAACACATTCGGCTGTGGTAAAAAAACAGATGCGTTCACTAGCAGTACTAAGCAACATTACAAATATATAATAAGCAATTGGGCACATCACATCGAGAAAATTTTAAAAATAGAAGAAAAAATCCACTGAGAAATCTGGACCCGCTCCAAGAGTGGCAGCAGGACCTGGCGTGAGTTCCTGAGGTTGGTTTAGAGTGCTGACCAATGGCGCAGCAGAGTTTCACGAGTGGACAAATGAGAGAGTTCATGTCCGTTCATTAAGCCAATGGTGAGATGAGCTGGCACCGGGGTTCAGGCTGGCGCTGTAGTGGAGAAAAGACCTTGTGGGCTGCAGTTGGTGGTGGGGATGGTGGCAGGAGAAGCACCATGTTCTGAAGGGGCAGAGGAGCCTCTTGTTGTTGGGGAGTGCCAGCTCAGGCTCTGGGCTTGTGGGCTGAAGTTGGTAGTGGGGACAGCGGCAGGAGAAGTGCCACATCCTGAAGGGGCAGAGGAGCCTCTTGTTGCTGGGGAGCACCCGCTCAGGGCTCTTGGCTTGTGGGCTGGAGTTGGTGGTGGGGATGGTGACAGGAGTAGTGCCACATCCCGAAGGGGCAGAGGAGCCTCTTATTGTTGGGGAGCAACCACTCAGGGCTCTGGGCTTGTGGGCTGGAGTTGGCAGTGGGGATGGTAACAGGAGAAGCGCTACATTCCGAAGGGGCAGAGGCGCTTCTTGTTGCTGGGGAGTACCCACTCAGGGCTCTGGGCTTGTGGGCTGGAGTTGGCAGTGGGGATGGTAACAGGAGAAGCGCTACATTCCGAAGGGGCAGAGGCGCTTCTTGTTGCTGGGGAGTACCCACTCAGGGCTCAGGGCTTGTGGGCTGGAGATGCCAAACAAATGTAAATATTTTGAAAACCATACAAGATACACATACACAACCAGTGTCACAATTCTTCACAACAGAAAGACCTTTACAATGAGGCAGTCACTAAGCTGAACTCTGTATAATTTTTAAAATATAGCCACCTCTATTCTCCCCCGCCCCCGGGGTTGTAAAACTGCCATAAAGTTTGCAGACAATTTTAGGAAAAACTCCTAACAGCAGACAGAGGGAAGGACACACTAGGACTTCACACACAAATGAAAACACTCTGCACAACATATGTTTTTGCAAATTCTGGGCGTACTACTCCTTCAATACATTGTTTTACATCTTTTTATGTTGATTACGACATACGCAAGAAACATATTGCGGCAGCTTTCTCCAGAAGCAGGTTGTGGAGGTGCAGTACTGTTGTGGCCAATATTCCCACAGCCTTTAAAGGCTTGGCCCACTTCCCCCAATGCCGTGGCATGCTGCTGCTGACAATAGTTCAGCCAGCATGCCACCAGCTTGTAAACATTTAGCCACTGCAATCAGGGGCCGCCTCGTCATTGCAGCGTCAGCCATTCGCTACAATGAGTGAGCAACCCGTCATTGCAGAGCTTGATCTTGAAACACTGATATTGTTTGTGAACATGACGGTAGCTTGCCGCCGTGTTCTCAAAAAATATTAAGCTCCCCCCCACCGAGGGGGTGCCCAATTCCCCTTGGCAGCATGTGCCCCGCTGACCGTGTTTATTTGCTGATGGGGGCTCCAATCTCCGTCGGCTTCAGTGCCGCAAGATTTACATTGTCGACGAGACAGCCCACTCCCCATCAGCATTATGTAACACCCCCCTGCTTTTGCTGTCTGCCGACGGGGTGCCCAATCCCCGCGGCATAATGTTACCCCCCATTTTGTTGTGTGCCGATGGGGGTGTCCAGTCCCCATCAGCATAATATAATACCCCCCCTTTTGTTGTGTGCCAATAGGGTGCCCAATCCCCTGTCGGCTACAGCTTCCACCCCAAAAGAAAGTCTCTGTTGGCATGCTGGGAGCCCACCCCAGTGTGCCACATGCCCCTGTAAAATGAAAAATGGTCCCGCAATGTCTTTTTTTTTTTAAACCTGTAAAACAGGAAACTGTCCCTTGGCAGTCTCCCTGCCCCCCTCCCAAAACCCGCGCTTACCCACTGTGCACTCCTGCCTCCCATACCCCCTCACCCCATACTTACCTCTGGAGTCTGGCGCGACGATCTTCGGTGGACCAGTAGCACGTCTGCACTCTTCAAAGCTGGCCGCGAACTGAGGAAATGCCGGTAAGCTGTATAATGGAATAAATAGGGTTTTTTCAACTTTGATGCATATCTCAGGCAATTTTTGGAATTTTGGCACCAAATTTCAACATGGGTTTTTGGGACCCCTCCTCATGAATTCTGGCACTGTCATGTCGTTATTCAGCCCCGAAAGGTGATTTCACAGTCACTGCATAGAATCCCCTTTTGGGACTGATTAATGAAATGACAGTGCCAGTGTTCATGAGGTGGGCTCTCAAAAAGCCTATACTGCAAATTTGGTGGGAAAAATCCAAAAAATTACTATTTTACGAGTGTGCATTGCACAGTTACTACGCACGCTTATAACGTTGTGAATTTGCAATATTTTCATGCCAGATTTTTAACATTGGCATTTTTTGAGACCTCCTTGTGAACAGTACAGCTGTTATTTTCCACATCCTGGCCGAACTGTGTTTTCGCACTTCCAATGCAGAATAGCGCGGTCACTGTGGGAAATCAGTGTTCAGGACAGATCAAGAAAATGACAGTGGCACTGTTCATGAGCAGAGGTCTTAAAATGCCTATGTTGAAAATTTGGTTATGATACTCTATAAAATGACTGTGTTATGAATGTGTATTGCGCAGTTTCCACGCACGCTCATACATTCACAACTTTGCAATATTTTCACTCCAGATTTTCAGCATTGCCATTTTGCCACTCCTCCTTATGAACAGTGCAGCTGTCATTTTTCACATCCTGGCTGAAATGTGTTTTTGCTCTTCCGGTGCACAATTGCGCGGTTGCTTTGGGAAATCAGTGTTCGGGACATATTATGAAAATCACACTGACACTGTTCATGAGCAGAGGTCCTAAAATGTCTATGTTGAAAATTTTGTGATGAAACTCCATAAAGCGATTGTGTTACGAGCGTGTGTTGTGCAGGTTCCATGCACCCTTGTAAATTTGCAAATTAGTAATATTTTCACACCAGATTTTCAACACTGGTGCTTGTTCACACCTCCTTATGAACAGTACAGCTGTCATTTTTCACATCCTGGCCGAAATGTGTTTCTGTGCTTCCAGGGCACAATACCGCAGTCGATGTCGGAAATCAGTGTTTGGGACAGATTAGGATCAAGCGACTGAGGGTAGGGTGAGTGACAGAGCTCAACTGAGCTCTGTCGGGACTGTTCCAGATTTCTTTGTAGGCAGGAAAGGCAACAACGCAGGCAGGAACCCAGTACAAAAGGGCAGCCTGCAGTGCTGGGACATACAGAACGAGCGAGTGAGGAAGGGGGAGTGAGTGAGCTCAACAGAGCCTTGTTGGGACTACTGCGGATTTCTTTGTGGTCAGGAAAAGGCAGCAATGCATGCAGGGGTTGAGTACAAAAGGGCAGCCTGCAGCGGTGGGAGAAACAGAATGAGCAAGTGAGAGGGGGGAGTGAGCGAGCTCAACGGAGCTCTGTCATGACTGCTGTGGATTTCTTTGTGGCAGAAAAAGGTGGCAACGCAGGCAGGAGCCCAGTACAGAAGGGCAGCCTGCAGTGCCAGCAGAAACGGAATGAGCAAGTGAGACGGGGGAGTGAGTGAGGCCAAAGGAGCTTTGTCGGGACTGCTGCAAATGTTTTTGTGGTCAGAAAAAGATGCCGACAGAGGCAGGAGCCCAGTACAAAAGGGCAGCCTGCAGCGCCAGTAGAAACAGAATGAGCGAGTGAGAGAGGAGGGGAGTGAGCAAGCTCAACGGAGGTGTATCATGACTGCTGTGGACTTCTTTGTGGGCAGAAAAAGGTGGCCACACAGGCAGGAGCCCAGTACAAAAGACCAGCCTGCAGTGCCAGCAGAAATGGAACGAGCGAGTGAGAGAGGGGGAGTGAGCTAGCTCAACAGACCAGTGTCAGGACTGCTGCAGATTTTTTTGTGGGCAGAAAAAGCCACCAACAAAGGTGGGCGCCCAGTACAAAAGGGCAGCCTGCAGCACCAGCAGAAACAGAATGAGCGAGTGAGAGAGGGGGAGTGACCCACCTCAACAGAGCTCTGTCAGAACACCTGCAGATTACTTTGTGGGCAGAAAAACGTGGCAACACAGGCAGGAGCCCAGTGCAAAACAGCAGCCTGCAGCACCGGGAGAAACAGAATGAGTGAGTGACACGGGGCACTGAGCGAGCTCAACAGACCAACGCAATCAACATTTGGCATTGACAAATGCTTGTTTCTTGTTTGCACTGACCATCTAGCTATACATCATGAATGCACAACTGTTACATATTTTACTATTACAGTGGTCCCTCTTTATAAGGAACACCTCTGGAGCAAGCACATTTGCTCACTACAGCTATTGCTCACTGTCGCGAGGTGTTAATATGCCTAGTTAAGTAACAATGGGAGCCATTACAGGTGTTCACTATAACAAATCCCTTATAGAGGGGTTCACTGTAGAGAGGAAGCACTGTATTTTTATTGTATTGTATATTATTTTCTTCACTATTGTTCCTTCACTATGATCTTCACCTGTACATTCTTGTATTGTTTACTTCATATCCCCGTTACCCCAAAGACACACCTGGAAACAAGCTGTTACTAGCTCAGCATGTCTTTTCTGTTAAAACTTTTGAAAAGAAAAACGTAAGTCAGTCAATAAATAAAGGAACAGTATTAGTTAGCAGGCAACAATGTCATCATACTCAAAACAGCATAAATATATGTTATGCAGAGTGTTTTGATTCATGTGTAGTCCTAGTTTGTCCTTCTGTGTGTTTGCTACTAGTTTTTTTTTGTTTTGTGTTTAATTTGTCTATTAGTTTTAAGGCTCCTGGGAGTCTCCACATTTGACTTTTTTGTTGCTCTTCTTTTTCCTAAAATGCCTCCTGTGTCATATGACAGTGATGCATCCTGGACCACTGGTTCAGTGAGTGAAAGCTGCTGCAGTAGCAATTTGCTGTTAGGAATTTGATATACTGGCCTCAGAATAAACTGCTATTTGTAATTCAATCTTTTTGTTTTCTAGGTATGTGTCTAGGTCTTGCTGCCAGGAATAAATGCTTTGTTTTTAAAGATTTTTATTTTATAAAACTACACACAGCAATAAAACGCACACAAGTCTCCCCAGGTCATCAATACCTTTAGTGAAGACTGTTTCCTTACAGAATACCCCACACAAATATCCCTCAAGTGTTTGCTAAACTGTAAAAGTAGCCTTTAATGGATGAGGAAAGTTGCTTAAACTCAGAGCTCTATGGCTGTAAAATTTACTCTAAACCAGTACTTGCTGAATCAATGGGCCTGGATGTCTCACTTTCACATGGGGCAGGAGGCATTGCAGGAAAAAGTAATAAAAACTTCGAACATGGAGATTCATTCCCAGGAACCATAAAACTAGTGGGGATATTTAGAAAAACCTCCTAACAGCAAACAAATAGAGGGACACACTAGAACCACACACAAAACAAAACACTCTACACAACATGTTTTTGCAAATTATGATTGTAGTACTCTTTTAAACACCAGTAGTTTTCATACATTTTTTTTTACACAGGCATTTTTTTGTTATTCTATTTATACCCTTTTTAGGAGTGTCCCCCATCCTTGTCAACTACACCAGCTCCATTATTCTGACATCTCCCAGGACTTCCCTGTCTCTTGTTTCCCCAGGGCTTACTCCCCCTGACGGAATTGGTGGGGTTACCCAACTCCCACTGCATTCAGGATTCAGGTGGTGACATTGCCTGGGTCATTGGGTGCAAGGTCTGTGGATAGCCAGAGTCATCCTGAGGCCTGCATTTCCCTTGTTCTTGCCCCCGGAGGTGAGGACATGCAATGCCATCATGAAGCACTATGTATGGTTCCACTTGCTATGCATCAATGGTTTCTGCTCCTCCACTGAAAAGTGCAGTCCCAATCTGCCTCTCTCCTAACTTCCACTAGGGGTCAGGCGTGTATCAGGGTCCTCCTCTCCAGCGGAGGAAAGCTGTCCTGTGGATGCTCAGTTCATCATCCCTTGGCCGACTCTCTGAAGTCCTGAGCGCATTTCTTTTTTGTTCTATTATATCTTTATGCTCCTGAAGCCCTGGCAGGTGGCTGTGGCCCTCCTTCAGAGGGACTCACTCTCCAGTCCATGCATTCCCACTCTTGCCGACCCTGATATCTTCCCACGCAGCTTATTACCAACGGCAGGGCCAGGGAGGAGGGTGCTGGCTATCTCCCTCCCCCCAGAGCATAATCCAGAAGCCAGGGCAGCCTTTGAGGACATGATGGGCCATCATGGAGCCTTCCAGCTCCTTTTCCACTGTTTTCTTCTGCCCCACCTCCCCTACCAACATGAGGACCTCGGTACCTGCCTCCCGACCCATTCTGCCCTCCGGCCATCACCAGAGGGCAGTCAACGAGCGGGATGACAACCCTCCCTCCCTCAAGAGAGGAGAGCAGCCCTCCGGACACTTGATCCTATCTTGCCCCTACCGACCCCAGGTGGTCTGGGCTTGTTCCTAAACCCGGGTCGCCGGCATGGTGCGAGGTGTAGCGACCATCTCCTCAACCTCCAGCACCACCAGGCAGTTCTGAGCTCACTTCTGAACTCTGGTCATCGGTACCGCAAGTGTTAGTGGTACAGCTGTGTTGGTAGGCTGGCCCTCACAGGGGCATTTAAAAAAAAAAAGAAAGATTTTTTAAATAGATTTGTATTGCGGGTGTCTCTTCAGTAAAGATTGCTGTACACACTGGTTTTTAATAGTCTATCCTAAGGTCTCTCTCTTCAACTATGCAACTGGTATTGATAATGTAGATATGTCAGTATACTGCTATCACATGCTGTATTTCTTGCATAATATAACCCCTAATCTACTTACAGTACATCTATAATGGCAGGCATGACATGGTAGAAGATGCTTTAAAAAAACTTCAGAATAATTATCTCATCTTGGGAAGAAAATAAATCATAAAAAATACTGTAGTTGCCGTATGTAGATATTTGTGATTGATTCAACCGACAGAGATTCAAGCAGGCTTTAGTGCTCAGCATTCCGTGGTAACAACTACCTGGAATTCTTTTACTTTGACACATATGCAGTCTTCAGACCATGTCCTCAGAAAAAAAGCCCATTGACTAGAGCTTTAGCTTCTCATCAACTTCTATTTACTTATTTATTCATTGAAATGTTTCACCAGGAGAGCACACTGAACAACAGGTTGCTCATCTCTTGGGGCGACCGGGGGAGGAAGGGTTTACATAGGGTTGTGAAGGATGATCAGTTACAATTGTATGTGGGTAGTACAAACAATGCAACATTGTAAGATTATGCAACAGTTGGAACACAAGGTATTGTACAATAAACAGTAGTGGAACATTGGGTAAATTACAATACATGTCCAAAATTATACAAAAGAACATATAAACATACCAAACAGTAATAATGCAACAGAACCATTATAGTGCATGAGTGTACCAGGAGCAGGCTCAAGGTAGTACGCAAGTGCTGTTGGAGTAAAAAGGATGGGGTAGGTTGTGTACACAGGTGACCCAGAAAGGCAGGTGGAGAAGAGAGGGGGAGAGGCAAGCACTGAATATGAGGAGAAGGGGTAGCCATTTCCTGATTCCCCCTTCAGGATGTTGAGAATCCTGCCGGGGGGGGGTCAGGGTAGGAAGGCAGAAACTGGGCATAGGTATTAAAGAGGGTTAAAGCAGGAAAAGCTGAGGGAGAGGTAATTGTGTAGGGCAGAGGTAAGGGAGTAGTTGGAGGAGGAGTTTCGCATTTCATGGGGGAGGGAATCCCAGATTTTAGGGAAACGATGGGCGGTATACTTCTTGCACTCTTGCTCCTCCATGTTCCAAGCCTTTCTTTCTTCTGGAAAAGTAAGGTCTTTATTGTGGTAGATCATCCATTTTGGGCTTTTTATGAGTCTTATTCCTGTTTTCCAACAGATTTGTCATCTTTTCTCCTGCCTTTGCTCTGTTAGAGTTGTGCATTCCCAAGTCAAGTGCCATTGGCCAAGTTTGTAGCATGTCTGGGTGGACTTTTTAGCCTGGATCCTGATGGCAGGTTGGATTCTTGTCCCATTTTCAAGAAGGGACTGCAGCAGCAACAAGATATAGAAAAGAAACCCCCATGAAATATACTGTACCTTACTTGCCTAGAGCTGCTACATAATGTGAAGACCTTCCTGTCATGCCAGGCTATGCTTCCCAAGTCCCTTGCTTATCATGTCTGCCAGCTTCCCAACCCTTGAAGAATAGAGGTTAGTCAGGCAAAGAGACAGGCTGGGCCTCTAAGAGAGTCCCTCCAGTGAATATCTTGGAATCCCTAAGAAATTTGCTAGACTTTAACTCCTTGTCATCCATCCAAGATCAGGCTGGATCTTCACTCTCCTAGAGAGTTTGAGGAGGTGCAACTCTGAACCCAACCGGCTGGCATACTGGGTTTGGCAAGACTCTGGCATGGAAACATTGGGGTTAGAGACTACAGCCAACATGTTATCCCATGAATTCATTTTATTTGCAATTTATATACTGGGTCAGAATCCAAGAGCATAGAAGCACATATTCAAGGGAGATCCAGAAAGTATAAAACACTAATACAAACTTTACAAAGATCACAAACATATCAAGTAAAACAGTTGCAGATAGAATTTAGTAAAAAGTGCTGCCTTATATGTGATTTCAAAATATTGGAAGAGTCTGGGCCTGCTCCCCACTGCAGTGGTAGCACTACCGCTTGTGACATTGATGACCTGGGTTTGGAAGCAAGCCCAGTGTGTCAGAGGGCTTGCCAGGGCAGGAAGATTGAGCAGCCCTAGGACTGCTGTCCTTCTCCCAAGGGAGGGTGAGAAAGAGCCCCATGTTTGATTGACCTCTGACAGAAGCAGGGGGAGAAGTAGCCTGAGCTAAAAGGTTGGAGAGGCATGGTAGATGTTGGCATGTGTGCCATGATGACATTGCATGCCACGTCTCTCACAAGTATGGAAAACAGGAAACACACTGGCTGCTGCAAGAATGATCACCATCCTCCGTAGGCCTCGCACCCAGTGACTATGGCTCTTCCTGGAATCTGGATCTGACCCAGCAGATCGAGGGACTCCCCACCACCCTGCCAGAGAGGGCAAGCCATGGGGTACTATGGGAGAGGTAAGTCCTAGGAGAAGCTGTGGTGACGGGGTTGGGAGGGTTGGTGGGGGGGGGGAGGCCAGCCAGGAGATATGAACATAAAAAAAAAAAAATAAAATAAAAAAGAGCAGAAGAATCCACTCCACAAAACATTGAGAAGAAAACATTCCCATTCTTCAGTAATTTATATAATAAATGAACACACCTGCCATGGACAGTTCTATACAAGGGGAATCTAAAAAGATGTTTTCCAGGAAAAATAAGTTTGGTGCCCAGAATCATCAAGGTCCTGATATTCAAAATAGTGCAAAACGAAGTGCAAAAGTTTGTGCTTTGTCTTTCGATTGTGCAGGTGTCTGAAGATGCTCTGACTGTTCAGAGTTTTAAGACTGCATTAAAAACATACCTTTTTGTTCTGCCCTTCCCTGATTATTGAAGCTGCTATGGTATTTTATTGGTTTTATTTTAATGGGATAATTATTTAATTGTGTTTTTATTGTACAGGTGCCTTGGTTTGGAAAGGCGCCTTTTTTATAAATAATGATGAATTGAATTGAAAAAAATTCAGTCGAATAGCACGCTGGTGCTATTTGTCTGAATATAGGGCTATGGCAGTGCAGCGCTAAGCCACTTAACACCACCCCAACAGGGGTCTCATAGTAAAGCTACCAGAATGAATAGTGCCGGGGTACTATCAACAATATTCAAAGGGACCTCTGCAAATGAGTCCATTAGGCATGCAAGGTGCTAAGGGGCCATGTGCATGCCCGTTATGGGCTCATTTGCATGGGTAGTAAGGCAGGTTGGCATGGTGCTGCCTCCCCAATTACTTAGACCCAGATGTGGTGATGTCCCTGGAGCTAGTAGTCCCCCACCCCCTCCGATCACCGGCCTGTACTGTATGATACAAAATCCCTGATGTTAGTGGTCACCCCCCCCCGATTGCCAGCCAATACCGTAGAATATAAAATCCCTGGTGGTAGTGGTCCCTCCGATCCCCTGATTGCCAGCCCATACTGTATGATACAAAATCCCTGGTGCTAGTGGTCCCACTCTTCCACCGATCACTAGCTCCTACTGTATTATTTTGAAATCCCTGATGCTAGGGGTCCTCCATCCCCCAATTGCAAGCCTGTAGGAAAATAGAAAACCTTCTTTGGCATCCAGTGATCCCCCCACCAGGCACCTGCTTGCAAAGCCATAATTCCTGGCATCTAGCAGCCCCCCACTGTAGCACTGAACACCCACTCCCCAGTCACCTTACCATTCCCCATGGTGCCGCGGGTCCATACTGCAACTGGCACAGCCCTCCTCACACCTCCTTGGCCAGCTGCTATATGTCCAGGCAGGGTGCATGCCTCTTATCTACTGGACAGGGTTATGTGCTCTTTCCTATAAATAAGAGGCATGCACCCTGCCTGGACATATGGCGGCCAGCCAGGGAGGTGTGAGGAGGGCTGCACTGGTTACTGTATGCACCCATGGCACCGTGGAGACTGGTATGGTACGTGGGGTTGGGTGGGTGTTCAGTACCATGGTGGGGGGGGGCTGCTAGACACCAGAGATTATAGCCTTGTGAGTGGGTGACCAGTGTGAAACAACTGGATGCCAGGGAGGGTTTTTCTTTTTCCTGTGGTCTGGCAATTAGAGGAGAGAACTCTAGCACCAGGGATTACAACATAATACAGTAGGGGCTGGCTGTCAAAGGAAGGGGGACCACTAGCACCGGGGAGTTTGTAGCATACAGTATGGGCCAGTGATTGGGGGGGGACCACTAGCATCAGGGATTCCAACATAATACAGTAGGGGCTGGCGATTGGAGGGGGACTACTAGCACCAAGGATATTGATTTCATACAGTAGGGGCTGGCGATTGGTTGGGTGGCTGCCAGGGACTACAGAGGGTGAGTGTGCTCCCCAGCAGCCAACTGGCTATGTGACTGCATTACCTCCTGCAGCTGCTGCGGTTGCCCGGATTAAGCCAGGGTTTTGTTAGGCCATATTTGTGCTGCACAAAAGGGCCGCACTAAACCCTTTTGCGCAGCACAAAGCCACTGAATATGGGGTAGTGTGGCTATTCATGCTATTCCCCTCCCCTTGCCTACCTGCATAAATTATGTTTTGCATTTGCACTAACCCTCTTTGCTCACTCAACAGCTCCTTTTGAATATAGGGATCCAGTGCAAACCCTGGTTTGCACAGGCAAAGACATGTTAGCACCCGTGCAAACTTTTGAATATCGGACCCCAGATGTTAAATGATCTTAGTGAGAAACTTTAATGACACCATCTTTAGGTTTTCAAAAAGTAATTAAATGAAAGTAATTGCACCAGGATTCAAAAAAGAGCCAACTCAACTGGGAATTCAAATCACAATGTTATCGTGTACATTTGTTAATGAATAAAACAACAAATACAATTGTATAATATATTAACTCTACTCAAAAATGCTTTGTAGGGATCCATGATGCTGGTTCACCAGCAGGCACAGCAATGGCAGATACAATGACACCCTGACTGCAGGAACAGCACAGGACCAGTGTGCCCACAACAGAGTAAGCGACAACCACCATAATGACCGGTAACTGGCAATCGTCACATCTGCAGTAATACCTGCTCCCCCAGCAACAGGCAAGAGTTCCCCCCTGGTGGGCTGGGCACACATGCCCTCACAAACACATGGCAGGTCCCCAAGCAAAGAACCACAGAGCCAGGGACAGGACACAGAGGCGATGCTTGAAAGTGTTTAATGGCAGCAGACATACATGCTCTGGAATATGACAGTGCCAGCAAATGGCCACCCACCACCACCCCCTCCACCCCCACAGTGTCCTGCGCATACAGTCCTGGCTATGTGTGGTTCCATCACCCCATGGCACTCACACCTGCAGGCAAATATTGAGGGCAATGCCCATGAGACAGTCCTTTAGGTTCCATTGTTCATACTGCTCTACGATGTCCATGATACAGTCACTGACATCCCATGCCATCCTCCTAGAGTCCCTGACTTCTGTGCCATGCAGCATCTGCTGCATCTTCAGCTCTGTTAGCCAGTCTTGGTCCTGCAGCACCTCAATGAACTGCTATATAGTTGGGTGGGTGGCGCCTATCAGCGAGTTGAAACCTCTGTGCCACCCTTCAGTGGCATTGGTGACCCCTCCCGTGCAGCGGCATGCACGTTCCAGTGGTCTAGGGGTATGTTGGTTAGTGCTGCACCCCACTATGAATGGGGCGCCACAGCCAGGTATCCTTGAAGTAGTTGAGGTACAGTGCCAGCTTCTCGTACACCTTGAAGAAATCCCATGCCTGCATCTCATCATGGGCTCTGCACACATCCACCACTGGCATGAATGCCAGTGCATCCTGCATTCTAATGTGCATGGTGAGTATGTCATTGGTGATGTACAGCTGTGCCAGGGTCCCCTGCTGTTGTAGCTTCCTCCACAGGCACTGGGTGAAGTGGAAAAAACACCAGCAGATCCATGCCTGTGGGAACACCAGCCACAGTGCCTTGTACACGGCTGGCTCGTAGTCGATCATGATCAACATGGGGTGTAGACCGGGGCACAGCTCCAGCAGCATTCGGAACATGGCTGTGTAGCACCCAAGGGTCTGGCTGGACATTATCATGTAGTTGGCCGATAACACTGCCGTTGTCTCCATGCCGTGCGCAGTATACATTTACTGGAAGAGTCAAGGGCTGCTGTGGAACATACCATCCACGTACCATGGGGTGCTGTTTGTTAGGTAGTTCAGGTTCCATTGTGTGCTAAAGATAACAACATTGCCCTCGGAGTCATGCAGGAGGAGTGGCTCCACGGCATCAGTCACCCAGTAGTCCTCCGGTATGCTGAGCCCTGACAGTGCTGTGGGCTCAGCTGGTGACCTCCGTGCCATCCTCCGCACCATCTGTATGGACCATTTCAGTGTTGCGACGGCCGGCGGCCACCCACCCACCACATCTGTGAGGTCACTGCAACACACAGCTATGACTTGTTGGCAGCTCTCTGAGGTCTCTGCCACCCGGCGCTTCACAGCTGTATGGACGCACCACACCATGTCACCGGCAAATGGTTGTGCCACCCACTTATCCGACCCGTCTATGATCCTTGCTCACCCACAACATTTCCCGGTGTGGTATTCCACACACTTCCAGTATGTGGAGACACCCCGTGAATCCTCCCTTTGGTAGAGGAACCCATGGTGTGTGAGGAGGTCATTCTCCCGGGTGCTCATAATGAACTCTAGCGGCATGGCCCTGCCGACTGTCTGTGTCCACCTAAGCTTTCCCCCATTGCCCTTTATGCACTGTCGCTGAGTGCGCATGCAATTCTGCATTTCTGGGTGTCACCGTGGGACACCTGTTGCCCTGTGGGGGATTGCTGGGGTGCACCTGTGTTCCCTCATCACTGTGCATTGTGCCCATGTCTGGCACTGTTGGTGTGCACTCCCTTATTCAGGCTTGCTGTTCCTCCAACTTACTCTGTCAGTAATGGGCACCAGTGCACTGCTTGCAGTTTTGCCGTATGTCCACTATCGGGTTGGTGGAGCTCTCTCCAGGACACCTGCTGTTCTGCTGTACACATTGCTGTGTTGTGCTTCACTCTGAGAGTGTCGGTGTGTGTGGGTTTCACTGTGGGTGAGTCATTCTTTGGTCAGCATACTGTTCTGGAGGCAGCAGAATAAATTGCCAATCCATATTCCAGTAAGAATCTGAGATTGCACAACAAGCTTTCAAGATTTGAAAGACAAATAACTCTTTAGCTTCTATAATAGGCCAAGAAGAGAGTGAGCAACTTTTATGAGAGCATCAATGTGAAAACTGATTGATAAAATATTATCCACAATAAAACCTAAGTATTTAAAATGTTTAATCTCTTACATAGGTTTATTCGACAGAGTCCTGATTACCAGAAACTGAGGGGAAAGACGTTTCTTACAAGAATTCTTAAATGACATCACTTTGGTCTTTTTGGAATTTATTACAAGCCAACTGAATATGTAAACGTATAATGCACTTACTACATCTTGTTAAGACTTCATATATGTAATTCCTACTCTGCTCTGACAGGGTGGGACTGCCAGGAGGAGGCACCTGTGGTAGTGAACAGGGAGGATATGGATATGGAGGTCCTTTGTAGTGGAGACCCCTAGGAGGATGGTAAAGCAGGGTTTTTCAACCAGGGGTCCACGGCCCCCCTTGGAGGGCCCCAAACAAGACAGAGGGGTTCTGCGGAGTGAGCAGGAAAATGATAAATGTAAAAAAAAGTGCAAGCGAGAAAGAGAGTGTGCCCCATGAGTGTGCAATCAAGGAACAGGATGGTATGGCGAGCGCACCTACTGTTGAGCTGGGTAAGTCTGATGGTCACCAGGAGTTAGGTACTTAGTCAGCTTAACAGTAGGCATGCTCACTCCTGGGGCACACTCTTTTACTTGCACACTCTCAGTCACTCAGGAAAAAGCTGTTTGAATGTTCTTTTTAATGTGTTTCACACTTGATACCACCCAACTGGATTGGATTTCATTGCTGCTGTTGGTGTATGCACCAGTCTGGGAGAGAA
Source organism: Neoceratodus forsteri (assembly GCA_016271365.2). Classification (NCBI taxonomy): domain Eukaryota; kingdom Metazoa; phylum Chordata; order Ceratodontiformes; family Ceratodontidae; genus Neoceratodus; species Neoceratodus forsteri. The sequence continues at coordinate 561,925,158 of CM028132.1, forward strand.
GTATTGGGAGAGAGAGATATATAAAGGATTCTGAACTCAGGAAGAAAACAAATGGCTCTGCCACACTTCCTCCGATAGACACAAGGCAATGGGTTAGGTAAGAAGGACAGTGATGAAAGGGCAACTCTAATTGGGGATTGTACCAGGTGACTGATGGAAGGAAAATGAACAGCCCTGCCCTACTTCCTCAAGTAGACACAAGACAACAGGCCAGGTAAAGGAGACAGAGATGAAAGGGCAGGCACTAACAGAGGAATAGTTGACTGATGAGGCAGGAAGGGATTTCGATTTTTATTTGGGAGTGGGCTTAACTATAAGTCAGGTTTAAACACCTTTTTACCCGTTTACAGAGGAAGACTTTTCATTTTGATTTAAAATGAGTTGTATGATTGTATTAAAATGAAAAAACAATAAAAGCATTTATTATAGTGGTAGAAACTTAGCCTCCACCCCCCGCGCTTCTTTCCGCTGTTGCAAGGAGGGTCACTGCTGCTATTGACTTTCACTAAGGGGTTCAGAGCACACAAAAAGATTGACAACCTCTGTTGCAGAGGACCCCAGGCGAGGAAGAAGCAACTTTTGGTGGAGGGCTTGATTGTGAGGGGGCTAGATTTGGGAACAGGAAGGGGGAAGGAAAGTTAGGTGCTTACACAGTGCCACAGCCTGGAGAGATGGGATGTGGATCCTAAGGATTGCTACTGCACCAGGATGGGAGAGGGAGCTGGATGTCATTGTCTACCTGGGTACTATTGGCCTGGCTAGGGACAGGGCTGAGATAATGCAGGGGGAGTTTATGGAGCTGGAGAGGGGTCTTAGATAGGTAGTGCACTCAGTGGCTTTCACTGAGGTGTGGCCTGTCTACAACAGGGCAAGGAGAGGGATCTCTGCACCAGGAGCTTCAACTCATGTTTGAAAGAATGGTGCAGAGAGGAGGTATTTGTCTGCATTCGAGTCTGGGGACCGACCTGGAGGGATAAGGGCTTATACAGGGATGATGGCCTACATCTATCTGGGAGAGGAACTGCAGTCCTCAGTGGATGCTTTAAACGTTACTTTGATGAACATTTAAACTAGCCAAAGAGGGTGGTGAAAGGAATCGGGGAGGCAGAAACTGCCTCCCCATAGGCTGAAGTAGAGTACGGAGAACCAGAGGGGAAAGGAATCCCCAAGGGTGTAAACTAATAAGGAAGCCGAGTGGAAGAAATGAAGGCGGATGGGAATGGGAGCATTAAAAAGAGAGGGGAGGAAGGAGAGAGGGAAAAAAGGAAAAAAGGGGGTAACAAACAGAGTGGTTACAGAATTTAGAAGGCCCTGTGTGAATGCTAGGAGTCTAAGAAATACAATATTGTGGCCATTACCTAGTCATGGTGCACCGAAAACCTTGACTGGGACATGGCCATACAAGGTTATACTCTGTTCTGGAAGGACAGGGTGGGAAGGAAAGGAGGGGGTGGTGATGCATTATGGGAGGGACAGCATAAAAGCAAAGGAGATACAGGGAATACGAGTGGGGCAGAGGTGCTGTGGGTCAGCCTGGAGATGGAGAATGGAGCCACTTTTTCCACTGGTGTGATCTACAGACCTCCAGCAAGGGGGGAGGAGTTAGATAAGGCACTGGTGGAAGCCATTGCCAAGATGAAAGGAAAGAGGAAGGTGCTGGTGGTGGAGAACTTCAGTCTGCCAGATGTAAACTGGAGCCTTCCAGCTGCAACTTCAGGTTAAGACACGGACATCCTGAACACCCTGCAGGGCGTGTTCCTTGGGCAACTAGTCAAAAAACCCACTTGTGATGGGGCAACACTCAATCTAGTACTCACTAGCAGGAACAATGTTGCAGATGCTGGACAAGGGCCATGCAATGGATGTCCTGTACTTGGACATCAGCAAGGCCTTCGATTCCATACCACAAGGGAGGCTAGAGAGGAAACTTGGAATATGTAGGGGTGGGTACTGAGATGGTCAAATGGATCACTAACTGGCTGAAGGCCAGACAGCAAAAGGTGGTGGTGGAGGGGAAACTGTCATTGCCAAGAACGGTAACGAGAGGGGTATCACGGGGTTCGGTACTGGGATCAGTGCTGTTTGGGATATTCTTAGCAGATATCTCACATGGGACCCGGAGTAAGATCAGTCTGTTCACAGACGATACCAAGATGGGAGCTATGGTGGATGACATCAAGGGGTGGAAGGGACTGCAGGGAGACCTGACTAAACTACAGGAGTGATCAGAAACATGGCAGTTGAGGTTCAATGTCAAGAAGTGTAAAGTGCTGCACTTCGGGGATAAGAACCAGAGGAGGAGCTATCAGCTGTGAGGGGTACAGTTGGGGAGCACATAGGAGAAAAAGAACCTGGGGGTGATTATAATGGGGAGTATAAATAACTCAGCATAGTGCAGGAAGGCAGCAGCAAAAACCAACAAGGTGCTGGGCTGTATAGCAATGGGGATCTCCTTAGAAGTGGTGAGGTGATCCTTCCCTTGTACAGGTCACTGGTCAGACCACACCTGGAATACTGCATGCAGTACTGGCGCCCATTCCTGAAGAAGGACATCAGACTGCTGGAGAGGATGCAGATCAGTGACTAAGATGATCCAGGGTCTGGAGAGGAAATCCTATGAAGGGAGGCTGAACATGCTTAACATGTATTCCCTGGAGGAGAGGAGAGATAGGGGAGATATAATTTCCACCTTTAAGTACCTGAAGCGGATAAACAAAGCTAATTCAGGAGGGATATTCCAGATCAGAAGAGGGAGGGACACTAGAGTGCATCAACTAAGGTTGGGTGGGGGATTCAGGAGGGAAATCAGGCAACATTATTTAATGGAGAGGATGGTAGACAAGTGAACACTCTACCTGAGGAGGTGGTTTCCTTCCTGTAGGACAGTGGGCTGCTTCAAGAGGGTATGGAACGGAGTGAGGGGGAAGGACTGTGGGGGGGGTTGGAAGTGTGGGGCATCTGCAAGGTGAGTGGCTAGCTGCACAATCAAACAGACTCGATAGACTATTTGGCCTGTTTCTGCTGGCATTTCGTATGTTCATTTGTAGACGTCAAGGTGGGAGGCCACTTGGGGACCAATGATTACCATTCAGTATCGTTCAATATAAGGACGGCTGTGGAATCAAACCACACAAGGGCAAGGGTCCTGGACTTCAGTAGGGCAGATTTTATAAAGATGGGTGTATACCTCAGGGATGACATGGCAAGTGGATGACCTGGATGGGGTGGAGGAACAGTGGGTGAAGCTATAAGGTGGCATAGTGAAGGCAATAAACATCTGTGTCAAGTGAGTGTGCAAAAGCAAGAGGACAGAGACCACTATGGTTCACAAAAGAGGTGGCTGAAAAGGTAAAGGCTAAAAGGGTAGCATTCAGAGAGTATAAGGAGACGCAGAGGGAGAAGGATATGGAGGTGTATCAAGAGAAACAGAGGGAAGCAGAGAAAGCAGTAAGGAGCATGAGGTGCAAACTGAAGAGAGAATAGCCCAGGCAGCAATAAAAGGGGAAATTTTGTAGGTATGTAAGTGAAAAGAGGGAGACCAGTGGAGGGATTGTAATGTTGGGGGACTGTGCATAGGCAGACCAGGAAAAGGCAAATGTCCTAAACAAATACTTTTATTCTGTTTTCACAGAGGAAGGAGAAGGGAAGGGGGGCCACCAAAAAGGGTCTGGCAGTATAACCTAGAGGTTAGAGTAATGAGCTGTGAATGAGTTTTGTACATCCAGCAGACCTGAGTTTGATTCCAGCAACCTCCACTTGCATACTGTGTGACTCTGAACAAGCCACTTTGCTCCCAGGTCACCCCTGAAAACAGGCAGTTGTGCCTAGTGGGCCTTAACCGGTTACCAAATAATTAAAAAAATAATAATTAATAGGAGCTTTGGAAGGAGGTTGACACTAGTCCTTTTTCACAGGAGAGAATCCTGAAGGGACTCACTAATCTGAAAGTGGACAAAGTAATGGGGGCAGATGGGGCACATCCAAGGATATTAAGAGAGCTAAACTGAACTGACTGTATCATTCGTTCAAGATCTTGGTTCTTTGGTGAGTTCAGCTGCCCCACTTTAGTTTGTAAACCACTTAATTGCAGCAGCACCACCGTTTTCAGTGCCGGACCACTCTGGAACATTGATATTAAGGGAGCTCAGTGAGGTACTGACTGCACCTCTGACACTCCTATGTAACAGCTCACTGGAAACAGGGATAGTTCTGAAGAACTGGAGGAGGGCAGATGTAGTCCCACTTCCTAAAATTGGTAGCATGGAGGAGGCTGCCAATTATGAAGCAGTCAGCCTGACATTGGTGGTGGGAAAGTTAATGGAATCTCTGCTGAAAGAAAAGATTGTGGAATATGTTGAATATAGTAGGATACAAGACATGAGGCAGCATGGGATCTTGAGGGGGGTGGATCCATATGCAATGAATCTGATAGATTTCTTTGACTGGAAGACCAAGGAATTAGATCAGGGTGGAGTGGTGGATGTGGCCTACCTAGATTTCAGCAAAACTTTTAGCACCATTCCACATAGGAGACTAGTAAGCAAGCTGGGTATCTAAGGAGTGGGTCCAAAGGTGGTAAACTAGGTAATAAATTGGTTAGGGGATAGGCAAGTAGTGGCAAATGGAGTTCACCCTCAGGTAGGGAGGGTGACCAGTTGGGTACCTCAGGGATCAGTGCTGGGACCAGTCCTCTCTAATGTCTTTATAAGTGACGTTGCAGAGGAGTTGGAAGGAAAGGTCTTCCTCTTTGCGGATGCCACCAAAATCCACAGTAGGGTGGACACTTGGGGAGGTGGAAAGGATGAGCAGAGACCTGAAAAAACTCAAGCAGTGGTCAAGGTTATGGCAGCTGGTTTTCAATGCAAAAAGATGCAAAATAATGCACTTTGGGCACAGAAACCCAGGGATGGAGTACAAAATGGGTGGAGTGGTATTGACAACCACCAAGCAGGAAAGACACCTTAGGATAATCATATCTGATGACCTAAAGGTGGCCAGGCAGTGTGACAAGGCAGTTGGGGGTGCTAATGGGATGCTGTGGTGCACATGGAGTGGTATCATCAGCAGAAAGAGGGAGGCAGTGTTGGCTCTGTATAGATTATTGGTAAGACCCCACCTAGAGTACTGTGTCCAGTTCTAGAAACCACATCTCTGGAAGGATGTAGACAGAGTGGAGGCAGCCCATAGTAGGGCAACTAAAATGGTGTAGGGTCTGCATCAAAAGCACTACAAGAAGAGACTAAAGGACCTCAATATGTACACCCTAGGGGGATATGATAGAGAACTTTAGATACATCATGGGGTAAATAAGGTACAGAACTTAAGGGAAGTATTCTTCAGAAAAAAAGGTGCTCAAGAACAAGGGGACATGGTATGAAGCTGGAGGGGTGTAGACTCAAGAGAGAAAGGAGGAAGTACTTCTTTCTCACATGGAAAGAACTGTGGATTCCTGAACGAGCCTTCCAATGGAGTTAGTGGGAGTGAAAATAGTGGTGAGGTTCAAGAATGCATGAGATAGGCATAAAGGAATTTTAGTGCAAAGGCAGGAGTGGGGTGGGAGAAAGAGCTGGAGATCAATTAGTGTCTGTGGTGATACTGTAGGTAGGGAAAAATTGGCAGACTGGGTGGGCCAAGTAGTCCATCTCTGCCGTCAAATTCTCTGTTTCTATGTTTGTATACTGCATTCTGTGACAACCCTCTCTCTCTTTTGGCTGTAACTGTCTTTGGAGAGTCGTCTGTTTCCTTGTTTGCCAGCTGCCACCAGACTCATTTCCCAGGGCTTAACTTCTCCTTGCACAAAGAAGGTAAGGTCACAACAGGCTAATTTGGGTAGTATGCTCTTCTGGTGACAGATGCCAACAGAGTTTTCCCTTAGTCAGAAAAAAAAAATCACTACCTTACAATTAAGACACAGTCATGACTGTTAGATAAATAAAAGTATTTTACTTTATGAGTCAAGATGCAACTCCAGGATATCAATAGTACAAATGAGAGGAACACACTGTTACTGGAAAAATAAACAAATGGTTTTAAATAACAAGAGTCAGAACAGAAAGACTGCTTTAATCTGACATAAAACAAGCATATAGTGTATGGAAAGTGCTTATTGTATGTTGTTTTCAGTAGAAACACAGAGCTGTTGTACCATCGTTGTGACATCAGGATGGTGTTGTACCATCCTGAGTGTGTCTCGATGATGGTACAACAGAATAGAATGCCATTACGTGCCACATCTTTTCAGGTCATCAGAGATCGTTTGATCCTTACAGACAGCATTTAAAAGCTTCTGGCTGTTACCTGTGAGCCGTGTTTATTCTGTCCCCCCACCACAATACAGACAGGTACCTTGAACTTTGCAGGAGTCAGCTCTGCCCTCCTCACCGAAACCTGCAGAAACCATTTCAACTGCTTAACTTTGACCCTGTGTGACTTGTGACCTGTGTCAGATGACACGGGTAAGATCACGTACTTCAATCACAAAATGTTGGACTTTACTATTTTTTTTTTGTTTTGCTTTTTTGTTGAGAACCAGTACTTTCTGTTCCTCTGAGTGTGTTCTAGTTTCAAATAAAAAATGATTCACGTTTCATCCACTATCTCATCTCCTGCTTTGTGGCAAGGTAAGAATGTGGCAATTCCTGCAGGGGTGAGCAGCAGGTGGCGGACAGCACAAGTAGCAGTTTGGCAATGTTTTCTAATTTTCAAAATTGCTGGTTGACTCCATAGACTATACAAGATAAAGTATGGGTAACAGTTAACAACAACACTAAGTATGCTTCTCGAGGTTGTTATGGCAACCATAGACCTCTCGAGCTGTGCTGTCAAGATCTATCAGGTTGCCATGACGACCTCTTGAAGCATGCACAGTGTTGTTGTTAACTGTTGCCCATACTTTATCCTCTATTTGTCAATGCTGAATGTTGCCTTGTTGGCATTGGCATTGATAGTGCAGAAGTTAGAGAGAGATGCATAATAGGAATGGCAGTGAAGTATTGAACTGACGCCAACCCCACCCCAACCCCCACCCTGCAGAAACTGACAGGCATTGGGGGTGTCTCTTTAACACGGGCCATAACGCTCATGCCAGTTCACCTCACCATACCCTACAGACAGTGACAGGTGTCGCGGTGTGCCTTGGAGTCTTCGGGCCTTATGCTCACTCCATTCCATAAGGAAATATGCTGTAATGGGTGCAATATAGGAGAATGGGGTGAACTATGGTGCTGAAGACTCCAAGACACACCTCAATGCCTGTCACTGACTGCAGGGTGGGGCTGGGGGTGGGATGGCGTGAGTATTACAGCTGACGATCCCATGTCACAGCCATGATGCCTGTCAGTCTCTGCAGGGTGGGGCATTATGGTTGGAAACCCTAATGCCCTGGGTGTTTGTTGGTACTTTCACTCCAAATTTTCAACATGGGCTTTTTGTGACTCCACCTCATGAACAGTGGCACTATCAGTTTGTTAACTGAAAGGTGATTTCGCTCCGTGACTATGCCATTTGGTGCCACAGGTATGAAAACACATTTTGGGCAGGATGTGAAAAATGACAGCTGTACTAGTCATGAGGTGGTGTGCAAATATGGCAATGCTGAGAATCTGGAGTGAAAATATGAAAAACTGGCGAAGTTACAAGAGTGCGTAGAAACTTTGTAATGCATGTCTGTAACGCAAACATTTCTTGGAATTTTTTCACCAAATTTTCAACATGGACATTTTTGGACCTCTCCTCATAAACAGTGGCACTGTGATTTTGTTAATCTGTCCCAAAAGCTGATTTCCCACAGTGACTGCACCATTCTGCACCACAGATATAAAAAACCCATTTTGGGTAGGATGTGAAAAAGGACAGCTATATTGTTCATAAGGAGCTGTGAAAAAATGGCAATGTTGAAAATCTGGAGTGAAAATATAAAAAATTGGTGAAGTTACAAGCATGTGTAGAAACTGTGCAATGCACGCTTGTAACACAGTCATTGTTTGGAATTTTTTCACCGGATTAGCAACATGGGCTTTTTGGGACCTCCCCTCATGAACAGTGGCACTGTCATTTCGTAAATCAGTTCGGAAAGGTGATTTCGCGCAACAACCGCAAAATCTCCTTTTGGGACTGAGTAACGAAATGAAAGTGACATGTTTACAAGGTGGGGTCCCAAGAACCCCATGTTGAAAATTTGGGGCCAAAATTTCAAAAAATGGCTGAGATATCAACCTAAGTTGAAATCCCCCTTTGACTCCCATTATAAAGCTTACCGTAATTTCTTCAGTTTGCGTTTGGCCTTTGAAGAGTGCAGACGTGTCCTGTGCTATAGAAGATCACTGCTCCTGACTTCCAGAGGTAAGTATGGGGGGGGTGAAGGTAGGTGGGTGTGCAGAGGGAGGGTGTGGGTTGGAGGAGGGGGATGGGTGAGACCACGAGGGACCGTTTTCTGTTTTACAGGTTAAATAAAATAAAAAGACTGTGGGGGATGATTTTTCTATTTTACAGGGGGAAAACAATAAAAAAAAAAAAAAGGCACACTGGGGTGGGCTCCGAGTGTACCACAATAGTGGGGGTGGGCACATGCCATTGCCAACACAGGAATTGGGCACCCCTTTGTCAGCAAATAGCATAGATGGGTTGGGGGGTGGTGCATCCCAGTGTTGGGAATAATTATTTTGGCACACTGGGGTGGGCTCCCAGTGTGCCACATTAATGGGAGGGATACATGCTGACACAAGGATTGGGCACCCCTGATGTTGACTTTGCGGGACTGTGTGGCGGACAGCAGAAGCTGCCTTGTTTCAGTACACAGGGTGGGCTCCCAGTGTGCCACATAATGGGGGGGGCATGCCAACACAGGGATTGGGCCTATCTGATGTCGGCTTTCCGGGGAATGTGTGTCTGGCAGCAGGAGTCATCGTTGTGGAAAGCCACGCCATGGCTATTTAACTTATTGAAATGTTTCACCAGGAAAGGCACACTGAAATTCCGCTGGTAACTCTGGCCATGTGCATTACTGTGCACTGTAATGCACATGACCAGAAACTTGTCATCTGCTGCTGCAATGAGGAAACTGCACCTCATTGGAGTGGCAGATTTCTTTCAATTCCATGGATCTCTTTGAAACTGCTTTCATCACCAGCATGCTCACTGATTGGTGGCTGAGGGACACACCCACTAAAATGTCCCATGCATTGGCCACAACACTGATACACCTCTGAAATGTACTACTACCACAAGATGTTGCTTGCACACGTGCAAGCCACCATAAAAAGGTACTTGCATTTCTAAACTCAAACAGAAACTGATAGCTGAGCTATCTGTCACCCCTACACAAACCTCAGCTGAAGGCAGGTTCTTTGCTTATTTTCATGAATGGTCTCAGGCCAAAGCCCTGCTTGAGAGGAATACTCTAAATTTATAGCTTACATTTGAAACTCTGTGATGGGTCATCCCTTTGAATTGATCAACCATTGTAAATGTTGTACAAGTTTAAATTCCCTTGCCCCAATCAGCTTAAAACCTACAGATATCCAATAAAGATCACTTTAACGATGAGTTTGTTTTTGAAGGGTCCAATCATTTCAAAATGTGTGTGTATGTGTGAGTGAATGTCCACTCCCCTTGGTCAGTCTTTGAGATTTATTACCATGTCCATAGGCAGAGCCTGCTAGTGAAGTATAATCCCAGTATTTTTTTCTTTGTTGTTAGCAAGCCAAGGGAAAATCTTCTGGTGAGATTCAGAAGACCAGAAAAATAGTTTTAGTAAATCCAAACAATTAACTACTTAGTTCCCATTTCTGTCACATCCCCCCCCCCAACACACACACAAGTGATGAAACAGGTCCTTTGGGCCACTCCAAGAGACACGCCCTTTCATAAAGCTTTTGGAAGTGCCATAAGTGTTCAGCTCTGCTGTTAGACCTGCCTAGACAGTCTGTCTGCATTGGCATTTTGTTTACCACAGCAGTGCTAAATGATCAGGTTACAGGCCTGCAGTACCAAGCTGCAGCACAGCAGTTTTCCATTTTGCCTGCTTGATCTATGAAGTCAAATCAGGGAATTATGATCTGTAACAACAGTAAATTCTCACCCGTACAGGTAAGGCTGCAGCTTCTGAAGGGCCTATACCATCCCCAAGCACTGCTTCTCGATTGTGGCATAGGCCTCCTCCCTGAGTAGCAGCCTCCAGCTCAGATACACAACACGGTACTACTCCCCCTGCGGCATAGCCTGACTCAGCATGGCTCCAAGCCCATGGTCTGAGGCATCCACGTGGACAATAAACTTCAGACTGTAATTGGGGCTAGCTAGCACAGCTGGTTCATTTAAGGCCATCTATAGTTCCTGAAAAGCAGGTTCACAGTCCTCTGTCCACTTGATCTTCTTTTGTTTTCTCTTTTTAGTTAGATCTGTCTGGGGTGTGGCCATATCACTGTAGTGAGGGACAAACCCCCTGTAGTACCCTGCAGTCCCCAGAAATGCCATAACCTATTTCTTAGTGGTAGTGGTGGGCCAGGTCAGGATAGCATCAACCATGTCAGGCTCTGGCACGTGTCCTCTGCCCAACCGGTGCCCAAGGTAGGACACTTATGCCATGCCTATCTGGCACTTTTCTGCCTTGACTGTTAACCTTGTAGGCTTCAAACTGTGGAACACCTCCCACACATGCTTGATGTGCCCCTCCCAGGTCTGGCTGTATATGGCTATGTCATCCATGTATGCCAGCGCAAAAGCACCTGAAACAGACAGAATGTGATCAAAAAGCTGTTGAAAGGCTATGGGTGCATTCTTCATCCCAAAGGGCATTATCTTGAATTCATATAAGCCAAATGGGGTGATGGAAGCTGATCTCTCCCTGGCTGAAGGGGGTCAGAGGTACCTGCCAGTAGCCCTTTGTTAAGCCTATTGTGGTCAGATACTTGGCTCCCCCCAGTTACTCCAGGGTCTCGTCTGTTCTGGGCATGGTGTAGGCATCTGATTAAGTGTAGCTGCTGAGCTTCCAATAGTCAACACAAAACTGTGTAGTACCATCTTTTTTTTTACAGTTAATTTGTTTATTAAAAACTTTTCCAAACATACAGTGAATTCTGTACAGAGAACAATGAAAAGCAAAATGGGTACAGCAGTAAGTTATACACTGTAATCCTCATAAATTCGATAAAATATAAAGGAGAAGTGCAAACTAAAATTGCAGAAGTATAGGACAGGAAAGTGATATGTAGTACCTATCAACATAACATCAGCAGTTCTCCAAACTGTTCAAAATAAAGAAATCTAGATCGTACAATAACAACTTCAACAAACTTATATAGCAAAGATATAAACAATAACATGTTTGGGAGTAAAATTAAAATGATTTATAGAGCCCACAAAATCTCTTAGTCAAGTAGACTTTAAATAATCCAGATAATCCTGCCAACAGAGCTTATATTCATTGAGCTGATCTAAGACCAAATATGAGAGACGCTCTAAAGACACAATTTGGTTTAAGTTGTTAAGGATATCTGTGGTAGTAGATACTATGGAAGATTTCTAATGCATTAAAATAAGACACACACACAAAACCCGGCTACTCGCTCTAGAGGAGAAAAGAACTCCTACTACTAGGGAATGCTAAAAATCAAATATTTTATTTTTAAACATGGTAGCACACCCATGGACACACACATCAACATTTCAAGCCAGCAGGCTCTTTAGCAAGACTACAGAGCCCTTTAGTGTGGAACATTTATAGTGCAGTACCATATTCCAAGTAGCACCCCACTTATGCCACTTATAACTGAATTTGCGCCGCTCAATATGTCGCAACAGGCTACAGGATTTGGTAGCTTAGCTTTTAATACAGACCAAGGGAACCCGTTACTAGAGAACTTTAACATAGACTATGGTGTGCAACACAGAAATGTCAATGCGGAACATCCAAAGGAGGCTGTTAACATTAAACAAGCTTATGTTGCTTTAGAAAGAGTCTCCTTGAAGGCAAGGCACATTTATTGGCAGCATGTAACTATGGAAGCATACCAAAAAGTTAACAGGATTCCGTGAGGTCTGAGGTGGACAATGCAACCAACATTCAACACAGATAAACTCAGTTTTCTTAAGAAATGGCAGACACACCTGCTTGAATTGTCAGCTGACCTCATTCAGATCATTACTGATGATGGAACAGAAATAGAACAGGAGGTTCTCAGTAATTTAAAGAAATGTGAAGCAGATTTTTTTTAAATTTGAGTCCCATTCGGAGTTTGTAATGTATTCTAATTAATTAAAAGAAACAATCAAAAGCACTGATGCACGCATCAAACGCACTAAAATGTGAATATTTGAAAGGGATGAAAGAGATTATGCCAGTGGACATATTTTTGAATGGGGGAAAATGTAGAAAACCGAATACACCCCATTTTGAAAAGGTCACCACAACCTGATACATACACTAGTGCCTCTGGCTCTGAGTCTGAGAGAGAGGAAGATGATAATATACCCTCAGATAACATTATAAGAGATCGGGAAGGTGTTAATGCAATTAATGGTGCACAGCCTTTTTTAGGACAGAGCCCTGTACAAGTAAAAGGTCCAGAGGAGTTGGTACCACAAACCCAATTGTTAACTTCACAGAGCACTGCCATGACACCCCCCAATCAGGAAGCACTACAACAGGGGTACATAGAGTAGGAGGAGATGTAGAGCGGTGTGCCACAAATAGTGGGAATGGTGGGCACACTGAATTTGCCCATCCTATGAAGCAGAGGATTGCGCAAGAGCCCCAGATTGGTACAATATACAGATGAGTTTCAAGAAGGGGCACACGGGGGTTGGGGGGTGGGAAGAGGTAAATATAAGAGGAAGGGGCAGAAGGGGACAATTAGCCCAACAGTTGAACAACAGAGGGGGGTGGTACCCACAATATCCTGACAAGAAGAATTACAGACAGAGGGGCAGATACAGGAATTAAGTTTAATTCATGAAGTGACTGACTATAAGAATTTGGTTATTAACATTTCGGAATATCAATTATCAGAAACAGAGGAACATGTTCTGAATAAAGGGTTATTGTTTCTTCCTACAAACTTTACCAATGAATTTGAAACAGTGGTGGACCTATATAGCTATGCAAGGAAGCTTAACCTACAAATTTTGTATCGGAAAGAAAAAGATAAAGAAGTAACAGTGAATCAGGATCCAGAGTTGCATGATACCAGTGAAGTACATGAAAGAGGAAAATGGAAGAAAAGTCTATGTATGTTACCCAAATGAACCCCACTGTGGGGGTATTTGTTAAACTATTTGAAAATGAGATTCATAACAGTTTGGAGAAGAGCCCGAGACCTAAAAGCTGGAATGTGACTGTAGGAGAAAGAGATGCTACTAAAAAGCTACAAGATAATGTCTCCATCACCATCAAGCCCGCGGATAAAGGCAGTTCATTGGTGGTGGTGGATAAAGTTAAGTATAGTAGTGTAATGTGAGAGATGTTATCTGATGACTCTTTCTGGGAAAAAATTTGCAAAGATCCTACAATGTCTTATAAAAGAGAGCTTGACATGACATTACATGAAGCTGTAATGAATGGATGTAGAGATACATAGACATCAGAGTTTTTAATGGTTCAAAATCCCAGAAAGGCAGTGATTTACAGTCTCCCTAAGGTATACAAGAATTAAAAAAATTCCCCCTATAAGACCCATTGTATCCAGTAATGGATCAGTTACTGAGCCGTTAGCTCAATTTATAGATGACCACATCAAGAGCATGGCCCAGGGCTCTAGGGTGTACCTTAGGGACACTATGCATGTCCTGGAGTTTTTGCCAGAAATGGAGATGCAACCTGAATTGTATATGGTTACTTTGGATATAGCTTCACTATATATAAATATATTGCATTTGGAGGGACTGGAAGCCCTAAGACAAGCTCTGTTTAGGGAAACTACATACTCTGGGAAGCTGATAGAATTCTTGTTGACACTAACGGAACATGTGCTTACAAAAAATGTGTGTTCCATTTGGAGAGGTTATGTATCATCAAATTAGTGGCATTGCAATGGGGGCCGCCATGGCACCCAATTATGTCAATATATACCTTGTTGAATGGGAGCAGATGTTTGTATATGATCCAGATGTGAACCCCTTTTTTATGCATCTGGACATATACAAGCATTTCATTGATTATATATTTATAGCATGGAAGGGGAACATGACAGAGTTACCGCATTTTGTTTCCTTTTTGGAGGGAAGCAATGGGAATTCGAAATTTTCCATAAATGCAAGCACAAAAGAGGATGCTTTTTTGAATCTCACTATAATGAAAAAATATGATGGGGAAATTATGACTAATATACATAGGAAGGAAACTGATCATAATTCCATTTTACATCATGATAGCTGTCACCTGAAACACATTGTAAGGAATATCCCCAAAGGACAATTTATTAGACTAAAGAGAAATTGTAACACAGTGGAGGGATATGATCAAGGAAGTGAGGAAATGATTCAAAGATTCAGTGAAAGGGGGTATGAAGTGAAAACTTTAAAGGATGCTGAGAGTGTAGTAGATCAAATGGATAGAAAAGAGTTTTTGAAACCAAAAGGAAAAATGAAGAAATGGGACGAAAAAGGTCCTAAATTTGTCCTTACTATTACTTCCCAGAGTCAACATATTGTGGATATTGTTAGGAGGTATATGCATGTACTAGCAGTGGAACTGACTTTGAAATATGTCGTGAATAAGGGCCCTGTGATCATTTACAGAAGAGAGAGTAACCTACATGATAAAATAGTGCATAGTTCTTTGGACCCTAACAAGAAGCAGAAGAACAATAGTTTGCCGAAAGACAACTTCAGATGTGGCAATTGTTCTGTGTGCCAGCATTTACAGGTGGGAAATCATTTTTTTGTTGCCAATGATGTGAAATACAAGGTACAGGATTTTATCACGTGTAACACTGAATCAGTGGTTTATTTGGCAAAGTGCACCTGCAATAGTTTTTATGTCAGCAAAACTAAAAGGAAACTGAGATTTCTTATATTAGAACATCTCAGACACATTAGATTGAGGACAAAGGAGAATGCACTAGCGGCACATGTGAAACAAATGGGCTGTGGACATGTTTTTAAATTCAGTGGGATAGAAAATGTTTCCACTGGATTGAGAGGAGGAGACTTGGATAACTTGTTACAGAGTCGAGGAACATTTTGGCAACACAAGATAAGAGCTGGTGAAAATCCAGGACTTGATGGACATTTTCAGTTAGCTCCACTACTGACACGCAGATGAGAGTAAATCAGAAGTTTATCAGAAGTAGCATAAATTTATAACTTTTTTACTTCTGTCATAGGTTCTTATACCCAGTGTTTCTAATTGAATTCATGGTATTTCACTGTTATAAACGTCCAGTGACATGTATTTATATATTTCTTGTATTTAGTCTTTGCATGATATGATTAGCATTAGATAGTTAATTTTCAGCTTTAGTGCCCATTGTCATATGATATGTACTAGATAACCCACTCTAAGGTGTGCGGTCGCACTCTGATATACACACGCCTTGGTGCGGCCTCGTGTGTCAACCACCCAAGGTGTGAGTATATCAGAGCATGACTGCACACCCTAGAGTGGGTTATCTATCTTATAAAATGGCAAAATTGTTTTGGAGGGGGTTAAAAGTGCAGGTGTGTGGTCGTGCTCTGATATACGCACGCTCATGTGATGTGTTTCAACCAACTATCAGACATAATTTCTCCTGCCCATTTTACAATAATGTTTATATCTGTTTAGGATTTATTTATTTATTAATAGTAAGTTCTATGCTTAATTCACAAGTGCAGTAAGCTTTAAGGATATGTTGGTAGAAGATTACTATTCATGATGCAACAACAAAACATTGTTTGAAATATCACTACCTTGGTAATAGATATCAGGGGTTAGTTGCAAGCTGTCGGGGGGTGGTTGAGAAACCAAAATGTTTTGTGAGATAGCAGTATGTTGTTCACAATGATAAAATAAAAAATTGATAATTTTTGGTGCTGCATCAATTAAAAATGATGTTTTTACTGGGGTATTGGCACTTAAACTTGATAAATAATATTTTTGTATATGGTGCAAAAAGGAAAGTTTTTATGTATCTATGGTAATTGGAGTAAAACTACATGAAATATGGTACTGCACTATAAATGTTCCACACTAGAGGGGGGTGCAGTCTTGATAGAGAACCTGCTGGCTTGAAACATTGCTGTGTATGTCCGTGGGTGTGCTACCACGTTAAAAAATAAAATATTTGATTTTTAATGTTCCCTAGCAGTGGGAATTATTTTCTCCTCAAGAGTGAATAGCAGAGTTCTGTGTGTGTGGATTAGTTGTGTTTTTGGCACCGCTGAGTAGCTCTGAAGCCACAACTCTTTGTTTTTTTTAAAATAAGATGCTTAACTTGCATAAAGAGTATATTCAGCCATTTGTGCTGGTATATAGAAAGCTTGTTGTATTGATCAGTAATACACAAAATAAAGTATTTAGGGTCAAAAGAAATATTATGACTGACAATATTTTATGCCAAATAATGGACAGGCCGCCAAAATATAGAAATAGGTTTATAGGACCATAAAATATGTAATAGATCTCCACCTGGAGAATTACAATGCCAGCAGTGATAATTTGGTATTAGTCAAAATTGATAGAGAATTGAAGGTGTTCTATAACATAAATTAAGGATTTTAAATTTGATAAGGATTCTGCATGTATCTTTAAAAGTATTGTGACTGAGAGTCCATTATATTACATTGTAGAGCTGCACTCCATTTGGTCTTAGATACCAGGGATTGGTCTGGTAGGGCATTTCTAATAACCTTACATATTCTACTGACTAGGGCGGATGTATTGTCAGCTCATGAGGCAATATAAGTATCAAGAGAAGATAGCCTAGTCATTTGTTGCAGTAGAGATGATAATGCTCAACGTAGTTGTAAAAACTTCCAGAAATCTTGCCTGGATATGCCCCATCTGGCTTGTAAGCCAGTAAAAGAATTTAAAGTGAAGGAGTCATTAGATAAAATATCTCCCAGAAAGCATACCCCTTTACTTTTCCACGAATTGCAGTACAAAGGTTGGCCATTAAGGGTGATGCAATGATTGCCCCAAATGGGAGCATACAACATAAGAGTAGGGTTAGATTTTAATTGTTTATGTAGTTTAAAGTAGTAATGAACTGACAGGGTGATAGTAGGGTATTTCCTTAATTTCCGTGCTAGAGTATTAAAAATAAATGTAGTAGGGAACCTGCCTGGAGTCGGGGATGCTTCCATATCCACCCATAAAGGAGTTTTGAAGTTGGGTTTAATAAACCACCTAATAGTTTGGGCAGTTTGGAATGCCCATAAATATACTAGAAACCAGGGTAGTCCAAAGCCACCTTTGGACCAGTGGGCCTATAATTTAATATGACTGAGCCTTAGGATATCTCCTTCCCAAATAAAGTTTCTTAGTAGTTTATCTTTTTTGGACAAACGTGAAAGGGGGTAAGAATAACGGAATATTAGAGAACAGATACACCAAACAGTATTTTCAGAGTTATGGACATTGTAACAGTGGCACTCTTGCCAGAAAAGGATAGATTGAGAGTTCTCCATCTATTTAAAATTGTTTTGACTTCAGTAAGTAAAGGAGAGAGATTCACTTCCCAAATCTTAATGAGATTTGGTAAAATCTTGATCCTTAACTAGATAATGTCTTGGGGCACCCACCAAAACCCCAGAGGGGTGTTCATATGGGGTTTACAGAGGGCATTTAATGGTAACACCTCAGTTTTTTTTATAATTCACTGCCAACCCTGAAAATTCAGTAAAAGTGTTAAGTAATCTGGAAAGAGGTTGGGCAGCAGATTCTAGGTTTTCCAATAAAATTAGTAAATCATCAGCTAATGATAAAGAGGTATATTGTGTGTCACCTATTGAGATGCCCCTTATTTCATCAGTTTGCCGAAGGGCGGCCATCAAGGGTTCAAGAGCTAAAATAAAAAGGGATGGGGATAGAGGACAGCCTTGTCTAGTACCCTTGGCAAGGTTAAAGGGGTGGGATAGCATGGAGTTTGTAAGGACCCTGGCAGAGGGAAGGATGTAAAGTAATATAATCCATGAGCAAAAATGATAGCTGAAACCCAAATGGGATAACACAAGATAAAGTTCTGATTTAAAGAATCAAAAGCTTTTTCAAAATCAACAGCTATAGCTGCAGCAGGGGACTTGAGGATTTTGGCTTTATGCATAAGATTAAATAAGGAACATAAGTGATCTTAACCAACCCTACCTTTAATAAATCCCACCTGGGATTGATGAACTAGCTGAGGGATAAGGGGCTCTAAGCGCATTGCTAAGAGCTTGGGCAAATATGTTGCCATCAATGTTAAGTAAAGATATAGGGTGATAGATGGAAGGGAGACGTCTTTGTCCTTTTTTGGAAGCACTGTAATGATTGCGTCTGTCATAGTTGAAGGTATCTTGCCAAGATGGGTAGATTTGTGATACCCTTTACATAATAGGGTACAAAAAAGGTCAGCTAGAGACTTAATAGAATTC
The DNA here is from genome assembly GCA_016271365.2 of Neoceratodus forsteri. Lineage (NCBI taxonomy): Eukaryota > Metazoa > Chordata > Ceratodontiformes > Ceratodontidae > Neoceratodus > Neoceratodus forsteri. Next base: position 561,943,707 of record CM028132.1, read on the forward strand.
TACAGGGAAGCCATCACCTCCTGGGGCCTTCCCAGGTTTAAGGGATGAAAGAGCTTAATGAACCTCTTCTATTGAGAAGGGTCTATCTAATGAATCAGCTAAATCTTTAGGAAGTTGGGGAAGTATTAATTTCTCCCAAAAACCTTTGATAGGTGCAGATTGTGAGGGATGTGCGGGCAAATATAGTTTTTTGTAAAATGCTGTCATGATTCTATTTATAGGGGGATTATCAGTATGTGTTTGACAGGAAGAATCCTTCAAGCCTGCGATGTAATGCTCCATCTGTTGAGATCTAAGTCGATAAACTAATATTTTGATGCCTTTTTCGCCACTCTCCCAATATTTATGTTTGATTCTTAGCAAGGAGTTTCAGTTTTGTGAGAAATAAATTTATTATTTTGCATGAGCAATTGTAATATCTCAAAATGAAGGGGGAAGTTAGGATTTGGACAAGGGGCAGCAAAATATTGTGATTCTTTAGTTTTAAGTTGTTTCTCCAAGTTATTGATTTGCTGTTCTCTCTTTTTTTTCTCCTGTGGGCAGGAAAACTGATAGTTTTGCCTCTAATTGTTGCTTTAAGTGCTTCCCATGTTATGCTCATGGTAGTATATGAAGGGTCATTACAAAGCAAAAAGTCTTGTATTTGTGTTCTAATCCAGGGCAAAAATTCAGAGACTTTGAGTAATAAGGGATCTAAATGCCTTGAGAGGGACTTAAGAGGTAGGGAGCTCCAGGGGAGATGTAATTTAACAGGTGAGTGATCGGAGATAAGTAAAGGTAAAATAGTAGAGTCAAGTATATTTACAGTAACTTCAGGGGAAGCAAGCCAGTAATTAATCCTTCTGTATGACTGGTGGAGGGAAGAATAAAATGTAAATTCTAGATCTCTAGGATGAAACGGTCTCCAGACATCCGATAACCCATAATCCTTCATTAATAAAGAAAAGGCAACTATGCTCCTTGGGTGAGTATCGGGGCAGAGTTACTCCTATCTAAAGATGCATCAAGTGCAAGGTTAAGGTCCCCACCAATTAGTATAGGGGAATTATTTAAGTTAGATGAAGTTAACTGTTGGGCTAAGTTGTGGAGGAAATCAGGGTTATCAGAGTTTGGAGTGTAGACGTTAATTAAAGTTAAAGGCCCAGATGTACTATCAAAAGAGGCAATCACCCATCTTCCACTGGTGTCTCTAATAATATTGGAGAGAGACCATTTCAGGTTTTTGTGCACTAAAATAGCTACCCCATGCTTTTTAGAACTAGCTAAAGCCGAGTGAACCTGACTAACCTAATCCTGCTTTAATCTGTCATTGTGCTGGGCTAGTAATTTAGTTTCTTGTAAAAATGTAATTTATGCTTTATGCTTCTTAAGGTAATTTAAAACTTGTTTCTGTTTTCTAGGCATGCAAGTCCCTTTACATTCCATGTGTATAATAGTAGGTCAGCCATAGGGGGTTAGGCACAACCCATTCATTATAAATTGTATGTGTTTGCCAGGGACAAAAGGCGTCAAGCATCTAAAGCAAGAAGGCAAGGCAAGGCAATTTTATTTATAAGTCGCCCAACCCTGGAGGCTGTAGGCACTGAACATAAACAAGGACATACAGTAATAAATAAACTATAATAAAACCTCATTTAAAAATGTAAATTTAAAAAATTAAAAAAAACAAGATTAAAATTCAGTAAAACTGAGGTTTCCAGAAGTCAATCTTCAGGGACTGGCCAAAGCAAGGGATGGTATCAGCAATCAAAGGCCAGGCTGAAGAGGTGGGCCTTTAGCCTCCCCTTAAACACCTCACTCGAGGGAGCCTTCCAGACAGCAGGTAGAAGCGAGTTTCACAGGTTTGGCCCAGAGACACTAAAAGCATGATCTCCTGAGGTCTTGAGCCAAACCCTGGGAACGTCCAGGAGGCCCCTCGAGGAGGAGTGGAGGGCAGAGAACACCGGTGTCAGGAGCTCAGACAGATAATCAGGACGTAGCCCATATAGGGCCTTAAAGGTGAGAACATCCACCTTGAAAAGGACCCTCCACCTGACTGGCAGCCAGTGCAGAACACACAGAACCGGGGTTACATGACTGGACCTTGAAAGGCCCATCAGTAACTGGACTGCTGCATTCTGCACTAGCTGCAGCCTGTGGAGGGTCCCTCCCATGACCCCAAAGTTCAGAGCATTACTGTAGTCAAGCCTAGAAGTCACAAAGGCATGTACTAGTATCGGCAGGTCCTCAGATGGAATGAGGGGCTTAATCCGGGCAATGTTCCGCAAGTGGCAAATACCACTGCTGAATACAGCTGACATCTGATCTTCAAAGGTCAATATGCAATCAAGGATCACACCCAGATTTTACACCCTTGGAAAAACCACCAATGGAGTAGATCCCAGAACAAGTCCAGAGTCAGCCTGACTGGAGGATCAAGTCTGCTCAGTTTGTGGTGACCCAATCAATGAGAGAGTGGTTGAGTGAGCGAGAATTGCATCTGGTAGGGGAGAAGATAACTTGTTCCAGGTTATGTTCCTTCATCAGGTTTGCATAGTCTGGTGCAGGGGCATCCAACCAATTTAGGCTGAACTCTCCAATCTCAACCATATCTCTTGATGGTGCTGTGTGCGCACACCATCTAAGAAATTGGATAGTCCTGGGATGCCTCCTGTAGGTGGATTGCAGCAGCAGCCTATGTGGAGTTTCTTGGATGCACCTTGGATTAGCTCTGTGAGGAGCCATTCACTCGGGGAGGTAGGGGTTGAGCAGCTGATGGGGTGGCAGTGATGTGCTCTTGCACATATAGAGCCATGCCCCATCCCTGTTTGTGCCTGGTCTGTCCTGGTGTAGGAGTGAGTAACCCTGCAGTAAAATTTGGGAATCTAGATAGTAGAGTTTTAGCCAGGTTTCAGAGAGACTCAACACCTGTGGCTTGCACAGGGCTACCCATGCCTCAAGCTCAGGGAGCTTTGATGGGAGGCTGCAGATACTCATGTGAGCAATCTTTAGCCCAAGATGCTTTATCCAGTTGGGGTCTGTATGGTCGATGTGGGTGTTTGTGGGGCCTGAGTTACTTTCTATATCTCTAGAGAGGAGAATAAGTGTAAGGAGAAGGCAGTTAGGAGGGTGCCAGTGGGGGACTGGAATGTGAGGGAGTGCATAAACAGGCCGAGCAATTGGCATTATTATTTAGACAGTAGTGCCAGGCGGATTTCACTCATGAGAGTGAGCTCATGTCTATTCACGTAGATCGGAGTTTTCATGTAGGGTAAGTGAGGGCATAGCTTTAGCTGGTCTACAGCCAGTATTGATGTGCAGATGTCAGCTGCCAGTAACAGGGTGATCAAGGAAGACAGCATAAGTAGGACAGAACATGAGCACATGTTCATTTTGGAGGTGTTGGTGTTGGAGATGGTATCCCTGTGTCAGGAGAGAAAAGGTTTGCCAAGAAAGGAGCAAGTGAGTTGTGCCAGGGTGTTTCACAGGTCTGCTGTGAGGTGGGCAAGGTCGCTTAGCAGGGGGCTGCTTTTTGGAACAGTAGCAATGGGCAATCTAGTGAGCAGAGAGGTGGTACACAGTGTGGCTGGGGCTAGGGGTGTAGGGCTTGTCAGTAGGAAGTGAGAGATGAATTGCTGTGAGATGGAATCTGTAGGATAGAAAAGAGGGTTTGACTGGTGGTCAGTAAGAGAAGGGAAGATAACTGAGGGAGGAGCTTTGGCATATTTATTAGAGGTCAAGGCCAAGGAGGATGGGCGGGAAAAATTTTTTAAATAGAAGAAAAAGCTGCCGAGGAATCTGGACCCATTCCAAGTGTGGCAGCAGGACCAGACTTGAGTTCCTGAGGTCAGCTTAGAGTGCTGACCAATGGCACTGCACAGTTTCATGAGCGGACCAATGAGAGAGTCCATGTCCACTCACTAAGCCAATGGTGAGAGAAGCGGGTGCCAGGGTTCAGGCTGGCACTGTAGCGGAAAAGAGAGTGTACCTTATGGGCTGGAGTTGGCGGTGAGGACGGTGGCAGGAGAAGCGCAACATCCCAAAGGGGCAGAAGAGCCTCTTGTTGCTGGGAGCACCTTCTCAGGGCTCTGGGCTGTGGCGAGAGAAAGATGAATTTTAACTGCAAGGTGAGAAAGGTGGGTGGGGGTCAGACAGTTTAGAAACAGTGGGCGGGGCCAGACAGAATGAAGAGACATGATGCCAGCAGAGGTTCAGAAAATCACAAAGGAAAAGTTTTTAACAGGTCGGGGGCCCCAAGTAGTGAGGCAAATGGCTGGTGGGCATGAGTGCAGGCCGAGAGAGAGAGAGAGAGAGAGAGAGAGAGAGAGACAGAGATTAGAAAGTGGCCCATGAGGGCAGCGAGAGAAAGTGAGGGGAGGTTATGTAACAGATATAGATTCTGAAATTCTAGAAACTGAAACAAATCCAAAAATGGCTATATCACAAAATGCTAGGAAATACAGTACAGTACTAGCTGACCCAAAGAGAGCTGTAACACATTCGGCTGTGGTAAAAAACAGATGCTGTCACTAGCAGTACTAAGCAACATTACAAATATATAATAAGCAATTGGGCACAGCACATCGAGAAAATTTTAAAAATAGAAGAAAAAAGCCACTGAGGAATCTGGACCCGCTCTGAGAGTGGCAGCAGGACCTGGCTTGAGTTCCTGAGGTTGGTTTAGAGTGCTGACCAATGGAACTGCAGAGTTTCATGAGTGGACAAATGAGAGAGTGCATGTCCGCTCATTAAGCCAACAGAACCATTATAGTGCAAGAGTGTACCAGGAGCAGGCTCGAGGTAGTATGCAAGCGCTGTTGGAGTAAAAAGGATGGGGTAGGTTGTGTACACAGGTGACCCAGAAAGGCAGTTGGAGAAGAGAGGAGGAGAGGCAAGCACTGAATATGAGGAGAAGGGGTAGCCATTTCCTGATTCCCCCTTCAGGATGTTGAGAATCCTGCTGGGGGGGGGGTCAGGGTAGGAAGGCAGAAACTGGGGATAGGTATTAAAGAGGGTTAAAGCAGGAACAGCTGAGGGAGAGGTAATTGTGTAGGGCAGAGGTAGGGAGTAGTTGGAGGAGGAGTGTCGAATTTCAGGGGGGGAGGGAATCTCAGATTTTAGGGAAGCGTTGGGCGGTATACTTCTTGCACTCTTGCTCCTCCATGTTCCAAGCCATTCTTTCTTCTGGAAAAGTAAGGTCTTTATTGTGGTAGCTCATCCATTTTGGGCTTTTTATGAGTCTTATTCCTGTTTTCCAACAGATTTGTCATCTTTTCTCCTGCCTTTGCTCTGTTAGATTTGTGCATTCCCAAGTCAAGTGCCATTGGCCAAGTTTGTAGCATGTCTGGGTGGACTTTTTAGCCTGGATCCTGATGGCAGGTTGGATTCTTGTCCCATTTTCAAGAAGGGACTGCAGCAGCAACAAGATATAGAAAAGAAACCCCCATGAAATATACTGTACCTTACTTGCCTAGAGCTGCTACATAATGTGAAGACCTTCCTGTTATGCCATGCTATGCTTCCCAAGTCCCTTGCTCATCATGTCTGCCAGCTTCCCAACCCTTGAAGAATAGAGGTTAGTCAGGCAAAGAGACAGGTTGGGCCTCTAAGAGAGTCCCTCCAGTGAATATCTTGGAATCCCTAAGAAATTTGCTAGACTTTAACTCCCGATCGTCCATCCATGGTCAAGCTGGATCTTCAATCTCCTAGAGAGTTTGAGGAGGTGCAACTCTGAACCCATCCAGCTGGCATACTGGGTTTGGCAAGACTCTGGCATGGAAACATTGGGGTTAAAGACTACAGCCAATATGGTATCCCATGAATTCATTTATTTGCAATTTGTTTACTGGGTCAGAATCCAAGAGCATAGATGCACATATTCAAGGGAGATCCAGAAAGTATAAAACACTAACATAAACATTACAAAGATCACAAACATATCAAGTAAAGCAGTTGCAGATAGAATTTAGTAAAAAGTGCTGCCTTATATGTGATTTCAAAATATTGGAAGAGTCTGGGCCTGCTCCCCACTGCAGTGGTAGCACTACCGCTTGTGACATTGATGACCTGGGTTTGGAAGCAAGCTCAGTGTGTCAGAGGGCTTGCCAGGGGAGGAAGATTGAGCAGCCCTAGGACTGCTAACCTACTCCCGAGGGAGGGTGAGAAAGAGCCCAATGTTTGATTTGCCTCTGACAGAAGCTGGGGGAGAGGCAGCGTGAGCTAGAAGGTTGGGGAGGCATGGTAGATGTTGGCATGTGTGCCATGATGTCATTGCATGCCACGTCTCTCACAAGTATGGAAAACAGGAAACACCCTGGCTGCTGCAAGGATGACCACCATCCTCCATAGGCCTCGCACCCAGTGACTATGGCTCTTCCTGGAATCTGGATCTGACCCAGCAGATCGAGGGACTCCCCACCACCCTTCCAGAGAAGGCAAGCCATGGGGTACTATGGGAGAGGTAAGTCCTAGAAGAAGCTGTGGTTATGGGATTGGGAGGGTTGGTGGAGGGGGGTGGAGGCCAGCCAGGAGATGTGAGCATTTAAAAAAAAAGAGCAGAAGAATCCACTTCATAAAACATTGAGAAGAAAACATTCCCATTCTTCAGTAATTTATATAATAAATGAACACACCTGCTACGGACAGTTCTACACAAGGGGAGTCTAAAAAGATGTTTTCCAGGAAAAACAAGTTGGTGCCCAGAATCATCAAGGGCCTGTTTTTCAAAATAGTGCAAAACGAAGTGCAAAAGTTTGCGCTTTGCCTTGCGATTGTGCAGGTGTCTGAAGATGCTCTGACTGTTCAGAATTTTAAGACTGCATTAAAAACATACCTTTTTGTTCTGGTCTTCCCTGATTATTGAAGCTGCTATGGTATTTTATTGGTTTTATTTTAATGAGGTAATTATTTAATTGTATTTTTATTGTACAGGTGCCTTGGTTTGCAAAGGCACCTTTTTTATAAATAAAGATGAATTGAATTGAAAAAAATTCAGTCGAATAGCGCACTGGTGCTATTTGTCTGAATATAGGGCTATGGCAGGCAGCGCTAAGCCACTTAGCACCACCCCAACAGGGCTCCCAAAGTAAAGCTACCAGAATGAATAGTGCCGAGGTACTATCAGCAATATTCAAAGGGACCCCTGCAAATGAGCCCATTAGGCATGCAAGTTGCTAAGGGGCCATGTGCATGCCCGTTATGGCCTCATTTGATGGGTAGTAAGGCAGGTTAGCACGGTGCTGCCTCCCCAATTGCCTAGACCCAGACGTGGTGCTATCCCTGGAGCTAGTAGTCCCCAACTCCCTCTGATCACCGGCCTGTACTGTATGATACAAAATCCCTGATGTTAGTGGTCACCCCCCCCCCGATTGCCAGCCCATACTGTACAATATAAAATCCCTGGTGGTAGTGGTCCCTCCGATCCCCTGATTGCCAGCCCATATGATACAAAATCCCTGGTGCTAGTGGTCCCACCCTTCCACCGATCACTAGCTCCTACTGTATTATTTTGAAATCCCTGATGCTAGGTGTCCTCCATCCCCCAATCGCAAGCCTGTAGGAAAATGGAAAATCTACTCTGGCATCCAGTGATCCCCCCCACCGGGCACCTGCTTGCAAAGCCATAATCCCTGGCATCTAGCAGCCCCCCACTGTAGCACTGAACACCCACTCCCCAGTCACCTTACCATTCCCCATGGTGCTGTGGGTCCATATAGTAACTGGCACAGCCCCTCCTCACACTTCCTCGGCCAGCTGCTATATGTCCAGGCAGGGTGCATGCCTCTTATCTACTGGACAGGGTTATGTGCTCTTTCCTATAAATAAGAGGCATGCACCCTGCCTGGACATATGGCAGCCAGCCAGGGAGGTGTGAGGAGGGCTGCACTGGTTACTGTATGCACCCATGGCACCGTGGACTGGTATGGTACCTGGGGGTGGGTGGGTGTTCAGTACCATGGTGGGGGGGCTGCTAGACACCAGGGATTATTGCATTGTGAGTGGGTGATCAGTGTGAAACAACTGGATGCCAGGGAGGGTTTTCCTTTTTCCTATGGTCTGACGATTAGAGGAGGGAACTCTAGCACCAGGGATTACAACATAATACAGTAGGGGCTGGCTATCAGAGGAAGGGGGACCACTAGCACCGGGGAGTTTGTATCATATAGTATGGGCCAGTGATTGGGGTGGACCACTAGCACCAGGGATTTCAACATAATACAGTAGGGGCTGGCGATTGGAGGGGGACTACTAGCACCAAGGATATTGATTTCATGCAGTAGGGGCTGGCGACTGGTTGGGGGGCTGCCAGGGACTACAAAGGGTGAGTGTGCTCTCCCTGCAGCCAACCGGCTATGTGGCTGCATTATCTCCTGCAGCTGCTGGGGTTGCCCGGATTAAGTCAGGGTTTTGTTAGGCCATATTTGTGCTGCACAAAAGAGACGCACTAAACCCTTTTGCGCAGCACAAAGCCACTGAATATGGGGTAGCGTGGCTATTCATGCTATTCCCCTCCCCTTGCCCACCTGCATAAATTATGTTTTGCATTTGCACTAACCCTCTTGCTCAAGCAACAGCCCCTTTTGAATATGGGGATCCAGTGCAAACCCTGGTTTGCGCAGGCAAAGACATGTTATCACCCATGCAAACTTTTGAAAAGCGGACCCTAGATGTTAAATGATCTTTGAGAGAAACTTTAATGACACCATCTTTAGGTTTTCAAAAAGTAATTAAATGAAAGTAATTACACCAGGATTCAAAAGAGAGCCAACTCAACTGGGAATGCAAATCACAATGTTATCTTCTACATTTGTGAACGAATAAAACAACAAATACAATTGTGTAATATATTAACTCTACTCAAAAATGCTTTGTAGGGATTCATGATGCTGATTCACCAGGAGGCACAGTAATGGCAGATACAATGACACCCTGACTGCAGGAACAGCGCAGGACCAGTGTGCCCACAACAGAGTCAGCGACAACCACCATAATGACCGGTAACCGACGACTGTCACATCCACAGGAGTACCTGCCCCCCCAGCAACAGGCAACAGTCCCCCCCCCCCAGTGGGCTTGGCACACATGCCCTCGCAAACACATGGCAGGTCCCCAAGCAAAGAACCACAGAGCCAGGGACAGGACACAGAGGTGATGCTTGAAAGTGCTTAATGGCAGCAGACATACATGCTCTGGAATATGACAGTGTCAGCAAATGGCCACCCACCACCACCCCCTCCACCCCCACAGTGTCCTGCGCATACAGTCCTGGCTATGTGCCGTTTCATGACCCCATGGCACTCACACCTACAGGCAAATATTGAAGACAATGCCCATGAGACAGTCCTTTAGGCTCGATTGTTCATACTGCTCCACGATGTGCATGATGCGATCACACATCCCATGCCCTCCTCCTGGAGTCCCCGACCTCTGTGCCATCCAGCATGTGCTGCAACTTCAGCTCTGTTAGCCAGTCTTGGTCCTGCAGCACCTCAATGAACCATTATATAGTTGGGTGGGTGGCACCTATCAGCGAGTTGAAACCTCTGTGCCACCCTTCAATGGCATTGGTGACCCCTCCCATGCAGCGGCATACACGTTCCAGTGGTCTAGGGGGTATGTTGGTTAGTGCCACACCCCGCTATGAATGGGGCGCCACAGCCAGGTATCCTTGAAGTAGTCAAGGTACGGTGCCAGCTTCTCGCACACCTTGAAGAAACCCCATGCCCGCATCTCATCATGGCTCTACACACATCCACCACTGGCATGAATGCCTGTGCATCCAGCATTCTAATGTGCATGGTGAGCATGTCATTGACGATGTACAGCTGTGCCAGGGTCTCCTGCTGCTGTAGCTTCCTCCACAGGCACTGGGTGAAGTGCAAAAAACACCCCCAGATCCATGCCTGTGGGAACACCAGCCACAGTGCCTTGTACGCGGCTGGCTCATAGTTGATCATGATCAACATGGGGTGTAGACCAGGGCACAGCTCCAGCAGCATTCGGAACATGGCTGTGTAGCACCCAAGGGTCCGGCTGGACATTATCATGTAGATGGCCGATAACACTGCCGTTGTCTCCATGCCATACACAGTATACATTTGCTGGAAGAGTCAAGGGCTGCTGTGGAACATACCATCCGCGTACCATGGGGTGCTGTTTGTCAGGTAGTTCAGGTTCCGTTGTGTGCTAAAGATAACAACATTGCCCTCGGAGTCATGCAGGAGGAACGGCTCCCCGGCATCGGTCACCCGGTAGTCCTCCGGTATGCTGAGCAATGACAGTGCTGTGGGCTCAGCTGGTGACCTCAGTGCCATCCTCCACACCATCTGTATGGACCATTTCAATGTTGCGACAGCCGGCAGCCACCCACCCACCACATCTGTGAGGTCACTGCAGCACACAGCTATGACTTGTTGGCAGCTCTCTGAGGTCTCTGCCGCCTGGTGCTTCACAGCTGCACGGATGCACCACACCATGACACCGGCAAATGGTTGTGCCACCCTCTGAGGTATACATCATCTGACCCATCTATGATCCTTGCTCACCAGCAACATTTCCCGGTGAGGTATTCCACACACTTCCAGTATGTGGAGACACCCCTTGAATGCTCCCTTTGGTAGAGGAACCCATGGTGTGTGAGGAGGTCATTCTCCCGGGTGCTCATAATGAACTCTAGTGGCATGGCTCTGCCAACTGTCTGTGTCCACCTAAGCTTTTCCCCCATTGCCCTTTATGCACTGTCACTGTGTGCGCATGCGATTCTGCATTTCCGGGTGTCACTGTGGGACACCTGCGGCCCTGTGGGAGATCGCTGGGGTGCACCTGTGTTCCCTCATCACTGCGCATTGTGCCCGTGTCCAGCACTGTCGGTGTGCGCTCCCTTATTCAGACTCGCTGTTCCTCCAACTTACTCTGTCAGCAATGGGCTCCAGTGCACTGCTTGCAGTTTTGCCTTATGTCCACTGTCGGGTTGGTGGAGCTCGCTACAGGACACCTGCTACTCTGCTGTACACATTGCTGTGTTGTGCTTCATTCTGAGAGTGTCGGTGAGTGGGTTTCACTGTGGGTGGGTCATTCTTTGGTCAGCATACTGTTCTGAAGGCAGTAGAATAAATTGGCAATCCATATTCCAGTAAGAATCTGAGATTGCACAACAAGCTTTCAAGATGTGAAAGACAAAGAACCCTTTAGCTTCTATAATAGGCCAAGAAGAGAGTGAGCAACTTTTATGAGAGCATCGATGTGAAAATTGATTGATAAAATATTATCCACAATAAAACCTAAGTATTTCAAATGTTTAATCTCTTGCATAGGTTTATTTGACAGAGTCCTGATTATCAGAAACTGAGGGGAAAGACGTTTCTTACAAGAATTCCTAAATGACATCACTTTAGTCTTTTTGGAATTTAGTACAAGCCAACTGTATATGTAAACGTATAATGCACTTACTACATCTTGTTAAGACATCATATATGTAATTCCTACACTGCTCTGACAGGGTGGGACTGCCAGGAGGAGGCACCTGTGGTAGTGAACAGGGAGGATATGGATATGGAGGTCCTTTGTAGTGGAGACCCCTAGGAGGATGGTAAAGCAGGGTTTTTCAACCAGGGGTCCACGGCCCCCCTTGGGGGGCCCCAAACAAGGCAGAGGGGTTCTGTGGAGTGAGCAGGAAAATGTTAAATGTAAAAAAAAGTGCAAGCGAGAAAGAGAGTGTGCCCCATGAGTGTGCAATCAAGGAACAGGATGGTATGGCGAGCGCTCCTACTGTTGAACTGGGTATGTCTGATGGTCAACAAGAGTTAGGTACTTAGCCAGCTTAACGGTAGGCGTGCTCACTCCTGGGACACACTCTTTTATTTGCACGCTCTCAGTCACTCAGGAAAAAGCTGTTTGAATGTTTTTTTTAATGTGTTTCACACTTGATACCACCCAACTGGCTTGGATTTCATTGCTGCTGCTGGTGTATGCACCAGCCTGGGAGGGAAGGATTGGGAGAGAGAGATATACAAAGGATTCTGAACTCAAGAAGAAAACAAATGGCTCTGCCACACTTCCTCTGATAGACACAAGGCAATGGGTTAGGTAAGAGGGACAGCGATGAAAGGGCAACTCTAATTGGGGATTGTACCAGGTGACTGATGGAAGGAAAATGAACAGCCCTGCCCTACTTCCTCAAGTAGACACAAGACAACAGGCCAGGTAAGGGAGACAGAGATGAAAGGGCAGGCGCTAACAGAGGAATAGTTGACTGATGAGGCAGGAAGGGATGTCGATTTTTATTTGGGAGTGGGCTTAACTATAAGTCAGGTCTAAACACCTTTTTACCTGTTTACAGGGGAAGTCTTTTCATTTTTATTTAAAATGAGTTGTATGATTGTATTAAAATGAAAAAAACAATAAAAAGCATTCATTATATTGGTAAGAAACTTAACCTCCACCCCCCTGTGCCTTCTTTCTGCTGTTGCAAGGAGGGGTCACTGCTGCTATTGACTTTCGCTAAGGGGTTCTGAGCACACAAAAAGATTGACAGCCTCTGTTGCAGAGGACCCCAGGTGAGGAAGAAGCAACTTTTGGTGGAGGGCTTGATTGTGAGGGGGATAGATTTGGGAACAGGAAGGGGGGAGGAAAGTTAGATGCTTACATAGTGCCACAGCCTAGAGAGATGGGATGTGGATCCTGAGGATTGCTACTGCACCAGGATGGGAGAGGGAGCTGGATGTCATTGTCTACCTGGGTACTAATGGCCTGGATAGGGACAGGGCTGAGATAATGCAGGGGGAGTTTATGGAGCTGGGAAGGGGTCTTAGATAAGTAGTGCACTCAATGGCTTTCACTGAGGTGCAGCTTGTCTACAACAGGGCAAGAAGAGGGATCTCTGCACCAGGAGCTTCAACTCATGGTTGAAGGAATGGTACAGAGAGGAGGTATTTGTCTACATTCGAGACTGGGGACCCACCTGGAGGGATAAGGGCTTATACAGGCATGATGGCCTGCATCTATCTGGGAGGGGAACTGCAGTCCTCAGTGGATGGTTTAAATGTTACTTTGATGAACATTTAAACTAGCCAAAGAGGGTGGTGAAAGGAATCAGGGAGGCAGAAACTGCCCCCCCCCCATAGGCTGAAGTAGAGTAGGGAGAACTCGGCAGAAGGCAATACTGGACCTTGTGCTCACAAACAGGGACAGTGTGATGGAGGTAACAGTGGGGGAGCACCTGGGAAACAGTGACCACCTGTCATTGTGGTTTGAAATCACAGAAGGAGCAGAACCAAACCACACAAAAACACGTATCCTGGATTTTAGGTGGGCAGACTTTGGGAAAATGGGGAGATACTCGAAAGACGAATTAAGGGGAATGGGGCAGGAATCAGGGGTTGAGGAACAGTGGGCAGTATTTAAAATGGGGATTACAAGAGCAACAGAATTATGCATTAAGCAGGTTAGCAAGAAGAAAAGGAAGATGAGGCCATTATGGTTTTCCAAAGAGGTAGCAAAGAAAGTGAAAGCCAAAAAGATTGCATTCAGGCAATACAAAAAGACACAGGCAGAAGGGGATAGGGAGAAGTACCAGGAGAAGCAAAGGGAGGCAGGGAGGTCAGTAAGGGAATCCAAAGCTCAGACAGAAGAGCACATTGCAAAATCAGTGGGAAGAGGGGACAAAATCTTTTACAGGTACATAAGTGAAAAAAGAAAGGCAAAGGGAGGGATAGTGAGACTGAAGGGGGAGGATGGGTGCCACGTGGAGGATGACAACAGTAAAGCTGACATACTGAACAGGTATTTCTGCTCAGTCTTTACTGAGGAAGAGGAGGGTAATGGGTCTGAAGGAATACAAGGGTGAGAATGGTGCAGAAATGGACACAAGTCCTTTACACGAGAAAGGGTCCTGAAGGAACTGGAAGTAATAAGAGTTGATAAAGCAATGGGGCCAGATGGGTGCACCCAGGGTCCTTAAAAATTCAGAGAGGTGGTGGCTGAACCTCTGGCTATCCTGTTTAGCCGATCACTGGAAACAGGAGGTACCCAAAGACTGGAGGACAGCAGATATAGTCCCTTATACAAAGTGGGAACAAAGAGGAGTGGGGAACTACAGACCAGTCAGCCTCACCTCAGTAGTGGGGAAGATCATGGAAGCACTACTGAAGGAGAGATTGGTGGAACAACTGGTTGTCAATGGACTGCAGGATCCAAGGCAGCATGGTTTCACCAGGGGGAGGTCATGTCAGACCAACCTAGTTGAATTTTTTGATTGGGTGACTATGGAGGTGGATCAGGGAAGGGCAGTGGACATGGCCTATCTGGACTTCAGGAAGGCCTTTGACACTGTGCCACATAGAAGACTATTACACAAACTAGGGAATATGGGTGTGGGCAGGACAGTAGTGTGGTGGGTAGGTAACTGGCTGGGCGGCAGGACACAGAGCGTGTTGGTAAATGGCTGTCACTCCACAGAGGGAAGAGTGACCAGTGGGGTACCACAGGGATCAGTGCTGGGACCGGTCCTATTCAACATCTTCTTCAGTGACATTGCGCAGGACCTAGAAGGCAGAAATTTCACTGTTGCTGATGACACAAAGCTCTATAACAGAGTAGACACACAGAGGTGTAGACAGAATGAAAAGGGACCTGCAGAAACTTGAAGAATGGTCAGGGTTTGGCAGTTGAAATTCAATGCAAAGAAGTGCAAGATAATGCATATGGGGCACAAAACCCTGGCACAATATATCAGTTGGGGGTGAGGATATAGCATGCACCAAGCAGGAAAGGGATCTTGGGGTTATCATCTCTGATGACCTCAAGGTAGAGAAACAGTGTGACAAGGCACACGTAAAGCAAATAGGATGCTGGGATGCATAGGCAGGGGCATCACCAGCAGGAAAGGAGGTCATGATTCCACTATACAAGACACTAGTGAGGCCCCACCTGGAGTACAGTGTACAGTTCTGAAGACCTTACCTACGTAAGGACATAGACAGGGTAGAGAATGTTCAGAGGAGGGCAACAAAGATGGTACATGGATTGCATCACAAGTCCTATGAGGACAGGTTGAAGGAATTGAATATGTACTCCCTGGAGGAGAGGAGGGAGAGAGGGGACATGATAGAGACATACAAGTATCTTACAGGGAGGAACAGGGTGCAAGAATACACTATTTTTAAGCAAAAAAGATATTCCAGAACTAGAGGGCATGGGATGAAGTTGGAGGGAGGACGATTCAGAGGAAATGTGAGGAAGAATTTCTTCACAGAACGGGTGGTGGACAAGTGGAACACCCTGCCTGAGGAAGTGGTGGGGGCTGAAACAATCACGGGATTTAAGAATGCATGGGATAGACATAAAGGAATTCTGGAGGTCGGGGTAAGGGGCAACAGAGTTCTAGGAAAACATAAACTGAAGTTACAAACTCAAATGGGCAGACTAGGTGTGCCATAGGCCCTTATCTGCTGACACTGTCTATGTATCTATGTATCTATGAGAACCAGAGGGGAAAGGAATCCCCAGGGGTGTAAACTAATAAGGAAGCAGAGTGGAAGAAATGAAGGGGGATGGGAATGGGAGCGTTAAAAAGAAAGGGGAGGAAGGAGAGAGGGGAAAAAGGAAAAAAGGGGGTAACAAACAGAGTGGTTACAGAATTTAGAAGGCCCTGTGTGAATGCTAGGAGTCTAAGAAATACAATATTGTGGCCATTACCTAGTCATGGTGCACTGAAAACCTTGACTGGGACATGGCCATACAAGGCTATACTCTGTTCTGGAAGAACAGGGTGGGAAGGAAAGGAGGGGGTGGTGGTGCATTATGGGAGGGACAGCTTAAAAGCAAAGGAGATACAGGGAATACGAGTGGGGCAGAGGTACTATGGGTCAGCCTGGAGATGGAGAATGGAGCCACTATCCCCAATGGTGTGATCTACAGACCTCCAGCAAGGGGGGAGGAGTTAGATAAAGGTACGGGTGGAAGCCATTGCCAAGATGGAAGGAAAGAGGAAGGTGCTGGTGGTGGAGAACTTCAGTCTGCCAGATATAAACTGGAGCCTTCCAGCTGCAACTTCAGCTTGAGGCAGGGACATCCTAAATACCCTGCAAGGCGTATTCCTTGGGCAACTAGTCAAAAAACCCACTTGTGATGGGGCAACACTCGATCTAGTACTCACTAACAGGGACAATGTTGCAGACGCTGGACAAGGGCCATGCAGTGGATGTCCTGTACTTGGACATCAGCAAGGCCTTCGATTCTGTACCACAAGGGAGGCTAGAGAGGAAGCTGGAATATGTATGGGTGGGTACTAAGGTGGTCAAATGGATCACTAACTGGCTGAAGGGCAGACAGCAGAAGGTGGTGGTGGAGGGGAAACTCTCATCACCAAGAACGGTAACAAGAGGGGTACCACAGGGTTTGGTACTGGGACCAGTGCTGTTTGGGATATTCATAGTAGATATCTCACACGGGACCCGTAGTAAGATCAGTCTGTTCACAGACGATACCAAGATGGGAGCTATGGTGGATGACATCAAGGGGTGGAAGGGACTGCAGGGAGACCTGACTAAACTACAGGAGTGATCAGAAACATGGCAGTTGAGGTTCAATGCCAAGAAGTGTAAGGTGCTGAACTTCGGGGATAAGAACCAGAGGAGGAGCTATCAGCTGCGAGGGGTACAGTTGGGGAGCACATAGGAGAAAAAGGACCAGGGGGTAATTATAATGGGGAGCGTAAACAACTCAGCATAGTGCAGGAAGGCAGCAGCGAAGACCAACAAGGTGCTGGGCTGTATAGCAAGGGGGATCTACTCTAGAAGTAGTGAGGTGATCCTTCCCTTGTACAGGTCACTGGTTAGGCCACACCTGGAATACTGCATGCAGTACTGGTGCCCATTCCTAAAGAAGGACATCAGACTGCTGGAGGGGATGCAGCGCAGAGTGACTAAGATGATCCAGGGTTTGGAGGGGAAATCCTGTGAAGGGAGGCTGAATATGCTTAACATGTACTCCCTGGAGGAGAGGAGAGATAGGGGAGATATGATTGTGATCTTTAAGTACCTGAAGGGGATAAACAAAGCTAATTCAGGAGAGATACTCCAGATCAGAAGAGGGAGGGATACTAGAGGGCATCCACTAAGATTGGGGGGGATTCAGGAAGGAAATCAGGCATCATTATTTCATGGAGAGGGTGGTAGACAAGTGAACACTCTACCTGAGGAGGTGGTTTCCTTCCTGTAGGACAGTGGGCTGCTTCAAGAGGGTATGGGACGGAGTGAGGGGGAAGGACTGTGGGGGGGGGTTGGAAGTGTGGGGCATCTGCAAGGTGAGTGGCTAGCTGCACAATCAAACAGACTCGATAGACTATTTGGCCTGTTTCTGCTGGCATTTCGATGTTCGTTTGTAAGCGTCAAGGTGGAGGCCACTTGGGGACCAATGATTACCATTCAGTATCGTTCAATATAAGGACGGCTGTGGAATCAAACCACACAAGGGCAAGGGTCCTGGACTTCAGTAGGGCAGATTTTATAAAGATGGGTGTATGCCTCAGGGATGACCTGGCAGGGGGATGACCTGGATTGGGTGGAGGAACAGTGGGTGAAGCTATAAGGTGGCATAGTGAAGGCAATAAACATCTGTGTCAAGTGAGTGTGCAAAAGCAAGAGGACAGAGACCACTATGGTTCACAAAAGAGGTGGCTGAAAAGGTAAAGGCTAAAAGGGTAGCATTCAGAGAGTATAAGGAGACGCAGAGGGAGAAGGATATGGAGGTGTATCAAGAGAAACAGAGGGAAGCAGAGAAAGCAGTAAGGAGCATGAGGTGCAAACTGAAGAGAGAATAGCCCAGGCAGCAATAAAAGGGGAAATTTTGTAGGTATGTAAGTGAAAAGAGGGAGACCAGTGGAGGGATTGTAATGTTGGGGGGGGGGAGGACTGTGCATAGGCAGACCAGGAAAAGGCAAACGTCCTAAACAAATACTTTTGTTCTGTGTTCACAGAGGAAGGAGAAGGGGAGGCGGCCACCAAAAAGGGTCTGGCAGTATAGCCTAGAGGTTACAGTAATGAGCTGTGAATAAGTTTTGTACATCCAGCAGACCTGAATTTGATTCCGGCAACCTCCACTTGCATACTGTGTGACTCTGAACAAGCCGCTTAACCACCCCAGTGCTCCCGGGTCACCCCTGAAAACAGGCAGTTGTGCCTAGTGGGCCTTAACCAGTTACCAAATAATTAAAAAAAAAAATTAATAGAAGCTTTGGAAGGAGGTTGACACTAGTCCTTTTTCAGAGGAGAGAATCCTGAAAGGACTCACTAATCTGAAAGTGGACAAAGTAATGGGGCCAGATGGGGCACATCCAAGGGTATTAAGGGAGATGAACTGAACTGACTCTATCATTCATTCAAGATCTTGGTGCTTTGGTGAGTTCAGCTGCCCCACTTTAGTTTGTAAACCACTTAATTGCAGCAGCACCACCGTTTTCAGTGCCGGACCACTCTGGAACATTGATATTGAGGGAGCTCAGTGAGGTACTGACTGCACCTCTGACACTCCTATGTAACAGCTCACTGGAAACAGGGATGGTTCTGGAGAACAGGAGGAGGGCAGATGTAGTCCCACTTCCTAAAATTGGTAGCATGGAGGAGGCTGGCAATTATAAAGCAGTCAGCCTGACATTAGTGGTGGGAAAGTTAATGGAATCTCTGCTGAAGGAAAAGATTGTGGAATATGTTGAATATAGTAGGTTACAAGACATGAGGCAGCATGGAATCTTGGGGAAGGGGAGTCATATGCAATGAATCTGATAGATTTCTTTGACTGGAAGACCAAGGAATTAGATCAGGGTGGAGTGGTGGATGTGGCCTACCTAGATTTCAGCAGAGCTTTCAACACCATTCCACATAGCAGACTAGTAAGCAAGCTGGGTATCTAAGGAGTGGGTCCAAAGGTGGTAAACTGGGTAATAAATTGGTTAGGGGATAGGCAAGTAGTGGCAAATGGAGTTCACCCTCAGGAAGGGAGTGTGACCAGTTGCGTACCTCAGGGATCAGTGCTGGGACCGGTCCTCTCTAATGTCTTTATAAGTGACATTGCAGAGGAGATGGAAGGAAAGGTCTTCCTTTTTGCAGATGCCACCAAAATCTGCAGTAGGGTGGACACTTGGGGAGGTGGAAAGGATGAGCAGAGACCTGAGAAAACTCAAGCAGTGGTCAAGGTTATGGCAGCTGGTTTTCAATGCAAAAACATGCAAAATTATGCACTTTGAGCACAGAAACCCAGGGATGGAGTACAAAATGGGTAGAGTGGTATTGACAACCACCAAGCAGGAAAGACGCCTTGGGATAATCATATCTGATGACCTAAAGGTGGCCAGGCAGTGTGACAAGGCAGTTGGGAGTGCTAATGGGATGCTGTGGTGCACATGGAGTGGTATCATCAGCAGAAAGAGGGAGGCAGTGTTGACTCTGTATAGATTGCTGGTAAGACCCCACCTAGGGTACTGTGTCCAGTTCTAGAAACCACATCTCTGGAAGGATGTAGACAGAGTGGAGGCAGCCCAGAGTAGGGCGACTAAAATGGTGTAGGATCTGCATCAAAAGCACTACAAGAAGAGACTAAAGGACCTCAATATGTACACCCTGGGGGGGGGGGGATATGATAGAGAACTTTAGATACATCATGGGGTAAATAAGGTACAGAACTTAAGGGAAGTATTCTTCAGAAAAAAATGTGCTCAAGAACAAGGGGACATGGTATGAAGCTGGAGGGGTGTAGACTCAAGAGAGAAGGGAGGAAGTACTTCTTTCTCACATGGAAAGAACAGTGGATTCCTGGACCAGCCTTCCAATGGAGTTAGTGGGAGTGAAAATAGTGGTGAGGTTCAAGAATGCATGAGATAGGCATAAAGGAATTTTAGTGTAAAGGCAGGAGTGGGGTGGGAGAAAGAGCTGAAGATCAATTAGTGTCTGTGGTGATACTGTAGGTAGGAAAAAATTGGCAGACTGGGTGGGCCAAGCAGTCCTTCTCTGCCGTCAAATTCTCTGTTTCTGTGTTTGTATGCTGCATTCTGTGACAACCCTCTCTCTTTTGGCTGTAACTGCCTTTGGAGAGTCATCTGTTTCCTTGTTTCTCAGCTGCCACCAGCCTCATTTCCCAGGACTTCACTTCTCCTTGCACAAAGACGGGAAGGTCACAACAGGTTAACTTGGGTAGTATGCTCTTCTGATGACAGATGCCAACAGAGTTTTCCCTTAGTCAGAAAAAATAAATCACTACCTTACAATTAAGACACAGTCACAACTGTTAGATAAATGAAAGCATTTTACTTTATGAGTCAAGATGCAACTCCAGGATATCAATAGTACAAATGAGAGGAACACACTGTTACTGGAAAAATAAACAAATTTTTTTAAACAACAAGAGTCAGAACAGAAAGACTGCTTTAATCTGACATAAAACAAGCATATAGTGTATGGAAAGTGCTTATTGGACGTTGTTTTCAGTAGAAACACAAAGTTGTTGTACCATCGTTGTGACATCAGGATGGTGTTGTACCATCCTGAGTGTGTCACGATGATGGTATAACAGAATAGAATGCCATTGAATGCCACATCTTGTCAGGTCATCAGTGATCATTCGATCCTTACAGACAGCATTTAAAAGCTTCTGGCAGTTGCCTGTGAGCCATGCTTATTCCCTCCCCCCCACAATACAGACCGGTACCTTGATCTTTGAAGCAGTCAGCTCTGCCCTCCTCACTGAAACCTGCAGAAACCATTTCAACTGCTAAACTTTGACCCTGTGTGACTTGTGACCTGTGTCAGATGACACAAGTAAGATCACGTACTTCAATTGCAAAATGTTGGACTTTACTATTTTTTTTTGTTTTGCTTTTTTGTTGAGAACCAGTACTTTCTATTCCTGAGTGTGTTCTAGTTTCAAATAAAAAGTGATTCACGTTTCATCCACTATCTCATCTCCTGCTTTGCGGCAAGGTAAGAATGTGGCAATTCCTGCAGTGGGGGTGCGAGCAGCTGGTGGCGGACAGCACAAGTAGCAGTTTGGCAATGTTTTCTAATTTTCAAAGTTGCTGGTTGACTCCATAGACTATACAAGATAAAGTATGGGTAACAGTTAACAACAACACTAAGTATGCTTCTCGAGGTTGTTATGGCAACCATAGACCTCTCGAGCTGTGCTGTCAAGGTCTATCAGGTTGCCATGATGACCTCTTGAAGCATACACAGTGTTGTTGTTAACTGTTGCCCATACTTTATCCTCTATTTGTCAATGCCGAATGTTGCCTTGCTGGCATTGGCATTGATAGTGCAGGAGTTAGAGAGATGCATACTAGGAATGGCAGTGAAGTATTGAACTGACACCAACCCAACCCCCATCCTGCAGAAACTGACAGGCATTGGGGGTGTTCCTTTGGGTCATCAGCCATAACGTTCATGCCATTTCACCTCACCATACCCTACAGACAGCGACAGGTGTCACGGTGTGCCTTGGGGTCTTCGGGCCTTATGCTCACCCCATTCCATAAGGAAATATGCTGTAATAGGTGCAGTATAGGAGAATGGGGTGAACTATGGTGCCAAAGACTCCAAGGCACACCTCAATGCCTGTCACTGGCTGCAGGGTGGGGGTGGGGTGGAATGGCGTGAGTATTACAGCTGACAATCCCTTGTCACAGCCCTGACACCTGTCAGTCGTTACAGGGTGGGGCATTATGGTTGGAAACCCTAATGCCCTGGGTGTTTGTTGGTACTTTCACTCCAAATTTTCAACATGGGCTTTTTGTGACCCCACTTAATGAACAGTGGCACTATCAGTTTGTTACCTGAAGGGTGATTTTGCACCGCGACTGTGCCATTTGGTGCCACAGGTATGAAAACACATTTTGGGCAGGATGTGAAAAATGACAGCTGAACTGTTCATGAGGTGGTGTGCAAATATAGCACTGCTGAAAATCTGGAGTGAAAATATGAAAAATTGGCGAAGTTACAAGTGGCGTAGAAACTTTGTAACGCACGTCTGTAACGCAAACATTTCTTGGAATTTTTTCACCAAATTTTCAACATGGACATTTTTGGACCTCTCCTCATAAACAGTGGCACTGTGATTTTGTTAATCTGTCCCAAAAGCTGATTTCCCACAGTGACTGCACCATTCTGCACCACAGGTGTAAAAAACACATTTTGGGTAGGATGTGAATAAGGACAGCTATATTGTTCATAAGGAGCTGTGAAAAAATGGCAATGTTGAAAATCTGGAGTGAAAATATAAAAAATTGGTGAAGTTACAAGCGTGTGTAGAAACTGTGCGATGCACACTTGTAACACAGTCATTGTCTGGAATTTTTTCACCAGATTAGCAACATGGGCTTTTTGGAACCTCCCCTCATAAACAGTGGCACTGTCATGTTGTTAATCAGTCCGGAAAGGTGATTTCACACAACAATCACAAAATCACCTTTTGGGACTGAGTAACAAAATGACAGTGACATGTTCACAAGGTGGGGTCCCAAGAACCTCATGTTGAAAATTTGGGGCCAAAATTTCAAAAAATGGCTGAGATATCAACCTAAGTTGAAATTCCCCTTTGACTCCCATTATAAAGCTTACCGTAATTTCTTCAGTTTGCGTTTGGCCTTTGAAGAGTGCAGACGTGTCCCGTACTACAGAAGATCACTGCTCCCAACTTCCAAAGGTAAGTATGGGGTGGGGGGTGCAGGGAGGTGGGTGCTCAGAGGGAGGCTGTGGGTTGGAGGAGGGGGATGGGTGAGACCACGAGGGACTGTTTTCTGTTTTACAGGTTAAATTAAATAAAAAGACTGTGGGGGATGATTTTTCTATTTTACAGGGGGAAAACAACAAAAAAAAATTTAGCCACACTGGGGTGGGCTCCCAGTGTACCACAATAGTGGGGGGGGGCACATGCCATTGCCAACACAGGAATTTGGCACCCCGTTGTCGGCAAAGAACATATATGGGTTGGGGGGTGCATCCCAGTGTCGGGAATAATTATTTTGGCACACTGGGGTGTGCTCCCAGTGTGTCACATTAATGGGGGGAATACATGCTGACACAGGGATTGGGCAAACCTGATGTTGGCTTTGCGGGACTGTGTGGCGGGCAGCAGGAGCCGCCATGTTTCGGTACACAGGAGGGGCTCCCAGTGTGCCACATAATGGGGGGGCATGCCAACATGGGGATTGGGCCCCTCGTTGTTGGCTTTCTGGGGAATGTGTGTCTGGCAGCAGGAGTCATCATTGTGTAAAGCCACGCCATGGTTATTTAACTTATTGAAATGTTTCGCCAGGAAAGGCACACTGAAACTCCACTGGTAAATCTGGCCATGTGCATTACTGTGCACTGTAATGCACATGACCAGAATCTTGTCATCTGCTGCTGCAATGAGGAAACTGCACCTCATTGGAGTGGCATATTTCTTTCAATTCCATGGATCTCTTTGAAACTGCTTTCATCACCAGCATGCTCACTGATTGGTGGCTGAGGGACACACCCACTAAAATGTCCCATGCATTGGCCACAACACTGATACACCTCTGAAATGTACTACTACCACAAGATGTTGCTTGCACACGTGCAAGCCACCATAAAAAGGTACTTGCATTTCTAAACTCAAACAGAAACTGATAGCTAAGCTATCTGTCACCCCTACACAAACCTCAGCTGAAGGCAGGCTCTTTGCTTATTTTCATGAATGGTCTCAGGCCAAAGCCCTGCTTGAGAGGAATACTCTAAATTTATAGCTTACATTTGAAACTCTGTGATGGGTCATCCCTTTGAATTGATCAACCATTGTAAATGTTGTACAAGTTTAAATTCCCTTGCCCCAATCAGCTTAAAACCTACAGATATCCAATAAAGATCACTTTAACGACCAGTTTGTTTTTGAAGGGTCCAATCATTTCAAAATGTGTGTGTATGTGTGAGTAAATGTCCACTCCCCTAGGTCAGTCTTTGAGATTTATTACCATGTCCATAGGCAGAGCCTGCTAGTGAAGTAGAATCTCAGTATTTTTTTCTTTGTTGTTAGCAAGCCAAGGGAATATCTTCTGGTGAGTTTCAGAAGACCAGAAAAATAGTTTTAGTAAATCCAAACAATTAACTACTCAGTTCCCATTTCTGTCACATCCCCCCCCACACACACACAAACAAGTGATGAAAACAGGTCCTTTGGGCCACTTCAAAAGACACGGCCTTTCATAAAGCTTTTGGAAGTGCCAAAAGTGTTCAGCACTGCTGTTAGACCTGCCTAGACAGCGTGTCTGCATTGTCATTTTGTTTACCACAGCAGTGCTAAATGATCAGGTTACAGGCCTGCAGTACCAAGCTGCAGCACAGCAGTTTTCCATTTTGCCTGCTTGACCTATGAAGCCAAATCAGGGGATTATGATCTGTAACACCAGTAAATTCTCACCCGTACAGGTAAGGCTGCAGCTTCTGAAGGGCCTATACTATCCCCAAGTGCTACTTCTCGATTGTGGCATAGGCCTCCTCCCTGGGTATCAGCCTTCAGCTCAGATACACAACAAGGTGCTCCTCCCCCTGCGGCGTAGCCTGACTCAGCATGGCTCCAAGCCCATGGTCTGAGGCATCCACGTGGACAATAAACTTCAGACTGTAATTGGGGCTAGCTAGCACAGCTGGTTCACTTAAGGCCTTCTATAGTTCCTGAAAAGCAGGTTCACAGTTCTCTGTCCACTTGATCTTCTCTTCTTTTCTCTTTTTAGTTAGATCTGTCTGGGGTGTGGCCATATCACTGTAGTGAGGGACAAACCCCCGTAGTACCCTGCGATCCCCAGAAATGCCCTAACCTATTTCTTAGTGGTAGGGGTGGGCCAGGCCAGGACAGCATCAACCATGTCAGGCTCTGGGCATGTGTCCACTGTCCAACCAGTGCCCGAGGTAGGACACTTCTGCCATGCCTATCTGGCACTTTTCTGCCTTGACTGTTAACCTTGTGGGCTTCAACCTGTGGAACACCTCCCACACACACTTGATGTGCCCCTCCCAGTTCTGGCTGTATATGGCTATGTCATCCATGTATGCCAGCACAAAAGCACCTGCAACAGACAGAATGTGATCCAAAAGCCATTGAAAGGTTGCAGGTGCATTCTTCATCCCAAAGGGCATTACCTTGAATTCATATAAGCCAAATGGGGTGATGGAATCTGATCTCTCCCTGGCTGAAGGGGTCAGAGGTACCTGCCAGTAGCCCTTTGTTAAGACTATTGTGATCAGATACTTGACTCCCCCCAGTTGCTCCAGGGTCTCGTCTGTTCTGGGCATGGTGTAGGCATCTGACTAAGTGCAGCTGTTGAGCTTCCAGTAGTCAACACAAAACCGTGTGGTACCATCTTTTTTTTTTTACAGTTAATTTGTTTATTAAAAACTTTTCCAAACATACAGAGAATTCTGTACAGAGAACAATGAAAAGCAAAATGGGTACAGCAGTAAGTTATACACTGTAATCCTCATAAATTTGGTAAAATATAAAGAAAAAGTGCAAACTAAAATTGCACAAGTATAGGACAGGAAAGTGATATGTAGTACCTATCAACATAACATCAGCAGTTCTCCACACTGTTCAAAATAAAGAAATCTAGATCGTACAGTAACAACTTCAACAAACTTATATAGCAAAGAGATACAGCAAAGATATAAACAATGTCATGTTTGGGAGTAAAATGATAATGATTTATTGAGCCCACAAAATCTCTTAGTCAAGTAGACTTTAAATAATCCAGATAATCCTGCCAACAGAGCTTATATTCATTGAGCTGATCTAAGGCCAAATATGAGAGACGCTCTAAAGACACAATTTGGGTTAAGTTGTTAAGGATATCTGTGGTAGTAGATACTATGGAAGATTTCTCATGCATTAAAATAAGACGCACACACAAAACCCGGCTACTCGCTCTCGAGGAGAAAAGAACTCCTACTACTAGGGAACGTTAAAAATCAAATATTTTATTTTTAAACATGGTAGCACTCCCATGGACACACACATCAACATTTCAAACCAGCAGGCTCTTTAGCAAGACTACAGAGCCCTTTAGTGTGGAACATTCATAGTGCAGTACCATATTCCAAGTAGCACCCCACTTATGCCACTTATGACTGAATTAGTGCTGCTCAATATGTCGCAACAGGCTACAGGATTTGGTAGCTTAGCTTTTAATACAGACCAAGGGAACCCATTACTAGAGAACTTTAACATGGACTATGGTGTGCAACACAGAAATGTCAATGCGGAACATGCAAGGGAGGCTATTAAAATTAAGCATGTTGCCTTAGAAAGAGTCTCCTTGAAGGCAAGGCACATTTATTGGCAGCATGTAACTATGGAAGCATACCAAAAAGTTAACAGGATTCCGAGAGGTCTGAGGTGGACAATGCAACCAACATTCAGCACAGATAAAACTCAATTTTCTTAAGAAATGGCAGACACACCTGCTTGGATCATCAGCTGGCCTCATTCAGATCATTATTGATGATGAAACAGAAATAGAAAAGGGGGTTCTTAGTAATTTTAAGAAATGTGAAGTAGATTTTTTTTAAATTTGAGTACCATTCGGAGTTTGTAATGTATTCTAATAAATTTAAGAAACAATCAAGAGCATTGATACATGCTTCAAATGCACTAAAATGTGAAACTTTGAAAGGGAAAAAAGAGATTATGCCAATGGACATATTTTTGAATGGGGGAAAATGTAGAAAACCAAATAACCCCATTTTGAAAAGGTCACCACAACCTGATACATACACTAGTGCCTCTGGCTCTGAGTCTGAGAGAGAGGAAGATGGTAATATACCCTCAGATAACATTATAAGAGATCGGGAAGGTGTTAATGCAATTAATGGTGCACAGCCTTTTTTAGGTCAAGGCCCTGTACAAGTAATAGATCCAGAGGAGTTGGTACCACAAACCCAATAGTTAACTTCACAGAGCACTGCCATGACACCCCCCCTCTCCAATCAGGAAGCACTACAACAGGGGTACATAGAGTAGGAGGAGATGTAGAGCAGTGTGCCAGAAATAGTGGGAACAGTTGTGCCCATCCTACGAAGCAGAGGATTGTGCAGGAGCCCCATATTGGTACAATATGCAGATGAGTTTCAAGGAGGGGCACACGGGGGATGGAAAGAGGTAAATATAAGAGGAAGGGGCAGAAGGGGACTTGAACAACAGAGGGGGGTGGTACCCTCAATTTCCCCACAGGAAGAATTACAGACAGAGGGGCAGATACAGGAATTAAGTTTAATTCATGAAGTGACTGACTAAGAATTTGGTTATTAACATTTTGGAATATCAATTATTGGAAACAGAGGAACAAGTTCTGAATAAAGGGTTATCGTTTCTTCCTACAAACTTTACCAATGAATTTGAAACAGTGGTGGACCTATATAGCTATGCAAGGAAGCTTAACCTACAAATTTTGTATTGGAAAGAAAAAGATGAAGAAGTAACAGAGAATCAGGATCCAGAATTGCATGATACCAGTGAAGTACATGAAAGAGGAAAATGGAAGAAAAAGTCTATGTATGTTCCCCAAATGAACCCCACTGTGGGGGTATTTGTTAAACTATTTGAAAATGAGATTCATAACAGTTTGGAGAAGAGACCGAGACCTAAAAGCCAGAATGTGACTGTAGAAGAAAGAGATGCCACTAAAAAGCTGCAAGATAAGGTCTCTATCACCATCAAGCCCGCGGATAAAGGCAGTTCATTAGGGGCGGTGGATAAAGTTAAGTATAGTAGTGTAATGTGAGAGATGTTATCTGATGACTCTTTTCTGTGAAAAAATTTGCAAAGATCTTACAATGTCTTTTAAAAGAGAGATTGACATGACATGACATGAAGCTATAATGAATAGATGTAGAGATACATAAGACATCAGAGTTTTTCATTGTTCAAAATCCCAGAAGGGCAGTGATTTATGGTCTCCCTAAGGTATACAAGAATTTTAAAAATTCCCCCTATAAGACCCATTGTATCCAGTAATGGATCAGTTACTGAGCCGTTAGCTCAGTTTATAGATGACCACATCAAGAGCATGGCCCAGGGCTCTAGGGTGTATCTTAGGGACACTATGCATGTCCTGGAGTTTTTGTCAGAAATAGAAATGCAACTTGAATGGTATATGGTTACTTTGGATATAGCTTAGCTATATATAAATATGTCACATTTGGAGGGACTAGAAGCCCTAAGACAAGATCTGTATAGGGAAACTACATACTCTGGGGAACTGATAGAATTCTTGTTGACACTAATGGAACATGTGCTTACAAAAAATGTGTGTTCCGTTTGGAGAGGTTATGTATCATCAAATTAGTGGCATTGCAATGGGGGCCACCATGGCACCCAATTATGTCAACATATACCTTGTTGAATGGGAGCAGATGTTTGTATATGATCCAGATGTGAACCCCTTTTTTATGCATCTGGACTTATACAAGCATTTCATTGATTATATATTTATAGTATGGAAGGGGAACATTACAGAGTTACTGCATTGTGTTTCCTATTTGGAGGGAAGCAATGGGAATTCGAAATTTTCCATAAATGCAAGCACAAAAGAGGTTGCTTTTTTGGATCTCACTATAATGAAAAATGATGATGGGGGAATTATGACTAATATACCTAGGAAGGAAACTGATCATAATTCCATTTTACATCATGATAGCTGTCACCTGAAACACATTGTAAGAAATATCCCCAAAGTACAATTTATTAGACTAAAGAGAAATTGTAACACAGTGGAGGGATATGATCAAGGAAATGAGGAAATGATTCAAAGATTCAGTGAAAGGGGGTATGAAGTGAAAACTTTAAAGGAGGTTAAGAGCATAGTAGATCAAATGGATAGAAAAGAGTTTTTGAAACCAAAAGGAAAAAAGAAGAAATGGGACGAAAAAGGTCCTAATTTTGTCCTTACTATTACTTCCCAGAGTCAACATATTGTGGATATTGTTAGGAGGTATATGCATGTACTAGCAGTGGAACCAGCTTTGAAATATGTCGTGAATAAGGGCCTATGATCATTTACAGAAGAGAGAGTAACTTACATGATAAAATAGTGCATAGTTCTTTGGACCCTAACAAGAAGCAGAAGAACAATAGTTTGCCGAAAGGTAACTTCAGATGTGGCAATTGTTCTGTGTGCCAGCATTTACAGGTGGGAAATCATTTTTTTGTTGCCAATGATGTGAAATACAAGGTACAGGATTTTATCACGTATAACACTGAATCAGTGGTTTATTTGGCAAAGTGCACCTGCAATAGTTTTTATGTCGGCAAAACTAAAAGGAAACTGAGATTTCTTATATTAGAACATCTCAGACACATTAGATTGAGGACAAAGGAAAATGCACTAGCGACACATGTGAAATAAAAGGGTCATGGACATGTTTTTAAATTTAGTGGGATAGAAAATGTTTCCACTGGATTGAGAGGAGGAGACTTGGATAACTTGTTACTGAGTCGAGGCACATTTTGGCAACACAAGATAAGAGCTGGTGAAAATCCGGGACTTGATCGACATTTTCAGTTAGCTCCACTACTGACACGCAGATGAGAGTAAATCAGAAGTTTATCAGAAGTAGCATAAATTTATAACTTTTTTACTTCTGTCATAGGTTCTATACCCAGTGTTTCTAATTGAATTCATGGTATTTCATTGTTATAAATGTCCAGTGACATGTATTTATATATTTCTTGTATTTAGTCTTTGCATGATATGATTAGCATTAGATAGTTAATTTTCAGCATTAGTGCCCATTGTCATATGATATGTACTAGATAACCCACTCTAAGGTGTGCGGTCGCACTCTGATATACACACGCCTTGGTGCGGCCTCGTGCATCAACCACCCAAGGTGTGAGTATATCAGAGCATGACTGCACACCCTAGAGTGGGTTATCTATCTTATAAAATGGCAAAATTGTTTTGGAGGGGGGTGAAAGTGCTGGTGTGTGGTCGTGCTCTGATATACGCATGATCATGTGATGTGTTTCAACCAACTATCAGACATAATTTCTCCTGCCCATTTTACAATAATGTTTATATCTGTTTAGGATTTATTTATTTATTAATAGTAAGTTCTATGCTTAATTCACAAGTGCAGTAAGCTTTAAGGATATGTTGGTAGAAGATTACTATTCATGATGCAACAACAAAACATTGTTTGAAATATCACTACCTTGGTAATAGATATCAGGGGTTAGTTGCAAGCTGTAGGGGGGTGGCTGAGAAACCAAAATGTTTTGTGAGATAGCAGTATGTTGTTCACAATGATAAAATAAAAAATTGATAATTTTTAGTGTTGCATCAATTAAAAATGGTGTTTTTACTGGGGTATTGGCACTTTAACTTGAAAAATAATATTTTTGTATATGGTGCAAAAAGGAAAGTTTTTGTGTATCTATGGTAATTGGAGTAAAACTACATGGAATATGGTACTGCACTATAAATGTTCCGCACTAGAGGGGGGGTGCAGTCTTGATAGAGAACCTGCTGGCTTGAAACATTGCTGTGTATGTCCGTGGGTGTGCTACTACGTTTAAAAATAAAATATTTGATTTTTAATGTTCCCTAGCAGTGGGAATTCTTTTCTCCTTGAGAGTGAATAGCAGAGTTTTGTGTGTGTGGATTAGCTGGGTTTTCAGCACCTCCAAGTAGCTCTGAAGCCACAACTCTTTGTTTTTTTTAAAATAAGATGCTTAGCTTGCATAAAGAGTATATTCAGCCATTTGTGCTGGTATATAGAAAGATTGTTGTATTGATCAGTAATACCCAAAATAAAGTATTTAGGGTCAAAAGAAATATCATGACTGACAATATTTTATGCCAAATGATGGACAGGCTGCCAAAATATAGAAATAGGTTTATAGGACCATAAAATATGCAATAGATATCCACCTGTAGAATTACAGTGCCAGCAGTGATAATTTCGTATTAGTCAAAATTGATAGAGAATTGAAGGTGTTCTATAACATAAATTAAGGATTTTAAATTGGATAAGGATTCTGCGTGTATCTTTAAAAGTGTTGTGACAGAAAGTCCAGCATTTATTCCACTGAGAGTCCATTATATTACATTGTAGAGCTGCACTCCATTTGGCCTTAGATACTAGGGATTGGTCTGGTAGGCCATTTCTAATAACCTTACATATTCTACTGACTAGGGCGGATGTATTGTCAGCCCATGAGGCAATATAAGTATTAAGAGAATATAGCCTAGTCATTTGTTGCAGTAGAGATGATAATGTGCAACATAGTTGTAAAAACTTCCAGAAATCTTGCCTGGATATGTCCCATCTGGCTTGTAAGCCAGTAAAAAAATTTAAAGTGAAGGAGTCATTAGATAAAATATCACCCAGAAAGCATACCCCTTTACTTTTCCATGAATTGCAGTACAAAGTTGGCCTTTAAGGGTGATGCAATGATTGCCCCAAATGGGAGCATACAACATAGGAGCAGGGTTATATTTTAATTGTTTATGTAGTTTAAAGTAATAATGAACTGACAGGGTGATAGTAGAGTATTTCCTTAATTTTCATGTTAGAGTATTAAAAATAAATGTAGTAGGGAACCTGCCTGGAGTCAGGGATGCTTCCATATCCACCCATAGAGGAGTTTTGAAGTTGGGTTTAATAAACCAGCTAATAGTTTGGGCAGTTTGGAATGCCCATAAATATGCTAGAAACCAGGGTAGTCCAAAGCCACCTTTGGACCAGTGGGCCAGTAATTTAATATGACTGAGCCTTAGGATATCTCCTTCCCAAATAAAGTTTCCTATTAGTTTATCTTTTTTGGACAAACGTGAAAGGGGGTAAGAATAACGGAATATTAGAGAACAGATACAGTATTTTCAGAGTTATGGACATTGTAACAGTGGCAATCTTGCCAGAAAAGGATAGATTGAGAGTTCTCCATCTATTTAAAATTGTTTTGACTTCAGTAAGTAAAGGAGAGAGATTCACTTCCCAAATCTTAATGAGATTTGGTAAAATCTTGATCCTTAACTAGATAATGTCTTGGGGCACCAACCAAAACCCCAGAGGGGTGTTCATATGGGGTTTACAGAGGGCATTTAATGGTAACACCTCCATTTTTTTTTATAATTCACTGCCAACCCTGAAAATTCAGTAAAAGTGTTAAGTAATCTGGAAAGAGGTTGGGCAGCAGATTCCAGGTTTTCCAATAAAATTTGTAAATCATCAGCATATGATAAAGAGGTATATTGTGTGTCGCCTATTGAGATGCCCCTTATTTCATTAGTTTGCCAAAGGGTGGCCATCAAGGGTTCAAGAGCTAAAATAAAAAGGGATGGGGATAGAGGACAGCCTTGTCTAGTACCCTTGGCAAGGTTAAAGGGGTGGGATAGCATGGAGTTTGTAAGGACCCTGGCAGAGGGAAGGGTGTAAAGTAATATAATCCATGAGCAAAAATTATAGCTTAAACCTAAATGGGATAACACAAGATAAAGTTCTGATTTGAAGAATCAAAAGCTTTTTCAAAATCAACAACTATAGCTGCAGCAGGGGACTTGAGAGTTTTGGCTTTATGCATAAGATTAAATAAGGAACGTAAGTGATCTGAACCAACCCTCCCTTTAACAAATCCCACCTGGGATCGATGAACTAGCTGAGGGATAAGGGGCTCTAAGCGCATTGCTAAGAGCTTGGGCAAATATGTTGCCATCAATGTTAAGTAAAGATATAGGGTGATAGATGGAAGGGAGACGTCTTTTTCCTTTTTTGGAAGCGCTGTTATGATTGCGTCTGTCATAGTTGAAGGCATCTTGCCAAGATGGGTAGATTCGTAGTACCCTTTACATAATAGGGAACAAAATAAGTCAGCTAGAGACATATAGAATTCTACAGGGAAGCCATCACCTCCTGGGGCCTTCCCAGATTTAAGGGATGAAAGAGCTTAATGAACCTCTTCTATTGAGAAGGGTCTATCTAATGAATCGGCTATATCTTTAGGAAGTTGGGGAAGTATTAATTTCTCCCAAAAACATTTGATAGGTGCAGATTGTGAGGGATGTGGGGGCAAATATAGTTTTTTGTAAAATGCTGTCATGATTCTATTTATAGAGGGATTATCAGTATGTGTTTGACCAGAAGAATCCTTCTAGCCTGCTATGTAATGCTCCATCTGTTGAGATCTAAGTCGATAAGCTAATATTTTGATGCCTTTTCTGCCACTCTCCCAATATTTATGTTTGATTCTTAGCAAGGAGTTTCTGTTTTGTGAGAAATAAATTTATTAATTTGCATGAGCAATTGTAATATCTCAAAATGAAGGGGGGAGTTAGGATTTGGACAAGGGGCAGCAAAATATTGTGATTCTTTAGTTTTAAGTTGTTTCTCCAAGTTATTGATTTGCTGTTCTCTCTTTTTTTTCTCCTGTGGGCAGGAAAACTGTTAGTTTTGCTCCGAATTGTTGCTTTAAGTGCTTCCCATGTTATGCTCATGGTAGTATCTGAAGGGTCATTACAAAGCAAAAAGTCTTGTATTTGTGTTCCAATCCAGGGCAAAAATTCAGAGACTTTGAGTAATAAGGGATCTAAATGCAATGAGAGGGACTTAAGAGGTATGGAGCTCCAGGCGAGATGTAATTTAACCGGTGAGTGATTGGATATAAGTCAGGGTAAAATAATAGAGTCAAGTATATTTTCAGTAACTTCAGGGGAAGCGAACCAGTAATCAATCCTACTGTATGACTGGTGGAGGGAAGAATAAAATGTAAATTCTAGATCTCTAGGATGAAAGAGTCTCCAGACATCTGATAATCCATAATCCTTCATTGATAAAGAAAGGGCAACTATGCTCCTTGAGTGAGTATCAGGGGCAGAGTTACTCCTATCTAAAGATGCATCATGTGCAAGGTTAAGGTCCCCACCAATTAGTATAGGGGAATTATATAAGTTAAATGAAGTTAACTGTTGGGCTAAATTGTGGAGGAAATCAGGGTTATGAGAGTTTGGAGCATAGACATTAATTAAAGTTAAAGGCCCAGATGTAGTATCAAAAGAGGCAATCACCCATCTTCCATTGGTGTCTCTAATAATATTGAAGAGAGACCATTTCAGGTTTTTGTGCACTAAAATAGCTACGCCATGCTTTTTAGAACTCGCTAAAGCCGAGTGAACCTGACTAACCTAATCCCACTTTAATCTGTCATTGTCCTGGGCTAGTAATTTAGTTTCTTGTAAAAATGCAATTTACGCTTTATACTTCTTAAGGTAATTTAAAACTTGTTTCTGTTTTCTAACCGCACAAGTCCCTTTACATTCCATGTGTATAATAGTAGGTCAGCCATAGGGGGTTAGGCACAACCCATTCATTATGAATTGTATGTGTTTGCCAGGGACCAAAGGCGCCAAGCATCTAAAACAAGAAGGCAAGGTAATTTTATTTATAAGTTTCCCAACCCTGAGGGCTCTGGGCACTGAACATAAACAAGGACATACAGTAATAAATAAACTATAATAAAACCTCATTTAAAAATGTAAATCTAAAAAATTTAAAAAAACAAGATTAGAATTCAGTAAAACTGAGGTTCCCAGAAGTCAATCTTCAGGGACTGGCCAAAGCAAGGGATGGTATCAGCAATCAAAGGCCAGGCTGAAGAGGTGGGCCTTTAGCCTTCCCTTAAACACCTCACTCGAGGGAACCTTCCAGACAGCAGGTAGAAGTGAGTTTCACGGGGTTGGCCCAGAGACACTAAAAGCATGATCTCCGGAGGTCTTGAGCCAAACCCTGGGAATGTCCAGGAGGCCCCTCGAGGAGGAGGAGGAGTGGAGGGCAGAGGACACCGGTGTCAGCAGCTCAGACAGATGACCAGGACTTAGCCCATGTAGGCTTAAAGGTGAGAAGATCCACCTTGAAAAGGACCCTCCACCTGACTGGCAGCCATGCAGAACACACAGAACTGGGGTTACATGACTGGACCTCGAAAGGCCCATCAGTAACTGGGCTGCTGCCTTCCGCTTTAGCTGCAGCCTGCAGAGGGTCCCTCCCATGACCCCAAAGTACAGAGCATTACTGTAGTCGAGCCTAGAAGTCACAAAGGCATGTACTAGTGTCGGCAGGTCCTCAGACGGAATGAGGGGCTTAATCCGGGCAATGTTCCGCAAGTGGTAAATACCATTGCTGAATACAGCTGACATCTGATCTTCAAAGGTCAACATACAATCAAGAATCACACCCAGATTTCGCACACTTGGAGAAACCACCAATGGAGTAGATCCCAGAACAAGTCCCGAGTCAGCTCCGGTGGCAACCCATCACACCCATGACCAGGCTCGATCACCAGCACCTCAATCTTAGCTGGGTTAAGTCTCAGCCAGTTGGAAGCCATCCAGTCACTGATTTTAGCCAGACAGCTGTTAAGCACATCAACCGCTCCCGATGTTCCAGGTGCAAAAAACAAATACAATTGGTTATCATCTGCATTGCAGTGAAACTTCATACTGTATTGTCGGATGATCTTGCCCAGGGACAGCATGTACACTGCGAACAACATCGGTGACAAGATCGAACCCTGAGGTACTCCACAAGACAGAGGCATTGGGGAGGAGAAGAAATTCCCTATCACCACCCACTGCACTCTGTCAGAGAGATAGGACTCAAGCCATTTTATGATGGTGTCGACAAGTCCACAAATCTCACAGAGTCGATCAAGAAGCATGACATGATCCACACAGTGTCAAAAGCTGAGGAATGATCGAGGAGCACTAGAACTGACCTGTCTCCTCTATCTCTAGTCCTAAGCAGATCATTATACACTCTCACTAGAGCAATTTCAGTGCTGTGTCTGGCCCAAAAATCCAACTGGAATGGCTCATAGATATCTGAAGACACCAGGCAATCCTCAAGATGATGTGCCACCAATTTCTCAACAACCTTGCTCAAAAACGTCAGGTTGGAGATCAGACAATAATTCACCAGGACAACTGGGTCGAAGGATGACTTCTTTAGGAGGGGCTTCACCAGTGCTTCTTTCAAAGCAACTGGGAAGACCCCCTCCGCCACTGAGCACCTGACAATCCTGGCAAACATCGGACCAATGGCATTGGCACATCCCATTAAGAAAGGCGTCAGTGCCGGGTCCAGTTCACAAAAGGTGTGCTTCAGCTCCAAGATCACCTTAGTCACCTCAGACACCTCCACTGGCCAAACTCCTCCCAGGCAGACTGAGTGCCTCTGAAACTTCCAACCCAATCACTGTGAAGGAAAAGCCTCCCTGGTGAAATCTCCGACCGGATGGCCAGCACACTGTCGGAGAGAAACAAAGCAAACTCTTCACATAAAGTGGTTGAAAAATCTTTTTTCAGCTGGAGACAGGCAGGATGTAAAAGCCTGTACATGGTCCGAAACAGCTGAGAAGGTCTGTTTCTCCCTTCAGCAGTTTCCCTGGACAGAAATGCTGCTTTCTTATGGGAAATTGCTCCCTGGTACTCAACATAGTGAGAACATAGGGCCAGCCTGTCGGCCTCCAGCCTGGTCTTCCACCAGCAATGCTCCAACTTCTGCCCCCTGATCTTCATCACCTTGAGATGCCCATCAAGCCAAGGGGATCTCAAGTGAGAGGATCTGGGTCATATACGGACTAGTGTGATAGCATCTAGTGCTTCAATAACCACCCTATTATAGGTTGCCACTGCCTCTCCAGTGCCAATCCCACATGCTGCGTCAACCCTAGATAGGTCAGCTAATGCCAATAGTCCCTCTGGGTCAACACCCTTTAAGAGGTGATAGCTGATCATCTCCACAGGGGAAGGACTTTTGGGGGGGCACAAAACTGAACTCCATGGTGCAATGGTCAGACCAAATGACCTGATCAATCTTGAGGGTGTCAATCTCAAGATACAGCTGAAGCACCAGATCAAGTGCATGGCTGTATTGATGGGTAACAGCAGCAACCACTTGTGACACTCCCAGTGATTGCATCACTGGAGGAGGTCATAACTGAAATGTGAGGATTCATCGTCAACCCAGGCATTGAAGTCCTGCAGGATTAAGCACCCGGGGGACTCCAACACCAGGTCAGTGACGAAGCCCAATACCTTTTGCAGGAATTCCCCTCCCACCCTAGGGGGGTTGTAAACAAGGAGAATCCTGCAACCTGCACCTGCACCTCCAT
This sequence comes from Neoceratodus forsteri, assembly GCA_016271365.2. Lineage (NCBI taxonomy): Eukaryota > Metazoa > Chordata > Ceratodontiformes > Ceratodontidae > Neoceratodus > Neoceratodus forsteri. The sequence goes on from CM028132.1 coordinate 561,980,850, forward strand.
GTACGGTGACGCGCTCAAAAGATTGGGTGCTGCCAACTAGGTGCACCAAGAAGCCCAGACTGGATCAAAAAATTATGTCCACTCCCCCACCCCTGCGATCCTTCTTTGGACAGTGCACCATGGTATACCCAATGGGGATGGCGGCCTCAGAAACAGGGCCCACATCATCACCCAGCCAGGTCTCCGTGATGCAAGCCAGGTCGACAGAAGAAATCAAGTCCACAAAAACAGAGGTCTTGTTCCTCATCAACCTGACATTGCAAAGCATTGCCCGAAGAGGACTAGAGGATGCAGCCAGTCCTTTAGCTACCAGCTCACTTGGTCCAATGGGAACCCTGAGTACAGTGACTAAACACGTTGGGCCTCTTCCTAGGCTCCGTTTACACCCAGGGTGTCTCCTGCATTGGACAACCTCAATGCTGCTCACCACCCCCTCCTTAGCTGCCCTCGGCACTTGATGAACCAAATGCCTCCTAGTAATACTGACCTCCCTTCAGTGCCTCGCTGCAATACCAGAAACTGGGAGGTCGGCAAACAGGTGAAGGTCGTGGTGCTGAGAGGCAGTGTAGGTGATACGGGGAAGGCCACGGCACCATCACATCTCCAAACTGGTGAGACCAGTCCTGAGAGAGTACTAAAAGATATTACAAAAGTACAATGACAAAAAGAAACACTAAGATTAACATTACACACTCACAACAACCACACAAATAAACCCAATTACAATCAGGTAACAACAGCATACTATTTATGCAGGCTAAAAATATAATCACTCACACCCATACACACAATTAATACATGAGAACAGCTAGACAATCACCACAAACCACTTCACACACCACACACCCAACTTAACCAGTTAAAAACCCCGCCCCCACAGCCCCCCAACCACCTCACACACAGCAGAACAGGGGACAAAAGTCTTAGTTTCCTATTACTGGAGAGCTATTATGCAGGCCACTAATCAGTCAAACAAAGCCCTACAGGGCATGTCCAGTACAAGCAGAATAAGTAGGCATAGTCACCAAGAGAAAATCAATTAAGTTCCAGGACCCAGAACTAGATGACCAGGGGCCCTCTCACCAACCCTGGTCACAGCTGGGCAGTTCGTGAAGGAACACTAACACACCTGAGGGAAGCACAATTGAGGGGAGCCACCTTAAAGGAAAGCTCCATCTTAAAGTCAAAAAAGATATGTAGTATTCTTTTTTTCTGTGTTATAACCTCTTCCCAGTGTTTTTTTCTCTCTGGCTGTGAGAGTTGCTTTTTCTAACTTTTCCTGGCTGTTTTATTGCCCCTGGAGGTTGCCATTCTGGTTTCTTTTATGGCCTCTTGTCCCAGACAGTCTTCCCAGAGTGCCCTTTGGTGTGATGTCTAATTGCCCCTGCAGGAGGCCAGTGTCTTGTTACAGGGTCTGTCACAGCTCTGCCACAGAGAGAATACTTCTTCCAGAAAAGAGACACTGCTAGATGTTGGGTGAGTTTAATCATTATTATTTTTTGATATTGGCACCTTGTCCTGCTATGTTACAATCTATAAGGTGATGTTCAATTTTTGCTACTTAGTACTGGTGCAAAAACTGAAAGGGACTGAGAGGAATAGCCAGATGAGTTCAGACTCAACCACGGTAAACAGTGACATGATTAAAACACACACACACACACACACACACACACACACACACACACACACACAGCAAAACATAGCAGGACAATGTACCAATATCAAAAAATAATGATTACACTCACCCAAAATCTAGCAGTGTGTCTTCTCTGGAAGAAGTATTCTCTCTGTGGCTGAGCTGTGACAGACCCTGTAACAAGTCACTGGCCTCCTGCAGGGGCAATTAGACATCACACCAAAGGGCGCTCTGGGAAGACTGTCTGGAACAAGAGGCTATAAAAGAAACCAGAATGGCAACCTCCAGGGGCAATAAAACAGCCAGGGAAAGTTAGAAAAAAACAACTCTCACAGCCAGAGGAAATAAAAAACACTGGGAAGAGGTTATAACACAGAAAAAAAAGAATACTACATATCTTTTTCTGATTTTAACATGGAGTTTTCCTTTAAGTCAAATCGGAGCTTCTCTCACTAGCTCTGAAGATAAGGGGCTCAACAAGTAAAAATGAGGGTTTTATCAGTAACTTGAATGACATACCAGCTCACCGGTTCTTCAGTGCAAGGCCAGTGCCTCTCTCACTGGCATGGCCAGCACAAAGCGATCCTTCACCTCTGTGGGGCGGGACAGCCCCTCCGATTGTTCAGAGGTGGCCTCCACAAAGATGGAAGATTAATGCTCCATTGAAGTAAAGACAAGCCAAACAATGTCTTGATAAAACCAACTGGCAAGATATAAAAACTATGGTCAGTCAGGCGATACCTTCTCCATGCAGGTCTGTTCTTGTGATGACCCAGGAAGCAGAACACAGATGCCGCTGTTCCTAGCATCTGTATCCACCCAGGAAACAATCCATCCAGAAGTTAGTTCTAATTCAAGAAAGTTGGCTCCTCCACTAATGGTTGAAGGACACCTCCGAATCCGAAATTAAAGCACTAGTTTCTGGCATTGTAACTGCAGAGAAGCCGCCCGGGAAACAATTCATCCAGGAACAGGACCAGATCAGAAAAGGTTGGCCCCTCTGCTGATGTTTGAAAGGCACCTCCAAATCCAAGCCAGAACACCCATTCTGGCATTTCACCACAAGCTGCGTTGTCTATCGATCGACTGATGGATGGTCATTCTTGGGGAGCATTACAGGAATCATCAAATCACTGGGGCCCCTCAAGCTTGAAGGACCCCCTAGGTAAGCAAGGTGACAGTAGCCTGCAATAGTCCTTTCCTAGAACACAAAAATATGGCTCCTAAACTGCTTCACTGTCCCAGCCCCACCTACACTATAAGACCCTACACCTAAAACCTAGCTAAAACCAACTTTAAAGGATTCCTGGGTCATGAAATGTGACCACAAGAAATGAGCACACCAAATTAAGCTCTCCTTGTTTAGTTAATCTAGTAGCATGGGAGGACACAGCATAGAGAGTAGTTGCTCTCTAGCTAGAGAGCATGCAGACAGCAGCCCAGCATGGCCGCCATCTTGCCTACTGCTCACACCGAAGCATAGCTGAGCACAATGACAGAATCAACAGTAGTAGTTAGCCTGTGGGCAGGAGTTAAATGGGGACCTGGAAATGAAAAACCAAATAGAAAAGGAGAGATAAGAGGGCTTTGAAACTCCAAATTCGGTAACTCTGCAGCAAAAATGTTTATCAATAACAGTAACAATCTCAGCAACCTAAATGGTATGAAGTACCAACACATAACTATCTCAGACATGTAGAGAGGAATGGGTCGGTCAAGAATATCAAGACCAAGACCCCTGTGCAACATATCAGGGCATGGGAAAAAGACTTGAGGAGCATAGATATAACAAAATCCATTACTCCTTATAAAACACAGTAAGTTACTTAAATATCAAAATACACACACTATTGTCTAAAATAGTATTAAACATGGCAAACTATCCTCCAACAAAACCCTCATCTAATATGAATTAGAAGGTAGAATTATAAGTTGTTCTGATATTGACTAATAAAGCTCAATTAAATAATAAATGGCTATGCAATGTAAATAAGCTGACCAAAACTTGTTGGACCATATATATAACATCATTAAATTGTTTCCCTTAGGTTGTATGTAAAACAAAATTAAATGTGAAAGATAAAGAAAAAAAAAGTCTGAGCAAGTTAATGCTGCACTTAAATTAAAAGCTTCATGAACAGGGATGTGCCCAACGAATAATAAAACTATCTCATGGAGAGGTTTAATAAATGAAAAATATTACTACTGTGGGCTCTGTGCAGTCTCACAGTACTGCAGTAGTTGGATGTGGTTAAATAACCTAATCCAATATATATGTATACCAACTTTCAATGTCAACTATCTAAAGAAGGGCTATATTAGACTATTTCACAATCTATGATTCAAGCAACTGAAAAAATGTCAGGTAAAGAGACATGGATTAACCTCACCTTTTAACCTGACAAGCCTTAGTTCAAGTAACACAAAATACAGTTATTTAATCATAAGCATTATTTTTTCATAGCTTAGCAATAATATTTACCTATATAACAATGAAAATAACCATTCAGTTTCAGTGTTCACATGTAATAAGGGTGACAGCCACATTCGCTTTAGTGGTCGACTTCCAGTGAACCAGTAGATTGCACACATAATCACAGCTCCTCACTCAAGAGCAGTATAGCATGCCACGATTATGAAATGGTGCACCAGAATATTCAAAAGCTGGTTATATATGTTCCAAAAATACAGTATTCTTCAATCGGTTTACTGCAGTTGCTCAAAAAACGTTGACCTTATTTCAAAGTTTCAGTAAGGAGCTCCAGTGCATTCTGATGGTGTGAAAGATGTTCATTTTCAAATGTAGGTCCGGAGGAATTGCTGATTGATCAGTGTGAATTCAGAAATGGGATTGGCCCCACTTCTGAAGCTGATCAGGTGTCAGACTAGAGCGGAGAAAACTGATTCTGCAAATGGGACCAACACCAAGTTTAAGGCACTGCACCAGTCACAGCATACAGGTCGGGGACAATCCTTGGTAAAATATATTTCCAATAACCCAATCAGATACTTCTGATATCTGTATTGAGGATCGATTTGCGTCATTTAAAGCAACACAGACATCCAAAATATATTCAGGGGCCAGAAGAACTGAACTGTTTTGATTTAACAGAGTCACTATCAGACTTAAGTTTCCCTTTATTTCGGTGCTTTTTGGGAGGTTCCACTATTTTTTGCAGGGAACTTGCCACTGTGTCTGCCCATGAGAGATCCGCAGAGATGGAATCAACTACAGAAGCTGCAAATGGATTATGCTCCATATGTATTGCTTGATCTTGCATAGAATTTTGTGGTTCGGGTGGACTTCCACTCAGAAAGGCATATTTATTTTGCAAAGGAATAGCTGAACTATTATCCACCTGGAGGACAATTTTGCAGCTAAATTGTGATGACTGTCAGGACTACAACACTGAATTTTGGTGCTTGAATTAGCTAATTTAGGCTTTTCCAAGAGATGCTGGGACTGCCCTTTAGATTGACTGCTGGTTACAACACTAACGTTGGAGACAACCTGTTGAATAGAGACAGAATTTGTGTTGCCATGCAGTTGAGGGTTTACAGCCTCCGAAATGGCATGTGAGATATCTATGAAGCTTGCCACAGTTTCTGAAGACGCATGTGGCCAGGTATTATTTAGAAAGGCCATGAGAGAGTTGGGAGTATTAAAATCTTTATTTGTATTGTTGTAATAGAGTCTCACAACTGCAAGATAGTGCATATTAAATTAAAGACCCAGACGGTGCATAGTATGGTGAGCAGCTGTAAATGCACACCTCTTAGCCGTTACCTCCTTAGAAAAGTCTCTATAAACATATATATGGTGTTCTTGTCACATTAATGGGCCAATCTCTCTAGATGGTTGCAGGATCAATTCTGTATGAGCAAAGTTAAGAAACCTTGCCAGTATCGGCCAAGATTTCAGGTCAGGTGAAGGTTTGGGGCTAAATGAACAATGTGATCTTTCGATAGTGAATCCATGGTCATCAGGCAGATGCAAAAGTTGTGGCAAGACATGTAGGAGAAATGTGGTAGTATTGTTTGGTTCTACATCTTCAGGAAAACCATAGAATCTTAAATTATTTCTACGGCTACGATTCTCAATGTCATCTAATTTAGTCTGAAGTTCTTTTATAGTGCAGTCTTGTTGTCTTATGGTGGCCTGCAGCTCTTGAACCACTATTTCGTTAGAACATGATTTATTTTCTGTTGTTAGAAGACGCAGATCTATTGATTGTAGAGTGGCTATATTTTGCTGGGTTATCAGTTTTAAATTGTTCATATCAGAAATCAGTTTCTGAAACATTGCTTCCACATTTTGTAGTGGAACAGATTGCTTAGCAGATTCGGCCATGTCAGGAGGCCCTAGTCTTGCAGTAAGGGGATGACATCTTTATCAATCTTGCACTGACAACAGAAACCCCCCACACAAAACAACCTTTAAAGTTGTTAAAGTAGCTTTAGTTCAGTTTATCTTCATGTTCATACCTTCAATATGATGAAAAGGTAGCTGTAGACGAAGGTAAATTGTAGGAGGAAGAATAGAGCTCAGTATTCAGACATCCATACTTGATCAAGGCCAGGCCACACACTCCCGGTACCATCTTTTTTAGGGATCAAGACCACAGGTGAGGTCCACAGGCTACTGGACTCCTGGATCACTCCAAGTTCCAGCATCTCATGGAGCTTTTCTTTCATGGTCTGCTTAACTTGCTCTGGTACCCTGTAGGGAGACTGCCTCAGTGGCATTTGGGTCCCAGTATACACGTGATGCTCAGCTAGTGTGGTGAACCCCAGTTTCCCTGTGAACATGTCCCCAAACTCTCTTAACACACCCCGAATTTCCTGCACCTGGACTGGTGCTAGCTGGTTGGAGAGGCAAGGATGTCCATGAAGGATCATACCTGGGCTTCCCTGAGGAGGTCCACCAGCAGATCAGCCTCAGTTTCCCCTTCTGGGATGCTGCACACAGCGAGGACCAATTCCTCTGTATCATAGTAGGGCTCCATCATGTTAACATGATACACTTTTTGCTTGCACATCCTGCAAGGTAGCTCGATCAGGTAGTTAACATAACTCAGCTTTTGGACAGTGGAGAATGGCCCCTCCCATGCTGCCTGCAGTTTATTCTGACTGACAGGGATGAGTACCATCACTCGCTGTCCCACTTCATATTCTCAGGCTCAGGCATCACGGTCATACCAGACTTTCTGCCACTGTTGTGCAGTGGCTAACTGCTCCTGAGCAAGCCCCATGAGCTCTGTAAACTAGGTCCTGAAGTCCAGGATGTACTCCACAACAGACTCCTCCTGGGAAGCATGGTCACCCTCCCATTCATCCTGGACTAAATGTAGAGGCCCCCTCACCCTATGATCAAACAGGAGCTCAAAGGGTGAGAACCCTATGGTCTCCTGTGGGACCTCCCTGTATGCAAACAGGAGATGGGGTAAATATTTGTCCTAATCCCTCTTGAACTGCTCAACAAATGTCCTCAGCGTGGTCTTAAGAGATGAATTAAATCACTCAACCAGACTATTAGTATGGTGGTGGTATGGGAAGGTTCTGAGCTGCTTCACCTCACACTTCTCCCACAAACTACTCATTAGCTCAGACATGAAGATGGAGCCTTGGCTGGACAGTATCTGCTGGGGAAAGCCCACCTGGCAAAATATCCCCAACAGTGCGTCAGCCACCTTTTCTGCCTCAATGGTCAATAAGGGCACTGCCTCTGGGTATCTTGTGACATAATTCACTACCACCAGGATATACTGCTTGCCAGTGCTACTTGGGGTGCTAAGTGGCCCCACTATATCTAAGGTCGCCTTCTTGAAAGGTTCATCAATAATGAGCAGGGGCACCAATGCTGCCTTGGCCTTGTCCCCCATTTTTCCTACCCTCTGGCACTGTAGACAAGTCCGACGGTAATTTTCCACATCCTTGCCAATACCAAGCCAGAAGAAATTGTTGGTCAGCCACTTTTTCATGCACCTCACACTCAAGTGGCCTGAAAAAAGATGTCATGGGCCAGGACCAAGAGCTGCTGGCGGTAAACTCTAGGGACTACCAGCTGCTGGAGTACCTCTCCATTTAGCTCCCCCTCTGGTGTACACTCCCTGTACAACAGTCCCTTCTCCCAGTAGACTGACTCTATACTCCCTTGAGAGTCTTCAGCCCTGTCAACTGCTTCTCTCAGTTTCTGCAGGGTAGGATCAGCCAGCTGTGCTGTGCCCAGCTCCTCTCATCTGACCTGTCCCAACTCCCCTTCAGAAGGAAGTCCTGTGACCTCCTCTGTTTGTGACTGGGGCTCAGGGCTGCTACACCTAGCCAGCCCTTCAACCATACTAGCCACCTCCTCAGCTACTGAGGGAGGGCTGGCACTGGCTGGGTTGCCCCCCTTTTCATCCTCAGGAGTCTGTCCTTTTGCCTAGTTGTAAGTAGTAACATACCCCCAGAGATTCCCTGTGGTCAAAATAATTTCCCAAGATCACACTTATAGGGAGAACAGGTACAACTCCTACCTCTTTTTCTCCATGCCCACCCTCCCAGCTCAGGAAGACCTGGGCCACTGGTATTTGGATCACAGGACCCGTGACTCCCCGAATCATGGAGTAATGCCCTGGCATAATCTGCTCTGCCTTAATTAAATCCTGCTGCACCAGGGAGATGGAAGCACCTGTATCCTTCAAACCCTGCGTTGCTGCCCCATTAACTACAATAAGGTGAATATGTTCAGGCGAGACAAGTGGTACTGCAGTCTGCACACAACCTACCCACTGTTGGGCATTATTTTGTTCACTCTTCCCCCAGCCTTTTGCCCCTTAACCAGTTTCTGAGGGCAGTTATATCTCAAATGCCCCACTTGATTACAAATATGAAATTTCCTGGCCCCTGACTCTTGGTTCCCTTTAGAACCAGAGAGTTCTGCTTTGGGCTGAGGTGCAGGCTGATTTACTTTAGGCTTCCCTCCTTGGGACCCCTTAAAACTATGTGCTGCCCCCCCATGAGACTTATGCTGTGTGTATGGTCTGCTGGCCATGTACAGGTCAGCGCTTGCTTCTACCTCCTTCAAGGAGCCACGTGCCCTGTCTAACAGCCATACATGCAGGTCCTCAGGTACAATTTTAAGAAATTGTTCCCTCACCAACAAATCTTTGATTAGCTCCACAGTGTCTGCTGTTGCCACATCCACACACCTGTAAAGGTAAGTACATAGTTGAACCTGTAATTCCACATAATTGTCTTCTGAGCTTTTCTTTAACTCCCTAAATTTCCTTCTGCAAGCTTCAGGAGTTATTTCAAAATGTTTTAATAACACCACCTTAACCTTATCTTAATCAATACAGTCTTCATTTGTTGGCAAATGCCTGCAAAGCATGTCCTGTAAGTAAGGGTGTGAGATGAGTTGCCCAAGAAGTCTTATCCAGTTGCAACTGCCCACACACCTGCTCAAATTACCTTAAAAATAGATCAAGATCATCTCCCTCTTTATACTGCAGAAACAGTTTAGAATTAATGTTGGCTTCATGGGGGAAACTCCATCATTACCTAAGTTTTGCTGGCACACTGTCATCATGTCCTTTTCATACTGTCATTCTTTTTCTCTGACCTCCAGTCTTCCTGCTTCTAGTTTCAGTTCCTGCTGGTGACTCTTTCCCCATTCCTCTGCCTCCAGCCTTCTTGTCTCCTCTTCCAGCCTTTTCGCCTCCGCTTCCAGCCTTTTGCCTCCAGTTCCTTGCAGCAACAGTTGCAGTTGCAGGGTGTCAAGCTGATTTGTGGAGTTTTCTACCCCAGCTCCTGACTCATCCCCAGGGACCTGCTGCTTCTGATCATGTGCCACCAGGGCAGCTATGAGGTCTGCCTTCTATTTCTTTTTCTGACCCCCTAAGCTGAACCCCCTTTTCTTGGCATTTGCCACAAAGTTGTTGCACAGTAAGCGAGTCATACTCTATGGAGCTCATCCTCCCTATGCTACGCTAAGCTATGCTGCCTTAGCAACAAAAAAAAAATCGATTGTAAAAGTGCCCTCTTTTGTATATCCTTGTTTGTGACTGCTAAGGTAGAGTTTTCTACTGGCCAGCTCTGTCTCTCAGTGTGCTCAAAGGTTCACTGTGATCCCAGACACTGCCCACCACTTTGCAAACCTGACTCTCCCTTTTGGCTGTAACTGCCTTTAGAGAGTCATCTGTTTCCTTATTTCTCAGCTGCCACCAGCCTAGTTTCCCAGGACTTCACTTCTCCCTGCACAAGAAAGGGAAGGTCACCACAGGTTAGCTTGTATGCTTTTCTGACGATGGATGCCAACAGAGTTTTCTCTTAGCCAGAGAAAATAAATCACTACCTTACAATTAAGACACAGTCATGACTGTTAGTTAAATAAAATTATTTTACTGTAGGAGTCAAGGGTCTACTCCAGGATATCAATAGTACAAATGAGAGGAAAACACTGTTACAGGAAAAATAAACAAATGGTTTTAAATAACAGAAGTCAGAACAGAAAACACTGCAGACTGCTTTAATCTAACATAAAAAGGTACTTGCCTTTCTAAGCTGAAAAAGACAAACCTTAGCTGAAAACAGGCTCTCTTCTTATCTTCTAAGATGGCCTCAGGCCAAAGCCCTGCTCAAGAGGAATCCTCTAAATGTATAGCTTACATTTGAAACTCTGTGATGGGTCTTCCCTTTGAATTGACCAATCATTTTAAATTCTGTACAAGTTTGAATTCACTTGTCCCAATCAACGTATAACCTATAGATATCCAGTAAAGAGCACTTTAACAACCAGTTTGTATTTGAAGGGTCCAATCCTTTCCAAATCTGTGTGTATCTGTGTGTGAATCACTACTCCCTTGGTCACTCTTTGAGATTGATTACCATGTCCATAGGCACAGCCTGCTAGTGAAGTAGAAACCCAGTGTTTTTTTTTTCTTTGCTGTTAGCAAGCCAAGGGAAAATCTTCTGGTGAGATTCAGAAGACCAGAAAAATAGTTTTAGTACATCCAAACAATTAACTACTAACTTCCCATTTCTGTCACACACTCCTCAGACAAAACTTAGTCTAAGGAAAGGATTGTGGGTCCTAACATCCTAACTTCATGACTGAAGTAGACTATTCAGTACACCGTAGAAGTTGTGGGGACTTTTCTGTCCCTTTGGTATAACTTGCTGTAACTTCAATTGAGTGGCTAACAAGTTCAGCACACCACCAATTTAAAATTTTAAAGGTCAAGTCTCTGTGATATTATTCAATGATATGTCAGATATCTTTGAACAGGCACAACTGCTGCAGGGGGAATAACATGATCTTGCACAGCTTCAGCTGGAACTTCTGGATTTTCTGACACCTTGGCAGGCAGATGACAAGGAACAAAGCCTTCAGCATTACTTTCAGTTTCCAAGATGTCATCAGATGGGCAGGAAAATTTAGATGACAGCAAGTGATTCACATGTACATGAACCAACCGATGGTCCATCTGAACCCTGTGGTCAGAGGTCTACCAATCCCTTGCACAGTCCCTGGGATCTAAAGACATTTAAGATTTCATAAGACTCAAACATAACCTCCTTCTCTGGTTGGGAGATCTTCCACCTTAGGAACTGTATTCTGTCCCACTACTGCTGCAGTTGGTGATTCTCTACAGTGTGAGATGAGACAAAGCATCCAGACATGTTGCTGGTCCTTATATGTTTCATTGCTCTGAACTTTTGATTTTAGGTTGTCCCTGATGGTATACCCAAGTCTCTCTCCTCAGTTGATGGTGCCAACCTTACCTATATATTGAGTACTTAGTTTTTTGGTTCTTCCTCTGCATGTGTATGACCTTGCACTTCTTGAAATGAAAACTGAGCTAACATTGGGGGCACGGGATTATGCTATGCTGAATGTAGCTCAGCCTGTGGATCTCCACCTGAAGACTGGATAATCCAACCTTATCTACTTACCTATCTTGCAGATTGCTGAACTAAACAGTCAAATCAAGATGGATAAAGAGATCACTTTCTGGAGATGGCAAACAGAAAAATAAAATTGTGTGTACTTTTTGCCTGGTCAGCCAGTGGAGGAGGGACTCAATATGGCAGAGGCCAGCAGGAGTGTGGTCAGTGCCTTGCTCTGCAAAGAACTAGCAGACATAATATATTTTATGAACAGCATCTTGAGAAAACTGAGCTGAATGAAGACACCCTATGTGACGTAGACAGCCAGTTCTGAGTGCTGTATCATTTTTTTTAGTATAACATGTATTACTGACTGTCTCTGCTGAAAATCTGATGCTCTAGGAGTGACCTCACCTCCCCCCCCCCAGGTTTCAGCTGAAAGATGCAAGCCAGGAGAAAATGCTGACAGCATGTAAGTTCACACACACTCAGTTTTTAGAGACAATGTGTTACATGTAAGGCTTTAATCAAGGATTCTGTTTGTCTGAGTTTATTACAGCTGTAGTTGCTATATCATATCCATTTTATGACATTGGAGAGGAACCTAGGTTGTTACACAGAGGTGCAAAGTTGTAAATGCTCCTGTGAAGCCTGTGTGAGGGATGATGCAGCATGGATCAAAGAGATGTCATTTGAAACATGAGTCATGCTGAGGATTGCAAAATTAATACTGAAAAGACATCCTGTTTTTTTGTATAAGACATATATTTTGTATATATAATCTGACAGAGGAGCTAGCTGACCTCATACAAAAAAAGGGGTTGGCCAATACAGTATGCTTAAGGAATATTCTATTTTACTAGACAGAGACACACTTTTACTTAGACTCTGACTAAGAAAACATCTTTGGAGCACTTGTAAACAGGTAGTTACAAAGATAGTTAAATCTAAGTACTGTAAGTAGGAATTTGCACTGTTTAAAACTTGTTCTTTTAAAAGATTTGTGTGTCTTGTGATATAAGAGTTCTGTATTTTGTGTTTTACATATTTTGAACTATTTTTAGTAAAATTCTTTTTAGAACTTACTTGGTCTATCTTTGACTTCTTTTTATTTGTAAGAAAAGTATGCATGGTTATAGAAGACACTAAGTATAAGCTTGAATGGTGATACCAAACTGGAAAGAGAAGTGTTTTAAATCTGAGGTCTTTATTAAAGTTTTTAAGGGTTCATCTCTGTATACCTGGTTAGGTGCCCATAGGCAAAGATATCTGGCCCCCTGAAGACAGAAATATCTGAGCCTGTGCATTGGATATGCTAGCAAGAGGTTCACAGTTTGAATCCCTCCAAGACTTGAGACCAAAGGTTGATCCGAACTCACAAAATAGACAATAGGGTTACCTTGTTCTGTTAAATTGTTCACAAGACTGCGCTCGGAGGTTGGCACTTTGGGAGTAGAGGGCCTGACCTGCTGAGTGGGTTTGTGACAGATTGGTTGGCAGCGGTGGCATAATTTTGGTATCACAAGCTTTTATTCTTCTGTGTCAGCTGAGACCGTAAGCTCTGTTACAAAGAAGAAAATAACAGAATTTTATTTTAAAAAGGAAACAGAACTATATGTCACTTGGCGTACAGTTAAGTTCCTACCCATTTTATTTTATTTTTCTAAAGTGCAGTCAGAGTAGCAATAGTCAGGAAAGATGATTTCCAACTACAGCAGGCACACTGTAGATTACTTAAGGCAGTTGTGCAAGGACAGAGGAGTCCCGTTTGAGGTGAAAGCAAGCAAGCAGAGCCTCCTAGATGCCCTGATGGTAGCATATACCCAGAGCAGCGGGTCACCAACTGTGACTGGAAAGGACCAAACTTCAAGTGTGGAAGGGCTAGCGGCCAGTGAAGGGTCCAAAGCCGATGAGGAGGACAGCAGGGCCACTGTCAGTGAAAGGCCACAGCAGCAGGGCAAGGTCACCAGTATCCTGAATCCAGAGGTACTCAGGCTGCAAATTGAGTTGCGCAGGATGGAACTGGAGGCAGAACGAGAGAAGCGAGAGGCGCTCCGTGAAGCACAGCGAGAATACCAAGAGGCAGAACAAGAGAAGAGAGAGGTGGACAGTGAGGCAGAGTGAGAACACCAAGAGGCAGAGCGAGAGAAGTGAGAGGTGGACCGTGAGGCAGAGCGAGAACACTGTGATGCAGAGCGAGAATGCAGAGAGGCGGAGCGGGAACAGTGAGACCCAGACCGTGAGGAGCATGAGTGCCAGCGAGTTGCAGAGAAGAAGAGAGAGGAGCACCAGAGGCAACATGAACTGGAGAAGCTATGACTCTGACCAGCGGCACCAGAGCAGGTAAGTGGCTTGGGTTTAACTGGGACTGCAGGACTGGGTTACAAATTGAACTCCAAATTAATAGCCGAATTTAAGGAGGGGAAGATATGGGCGCTTTTTAAATTCTTTGAAAAGTTTGTATTCAGGCTAAAATTCCTAGAGAGTCCTGAGCTTCCAGCTATCCTCTACTTACCGGAAAGCTCAGGATGCATTGGGTCAAATGGACAATGAGGACAGCAATGATTACAGCAAGCTAAAAGCTGCACTGTTAAAAAGTTTGAATTAACTGCTGAATCATGCAGAGCTAAATTTATAAGCTCAGGAGAAGCCCTGATATGAGCTACGAGGAGCTAGCCATGAAACAACGTCAGTTTTTAAAACATTGGTGGGAAGGAATTGAGGCAAACTCTGTTGATAAAATTGAAAATGTGATTTTCTTAGAACAGTTTTATTGGACTTGCCCAGCCGAGTTAAAAACCTGGCTAGAGAACTGAGATCCAAAAACAGTGCAAGAGGCTGCTGAACTCTCGGACTGCTATGCCATGAGCAGACCTGCTCTCAGAGCGAATGGGGCGGGTGTGGCAGTGCAGAAAGGGAAAAGCGTGCCTTCAGGGCAGCTAAAACCCTCACTGTCTCCACCGAAACCAGTTAGCCCCAGGTTTCAGAGAAAGGATTTCTCTGAAGTAAGAAATGCATGTTGGCTGTGTAAAGATTCTGGGCATATTGCCAGACAGTGTCCCAAAAAGGTGAGCAGTAATGCACAACAGGGTGCTAGAAAAGAAGGGGGGTGTTTGTGTGTCTCTGGGAGCATGCCAGTGAACATGATGGAACACATGCACCCAGTCATGGTAAATAGTGTGCAGACACAAGGGTTAAGGCACACAGGGGCATCCCTGATGTTAATAAAGGGGGATCTGGTACAGGCTGGCCAGCTTATACCCAATAAATACATCACTATGCAAGGGTTTACTGGTGAAGTGAAAACATTGCCACTGGCTAGTGTTCTTCTAGACTGGGGTGAAACAGGGGGAACTGTGCAACAGGTGGCTGTAGCCAAAACATTAGCAGTGGATGTGATCCTAGGTAAGAATCTCCAACAGGGGATGGTATGTGCAGTTACCCGTAGCCAAGCGGCAAGGGAAAATTGTAGTTCTCTGAACCCCACAGAAGCCACTGAGAGGCTAGTTCCCCAGCCTGTGTCTCCAGATGGGGAGACTGATAAAAAGGGGGTAGAAATTTCCCCCTGTAGCAAGTGACCACACAGCTATGGAAGGTTACTCCAAAGAGGAAGGGGTGACCAAATGTCAGAGGGTTGGGATTGACAGTGATCCTGAGGGCCCTAATGCTAGTGCTAGGGACCCTAGTTTAGTGACTGAAGGGGACCTGTCCCATACCTTGGGAATGTGTGAGGGGTTTGCAGCTGCTCAGAGGGGTGACCCTAGTTTACAGAATCTGAGGGCTTGGGCAGACTCGGACGGCACACAGGGAGGTGATGGCAGACATAAGGTTTATTGGGAAAATGGATTTATGTATACTCAGGCAGTACAGACAGAGGGAGGGATGCTAGGCAGGCAGCTTGTTCCCCAGGGATATTGTAAGCAGTTGCTCAAAATTGCACATGATATTCCCTTGTCTGGTCATCTGGGAATCATGTGCACAATGCAGCAGTTGGCCCAGAATTTCTACTGGCCTAACTTCACCCAGCAGGTGAAGGAGTATTGCAGATCTTGTCACCGGTGCCAAGAAATAGGGAAGGTGGGCAAGAAACCCAAGCCACCCTGATTCCATTGCCCATAGTGGAAGAGCCATTCCAGAAGGTGGGAATGTATATTGTGGGGCCTTTAAATACCCCCAACTCCTCAGGGAAGAGATTCATCCTGACCATGGTGGATTATGCCACCCGGTACCCAGAGGCAGTCACCCTATCCTCACTAAGGACGGACAAAGTGGCAGATGCCTTACTTGGGATTTTCTCCCATGTTGGGTTTCCACAGGAGGTTATCACCAATCGAGGGGGTTCCTTCATGTTGGACCTGATGAAATGTTTATGGGAGAAGTGTGGGATGGTGCAGAGATGCATGACACCGTATCACCCACAAGCCAATGGACTTGTGGAATGATTCAATGGTACCCTAAAGTCAATGCTCCAGGCGTTTACTGAACAGCATGGGAGGGACTGGGAGAAATACCTTCCCCACCTGTTGTTTGCATACAGGGAGGTGCCCCAAGAGTTGACAGGATTTTCCCCCTTCGAACTCTTATATGGACGCTGGGTACATGGGCACCTAGACTTGATCCAGGAGGACTGGGAAGACAAGCATGCCACCCAGGGAACTCCTGTTGAGGATTATGTCCTTATTTTTAGGGAAAGGCTGAAGGAGCTTATGGGGACAGCCCAGAGCAACCTGGCAGCTGTCCAACAGAAACAAAAAGTGTGGCACGACCGCAGAGCCAGAGCTCACTCATACATGGTGGGTCAGGAAGTCATGGTCCTTATTCCGGTCTGGAAAGACAAGCTGCAAGCTGAGTGGGCAGGACTGTACAAAGTGGTTAGGAAAGTAAATGACGTGAACTACATTGTGGAGTTACCTGACAGAAAACAGACAGAAAGGATGTACCATGTCAACATGATGAAGCCATATGCAAATAGGACTGACATGGTGTTTGCAGTGTGTAGTCATGGTGAGAGGACAGATGAAGGAGACCCCCTTCTGGATTTGCTGGAGGAAAGTAAGCAGAAGTCCTCTGTGGAGGCAGTGAAACTGTCTCCACAGCTGGCTCCAGACCAGATTCAGAAAGTAAGGGAGGCTTTAGCAGACTTTGCCCTGTTATTTAGCACCAAGCCTGAACTAACCCCCTTAGTGACACACGATGTGGAGACAGGGACACTGACACCCATACGGCGGACAGCATATCGGGTGTCAGAGGCTGTCCAAAAGGACATCAGGAGGGAAGTGGAGGAGATGCTGGATTTAGGGGTAATCCAGAGATCCCACAGCCACTGGGCCTCACCTGTAGTCCTTGTACCTAAGTCAGATGGCTCTACTTGTTTCTGTGTGGACAATCATGGACTGAATGTAGTCACGAAGTCCGATGCCCACCCAATGCCCCGGACGGAAGAACTTCTGGACAAGTTGGAAGGGGCGAACTACCTTACGATCATTGACCTGACAAAAGCGGTATTGGCAGGTAGAATTGACAGACAGAGCTAGGGAGAGGTCGGCCTTCATCACTCTGATAGGCTTATTTGAGTTTAAAGTAATGCCTTTTGGAATGAAGAACACCCTGGCCACTTTCCAAAGGTTGGTGAACCAGGTGTTAAATGGTGCTGAGGAGTACGCTATGGTGTACCTGGATGACATTGCCATCTTTAGTACCTGCTGGGAGGAAAACCTAACCCACCTTAGGCAAGTGCTGGACAGGATACAGAGGGCTGGGTTCACTGTCAAGGCCGAAAAGTGCCAGGTGGCTATGGGAGAAGTGGCATACTTCCGACATGCAGTAGGCCGAGGACAGCTCCGTCCTAACCAAATAAAGATAGAGATGATCCGGGCGTGGCCCAGACCAGAAACCCAGAAGCAGGTCAGCAGCTTTCTAGGGACAGCAGGGTACTACAGGAAATGTGTACCCAATTACAGTGCCCTGGCTGCTTCCCTATCTGACCTGACAAAGAAAAAGATGCCAAAGAAAATTACCTGGGGCCCAGCCTGTGAGGAAGCCTTTACCAGACTGAAGGAGGCACTGTGCAATGCTCCTGTTTTGACAAGTCCTGACTATAGCAAAACCTTTATAGTTCGGATGGATGCCTCAGATGTGGGTATTGGGGCAGTACTGAGCCAGACATCCAGCCAAGGGGCAGATCACCCAATAGTGTACCTGCGCAGGAAGTTACTTCCCAGAGAGCAAGCTTACTCCACTGTGGAAAAAGAATGTCTTGCCATAGTGTGGGCCCTAAAGAAGCTAGAGCCATACTTGTATGGGCAGCATTTTGTGGTGCAGACTGACCACAACCTCCTGGTTTGGCTGACGCAGAGGGGGAAAAACAATGGCAGACTACTAAGATGGAGTCTTGCTTTACAAGGGTATGATCTAAAAATTGTACATAAGGCTGGAGAGAAGAATCCGAACTCAGATGGGCTGTCTAGGGTCTATGAGGAGTTAATTGATTTGGGAAGCACATTCCATGTAGGGATAGATCCCCCAAATTCAGTCTTGGTGGGGAGGAATTGTGATGTAAACAGCCAGTTCTGAGTGCTGTATCATTTTTTTTTGTGGTTAATAAGTTTTATTGATTTGACTTATTAAGATGATACAAACATTAAAACAGTCAGATACATTGCAAAGGTCTTACAGACTGTTACATATGTCTGTAGAAGCAGAGAACAGAACATGCTGGCCAAATAGTAACAAACTGAATATACTAGCCAGGTAAGCAATAGGATAATACTCTGTGCCTGGGTGTACAACACCTATCCAGTTGGAGATTAACTTTGAAAGTATTAGCAGTTGGTACATTGCATTATGGCTAACTCATACAAGCATATCTTACCTGGCCCCATCCTGCTAGTTTCTGCAGTATTTGACAAAGCCTCAGAAATTATGAGAGTTCCAGGGCCGCTGTCCTCTACTTTGTGCCTACAAAATACAAGAGATCACACACACAAAGCAAACAGGTCTTCATTGTCAGAGAAGATACTATCCTTTACTGATATGCCATCTCATCCGTAGAGCAGGGTCCCCTATAACTCAGTAACAAACTCTCCAGCACTTGCCCCTAAAGCACCATGAGAGGAGACCATTATACTAGCGTGGTTGTGCCTATTCAGCTGATTCCTTCCCTAGGTTTCAAAAACAGAAGGAAGGGAGTCCAGAAGGCAGTATATTTAAAGAGGGTATTGGTCATAGTATGTGATATTCTGGCCCAGTTGGCAACTTGAGCCATGGAGGCATCGTCAGAGGATTATCTGGGACCACCATTTACACAGTAGGAGTCTTTAACCTGCATACTGAGTGTCAGAAGTAGTTTCAACTCTGAGAGACGAAGGTGAGGGTCCGGGGTCCGGAGTCCTAATAATAACAACTCAGGGGACTGAGGCACATGCTTCCTAAGTATTTTGGACCCCATCTCACTGGTAGCCTGCCATAGGGGCTGGATCAGCCTGCAGGACCAAAGTATATGGAACAGGTCACCTGGGAGTTCCTGACACCTCCAACACAGGTCAGACTGAGCCAGATTTGCCTTGGCAAGGACTACAGGAGTCCTGTACCAGGAGTGAATTATCTTGTTCTCTATTAATTGATTACTGGTGTCAAGATATGCCCCGTGAGCTAATTTTAGACAAGACTTCCACTCCAGGTTGGTAATAGGGGCATGCAGTGCTTTCTCCCATTTATGCTTGGATTCCTCTGCTTGGGACGGGATGGTGCTCCAAATGGCCACGTATACTTGGCTTGACTGTCCTCTTTCTAGGGCCAGCCATGACTCTACCTGGGGATGTGTTGTTCTTGGTGCTGCTTATGCCTCTACATAAGGATGGCGCTTCTTACTTTAAGGAATCGCCAGAAGTCTTTGGGAGAGATCCCATAAGAGCTCTGCATGCCCTCAAAGGAATTAAGAGTATCTGTACCAGGAATGAGCATATCTCGAAGCAATGAGATACCACCATGTTCCCATGAGGGCCATGCAATTGGTTGTTTATTGATGGTAATCTCATTATTGCCCCATAGTGGGGTAAGTCTTAGGGGAGATGGGGAGGAGCCCAACTTCTTATGCACCTTGGCCCAATATTCCAGAGAGGGACCATAGTAGGATGAGAGTGAGTGCCCTTAGGGGATGGTTAAATAACAATAGTACCAAGCTATCACGTTGACATACCTCTCTCCATATCCAGCCACTGGGGAGCATTGTGTTCAGGGAAAAGGAACCACTTTAACTTCTGAGCCAGCTGAAAGGCCCATTTATACCCCTCTAACCACAGAAAACCCCAGCTCTCTTCTGACCAATGAGCTCTGAGCTTATTTCTACTGTACCTAGGTTTCTTACCTTCCCACAAAAAGGATCCCAGCAGGGAGTGTAACTTAGTAAACCAATAACGAGGTATTTTCAAAGGGATGTGGGAGAGAAGATACATAATTTTTGGTGCTGTGACCATTTTAATTATGGATATTTTACCTACAAGTGACAGTCAAAGAGATTTCTATCTGTTCAGTTCTGTACGAATGGATGCAAAAAGTGGTTTCATATTCAGGTCCTAGATTTTATGCAGATTATGCAAGATAGTAATGCCCAAGTAGGTCATCCCTTCCGGGGCCCATCGGAGCCCATGCTGAGTAACCATTTGAGAGGTACATTTAGAGTTTAAAGGTAGGACCTCTGTCTTGGCCTGGTTAATCTTGAGCCCTGAAAATGCAGAGAAATCTGACAAGGTGGACAATAGGGGAGGGAGGGAGGTGACGATATTGGCTATAGGGAACAACAGGTCATCCGCATACATTAGAGTAGGGTATGCCCTTGTTCCCACCTGTACCCCAGAAATTAGAAGATTTTGCCTAGTAGCAGCCACCAGGGATTCTACTGCCAATACAAAAAGTAGCGGGGAAAGTGGGCAGCCCTGACTGGTACCCCTATCCAGTATGAATGGGGGAGACAGCATCATATTGGTGAGTATCCATGCAGCTGGGGATGAATATATTGCCCCAATCCAGGCCTGAATCCCTGCCTCTAAGCCCATAGTGCAAAGCACTTATTGGACATAGTCCCACTCCAGAGAATCAAAGGCCTTTTCAAAATCTATTGCAATGACAGCAGCAGGGGAAGATAATTTTTTGGCCTTGTGGATTAAATTTACCAACGATCTAATATGGTCCACGCTAAAGTGACCCTTAACAAAGCCTACTTGGGATGGGTGGATCAAAGTGGGAAAGTGAGGATTAAGTCTATTAGCTAGTATCTTAGCTAGCACCTTGCTATCAGCATTCAATAGTGAAATAGGGCAGTAGCTGGACGCTTTAAGAGGGTCTTTACCTTTTTTTGGTAGGATAATAATAGTCGCCTCCCTAAGGGAAGAAGGGAGAGACCCTATTTGCAATGACTCAGTAAATACTTGTTGAAATACCAGAGAGATTATGAGATGCAACAGCTACCACACTTCAATAGGGAAACCGTCCCCTCCTGGGGCCTTTCCCTTTTTAAGGGAGAGGATGGTGTCTGCCACCTCCTGGGTTGAGATCGGAGCATTTAGGGCATTAGCTTGGGCTTCCGAGATTTTGGGGAGATGTAGGGACTCCAGAAATGGGTGGACCCCTGAGGTGTCTGGGGCTCTGGAGGATTTATATAACGAGGAGTAAAAAGCCATCATTATTTGATTAATACCTTGCGCCGAGGTCTGGGTCCTACCCCCTGAATTCTCTAAAGCCACTATATGCCTTTCAGCTTGCTGCTTTTTGAGACATATGCCAGCAGCTTACCCCCCTTTTCTCCCCCTTCCCAATATTTATGCTTGAGTCTAATGATCGAAATCTCTGTCTTTCTCGTTCACTTGCATCTTCAGAGAGGTGACCTTGTGACCTGCCTCTGACCTAATGGAAGAGATACGAAGGGCCTTAAAAGCAAGCCTCCTTCTTGAGTTGTCGCTCAAGCTCCTCAAATGTTGTTCCTCCTCTTTCAGCGCCGCTCACATACCTTATTATCGCCCTCTTAGAGTAGCTTTGAATGCCCCCATGTGGTACCCGAGAGGTATCTGCTATGAGGGTATCCCAAAAATTCCGCTGCTTCCTTGAAGCCAAGGGGGAAAGTCTGGGTCACGAAGTAGCAATGGGTCCAGCCCCATGCCAGAGACTTAGGGAGAGGGGGGCCCCATGTGAAGGCAAGATGCACAGGGGGATGATCCGAGATAACTAAGGGATGAATAAGGGTATTAACAGTGTTACTAGTAATAGTAGGAGAGGTGAGCCAAAAGTCTGTTCTACTAAGAGAACTATGTACTGGGGATGAAAGGTTTAGTCCTGCTGGGAGGGATGAAATATTCTCCAGATGTCCGTAAGGGCCAAATCTTGTTGTAATTGAGCAACTGCCATTACAGCCCTGGAGTGGGGCTCAGTATTGGAAGGGGATTTATCAAGGAAAGGGTCCAGAGTAAGATTAAAATCGCCCCTAATAAAATGGGGGTGTCTTCCGGAGCTATGGATCCCAGCACCTGGGCCAACTTGTGAAAGAAGGAGGGCGAGTCCTTATTCAGAGCGTATATGTTACCCAGGATCAGAGGGCCCTCCCCAGTATCCATGAGTACCACCACCCATCTACCCTCAGGGTCTCTCACTTGTCTCTGCAATTTCCATTGTAGTTGCTTGTGAAGCAGAATCACCACCCCTCTCCTTCTAGAGGAGGCCAAGGCATAAATGACCTGACCTACCCACTCCCTCTTCAGTCTCTCAGGATCCCCCCCCGGTAAGTTTGGTCTCCTGCAGAAAGGTGACCCTCTCTCCCAGTCTCTTAAGGTGGCCCAAAACTTGCTTCCTCTTGTTTGGGGTGTTGAGCCCTCTGACGTTCCATGTCAGACAAGTGATATCACCTGTTATTAATAGGAGCAAATATTTAATGAAGAGACATATCAAGAACAACCAGCAGATAGGGGCGAGGGCAGCCCAACCAGAAGAGGCAATTTCTATAGAGTGCCACCAAGATATGGAGAGAGTGGGTAAAGCCCATATACCCTGCCCTATCAGATGACCTTATACTAACAAATAATGAAACATCTGTGTGTGTCTCTTGTAAACAAACATACATATGTACACATTAACAAACTATATACATTGTGCACAGTGTACTATGCAATTTGGGATATAGAGGCATCTCTTCAGCTGCAGAGCCTGCTGTAAGGCCGCCCCTATTCCCAGGGCATTATCAAGTGGTATCCATCCTTCCTTAGCACTATGGTGAGGTGCAGGGGAGTTTCCCCACGAGAGAATTGAGCAACCCAATAGGAACGTTGGACCCGTGGCTCATTGCAACCCCAGAGGGTTGAAAGCTGCTCAGTGGTGTAGCTCAGAGCTGGGGTAGTTAAAGTAGGACTACACAACGCTTCTAATGAGGTGGGGGTTTGCAGGAAAGAAAGTGGGGGAGGACTGCCCACTATTTCGGTGAGCCCAGGGTTATTGCTGATGGGTGCCAACATTCTCTCACAACAAAAATCCTGGTGAGGTCAGGCTCATCACACCTATGAAGAGTGTACTGTAAGCCACCCAATGCGGGAGCTGGGAGATCTCCCCTTGATAGAAAAAAATAATAATAAAAAAAACATACCAGAGGGGCACAGGCCTGTGCCATTCACCACTCAGGGCCTCACGTAAAACACATCCTGGCTACCCAGTCTGCACAACAGTTTACGCATGACAACAAGTACTTTCATATTATATGACACAGCTTCCCAGTGGACCTCACCCCCCATACACAAGTAAGCAAGGTAGAACCTACAAAAGTTCTGCTGTTTAATCAGATGGTACAAAAAAGGCCTTTTTGCCATCTAGAGCGATCTGGACCTTTGATCAGGACGTCCACTGAGAGCTTGTTGGTAGGCCGCGTTGAATCCCTCCCGGTATAGAAGTGAGGCATCTTCTCTGCCACATGGCAGTGCAAGTCGGGGGGTCAAGGTTGGGGTGAAAAGGGGCTCGAAAGTTCCCTTACATAGGTAACATGGAGAAAGGGTAGCAGATGGGTCAGCCAAGGAGATTGTGCACTGATGATCAATTTAGACACCCCAAACTTGCCCCATACCTACAACTCCCCGAGGAATTAAAAGAATAGGAGTAGAAAGAAAATAGAAGGTTGACTACTTATCTGACTACGACGGTGGGTTTTCTCTGATTGCTTGCCCTGGAGAAGTAGAGCGCTCAGGACAGTCCACACTGAAGATGAGATCTCCACTGGTAGAGGAGGCCTCCCTTGTAGCCTTTGGTGGATGCAGCCCTCCGCTATCGGTAGCTCCGTTCTGTGGCTGGTGAGGAGTTGCTGACGGGGACAGGTAGCTGGGCTGCAACATAGGAGTAGGCCTGCCTTCCACAATTGAATCTACAATGCCTGGGTATTGATCCAAAGAGCTGGGGCGTTTAGCTTCATATCTATTAGCGGTGTGGTAGGCCTGTAATGGATCTGGAGCAACAGTGTCCATGCTTGTGGCCTCCTCCGTGTCGTCTTGCCCTCTCTCCAAAGGATGCTCCCGGCAGCCATGTTTCTTTCAGGATTGCCTGTTTTGGTGTGTTTTTGGGGGAAGTTCCCAGTGTTGCTCCCTGAGGTCTTGACAAACTGCAGGCCTGCTCACTGATGGAGAGGAGTGGCAATCCAACCCGTCAGTAGCAGTTTTAGCAGAAGGGGCTCCCGAGGTAGTGGTGGTGAATTCTTGTGGCCAGTTGTACTGTAAAAAATCCATGAGTGCATCAGGAGATTCAAAACTGTTCGGGACACCATTATGCATAACCCGCATCATGGCTGGGTAACCCAAGGAAAAGGACAGTCCAATACTGTGCATTTTATGCCTTGCCTTAGATTATGCTCGGTGTTTGTCTGACAGAGCCTTAGAGAAGTCCTGAAAGATGTGGATCCTATTCGATCTCCACACTACATGCTGTAACTCAGGAGCTCTAGTTAGGACCTTCTCTTTGTCCCTAAAATCAATAAATCGGGCTATGATACGTCATGGTCTGTCCTGGGCCTGAGACATGGGGTCTAATGTACGGTGTGCGCATTCCACCTGGAGTGGTATCAATGTGTCCAACTGCAGCATTTCAGTGATGGCTAATTGTAGAAATCCCTTCTTTGCCTTCTACATGCTCAGGGAAGCCCAGGAAGCGAAGATTATTATGGCAACCTCGATTCTTGAGGCCATCCATCTTACTGCGCAGCATCTGTATGGTCCGTTGTTGATCTCTTAATTCTGCCCTTAAGTCCTGAACATGCCCCTTCATCACCGAGACCTGCTGTTCAGTATGCAGCATCCAGGCTTCTAAATTTTGAACCACTTGGATGTTTCGATTAGTTGCCACAGTGACTTGTGCCATCTAGGCCATAAGTTGGCCGAACATTGCCTCAACTGACGTGTTAGGAGGTCTAAACCTCACTTTCAGGTTCTTGGCAATATTGGGAATGCAAGCAATCACAGACACATTGCATAAGAGTAATAAACAAGATTATTACCACCAAAAGGATAAAATCACAGTTGCCCTTAGCAGTTCTTACCGATACGAACCGGGAGCCAGTGCTAAGCGTTCCCTATACCTCGAGGTTTCTCTGTGTCTCCTGGGATCTCCGAGGTACAAGACTAGTGTATTACATTATATATCTATGATAATTACTATGGTTACTGTAAGATAGAAACATTTCTAGTTACAGAGATGAGCCCTATTGGCTAAATTAGAGGTGGCTCCACGGTCCAAGATAACATTATACAATTTTGTATAGTCATCAGTTTGTGAATAAAAGAGTTCTTATACAGAGTCTTACATAACTCAGTGTAGTAGTACAAATCACTAAAAGGTGGCAATGCCGACTTACATATCATAATTATTCCAAGGACACAGATGCCTTGGCATCTTACAAGTAAGAAATACTCAGAAAATACATAGAAGAATATATGTATTAGCAAGCAAAGTGTATTACAACAATATGCATTCATATCCTGACATCTACTCTTGTACGGTAGATGCCCTTAGCCCTATATGTTAGTATAACATATACCTAAGTGTTAGCTGTCTACGGTATAACTCTGAGGGTACCAATTAGGGTGCAGGGACCTCATGTAACATTCCCCCCTTGTTGCCTCCAAGGGCAACACAGGCAAATCTAGGGAAAGGCCAGGGA
Source organism: Neoceratodus forsteri (assembly GCA_016271365.2). Lineage (NCBI taxonomy): Eukaryota > Metazoa > Chordata > Ceratodontiformes > Ceratodontidae > Neoceratodus > Neoceratodus forsteri. The sequence continues at coordinate 562,006,532 of CM028132.1, forward strand.
GCAGGGGTGGTTTACAAACCGGAAGCGCGAACTTTGTAAAGGAACTCAAGCTGCTCACGGTGTTGGCGCAGTGTGCACCGTAGGCAGCAAAGCATAATAATTAAAATAAAGATTAAAAATGCTTGTATAATAACAAAACTTTTAAAAGTAATCTCTAACCAGGTGTTAGTCAATGCGTCATTCATGTCACCATCATTAATCAATGAGAGGATAGCTTCATTGACCTTGGTCATATTATTGCTGATGTGGATGAGGTGTGTGTCTTTCCTGTCTAAAAGTGATTTTAATGTGAGTGCCAGTGGGTCTATGTGTACATTAAAATATGGTAAGTATTCAGACAATGTGAGCAGATAATCTGAGTCACCATCATTGATGTCTGCATCTAGCAGGGGGACAGGGGTTATGACTGTATGTCCAATGACAGTCTTCTGGTGGGGGACAAAACAGAAATTGTGGTATTCAATGACACATGTAACAGATTCATAAGTATAGCTTTTAAAGTTTGTTACCACACAGTACTCCCCATCGGAATTATACTGAGAGCGAACAGTAGGGAGTCTCCACTTTTGCAACTGGACAGGGCAGGTGTAGGCCGTCTTCGAAATCTGTGTTGACTGGTAAAGAACCTCCTCACGATATGATTGGTAGAGCTTATCCGGAGCCAAATTCGAGTCGAAGGAGTCCGTGCCATTCTTGGTGATGTCATCATCCAGAGTGAAAGTCCAATCAATGCTATCTGGAGAATAAGCACAAACAGGTTGAATAACATCAAATACATCACATCGGCACAAATAAATGTATTGCTTCTTCGCACAGCAGTCCATGTGTGGAGCCACCCAGGCGTCCAGGAAAGGATGGAAAACCAGTAGAGGCGGTGGATCCAGGCATTCTCTGTAGATGTCTTCGTCCAAATGCCTGATCGAGTGGACCAGTGCAAGCTTGTCGAACAAAGCTCTAGTGGGATCAAAACATGGTAAAGAGACAGTAAAAGAAACATACATGGTATCTGTTTTGGAACATTTCTTAGCAGCAAAACAAGGACCAGTATTAGGGTGTCTGGTCACAAACCCCAAATTCCTAGCTGTAGAGAGAGGAATGGTTAAAGCTTGTTGCATACACATAGCAATACAGCCAGGGGTTTTACATCATGGACAATACCATTTGGAAATGCATCTATCATGTATGATATCAGGGATTCTTCCAGATTCTAGATCATGGAAGAGATTGTTGATGGTAGTGATGATGTATGAGCCATAAGCAGAGCAAAGTATTTCTCTAGCAATGTATTGTTTATCTGCTTCTTTATTATTTTGTTGTATGAGTGCGTTAATCTTATCTCGTGAATCAGTGAATGCCTTAGCAATGTCGTGCATGTTGTATACAGTGTATCTTTCTTCCTGACTAAGGCCATCCACACCATGCAATAATGGGGGTAGAATATTGTTGACCAAACCAGTGGAGAACTTGTCAGAATGAGCTTTGATAGCAGCAATGTCTGCTTTATCCCAAATAGACATAGCTGTCCAAAGAGGCCTGTGACAGTACCTGTTGCACCTGTGACATCAGAACTGTCAACTTCACGTGTCTTACGTTTATGAGTTAGATCATCAGGAGTGGGTTTTCTCCTGAAGTTGCCTCTATGTTCAGTAGAATGGACCCCGGCAATAGGGTCTTGAGTACGAATCTGAAATGCAGCTAAACTATGAAGCAATAATGAACTATAAAATGCTGGTGTTAGTGTTGTGACACATACCAAATTCTTTCATAAGATTAAACAAAACAGGTATATGCATAAACTGTAAGTTGTTAATCAATGAACCTGGGAGGGCAGTGGCTGTTAGACCACTACGGGGACCAGGAGTATGCTTTGGACATTCCAAAAGCTGTCTATCAGTGGGTGGTAACACAGAGAGGTACATGGCTGCAGAAGCCATGTGGTGTATAGCACAAAATTTTCAAGCAGAATCCTTAGACAAAGAATTACAGTACGAAGGATCAATTAAGGCAGTAATGTTGTACAAATCAGAATGTCTTAAGGCAGTTTGTAACAAGGACAGAGAACCATTTGGGGATAATTAACATTGGGCCAACCCTGGAAAGTTCCTTTGGAGAGTTTGGCCATAGGGAGAATGTATCCTTGTGATGTGGTTTGCCATTCAATTTGTAGAGTAGATTTATCAGGAGCAACAACTGAGGCAGTTAGGTAAGCATCAGAACCTTCCTGGACAGTGATCAGACTATCTGGTATATTGATAGATACTCCCTCTGGAGGAGGTGCTGGAGGATCGAGGTGTCGTAGGAGGTTCGGTACCGTGCCTTGGATGCAGGGGATAACTCCTGAGATGAGGAGATAATGGAACAAGATAGCCATCTTGTCAGTGTATCTGAAAAGGAAGATCAAAGATTAGTATGTTAGTACTATTCCGCCCAATGGGGTGAAGAAAAGTAGTTAAGCTCCTTTATACAGTTTCAGCTGGTTTGCATGTAACCATTTGTCAGTCAACTTGTTGTTATGTAGGAGTCTAACCTGATAGACTGTTGGACTGATCTTGTTGACAATGGGGTATGGGCCTTCCCACTTGTTGGAGAAGGAGTGGGTGGGATATGCAAATCAGAGTACCATTACCTGATCTCCAACCTGCCAATCCACTTCTTGTGCATGTTTGTCAAACTGTGTCTTGGATTGTTGCTGGCCTTGCCCGTGCAGTTGGCAGCATGCAAGTGTGAGTGTATGAGAGCTTTCCTGAGTTTTTCCACATATTGGTCTACAGACACATGGTCTGCTGTGGGGGTGTGCAGGTCAAACAACAGGAGTTCAGGTAATCTCCTCTGTCTGCCAGTCATCACCTCAAAGGGTGTGAGCTGGGTAGTGGCTGAGGGTGTACCCCTAATTGCCATAAGGAGTAACGGTAGTACGGAATCCCAGGTTTTGGGATTGTTCTCAATGAATTTGGAAAGCATTTGCTTAATCCATCTGTTGGCTCTTTCTACTTGACCTGAGGATTGGGGGTGGTAAGAATGTGGAACTTCTGTTGAACTTCAAGGAGTTCAAGGGATTCTTTCATCAACTCACCTTTAAAACTGGTTCCTTTGTCAGAGCCTACCTTGAGAGGTAGGCCCCACCTGGAGAAAATCTGTTCCACCAGTATTTTGGCAGTGGTCTTTGCCATGCATGTCTTAGTGGGGAAAGCTTCAACCCACTTAGAGAAGAGATCAGTTACCACAAGAGCATACTTATTATTTCTGCTGGTGTTGGTCAAAGGACCAATAAAATCAATCTGTATGGCATGCCAAGGGCCAGAGTGTCGTTGTGGTAGGAGTTTGGCATTTCATTTGGTAGGGATGGGGTTGTTTTGTGCACAAACAAAACAGTTGTCTATGTACTGTTTAACATCTTTGGTGACACCAGGCCACCAGGTGGTGGTCTTAAGCCTTTGAAGGGTATTTTCCACTCCCTGGTGTCTACCAGTGGGTGTATCATGCACTTGGTGCAAGAATTCAGATCTCAGGTGTCTGGGGACCACCCACAACTTGGTGGTGGAATCATCTGGTTGGTACCAGATGAGCTTGTCATCTGGTGACAAGTGTAACTTACCTTCATGCCTTCGGTAGGGGTTATGTGTCGGATGTTTCTTTTTGGTACCCTTATCAAGGAATCTGAACACTTCTTTGAGTTCAGTATCAGCATGTTGGGCTGCTGAGAGGTCCAGAGGGGAGAAGTGTTCAGGTTTCTTCCTGAGTGCTGCAATCTGTACTGCCGCATTGGCCTCTGGATGGTCCATCATCCAGGTGTCCCCCCCTCAGGTCCCTTCCTTAGCAAGGGTGTCTGCTGTGTCATTGAAGGCATGATAGGGGTCATGGAGAGAGTGAGCTTTGACTTTATGTACATAGAGTTTGTGTGCAAATTTCTGTGCCAGTGAATGTATGTATATTACCAATTCCTTGTACTTCACTGGGCTGCCATCAGAGGAGAGGAAGGAGTTCTTCTGCCAGAAAGGAAGAAATTCTGTAAGAGAACAACAAACCCAGTTAGAGTCTGTAAAGATGATAGTATCCTCGGTCCCATGTTGGATGAACTCGAGGGCACAGGCCACCACTGCCATCTCTGCATATTGTGATGATGCTACACTACAATGCTTAGATATTTTAACAGTGTTCCCATAAGGGTAAATCACTAGAATGCCCATCCCTGCAACTTGTTCTCCCTGATAGTAGGATGCTGAACCATCAGTAAAGACGTGACACAAAGAGGTGTTATCAAGTATTTGTGGTGTAGCAGGGAGGAAAGAACCTGGATCTGGAAGATCAGGTGACTGCAGTGTATAGTCATGGGGTTCTCCTTGAAAAAGGAGTCCATGAGCTAGCATAGATGGAATTTTTGTCGGTTGCACCTGTATGTCTCTATCCTGGAGAAGAAGTGACCAGTGTCTCAGTCTGGTGTTAGAGACTGACCCATCCTTCACTCTGTCTGAGAGCACAAAGGTATTTGGGGTGTGGTTGGTGTTGATGATCAGTGGAGAGTACCCAATGATATACAAGAAGTGCTTGACAGCCCAATAGGTGGCCAGAAGGTTCCTTTCACAAAGGCCTTACCTCTGTTCCACTGGGGTCAAGAGCTGTGATGCATATGCAGTGGGTCTCAGGGTTCCATGAACCTTCTGGGCCAGCACTGCTGACATGCCAATGTCAGAGGTGGAGCATTCCAGATGGAATGGTAGTGCTGGATTGGGGTTAACCAGCCCTGGGGTGGAGGCTAAGGCCTGCTTCAGTGACATCACAGCCTGGGTGTGTATAGGGCCCCAAGTCCATGGGATGTCCTTTTTGAGTAACTCATATAGAGGAGCAGCCTTCTGAGCAAAATCACAAATAAAATCTCTCGAGTAATTCACCATATCTAGAAACCTTCGAAGAGTTGCCACGCTGGTAGGCAATGGCAAGTCTTGCAATCCCTGAACCTTCTTCCAAGTAGAGCTTCGACCTTGGTCAGTTATTTTCAGACCTAGAAATAGTACTTCTTTCTGACGCAGTTATGCTTTTGCTGGATTGCATTTCAATCCTGCTCTCTGGATGAGAGTCAGTAGTACATCCAAGAGATCCAGATGTTGTTCCTATGTGGCTGTTGCCAGCAACAGGTCGCCCACATATTGCAAGAGACATTGGGGAGTAGAGAAACTCTCGAGGGCATCAATCTTATGCAGATGGAACAGGGATGGACTATTATGGAATCCTTGCGGCAAGCAAGTCCATGTGTACTGTCTTCCTTCAAAGGTGAAGGCAAACTTATATTGACTCTTAAGGGCCAATGGTAATGACCAAAAACCATTGGAGATGTCCAGGGCACTGATCCATTTCAGGTCAGGGGTCAAGAGTCTTAGCACATCAGGTGCTGATGCCACAGTTGGAGAACAACTGGGGGTGACCTGATTCAGTTTCCTGTAGTCAATAGTAAGTCTCCTGGTGCCTGTGGGTTTTTTCACGGGCCACACTGGGGAGTTGGAAGTGGAAACACATGTTCTGATTACTCCTTGCTTGAGGAGAGACTTGATTGTTTCTCTAAGAGAAGGCAAGGCCTCAGCTGGAAAAGGGTACTGCCTTTGCCTCTCATGTGCTAGGCCTGGCACTTCGATGACAGTGTGCATTCTGCCACAGTCATGTTTGCTAATTGCAAATGCTTCCAAATGTCATTGCAAAATGGGGAGAAGCTTTGGGAAAAGTTCATGAGTTTTGAACAAATCTATGACATCATACTCCTTGTCATTGGCAGATATTGTTGCCACAACATGTGAATCAGGAATCAAAATAGTATGGTATTGACTCTGAATCTGTATCAGTAGCATGTTAGCTAGGTCCACCACACAGCTGTGTGGCACAAGGAAGTCAATCCCTATGATACTAGGATGATCATGCATTACCATTAGTTGGAAAGTGTGTCAGGCCTTTGGATGGCCTAGCTCTACCGGTAGGGGTAGAGACCGGTATTTAGGTAGCCTTGTACCATCAACTCTTGACATGTTGGTCCTCCATCCGGTGGACCAAGGGGATGTGTCTGGATGTTCATCATGTAACACAGATACAACTGCGCCTGTATCTAGCAAGACTACTAGTAGGCGGCCCCCGACCTCAGCCTCAGTGCAGGGCCTTCCATTTGTATCCAAGACTAGCTTGTTTACAATCTGGACTGGGGCCTGTAATTGTCAATCTGTACTGCTGGGAGCATGGAGAGGTTGGGCCTGACTCTTGTGAATCACTTCACCATGCTGCACTGACGCTATATAAGGAAGAGCTTCTGGGTTCAGGCCTGTATGATCCTGAGGGCCTGCACCACCAGTGTCCCCATGGCCAGTTGGGGTCTGGGTTGCCGGTTGTACCACCGCAAGGGCCTGTGCGGGAACAGCATCCACTACAGAGCGCACTTGTCCCAGGAGCTCTCGGAATTTCTGATTTTCTTTGGCTATCTCCCTATATGAAGGGCCTGTTCTTTGTTGTTGTGGTTTTCCTTTATTCTTATGCTTTTTATACTTATGCCAGTTCCGGTTCCCACCCCATTGCTGTTGCTGTTGTGGTTGTTGTTGATGGGTCTGTTGGGGGGTGTTGGTTATCAGCTGGAGGGACTTGTTGATGTTGGGCCTGTTGGTGTTGGGCCTGCCCGTCCACAGTGTAGTGCATTGTGGCCTCTGGAGTGGGCTCTACGGCAGCTACCTTCTTGGAACCGGAGCCCAGATCACGGATATAGAGTTGGTAAACTCTCGGTTTTCCGAAGAATGTCGGCAAACCTATCCGTATTGGGGTATGTGGTTGCCTCTACCTTTTCTTGTACTGCTGGAATAATGTTCCTAAGGAACAGGGTCTTATATTCCATTAGATCTACATCCACAGCAACCCAGGACTTCTTACCTGAGGTCGCCATGGCTTGATGGTGAGCTCAGGGAGATGAAGAAACTGGGCCGGAGATTGGAGCACTGCTGGAGGAGATCCTGTCCGGATGCGGACAAACTGGCCCTGCGTGCCCACTATGTTGGGTACCAGGAGGCAATCAACCGTAAGAAGACAGTGTTTCTGTCTGGGGAGATGGCTGCCGGAAGGAACCGACCAGCCTCACTCTTCCAGACCGTTGATAGACTTTTACATCCTGTCTGTCTATCTACGGCCCAGGAGGGTTTTTTCCAACACTGATTGTGAGGATTTTGCTCAGTTCTTTTCGGATAGGGTGTCTGCGATCCGGCGGGTGGCTCCTTCAGCCAGAAATGATACAGCTGGCAGTGATCGCCTGATGTATTCTGAGTGCACTCTGCCTGGTTGGGGAGAGTTTAGACCAGTGGAGGATAGTGAGGTTATTGAGGTAGCAACCAATGTGAGGCAGACCTTCTGTGAACTGGACCCGATGTCAACGCATTTTTTAATGAGATGCGCCAACTCTGTTGGCCCAGTGTTTGCCATGATTGTACGGTGTTCCCTTTCCGAGGGTGTCTTTCCGGATACCTTGAAGGAGGCTCTGGTGAGACCCCTCTTAAAGAAGCTATCTTTGGACCCGGAGATCAAGGCAAATTACCGTCCAATCTCTAACCTTCCATTTTTAGGAAAGGTTATTGAGAAAGTGGTAGCGCTTCAGTTGGAAGAGCACCTCACATCTCACGAGTTGTATGAACCCTTCCAGTCAGATTTTCTTGCCAGACATAGCACCAAAACTGCACTTGTTCGGGTGCAGAATGACCTTCTCAGGGCTAGAGACCGGGGAGACAAGACAATTCTTGTTCTCCTCGATCTCTCATCAGCATTTGACACTGTGGACCATTGTGTGCTGCTTGCTCGCCTTGGGGACCTATGCGGACTCACCGGTAATGTTATCAAATGGTTTGAGTCCTTTCTTACTAACAGGAGGCAGCGGGTTATGATGGGAAATTTCTCATCTACACCCAGTCTGCTTCTTTGTGGAGTTCCTCAGGGGTCAGTACTGGCTCCAATGTTGTTCGCAGTGTATATGCTGCCTCTGAGTGGGATCATTAGGAAATATGGCTTGAGTTTTCATTACTATGTTGATGATACTCAGCTATATTTTTCCTTTGCCCCAGGAACATCCAATGCAGTGGATGTGCTTAATATCTGTCTGACCGAGATTAACGACTGGATGGCCTCCAGCTGGTTGCGGCTGAACCTCGATAAGATGGAGGTATTAGTAGTGGAGTCGAACAGAGTTTGTGATAGGATGGCCTCTGACACAGAAATTGGGCTTGTCCTAGGGTCTGTGCCATTGAAGGCCTCCTCTTGGGTGCGAAATCTTGGCGTGATTCTGGACAGGGATTTAACCATGGAGGCTCAAATATCCTCTGTGGTTCGTAGCTGTTTTTACCATCTCAGAAACATTGCCAGAATTAAATCCCCTGTTCCGCCTCTGGACCTCCTACTTTGATACATGCCTTAGTCAATCTAGGCTTGATTACTGTAACGCCGCTTCTATCTCGGGTCACGGAGGATCTCTCACAGATTGCAGCTGGTGCAAACGCAATCGCCCGATTGTTGACCGGCAGCAAAAGTTCTGTCATATTACACCGGTTTTATGTGAATTGCACTGGCTGCCAGTCAGGTGGAGAGTACTCTTGAGGTGGGTCTTCTTACCTATAAGGCCCTACACGGACAGGGCCCTGGTTACCTGTTAGACCTTCTGTCACCTGCCTTCTCCTCGCGCCCTCTTCGTTCCTCCAGTGAATGCCTCCTGACCATTCCCAGAACTAGGCTGAAATCAGCCGGCGACAGGGCATTTAGTGCCGTGGCCCCTGTTCTGTGGAACTCCTTACCAACTATGGTCAGAGAGGCTTCATCGGTGGATGTTTTTAAGGCCCAGCTAAAGGCCTTTTTCTTCTCTAAGGCATTTAATTTAATTCAATTGAATGCTTAGATAAAGATTTATAGTTAATATTTAGCTCTGTAATGATTTGTATTTATGTGTAAATTTATATATTTATTATGTTAAAATGCCTGTTTTAATGTTTTGTACGGCGCCCAGAGCCTCTGGGATTGGGCGTCTTTTAAATAAATTTTGCCTTGCCTTGCCTTCTTGTGCCAAGTGCTTTCCTGCTCGGTAGGCTATCCAAAGTCTCTGGTGGTAAGTCGCTGGACTTTCCTTTGCATTCTGTTTTACAGGGTATGCAAGCATCACTCCTACTACACCTGGGCTGTGAGCAGAAATTAGCTCAGCTGCAACCTCATCAAAGGTGGCGTTCCCATCCTGGAGGATGATATCGGGGAGTTTGGCCCACAAACTAGGATCGATGGCTTGACGTAGTATTTGGACCTGGTATTCTGCAGCAAGGCTAAGCATCTCGCATTTAGAACACACCTTTTCCAAGTGACAGCTGAGGTTGTCGGACGGATTCATCCCACCAATACTGTCAGCTATTTGCTGAACAGAGTTGGCCATTTGTAGGGGATTACTGGGTCGATCAGGCAGAGGTAGATTGTCTCGTGTGCCGTCTAGGGTGGCCTAAGCTGAAGCCTCAGCCTCAGTGCGGACAATACCCTCCTGAGTGCCAGCCTCCTGTAGAAGCTGCCTAATCTGGGTTTTAATGGCCCATTTACTTCTCTCAGGAAGAGGTACATTGCCTATTGCAGTTTCAATCATTGTTTCTATCTCTTGCCTATCTTCCACATTAATAATGACTATCGGTGGTGCCGTCAGGACCAGGCCTGGGCCTGCTCCCCCGCATCATGGGGGCTACCATGTTGGCTTCTCCCATGATGGGCGTCACGACATCTATGACGTATGTCATGGTGAGGGTGTAGTGGGGACCCGTCATGTTGTGAATGGCTGGGTGGGGTCTCTGGGCCATAGTAGGGGTGTGACTGGGTGTTGTATTGAGAGATGTTGTCATCTGACAACTCCTCTTCAAATTACATATGTAAGGCAGGGGCTACGCCTCCCATTGCCTTAACATGGCCAGCCAGAACCTCCCGCTGATGGCGCAGTTTCGCCATCTTAGTTTGACATTCAGTATGACTCACACTTGCAACATCCATATCAACCTCTTCTTGCTTTTGCAACACTCTATATGCGGCACTCAGTTCGCAATTGTCCCTAACAGCCTTTTCTAAGTCATTACATACCTGGTTCATCTCATCCTGTAGCTCACCCATCTCCTCACTCAACTGAGCATTTGCAGCACTTAGCAAATCATTCATTTGCAATGCCTGTCCCTTATCCTGTCTCAAACTTTCACACTCCTGCTTCAACATACACAGTTCCTGTTCTTCAGCTTGAGCTGAATGATGCAAAAGTGAATCCTTTTCATTCCGCAGAGTTTGGAGTTCAGACTCCAAGTTCTGCTGCAGTCTAACACATTCCATTTCCTGCAAACCCATCTGTTGCTTAAGAGATTAAATTTGCAGATCAAGGGTTCGAAACCTCACTTCGGAGGCTCCAGAGCAGCATAGAGAGATGCGACCATGAACCCTTCAGCTTGGCGCTTATTGACTAATTGTCTCGTCTCCGTGTACTGGGTTGAAATCCTCAGTATATGGTTTTCAGATTGACTTGTGTCCTGCGCAAAGTCAGCCCATCCTCCATGGGAGGTAAGGAAGTTCGAGACATCAAGTGTCAGTTCTGCGCAGATATTTGATACGGTGGCCATTCTGTGGGAGGGAACAAAAAATCAAACTGTGAAAAAGGTGCCGTGCTGTATATCGATCCACAGCAGGAGCACTTTATACACAGCCGGGCTACTGTAAAAGTTGTAGACTTACAAATCAAAGTTGTAATGGAGTGAGTCGAGTTGGCATCGACCACACCCGAAAGGATGACAGCCAGACTTTGTAAGTGACTACAAACTGGTTTAAAATGGGAGAGGTGATATGGGAATGTACACCTACTGTCCCCGTGGGAAAGGGGAAAAGTTTCAGCAACAACTGAAAACTTACAAACACCAAATATCGCCTGCACACGGTCGCCAATTTGTTAGGAGGTCTAAACCTCACTTTCAGGTTCTTGGCAATATTGGGAATGCAAGAAATCACAGACATGTTGCATAAGAGTAATAAACAAGTTTATTACTACCAAAAGGATAAAATCACAGTTGCCCTAAGCAGTTCTTACCGGTACGAACCAGGAGCCAGTGCTAAGCATTCCTATACCTCGAGGTTTCTCTGTGTCTCCTGGGATCTCCGAGGTACAAGACTAGTGTATTACATTATATACCTATGATAATTGCTATGGTTACTGTAAGATAGAAACATTTCTAGTTACAGAGATGAGCCCTATTGGCTAAATTAGAGGTTGCTCCATGGTCCAAGATAACATTGTACAATTTTGTATAGTCATCAGTTTGCGAACAAAAGAGTTCTTATACAGAGTCTTACATAACTCAGTGTAGTAGTACAAATCACCAAAAGGTGGCAATGCCGACTTACATATCATAATTACTCCAAGGACACAGATGTCTTGGCATCTTACAAGTAAGAAATACTCAGAAAATACATAGAAGAATACATGTATTAGCAAGAAAAGTGTATTACAACAATATGCATTCATATCCTGACATCTACTCTTGGACAGTAGATGCCCTTAGCCCTATATGTTAATATAACATATACCTAAGTGCTAGCTGTCTACGGTGTACCTCTGAGGGTACTAATTAGGGTGCAGGGACCTCGTGTAACAGACGGTTGCTTCCTGGTTTGTTACAAGTGGCCTTCAGCCATATTTTCAGGCCTACCTCGTCCAGGAGGCTCTTCAGTAAAATAGCAATTTCCACACAGCAAATGAAGGCTTTTTGTATCAATGAAGCTAAATTAGTGTAGTTGAGTAATACCACATAGGTTACAGTACAGTGAGGATATAATACCAGCTGGTAGAAAAAGGATTTTAAAGGATATTTCCCCTCTGGGTTGTGGAGCTGATCTTTAAGCTGCCATCCTATTTAGCACCCCTAGTGTATCATTTTTTTAATATAAAATGTATTACTGACTGTCTCTGCTGAAAATCTGATGCTCTAGGAGTGACCTCACCCCCCCCACCCAGATTTCAGCTGAAAGATGCAAGCCAGGAGAAATTGCTGACAGCATGTGAGTTCACACACACTCAGTTTTTAGAGACAATGTGTTACATGTAAGGCTTTAATCAAGGATCCTGTTTATCTGAATTTATTACAGCCGTAGTTGCTATATCATATCCATTTTATGAAGTTGGAGAGGAACCTAGGTTGTTACACAGAGGTGCAATGTTGTAAATGCTCCTGTGAAGCCTGTGTGAGGGACAACGCAGCATGGATCAAAGAGATGTCATTTGAAACATGAGTCATGCTGAGGATTGCAAAAGTAATGCTGAAAAGACATCCTGTTTTTTTTGTATAAGACATATATTTTTTATATATAATCTGACAGAGGAGGAGTTAGCTGACCTCACACAAAAAAGGGGTTGGCCAATACAGTATGCTTAAGGAATATTCTGTTTTACTACACAGAGACACACTTTCACCTAGACTCTGACTAAGAAAACATCTTTGGAACACTTGTAAACAGGTAGTTAGAAAAAGAGTCAAATCTAAGTACTTTAAGTAGGAATTTGCACTGTTTAAAACTTGTTCTTTTAAAAGATTTGTGTGTCTTGTGATATAAGAGTTCTGTATTTTGTGTTTTGCATATTTTTAACTATTTTTAGTAAACTTCTTTTTAGAACTTACTTGGTCTGTCTTTGACTTCTTTTTATTTGTAAGAAAAGTATACATGGTTATAGCAGACACTAAGTATAAGCTTGAATGGTGATACCAAACTGGAAAGAGAAGCGTTTTAAATCTGAGGTCTCTATTAAAGTTTTTAAGGGTTCATCTCTGTATACCTGGTAAGATGCCCGGAAGCAAAGATATCTGGCCCCCCGAAGACAGAAATATCTGAGCCTGTGCATTGGGTGTGCTAGCAAGAGGTTCACAGTTTGAATCCCTCCAAGACTTGAGACCAAAGGTTGATCCGAACTCACAAAACAGACAAGAGGGTTACCTTGTTCTGTTAAACTGTTCACAAGACTGCGCTCGGAGGTTGGAACTTTGGGAGTAGAGGGCTGGACCTGCTGAGTGGGTTTGTGACACCCTATTGTTGGTGAAAACAGTAGTGCAGATCCTAAACAAGTGGGAAGCAGAGGCAGAAGAGTGAATGGGCCATTTATTTATTTATTTATTGAAAATGTTTCACCCAGAAAGGCACACTGAGCAAAAAGATACTCGTCTCACAGTGCGATCTGGGAGGGTTACAATGGAGGAAGGTATACATACTATAGTTGAAATTAGGAGTAGAGCAATACAGGCAATGAACATAATTGAGTGCGATTACATTTGAGCTTGTTACATAAGGAGAACAGTACAAAACATGACCATCAAGGACAGTGGTATACATAACATGGGTACACATCTAGGTCAATACATGATTACACAAGTGCCAGTAACAGAACTTGAACTGAAGCGAGATGCACCAAATTGGCAGCGGGAAATGGAAAGTGAAGATAGGGGGTAAAGGAGAGATGGACTAGTAAACACTAGGTGTATGCGGGGGTGCTTTAGGTGAGATGGTGGGGGAAGGAGAAGGGAGATAGTAGCAGTGAGTAAGACTGAAGAGCATAGGTTATTTAGGAAGGTGGGGGAAGAGAAGGGAGATATTAGAAGTGAATAAGAGTATAAGTGCATAGGGTTTTTTAGGGCAATGTATAAACCAGACAATTAGGCGAAGGCCGAGCTGCTGGTCAGGTGCAAAGTGGGGATGGGGGAAGAGAATCCATCAGTGGGAGGGAGGTCATGGGCAGTTACAATTTGGTGCAAGGAAGTTAGTGAGGGCAGAGGATAGAGAGTGTTTGGATGATGAATGGCGGACCTGGGCTGGCAGGCCATTACAGAGTTTAGGGAAGAGGTAAGAGAAGGCCGATTGGCCTGCAGTGGTCCTTCGGTGAGGGATGACTAATAGCCTAGAGTCAGTAGACCTGAGGATGAGGGTGGGGGTAGATGGGGAAGATAGGAAGGATACGAGGTAGGGAGGGAGGGAATCGAGCCAGAAGTTGGAAGCAAATTTAGCACTGTGAAGTAGGCGCCGGTTACTCAGGGATGGCAGGGCCAGAGAATGGTAGCGCTCGCAGTGATGGGAACGGGAGGGCATCGAAGGCAAAATGGCAGAAAGCATTAAAGAGGGGGTGCAGTCTGGCTAAGGTGGACTTAGAGGCGGAGCTGTAAACCACATCGCAGTAGTCGAAGGAGGGTAGAATCATTTTCTGGACTAGTTCGTGTCTGACAGGTAGCGGGAGACTAGCGCGGTTTCTATAGAAGGCACAGAGTTTTGGGCATAGTTTTGATATGATGGCATTCACGTGTGTGGAAAAGGAGAGGTGGCACTCAAGTCAAACCCCAAGATACCTGAAGGAGGGCACTTCATCAAGGGTGGTGTTATTTAGGGTACGGAAGATCAGAGGGGATGTGAGTCTGGATAGACGCTGTCTAGTGCTGAAAGACATACAGTTTTCTTGGCATTTATGGAGAGTTGGTTGGAGTTGAACCAGTGTTTTATATTGTAGAAATCGGTCTGAAGTTTAGAGGTGCCTTCTTCATAGGCACGGCCGGAGGTAAAGAGGACTGTGTCGTCAGCATACATGTGGATTGCGGTAGAGGAGCAAGAGTTAAGCAGATCATTTAGAAGGATGAAAAAGAGGATGGGGCCAAGGACTGAGCCCTGGGGAATGCCGGTGGTGATAGGGAGAGGGGGGGAGGTGTAGTCAGCTATTTTAGTGGATTGGGTTCTATTTTGTAGGTAGGCACTGAACCAGTTTGTGGCGGACGCTGCTAACCCAGCCTCTGATAGGCAGGATAGTAGGAGAGAGTGGGATACTGTGTCAAAAGCTTTTGCTAGGTCAATGAAAATAGCGGCAGTAATTAGCCCTTTATCCATCCCAGTGAGGATGGAGTCCATGAGTCTTAGTAGGGAGGTGGTGGTAGAGTGTTTTTTTCTGAAACTGGACTGAAATGGAGTGAAGAAGTTAGGTTCTGAGAGAAAGTGGGAGAGTTGGGATAGTACTAGGTGTTCCTGGAGTTTGGTGAGGGCGGGGAGAAAGGAGATGGGACGGTAGTTAGTTGTGGAGGTAGGATCACCACCTTTTGGTAGGGGGTAGGACGGTGGCATGCTTCCATTCAGAGGGGAGTGACTCAGTGACGAATGAAAGATTTAGTAGGGCCGCGAGGGGAGTAGCGATGGCAGGGGCAGATAGGAAGAGGAGTTTGTTATCGAGAGCATCGGGGGATTTGCCTTTGGAGGGGTTCAGGGAGCGAAGGGCATCTAGGGTTTCGATGGGGGAGATGTGTCTGAAGGAGAAGGGGGTCCAACCAGGCGGTAGGGGATAGTTGTCTGGGGAGTGGGTGTGGTTACAGGAGGTAGGGAATCTAGGAGGGCCGTGGCGCAAGTAGTGAAACAGGAGTTAAACTCAGAGGCTACCTTCAGGGGGTCGGAGAGTAGAGTCCCTTGGGCGAGGAGGAGAGGTGGGGGATTTGCTGTTTGGGGGGAGAAAAGGGAGTTAATGACTTTCCAGAATTTTGAAGGTCTCCCAAGATTTGCATTTAGGGTGTTGTTAAAATATTTAGCCTTAGCTAAGCGGATGGCCTTTGTACACTTGTTGCGGAGCATGCGGTAGGTGATATTGTCGCCTGGGAGGAGCATGGATTTGTAATTGTGCCAGGCCTTGTCACGGGCTTGTTGGCAAGCTATCAGGTCAGGGGATATCCAGGGTAGGTGAGATCCTCAGACGCTAGCCCGGGGCAGAGGGGCGTGTTTGTGTCAGGCGGTAAGGAAGGTGTTCCAAAAGTGCATAAAGGCAGAGTCCATGTTAGAGCAGCTTGAGCTCGGGTCCCAATTAGAGTGAGCTAAATCTTCCAGGAGGGGGGAGAGGTTTAGGGATTTATATGATCGTTGGAATATAAATTTGGGAGGGGATTTAACTCTGTGGATTTTACGGACCAAGTAGATTAGGTGGTGGTCAGTAATGGAATCAGGGAGGAGGCCCAAACTGATGATGCGGTGTGAGTTGGATGCAAGCGCCCAGTCAAGGAGGGAGTGGTATTCAGTCTTATGGTTTGAGCATGTAGGTTCCGCAATGGTTTGGCTAAGGTTGAGAGCAGTTATCTCAGTTCGGGTTTTGTTAAAAGTGGGTGCTAGCCAGTTGTGGTTAAAGTCACCCATAACATATAGTTCACCCAATTGGGCAAGAGATGAGAGCTGGCACAGAAGGTCGGTGACTGTTGTGGTTGGCGTGCCTGGGCAGCAATAAATACCAGCCACAAAGATGGGTAATGAGGAGGGAGGGGACAGTTTCACCATAAGAAGCTCATAAGCTTTGGGTTCAGCTTTAGTAAGAGAGACAGAGAAGTGTAGGGCTGATCTGATGTAGATAGCCACTCCTCCACCTCTGGAGGGCTGGTCTTGCCGAGTAATGGTGAACCCTGGAATAGTGATGGTATTATCTGGGAGGCTGGGGTTTAGCCAGGTCTCAAATAGGATGATTATGTCGGGGGCATGGTGGGTGGCTAGAACCTGGAGCTGATCAAGCTTAGGGGCTAGGCTATGAATATTTAGATGGAGGAGGCATAAACCTCGGGGAAGGGAGCCAGAACGAGTGTTGGTGGTGGCCTTGACAGAGGGGTTAGGCATGGGGTGGCCGGGGCCAGAAGTTGGAATTGGGCCAGGATTGGGGTGTATATCCCCTGCAGCCAGTAGTAATAGGGCAATGGTTAGGTGGTAGCGTAGAAAGTGGAAGGACCGGGATTTTGTCATGAGCCGGTTGGAGGCGGCAGTAGGGCGGGCAGTGAGGAGGGAGTGGGTACTGGAATGGGAGAGAGAGGCCAGAAGGCAGCCAAAGGAATAGACCGAGGAGGAGGGGCATGTAGA
Source organism: Neoceratodus forsteri (assembly GCA_016271365.2). Taxonomy (NCBI): domain Eukaryota; kingdom Metazoa; phylum Chordata; order Ceratodontiformes; family Ceratodontidae; genus Neoceratodus; species Neoceratodus forsteri. The sequence goes on from CM028132.1 coordinate 562,023,425, forward strand.
GAAATGGGACCAGGAGATAGCTGGGAGGGATGCCTTGGACTTATAGGGGCATTTGTAGGATGAGTCAGAGCAGCAGGTGGGGGGGTGCAGGGTAGCAGCTTAGAGGGGGAGTTAAATTGGGAAGGGAGAGTAAAATAGAGAATATCAGAAGTAGAAGGGTTATTGATTGAGACATTTTACCAGGGACAGAAGTCACTGATATGGAGTGAGGAGAGGTCCAGGCTAGTGTGTGGGGTAATAGATAGAGGGTGAAGTCGAAGAGGCACGAGGAAGCGTTAGGTAGAGTAGCTGGGCGGGGGAGGAGGGGAGGAGTAGAACTTGTAGGAGAGGGATTGGAGTAGGTAGAAAGGGGTGGGGTAAGTAGTGTATTTAATAGGTGGCCGGGGGGGGTGGAGGCGGGACAAAAAATAGTCCAGAAGAAAGAAGGATGAATCCCCAGGTGAGCGGCCGCTCCAGTAAACCGGCAGGAGTGCTCCACGGGTCGGGCAGCAGCTTGGTTGACTCAGCTGAGCAGGCGCTCCAATCGGAGGAGAGGGCTGGATCTCTGGTCCAATCAGGGACTGTCAGCGGGGTAGGTGCACCAATCGGAGGAGGCGCTAGAAGCTGGGCAGCTGAGAGTAGTTAGTGGTGTTTACCTTAGAGCCGAACTGGGAGGCAGGACCAGGAGGGTGGAAGGGAAGCATTGGTGCACTATCGCATCAAGGGCTGGTGCCAGCCGGGCTCGTGGGTCCACTTGGGGCGCGGTAGGCTCCTGGGGGGCAAGCAAGGAGAGCTTGGTATTAAGTAGGTGAAGGGAACAAAGGAAAGCAGGAGACAGTCTGGAATTTATAGAGGGGGTGGGGGTGCGAAATACGGGACAAAGGACAGGAATTTGCAATTCTGGAGGTAGGGCCGTAGGGAGGCAGAAGTTAGATAGGTGTGGGAGGGTTGCAGGCTACCAAAATGGAGCGAGTGCAGGAGAATTGCAGAAGGGAGGGGAAAAAAGGCAGAGACTGGAAGGCGCCAAGGAGTGTGAAAACAGTAGTTTGGAGTTTAGGCAGAGGGAGAATGGCAGGCTTGTTAGGAGGGTAGAGGAGAGTGCACAGCAGGAGTAGAGAACAGGCACAAAGTAAGGCAGGAGTAGGTAAAATAGCTGGTTATCTAGGCTTAGCAAAAGCGAGAGATGAACTGGCTTTAAAGTCTACATGAAAAGGCTGTAACACTTCAACTTAAACTGTAAGGTAGCAGAGAATATAATAAGTAACACACAACCAAGGATTGCAATTACAGATCTTTTGTGCTAGTTACTATGGCCTCAGTATGCAGTCCAAAAAATAGCCCAGGAGAAAGAAGGACAAATCCCCAGGTGAGCGGCCACTCCGGTAAACCCCCAGGAGTGCTCCACAGTTGGGTAGCAGCTTGGCTGGCTTGGCTGAGCAGGCGCTCCAATCGGAGGAGAGGGCTGAATCTCCGGTCCAATCAGGGGCCGTCAGCGGGGTAGGCGCACCAATTGGAGGAGGCGCTAGAAGCTGGACAGCTGAGAGTAGTTAGCGGTGTTTACCTTACAGCCGAACCAGGAGGTAGGACCAGGGGGGCAGGAGGGAAGCATCGTGTACTGTCACTGAAGGTGGCGCTGATGCCGCCGGGCTCCTTGGGTGCCACTCGGGGCGCAGTAGGCTCCTTAGAGCCGAACCAGGAGGCAGGACCAGGAGGGCGGGAGGGAAGCATTGGGTACTGCAGCTGAAGGTGGCGCTGATGCCGCCGGGCCCCATGGGTGCCACTCGGGGCATGGTAGGCTCCTTAGAGCTGAACCGGGAGGCAGAACCAGGAGGGCGGGAGGGAAGCGTCGGGTACTGTCGCTGAAGGCAGCACTGATGCCACCGGGCTCCGTTTTGGAGGAATGGTCTGGACTAGAGTGCCATGCAGGTTAGAGACAGCAGAAAAACACATGAAAGAACTGTGGGGCAAGCTTGATGACCACAAGCTACATAACAGAGGGAATAATATCAGAATTTATGGACTGCTGAAAAAAGTGAAAGGGAGTAATTACATTGACGTTTTGCAGAGAGCTATTGACCCTTGCTGTGCCACAAACTGATATATATGTCCAGAGGTCCTGTACATTCAGTCTCTGTCAGCAGTCTAAGGGTTAAACCACTATTAGGACACTGTACTGGAAATTGACAAGGCCCGCTACATTCCTCCCAGAGAGCAGGCAGGGAAAAATACAGCAGTGTCAAGACAAGGCCAATGATCTTATACGTACTCTGGTATCAGGATCATGAATTTATTTTAAATAAAGCATGAGCACTAAAAGAGTTGACCTGGGAGAGCAGTAGAATACCATTTCAGCCTGATTTCCTGAAGCACATAACAGACCTTTGCAAGGCCTTTGACAGAATGTGGGACTTGGTTAAACAGGAGGTCCTTTGCTGTACCTTGGACCCACCTACAAATTTGTAGATATTTGTGGGAAAAGAGACCTATGATTTTGTTATCCCCCTAGGGGCTTGGGAGTTTCCACTAACGACACTGCCAGTGTTGAAGGGGCAGGGGCTTAAAGAGCAGACAGGAAGCACTCCACCAAGAGGACAACACAGTCAGGAGGCGTTTTTGAAGGTTCACCAAGTGGGAAAGAGGCAATAGCTCAGATGAGTTGGAGAGTAACAGAGTGACAGAGGCCAGGAGGTGAAGAAAAAAAGAGTTTCACTGGGCTGAAGGGATACTCAGTGTGATGTAGTTTTTCACTTCAAATTTCATTCCTAAAGGTGAGACTGGTGATGTCTGCCAAACCACTGAACTTCCTTGCTGTAACCATTGGAGGGTAAGGCCTCATTTGGTGGCAAAATCTATGACTTTTATGACAAGCTTATCTCAGGGGTTATTATAAGGGGGATGTGTCCTATTGCAGGAGGACACAGAAGGCAAGGAAATAGGCTACAGGTAAATATTTGGGTGGAGGGACAGAATATCCATTTGGGCCTGTAAACAGTATGCTTCCTAAGAAAATGATGTGTGGGGGATGGGGTTTGGAGAAACAAGAGGGCATTATGGTGGAGGTGCTGAAATCCCACGCACAGCATTTTAGTATTAGCTGCTGACAGCATCTGTCTCACTCAGTATCGCCTTTAAAAATAAGGGTTGTCTATGTTTTTTTTTTTTTTTTACTTTTTATTTATCCTTTTTGCAATATACTTACAAAAAAGTACACACAGTAGGATAATACAGTAGCAGTTATCAGAAACATCACATTCTTACAAAGGATAATAAAGTGACACCTCTCCAGTAGCTACTGCATAGGGGGAAGGAAAGAATGAATACTAACATAAGATAATTGATAATCATATAAGCACCGGACTTCCCAAGAAACATAATATAGGATTCCCTATTAACATAATGACCTCAGGTCTACAATGTCCCCCACAGGAAAAGGATGAACAAAAAAACCCGAACTTGTCCACAAGTCCTGCGATGAGAACATTCAGATACAGCTCCCTATAATTATGAAAGGAAAACATATTGTGCAGTCCACAGTAGCACACATATTAAATAACAGAGCTAACTAGAGTAAATACCTAAAATATTAAACATAGCATAATGAAATAAAAGGTGGACTGGGTGCACAAAGGAAATAACTGAAGTTGCAAGTGACTATAACGCTTGTGTGAATTGCGCTTGATTACATTAGAATTGCAAGGCACTACACATTCAGTAAGTACACATTAGAACAATATATTAGAGGATTTCTTGTAATATACATTCAACCAATGATAATGCTGTCTCAATTTTATATTCCATAAAGCATAACGCCCTGCAGTAAAATGTGCCAGAGTCCTTGCAGTCCCAGTTTAAGTGGGAAACCGCCATGAAGGGAAACAGTCACCCTGCAATTGAAAAGGAAAGCTGGAGCATTCATTGTTGTAAAATGTTTGCTAGTTATCAGAAAAGTCAAACACCATACCAGGTTCACTGCTAGAACAGGAAAAAATACATTAGATTTCTTGGAACAGGCTCGAAATACCATACATAGGATCAGTCCCCGTCGGTGGAACTCGCGTCCTCGTCATCCACTGTGAACTCTTCTTCAATCCTTGTAATCAGCTTAACCACCTCCTTGGGTTTGGACAAAAGATAAGACTGACCTTGACAGACCAGTTGGAGCTTCGCCGGCTGCAAAAGCTGATGTTGGAATTTGAGTGCTCTTAGTCGACTTCGGGCACTATTGAAAGCTTTCCTTCCGAGCCTAGTACTGTAGGACAGTTTGGGAAACAGATGAATATTGTTATCTCCATAACACAACCTCCGGCATTGCTTGGTGATAGTAAGAACCCAGTCTCTGTCCCCTACACCAGTGGGGACTACTAGAAATGTGCGTGGTGTACCAGAAGCTGATGGAGCTCTACGTGATGAAATCCAGCTGGCTTTTTTAACTGAAAAATCTTCCACATCCTCTGTTAAACTGGACACTTGAAGCACAAACAACTTTGCAAATCCTGGGGGTGGGGGGGTGGTGTTTTTCCTCTGCCCCCTCTGGGAGCCCAATCACTCGTACATTGTGCTCTCTGGCCTGGTTCTCTACAGTTTCTAAGCACTGACAGAGCAAAGAGTTTTCTTTTAGAAGCTTAGCTGTGGCATCCGCTGTTCTCAGCACAGACCCCTCAGTTCCTGGATGCACTTCCTTTCTCTAGTATTGCATATCCTGCAGGTAGGACTAATCTAGATGACAATTAGATGTTTGTACTGTAGGTCACATTATTTCTTTCTCACTGCAATTTATGATTTAAATTGCTCAGCAGTAGCTAATACTGCACCAAAAACATCTAATTGCCATTGGGATTATTCCTAGTTGCACACAATACCAGAGCAAGTAAGTGTTCTTGGGAAGCCCAGGTCCATCCACGTGAATCTGTAGTTCAGTGGCTAGAGCACTGGGATGGTAATCCAGGGGCCTAGATTCAATTTCCAGTAGCTCATATTATTACTTTCTTGCTACAATTTGAGATTTGGTAACATAGCCTAGAGGTTAGAGTAATGAGCAATGAATGAGCTTAGTACATCCAGCAGACCTAGGTTTGAATAACACAACCTCCACTTGCATACTGTATGCCTCTGAGTGAGTCACTTAACCACTCCAGTGTTCCCAGGTCACCCCTGAAAACAGGCACTTGTGCCTAGTGGGCTTTACCTGGTTACCAAAGAACAAAAAAAATGCTTAGCAGTGGCTAATATTGCACCAAAAAAAAACAAACAAACATATTATTGTCATCTGGACTACTTAGAATTTTTGTTCTTCATCATCCCACTATTGTTTTTTTTTAGACATTTGGAGCATACCATATATTCTTGACATCTACCTGATCACCTTGGAATTCTGACAGAAAATCATTTTCAAAACCCAAAGATCCATCATCTTTGTGCACCCATAAGATAGCTAATTTCACTAAATAAGCAATATGGTATGATTTGGCATCTGGACATACCAGGCCTCCTAAATCTTTTGAGAGATATAATTTGCCCCATTATATTCTGGATTGTTTATTATTACAGATATAGTCTCTAAGCAAAGTGTTTCAATTTTCTTGAACCATTCCCCTGGGACACTCATGGTCATAGCCTGTAATAAATAAGAAAGAAATGGGATTTCTAACATTTTTAGCACTTGAGTTTTGCACCATAGTGACTAACTGTATTCTAGACCAGCTTATTCCAAGATAATCCATACCATCTGATTTTATCTCTGCTTGAAATGTAGTGGATATATCCATTAATTTATCTTGGGGTATATTAACTACTATAATTTCTGATTTTTGTTTATTAATCCTGTAGCCTGCCACTTTAGAGAAGCTGAAAATAATCTTTTTTAGTTCTACCAGGTTGTTGCTTGGATTATCCGCCAAAATTAGAACTTCATCTGCATAAACTTTTGTTTTTACTCCTTACGTACCAAAATGTATGCCTTTGTATCACTTTTTTTCTTATTTCTATTAATAGTAATTTTATGATCAAAACCAAAAGAGTTTGGGACAAGGGGTACCCCTGCCTTGCTCCTCTGTACTGTCTAAATTCCTGTGAAAAATTATTGTCAATCTTTAATTTTGCTCTGGGGCATGCATATACTACCCTTATCCAGTCTATAAATTTATCTGCAACTCCCAAGTTTTTTAGTATGAAAACCAAAAATTCCCATTCAAGCATGCCAAATGCTTTTATTGCATTGAGGGATAGTTATATTGCTTTCTTTCTTCATCCCCCTAAGTATTCTGTTAACATTAATGTTCAGTGGATCCCTGGGTGAATTAACTGAAATGGTATGAATTCCCCCTCCCCCGAATATTAATTTAGGTAGTAAAGTTAAATTGTTTATAGTTTTTGTTTAAATTTTGTAGTTTATGTTTAAGACTGATACTGGTTTATAATTTTCCACCTTTTTTGTAGAAACATAGAAAGTGACGGCAGATAAGGACCGCAAGGCCCATACAATCTGCCCATTTTTATGTTTGCTTGCACGCATGCACAAGAAACATTATGTGGCAGCTTAGGAGAGAAGCGGGTTTTGGGGGTGCGGCACTGTGGTGGCCAATGCCATCACTGCATTCTTGGGCTTGGCTCTCGTTACCCAATGCGGTGGCATGCTGCTGCTGACACTAGTTCAGCAAGCGTGCCACCAACCAGACCCCTCATTGCAGGGCGGTGCCTTGCCTGGTGTAGCATTTCAACAAACATTGTGACTACTGTCACCATCCACCTCTCACAATCCCCATAAAAGCTGACAGGGGTGCCCAATCCCCCTGTCGGCATGCCCACTCCCAAGTTCATTTGCCGAAGGGGGAGCCAATCCCCATCTGAATAATGTCACAGATGTAACAGTTCTGTATGCTGAGGGGGTACCCAATCCCCCTTGGCATCATGCGTTCCTCCCCCAAACACAGACCCATTTCCTTACCGACAGGGGGCCCAATCCCCATCTGCTTCAGTTGCCCTCACCAAACAATACAGGTGGCACATTGGGAGCCCACCCCAGTGTGCCAAAAACAAACCTATAAAGGAAAACCTTCCCGCTATGTTTTTTTTTTTAACCTGTGGAAAAAAAAGAGTCCTTCATTGTTTCCAGTGCTCACTCCCCCAACCTACACCCACCCTCTGTGCACCCAACCTCCTCACACCCCATCTCCCTATACTTACCTCCAGAGCCTGGCGTGATGATCTTTGGTGGAGCGGGAACACATCTGCACTCTTCAAAGCCGACTGCGAACTGAAGAAATGCCAGTAAGCTGTATAATGGCATAAATGGAGGGGGGGGATCAACTTAGATGGATATCGCAGCCATTTTTGTGACTTTTGGCACCAGATTTTCAATATGGGGTTCTTGGGACTCCACCTCATGAACTCAGTCACTCTCAGTTCGTTATTGTGTCCCGAAAGGTGATTTCACGATGACTGCACGGAATCACCTTTTGGGACTGAATAAAGAAACAACAGTGTCACTGTTCATGAGATGGGCTCCCAAAAAGCCTATGCTGCAAATCTGGTGAAATAATTCCCAAAAATGACTGTTACGAGTGTGCATTACGCAGTTTCTATGCATGCTCGTAACTTTGAGAATTTTTAATATTTTCACTCCAGATGTTCTGCATTGCCATCTTTTCACACCTCCTTATGAACAGTAAAGCTGTCATTTGTCACATCCTTGCCAAAATATGTTTTTGCACATCCAGTGCACAATAGCGCGATCGCTGTGGGAAATCAATGTACAGGACAAATTAACAAATCTCAGTGACACTGTTCATGAGTGGATGTCCCAAAATGCCTATGTTGAAAATTTTTTGACAAAAGTCCACAAAATGACTATGTTACGAGCATGCATTGCACAATTCCATGCACACTCGTAACTTCGAGAATTTGTAATATTTTCATTCCAGATCTGCAACATTGCCATTTTTGCACACCTCCTTATGAACAGTACAGCTGTCATTTTTCACATCCTGCCCAAACTGTGTTTTCGCACATCTGGCACAGAATGGCACGGTCACTGTGGGAAATCAATGTTCAGGACTGATTAACAAAATCACATTGCCTCTGTTCATGAGCAGAGGTCCCAAATGCCTTCATGAGGTGGGGGTCACAAAAAGACCATGTTGAAAATTTGTAGTGCAAATACTAAGAAATGCCCGGGGCGTTAGGGTTTCTAACCATAACGTCCTACCCTGTAAAGACTGACAGGTGTCAGGGGTGTGCCTTTGGATTGCTGGCTGTAATGCTCATGCCATTCCACCCCCACCCTGCAGCCAGTGACAGGCATCGAGGTATGCCTTGGACTCTTCAGCCCCACAGTTCACCCCATTCTCCTATACTGTACTCCTTTCAGTGTATGTCCTTATGGAATGGGGTGACTGTAAAGCAGAACACCCCAAGGCACACCTCAACACTTGTCAGCATCTGCAGGATAGGGTGAGGTGAAATGGTGTGAGCGTTATGGGTGACAACCCAAAGAATACCCCAATGCCTGTTCATCTCTGCAGGATGGAAGTGGGGTTGGCACAAAGTTCAGTACTTCACTGCCATTCCTATTCTGCATCTGTCTAACTACTGCACTTCCAATGCTAATACCAGCAAGCAAACATTTGGCATTGACAAATGCTTGTTTCTACCTTATGAATGTGCCATAGGCCTTTATTCTGTCAATGGTCTATTTATTCATACTCATCTGTATTGTTCCCTTGTGCCTATCTCAAGCCTGTTTGTAGCCCTGCACTGTATTCATATTCACCACTTCCTGAGGTAGGCCATTCCATGCATCCACCACCCTTTCTGTGAAAAAGAACTTCCTCACATTACCCCTTAATTGGCTTCCCTCTGATCTCATGCTGTGTCCTCCTGTCCTGCTATTTTTCTTATATTGAGACATGTTAAGACTCTTTCACCTTGTTAAGGCCCTTAAGATATTTGAATGCTTCAATCATATCACCTCTCTCCCTTCTTTGCTCTAGGGTATACATATTGAGCTCTGTTAATTTGTCCTCATATGTTTTCTGATGCAGACCCTGCACCATTTTGGTTGCTCTTCTCTGGACTGCCTCCATTTTGTTAATGTCCTTGTGCAGGTGAGGCCTCCAGTACTGCACACAGTACTCCAGATGGGGCCTAACCAGTGTCTTATAAAGAGGGAGTATTGCCTCCCTCTTATGACTTGTGATACCCCCACTAATACACCCCAACCTGCCTTAGTGGTCTGCTTGGATGATTTCAGGTCATCTGCGATAATGATGCCCAAGTCTCTTTCTTCCCTTGTGATTTCGAACAACTCCCCTCCCAACCTATAGGTAGCTTCAGGGTTTCCCTTCCCTATGTGCATGATCTTTAACTTCTTTTCCTTAAACCCCAGTTACCACTCTTCAGATCATTTTGCCAGTTTTTCCAGATCTCTTCTTATTCTGCCCTGTGTTAGGTTTAAGAATTATAGACATATATGCTGCATTGAATGAATCTGGTATAATAATCTTTTTTTGTAGTTCCTGAAACAATAATTCCATGATAGATAAAAACGATTTGTGTTTTAAATGCAACAAAAAATTCCAACATATATCCGTCTGACCCCATGCATTTATATTTGGTTACATTCACAATTGTATTTGTTATTTCTTGTTTTGTATTGTATAATTTTTCATAAAATGTCTGGCAGCAGCCAGTAATTATTCTTTTATCTGTATGTAGTGTTGCATTCTCTTCTTGTATAGTTACTGTTTTCTTTTGGTTCTTCCTCTAATTTAAATATTTTAGCTAAGATCTTCCCCACTTGTTTGTTCACTGCCTGCTAGTTCCTGCTTACCTTTAGCCACTTTAGCCTTAATTTTTTATTTGATACATTTCTGTTGTATCTATAACTTTTTCAGATTATTATAGTCATCTAATTTTGAACTATTTCCTAATCTCACTTCTTTTTCTAATTCTAAAAGTTTATTTTCGACTTCCTGTAGTCTCTTTTTTTCTTTCTTTATTTCTCCAGGTCACTTCCAAAATGATGTTTTCCCTTAAAGTTGTCTTAAGGGCATCCCAGGAATTAATTATTTTTCTTTTGTAACTTTATTATCTGCTATAATGTTCTGAATGTCCAGTTCAATGTTTGTAAGAAACTATCCTCATTAAGGAGATTATTGTTCTATCTCCATTTCCATACTTTATTTTATGAGGCCATATTTTCCAAACATAAATAAAAGACACCATATTGTAGTTTGATACAGACATTGGTTCAATATTAGCTTCACATATATCACATCACACTGTTACTTCTTTAGAAACCATGATATAATCTAGTCTAGAGGACAATTATGGCAGAGTGATAGGTGAACTATTTTATATCTTCATGTAATTCCCTCTATAGGTCTAGCAATTTGTTTGATGATAGAAAATTGCAAACATTTCGGGACTTATATTTATCCCTGCTCTTCATATCTGCTGATTTATCTAGCATTCCATCATGTAAGCAGTACATATCCCATTCCAATATATTTTCACAGCCACACTTACACAGTTTAATATTTACATCCGTCAAAATGCATCCACGTCAGATATCAGTTAGGTACAAGTGTCTCTGGAGAAACCCACAACAGCACAAAGTTACCCTGTACACACATAAAAGTAGCTGATAATTAAACCAACAACTCATGATGGGTTGCCAAAATATAATAGTTCTACTAACTAAAATGACAAACAAGGCAAACAAAAAATTGGTGCAGGCTTTAGCTGCTGACCACACCACACCAGCCCAGCGCATCAGGTCCACCAACTCTTCCTGAGGGGGCATGGCCTGGAATAGAGTGTCATAACTTAAATACTCACAAGCATATAGATTATTTATGCAAATTATGTTCAAAAACTGATTGCGATTAAAAGTGGATTATGAAAAGCATTTAAACAGTTAAAAACAGAACAAGCAGTGAAAGCTTAAACTTCATCCAGTCTCCTACATTAGGGCAAATTAGTGCATCAAATAGTACGCACACAGCATGACTGCAAGAACCATTCGTTTCAATTTAAGGAGACATACTCATTTTGAGTTCAATTCAAAAACTGTTTATAGTGCTCAATCAGAAAACCTCAAAACAGATAAAACAGACAGAAATTGATGACTGCAGGTTCCATGCAATTGCCCTTGCCCCACAAAAATTTAAATAGTAAAACACCAATAAAGACAGAGCCCAAATCTTTTTCAGGGAAAGGAAGGGACCTGAGGAGAGGGGAAGGTGGAAGAAAGGGGTATAGGAAAATGGCAAAAGGGTAATAAGGTCCAGACAGACAAATTACAAGGGACTAGACCTGGCAAAATGGTCAGAAGAGTGGCAACTGGGGTTTAACACAAAGAAGTGCAAGATCATGCACATAGGGAAGAGAAACCCTGAAGCCACCTATAGGTTGGGAGGGGAGTTGCTGGCAATCACAAGGGAAGAAAGAGACTTGGGCATCATCATCATCATCAAAGATGATCTAAAATCATCTAAGCAGACCATTAAAGTAGTAGGTAAGGCTAGAGGGATGTTGGGTTGTATTAGTAGGGGTATCACAAGTCATAAGTGGGAGGTAATAATCCCTCTTTACAAGATACTGGTTATGCCCCATCTGGAGTACTGTGTGCAGTACAGGAGGCCTCACCTGCACAGGGACATTAACAAAATGGAGGCAGTCCAGGGAAGGACCACCAAAATGGTGCAGGGACTTCATCAGAAAACATATGAGGACAAATTAACGAAGCTCAATATGTATACCCTAGAGCAAAGGAGGGAGAGAGGTGATACGATCGAAACATTCAAACATCTTAAGGGCATTAACAAGGTGAAAGAGTCTAACATGTTTCAACACAAGAAAAATAGCAGGACAAGAAGACACAGCATGAGATTAGAGGGAGGCCAATTAAGGGGCAATGTGAGAAAGTTCTTTTTCACAGAAAGGGTGGTGGATGCATGGAACAGCCTACCTCAAGAAGTGGTGGATATGAATACAGTGCAGGGCTTCAAACAGGCATAGGATAGGCATAAGGGAACAATACAGATGAGTATGAATAGGTCATTGACAGAATAAAGGCCTATGGCACATTCATAAGGTAGAAAAAATGGGCAGACTGGATGGGCCTTACAGTCCTTATCTGCTGTCAACTTCTATGTTTCCATGTTTCTATAGACACTACAGAATAATGACATATGACACAAGAGGAACACCAAGGGGGAAACGGGGGAAGGGGTTCCAAAAAAGATTCCTAAAAGGTCTGGGCTCTGTCTTTATTGGTGTTTTACCATGTTAAATTGTCATGGAGCATGGGCAATTGTGTGGAACTCGCTGTCATCAATTTCTTCCTTTTTTATCTGTTTTGAGGTTTTCTGATTGAGTACTATACATAATATTTGAACTGAGCTCAAAATGAGTATGTCTCTGTAAACTGAGATGCGCAGTTCTTGCATCGATACACTACAACACTGTGTGCATTCTGTTTTCTTCATTAATTTTTCCTAGTGTAGGAGACTGGAAGAAATTTAAACTTTCATTGCATGTATTGTTTTTAACTGTTTAAATGCTTTTCATGATCCACTTTTAATCGCAATCAGTTTTTGGACATAATTTGCTTAAATTAATATGTATGCTTGTGTGCATTTAAGTTATGATTTTTTTGCAATTCCTACCTTCCTGGACTTTCTCTCTGGAGGATCCCCTGCTTATAGATAGGTGGCAGGCCTTACACTAGGAGAACTGGGAGACAAAAGAAATACAGAGGATGGAATGACTCTTTTTTAACACAGGAGGAGAATTTCTGGACTTTGTCAATTCAAAACAGAAGACAGGAGATAGGAGCTGTCAGTCCTACAGTGGCAGAATACCTCCAGCTGAGACATTTGATATTCTCCTATGTCACCTAAAGGCTGATACTTCTGAACCAAGGGCTCTGGGAAGATTTAGTGGGGCAAACATGTGGGGAAGAGGAGATCTCTATGATTGGCAGGATTTACTAAGAGCTGCTGGACCTTCAATCACTAGTTTTAGATCCAATCCAAAAAGGATGGGAAAAATGCTGGGCAGTACCTTGACACAAGAGGAGTGGGACCTATGTTGGAAGAATGCTTATGGTGTATGCAGGAATACTGCTGGGAAGCTAGTGGAACTTACAACCTTGCATCTATGGTACAGAATACTTGCAGCAGTCCTGAGAATGAGCTTATTGCCCATAGACAAATACTGGCGGTGTGGCGAGAGGGGTAGTAACTCACTGAACGCATTGTGGTAATGTGGATCTGTAAGGCATGGTGGGAGAAAATCAGCACTGCCATTTATGTCATTACACATTAGCTTCTCCGCACAATGGAGGAAGGGAGGAAAAAAGATGGAAAATCTCACTGGCTGGCAGGATGATTCTCTGATCCCTTTCAGGCCTTGCATCGGTAACCTAGTGTGTCTCCAATCAGATCCTGTCTGGCGAGCTGAGCTTGGCTTTCTGCCGCCCCACCACAGAAGGTAAGCCATGGGGGAATCTGGAGCCTAAATGTTCAGGGCGTGATGAATGGTGGAGCTGGGAGGGTTGGACAGGATAGAAGCCAGCCAGACCAGGGGGAGAAACATGAATAACAAAAGAAAATCCTCAATGTCATGGAGACAGTCATGCAGGTCCCTATACCTAGGGGAAACCCATGTAGTGGTGCTGGGTAAAACCATAAGGCTACCAATGCAGAACAGAAACAAAACCCTATGGTTTGTGGTGGCTTTCACTGAAGCAAAATGCTTCTTATTATGAATATAGAGAGCCACTGAAATTGCCAAGTTGCAGGGGTTGGTAAAAGGTATACATGTTAGGGTTGGCACTTAGAAGCTTAGCTATTTAGCAGTGAATATGTTGACCATGCTCACTGATATCTGGGGCTCCTTTCCGAACCAATTTGGTGACAACAGGATCTGAGATAAGGGCAGTCACATGGGAAACCCAATACCATAAAATCATGAAGGACCACAATGCACTGGGGAAGCAAAAGGTGAGATAAGTCTTGAAAACACTGTTTTAAAACTGCACTGACATGATGGGGCCCTTGGGAGAAAGGCCAATAAATATGACCAAACACACACCCCCAAGTAATTTTTTTCCTTGTTGTCATACTGACTGTTGAATAATCTTTCTTTTGTACTGCATGCCCTGAAGAGTTGCTGTCAGAGAGGAGGCTGCTGGAAGGGCATCAGCCTGGTTAATTGGGGCCCCATGTGAATCAGGAGAGTCAATAAAACAATAGAAGTGTATTTCCCAGGAGCAGAATATTGTAACTCTGTCCAGGATTGATCATTGACTGTAAAAGTGCAGATGTTTTCACCATGCTAAAAATTCAATAAATATGAATAAAAATAAAAAAAAAACTTGAGCTGCCATATGTTGGACCAGCTTTACAGCCTCTACACATCCCTGACCGTTTCCTTGAATTACTCTGCAGTGCTCACCCTCCCGCAGAGCTTGATGTCATCTGCAGACACACCCTACCATTGGCCCTGTCCCCTATATCTGGGATATTTATGCTGAAAAGTGAGGTCCTAGGACAGAACCCTGGGGAACCCCACAAGTAATCTGTCTAAAACCTGAGCATGTGCCATATAAAAAAAACCTCTGGGGCCTTCCCTCCAGCCAGCTCCTGATCCACCCTGCCAATCTTTTGCTATTCTCAGGTGCTCACTTCCTAACTAGTCTCCAGTGCAGAATGGAGTTGAAGCCAGGCCTTACTTGAAGTTCAGATAAAGGAAATGGAATGCCAGCATCTTGTCTGCCATCTGTTCCAGTCTTTCAAATTCATTTAACAGGACTGTCCTCTTATGAATCCATGCTGCCTTTTATCCTGCAATCCATGCAGCTCCAGATAATTCACTAACTCCTTTATTATGTTCTGAAACAGCTGCTTCCCGTTATGGAGCTTAGAATCACTAATTGATTGTTCTTGTGGCCATCCATAGCTCTGCTCTCATGCAGTGGCACCACATCTGCCACTCTGTAGTCCTCAGGCACCACCTCTGACTGCAGGGAGCAATTGAATAGGTGTGCCAGTAGAGATGTTGCCAATTTAAAGTTGTCTGGTGAAGTGGCTGCAAATTAGCTAAAATTCACCTTTGCAAAGTTTCCACTTCATTGTCACTGAAAGTAAGTTTTGACAGCAAGTTTGCTGTTTTTTTTTGGGGGGGGGGCGCAAAGTGGTCACTTCATAAGGTAATTTTGGTAAAGTCACTGAAAAACGGCAAAGTTTTCAGTTCAAAACTTTGCTAATTGAGCAAATTCTCCAAAATTTGCAAACTAATTCATAAAGTGAATTTTAGCCACTTTGGCCATCCCAGTTTATTTAATTTTTTTATTTATTTTGAAAATGTTTCACCAGGAAAGACAACATGAGCTGTAAACAGGTTGTTTCCAGAAGTGTCCGGGGGGGGGGGTGTTACAAAAGTTAGGACAACAAGCAAACACATAGCAATAACAGAGCAATACAAGTACAGTTACTAAAAACAAACAGTGTAGTACAATTACAGAGCAGAAATGACCCAGACCAACCAGCCAGAGTAAACAAAACCATATTCGGATATAACATACATTGCAACAACTCAAGAGCAGGTGATTCAGTAGGGTAAAGGTTAAAGGATGGATAACGCATTGAAGTGCTACAGGTAGTAGACTGAACAAAAGATTCAAAGTGCTATTGTATACCCAAGGGAAGGCAGTTATAAGACAAGTGGGGGAGTGGACAGGCGAGGGGTAGAGGGTGGGGGGATGAAAGAGGGAGAGAGAGAGAAAGAGAGAGAGAGAGAGAGCAAAGATCTATGCACCTACAGGATGCTGAGAACCCTGCAAGGGGGACAGGACCAGGCAGAAAGGGAGGGGAGAGAAAGGGGGTGGGGGCATTCCCGGCGATGCGCCGTGCCAAGTAGCAGCTTCCCCGCAGAACTCCAGCCACCCGCTCCAATTATCTTCTCCTTTTACAGCAAAGGGCACTAATCGGGTATCGCTACCAACGTTAAACAGTGTCGGAATATTACCGTAACACCGAGAAGGCATCGTAACAATCTAGCATGGAGGTGGATACCAAAAAAATCCTCCCTAAATGTACGTCACCTGTTACACCAGAAAAGGCCCCGAAGAAGCCGTAGGCCTCCAGCTCTGGCTATACTCTTACTGCCGGCTCCTCTTCTACAGATGACGAACCGCTTACTTTATGGCCGTTCTTGGAAGAATTCAAGCCGTTCAAAGATGACCTACATGCATTAGCAACCAACTTTAGTTCTTTGACTTCGAAGCTGGATGAAGTAGCGCAAAGGGCTTCAGATAATTCAGCAAAGCTGTATTCTCTAGAAAAATGGCAGGATCAAATTGATCCAGAACTCAGCAGCTACCATCAACGATTGGCCAAACTGCAGTCGAAAGTGGAAGACCTCGAAGGTCATAGCAGGAGAAATAATGTGGTTGTAATTGGTCTTCTTGAAGGGGAAGGGGGCAAGACATGCTTTTATTTATTCAAAAGTTTGTAGAGAAATTGGTGGGACTCTCCCACTGTGGTGCAAAATATATCATTGAGAGAGCTCATAGGGCATTATGCCCAAAACCAGCTCTGGGCGCCCCTCCACGCACGGTAATTTTTCGCTTCCTCAACTTCTTAGAAAAGCAGCACTTCTTGCAAAAGATTAAAGAACTACAAGAAATTTGTTGGGAAGGGAAACGATTAAGGATTTCCCAGGATCTCCCTGCATAGGTCCGGCTCAAGCGAACAGCCTTCCACCCTGCAGTGACAAAGTTAATTGCTGCGGGAATTAAATTTAGAATGGCATATCTGGCTAAATTGCATGTTCTAGTTGCAGGAACCTGGACCGCTTTTGAAAACCCTGATGTAGCCTCCACTCAGCTGAAAGCCGCCTTCCCCGATTTGTTTTAAAAATCCCTGAATGTGACATCAAGTGAAATTGTTGGGCAAAGGAGATTTGTCCAAGTTGAATGAAGGGAACATCGATGTCTGGATAGTTGCTTGTTTCAGAAGGCTTTTCTCATTCAGGAATACCCCTTCGATTATGAGGAACCATGGGAACAACACTGCCTGGTGGGGTCACTCTTCCTAAGCTTCTAAAATGGACTCTTACACTTCGCAGAGATGCCGGTATATTTTCTCCATCAATACTGTCACAGGCAATAATATATATGTCTGATGTCTTATAGCTGGGCTTGTCCAAAGACGCTTTCACCCATTGTGTTTTGTTGTCTCTGATAGTATTAGTTAATGGGGTGCTTTTCCACTTGCCTGACTTTCCCCCTGATATACCCCTGGTGGTCCACAGTGTCTATCCCATTGATTACCTCACATTGTAAAGGAGGGAATTGTAGATTGGGGAATATGGTTGCTCCTTATACTATCCAGGTAAAACGACTTAGATGAAAATTGATAGTTAATGAGATTTCTTAGGCATGGTCTGGGAACTACCTGTCAAAACTGTGATGACTTTCTGATACATATTGTGAAGTAGGAAATGTTTATTGCTGCTCAGGTTAATTAATGTTGCTCTTTTACATGAGCCTATACAGTTTATTGATCACTACTGTAAAATGTTGGCCAGCTGTTTTTTTCTTTTAGGTCAATTATTCAGATGCATGTGCAATATTGAGAGATCGGAGAGTTATTTTCCAATTAGCGATTCTATTATCTCAAAGTCATACTACTAAATGGCTTTTGTGTTAGCAAATATTAGATAGTGTATTTCTTTACTTCAAAATTGTTATAATGTTAGTTTATTAAAGTTTATTAGGTGGCTGAAGAAGGGATTATGTTGGGGCATGAGTCAAAAGGCGGTTAAGAACTAGGGGTGGAGGGAGGGTTGGGATAGAGATTGCAAGCAGTCAAGGGTTATTGTATATTTGTGGGGTTATTTACAGGTTGGAGGGGGGAGGGGTGGGTTTAAGTCACACAGAGACAGTTTCCAGGGAATGACAATTGAGGAATATCCAGTAAGGAGACCAGTTTTTAAGCTTCCATGGCTGGAGCCTTGAAAGTAATTACTTGGAATGTACGGCGGGGCTAGACAAAGAATTAAACAATATCAGATTCTCAAACACTTAAATCTTTTGACAGCAGACGTTGTATTCATACAAGAGTCCCATTTACTCAGTTCCGAAGCTGCCCAATTATGCAAGCAGCAAATGGGTCAATACTTCACGGCAGAAGGCAATACCCAAAGCCAAGGGGTAATGATTCTCCTGAAAAGAACTATACCATTTACCCTAGTCAAATTATAGCAGACCCCGAAGGACACTACGTCTTAGTGAGGGGTCTGCTCCATGCTAGAGAAATCATTTTCTGCAGTGTATATGGCCCCAATAAAGACACACCCAGTTTCTTTATGAAGCTTCTTAATTTCTTAACCCCATATTTGCCTATCCCCTTTTTGATAGGAGGTGATCTTAACCTTACTTTTGATCCATATATGGATCATTCAGGTAGACCACATAAAGACCTGTCCCCCACACAGCGGGCGTTAAGAGATCTAGTGGATGGAGCCGGCCTAACAGATATCTGGCATACCCTCCACCCCATCTGATAGAGAATATACCTTTAATTCCCTGGTTCACCATACATCTTCTCGCATTGATTATCTACTTATTTCTCAGACCCTAATTTCCAGAGTGTTTGACTCTTCTATACCTTCAGACCCCTTGTCCGACCATTCCTCAGTATCATGTTTGATTTCCCTTACTTCTCTCCCCAAGCCAGGAGGGAGATGGAAGGTTAATAATCAATTATTTAAAGTCCCTGATACAGTGCAATACATGGCTGAACATATTACTGAATTCACGATTATAGAAACATAGAAACATAGAAGTTGACGGCAGATAAGGACCGCAAGGCCCATTCAGTCTGCCCATTTGCCCATCTGATTATCAATATGAATTCCACTGGTAAACCAGACATTGAGTGGTGTTCACTGAAAGCCTATTTAAGAGGTCTATTAATTGGATTAGCAGCCAAAAGAAAAAAAGTCCAGGAAGAATAGCTCAAATGATTGCTGTCCCAAATTCAACTCCTGGTGCAGGCTCTATCCCCCCCAGCTGCTGGATCATATAAGGGTAAACTTAGTGAAACTGAAAGATTCTTACTTCAACTTATTAAGGGAAAAAGCTGAATTTACAATGTTAAAAACTAGAGCTCTCTATTTAGATCAAGGTGAAAAGGTGGGTTGTCTTTTAGCTCTCAAACTTATGCAACTTGAATCGCATAGATTCATTGCAGCAGTCCACTCACAGGAGGGTGAAGTCTTGAAAATCTTACCAATTGATACAGTTTCAGAATTTAGGAGTTACTATGCGGATTTGTATAGACTTATGAATGACCCCCTTCCCTTGCACAATTAAAATCCTATCTAGAGCATTCCTCTCTACCCTAACTTTCTAACTCTCAGAAGGCCTTTCTGATTGCTCCCATCACCGAAGAAGAGATAGTCAGAGTGATTACAGGCTTACCCTCCGACAGAACCCCTGGACCAGATGGACTTTCTTCTAATTTTTATAAAAGTTTTGCTCAGCAATTAGCGCCATCTCTCCTTTCCTTATTTCTTCATACCTTTTCTGGACAAAGCACAGATAAAACCCTGTTTGAAGCTGTGATCACTGTTTTACCCAAAGAAGGTAAACCCCTGACAGGGTCCAAAACTACAGGCCTATCTCTCTCCTTAATCAAGACCTAAAAATTTTGACAAAGCTTTTAACAGATCAGCTGAGTCCAACCTTGTCAGATATTATAGGTCCAGAACAAGTAGGGATCATGAAAGGTAGATCCTCAGTTGACCACCTTAGATCCCTTTCACACGTCTTCTCGGCTTCCAGGGATGCTGATATTCCCGCTGCCCTGGTTTCCCTGGATGCTGAGAAGGCCTTCGATAGGGTTTACTGGAACTTTCTGTTTCAGTCCCTGGCAGCATTTGGGGTTCCCCTCTTTGTTCATAAAATGGGTACAGGCTCTGTATACATCCCCTACAGCTTGAGTTAGCTGTAATGGCTTACTGTCTGACTCCTTCACTCTACATGCTGGGATGAGGCAAGGTTGTCCTTTATCCCCCTTGTTATTTAATATCTACTTGGAACTCCTTATTCGAAGGATACCCGCGAGTCCTGAGATCAAGGGTATTAACATTTGTCATCACATGGTAAAAGTCTTGGCCTTTGCAGATCACCTACTTCTACAATTATCCCACCCCAATACCTCTATACCAGCTTTACTCACTATAATAGACGAATATAGTTCCCTGTCCAATTATAAATTAAATAGAGGACAAACAGTGGTCTTCCCTCTGAATTACAAAATGGTAGTCAGTGGCCTCCACGGAGGGTTTCTCCTGGCAGCCTACCTCTCTGAGATACATGGGTATAAACATGTCCAGAGTTCCAGATAGATTTGTTAAATTTTATCTTGACCCATTGATCTCAACTGTCAGACAAGACTTAAAATGATGGGCTTTACTTCCTTCCTCTCTCTCTCTCTCTCTGGGGAAAAATTTATATAATCAAAAATGAACATCTTCCCGAGATTATTTTATCCACTACACCTCTCTAATGCCTGGGTACCATTAAAATGGTTTAAGAAACTACACCAGTTGCTCTCAGCTTTTATCTGGAATAACAAGAGACCCTGGATAGCATTTGACAAGCTCTCGGCTCCGAAATTGAAAGGAGGACTCCGACTCCCACATTTTGGTCTTTATTACTGGGCCAGTCATGCGAGTAAATATCTGAGATGGTTAACACCCGATCTTCCCCAGCATTCACATTCGTTCCTTCCCATGTGGCTTAAAATAGAACGTAATCTCATGCGAACACATGGTTTATCCCCTTGTGCACTATTATATGTTTACTTTAAACATCTTCCCCCCAGAACTTAAAAATACCCCGATTGCACTATCTATTAAAATTCACTCCCAACTTTGCTCCTTCTTGAAATATAAGCATACTGTTGATCCATCTCAACCTAGGTGGGGGAATCCTAATCTCACAATAAGTGGTAAACCTCTTCAATTGAGATTGATCCCCCAACTAGGTGACCATCCTATTAATTTTTTCCTGAATGAGGATGGCTCATGTTTAACTTTACCGGAACTTTTAAATAAGGCCAATATCCCTAACTCAGCTATATTCAAAATATTTCAATTACGTCATCTGATAATACACTTCTTTGAAGATGCTCTACTCATAAGCTCCATCTTCTCCTGCTTGCCAGAGTTTATACACCTTGCACATCTTCCCCATGCAGTTTCCAAGATGTATGGAGTGATCCACTACTGGAAATAGCCTAACAGCTTTTGTCCAACTCATTTCTGGGTTTCTCTCTTCCCTAATCAAGAAATCAGTTGGCAATCTCTCTGGCAGACTTGTCACAAGTTTGTTATGCAAGATAGACTCCGGTTAACACAATTCAAAATCCTATATAATCTCTATTACTCGCCTCAGAAGATGGCGAAATTGGGACTCCTCCCTTCACCCATATGTTCTAGATGCCTTCAGAGTGAGGGTAATCTACTGCATATTTTCTTGACATGTCCCAAGGCTACTTCCCTTTGGGAGGAGATCCAATGGAGGGCTGACCCCTTGTTGGGCCTCTCTGACTTATTTACTGCGGAGACTTGTATACTGAGAGACCTTTCCTCTGTTGCTGTCACCAATAGAAAATACCACATAACCCTTATTGCCATGTCTGTTAAAAAACTGGTCTTGAGACACTGGAAGTATATGGCTGAAATTTCTTATAGTGAATGGTTACAAGAATTATTGTTTAATCTTAGACTGGAAAAGACGATTACTAGCTTACATAACCAATCCCAGAAATTTCTAAAAATATGGGGACCTCTGGTTGCACTATATTCTCTTCAACAGACCTAAAGGCTTTTTCCCTTTTTTATTTGCTAGATTGTGGTACATTGGATAACTGCATTCTGTGTGAATGGGGAGTACAGGGTGGGTAGGGTGAAGGGTGAGAGCTGATCTAATTCACTTTATATGTTTTTCTGTTTCATTCATCTGTATGTATAAATAAATCTTCTCTCTGTAATGGTATAAAATTGAATAAAAATTTGAATTGAAAAAAGAACAGGGTGGGGAGGTAGAGAAGAGAGGGACTGGAGAACAGGAGGGGAGGAAGGGGATAAGGAAGTAAGGAGGTTCATGGGCTATAGATTTGTAAGTGGGGGAAGGGAGAGGAGGAAAAGAGAGAGAGAGAGAGAGAGAGACAATCCATACCCCTTCAGGACGCAGAGAACCCTGCAAGGGTGTCAGGATTAGAAAGTGGGGTGGGGGGAGGAAGAGGGTAGATGAGAGAACCAAAATCTATACCCTTCAGGATGACAGAGAACCCTTCAAGGGAGACAAGACTAGGCAGAAAAGGAGGGAGAAAGGGGGTAGGGAGGAGGAGTGGAGTATGGCAGGTGACCGGAGGGGAGGAGACGGATAAGGAATAGGGAGGCTGGAGAAAATAGGGGTAAACTAGGAATGGAAAAAGGAAGGGCATCAGTGGGGGGTAGTGGGGGGGGAGGACAGCAGTAGAGTGTCAAAATAGCACAGTAGGTTGTGGGCGGTAGTAGAGTGCCAAAAATGGCACAGTAGGTTATGGTAAGGGTGGGAGGAGGGGGTGTAATAGGTGGTAGCATGTGAGGTAGAAATCAGAGGAAGGGTTCAGCTTGGTGACAGGAGGTAAATCAGGGATGGAGGAGTGGGGGGGGATAGTGCACAAGGGTGGGGAGGTTGTGAAGGAGGGCTAGTGATCCAGTAATCCAGTGGCCCTGCCAGAACCTGTACCACCTACTTTAGTACCCTGTAGGGCAGACCACCCAGCCCTTGGGATATGTTTACATTTGGACCCCGATCCTTTTAGAACTAGCCTTGGTGACCTTTCTTACATCCAACCTTTGCTTCATTTTTCCCTTGGACTTCAACCTGATCTCAAAAAGGGGAACTCCTGCTGCCATGTGAAGATTGAGGTGTAAAATGAATTTAGGATGTTCACCTTCTGTGTTATCCTCTTCTGTTTCCTACCCAGTTCATTTTCTCTGTACTTCTGTGATGGTCAGAGCACACTTCAGTCCCCAGTGGGTCTCTTGCTCTCTTTCAGGCCTTTGCCACTGAGACTGCCTGGATCTGTGTCACTGCCATCAAGGTGCCCTCTTTAACAAGAGTGCAGACCCCAGCACTCTGATAACCCTTTTCACCTTCTACCCTTTAGACTGTTTGTAGTGAGGGTCTCTGCTCTGGCTAGAACACACTCAGTTTTCTCTCAGAAACATTTACTGTGCACCCCTTTATCCAGGTACCCTTCCTTCAGAGATGGGTCACAAACAGCCAGTTACTCCAGTCTTCAGAGAAATAACTTATTTATTACTAAACACTGGTTACACAGAAACATAGAAACTGATGGCAGATAAGGACCACTAGGCCCATCTAGTCTCCCATATACCTTACCTTTATTAGCGGCCGATAACCCTACTTGTTCATTGGCTTTAGCTACTCCTCCCCGCTTCTAGGGTTCCCTCATGCCTATCCCATGCATGTCTGAATCCCTCCACCGTGCTTTTCCCCCGCTACCTCTTGGGGCAGGCTATTCCATGCATCCACCACCCTTTCCGTGAAAAAAAAAAACATCCTCACATTTCCCCTTATCCTGGCCCCCATCTTGTTTATGCCCCTGAGATACTTAAAGGTTTCTATCATATCTCCTCATTCCCTTCTGTCTTCCAGTGTATACATATTGACGTCTTTTAGTCTCTCACCATGTCTTCTGGTGCAAGCCCTGCACCATCTTAGTTGCCCTTCTCTGAACTGCCTTCACCCTTTCTATGTCCTTAGGAATATGCGGCCTCCAGAAGTGTACAAAGTATTCCAGATGAGGCCTCACCAGTGTTTTGCACAGTGGTATCACCACCTCCATCTTTCTGCTAGTGATACCCCTTCCTATGCACCCCAACATGCCACTGGCCCTCCCTGCAGCCTTTGCACTCTGTTTAGCCTGGCCCCAATCTCATATCGTGCCCCCTCATTCTTGTACCTCTCCTACACTGAAAGATGTTGCCCACTTGCATCTTGTTTATGCCCCTGAGATACTTAAAGGTTTCTATCATATCTCCTCATTCCCTTCTGTCTTCCAGTGTATACATATTGACGTCTTTTAGTCTCTCACCATGTCTTCTGGTGCAAGCCCTGCACCATCTTAGTTGCCCTTCTCTGAACTGCCTTCACCCTTTCTATGTCCTTAGGAATATGCGGCCTCCAGAAGTGTACAAAGTATTCCAGATGAGGCCTCACCAGTGTTTTGCACAGTGGTATCACCACCTCCATCTTTCTGCTAGTGATACCCCTTCCTATGCACCCCAACATGCCACTGGCCCTCCCTACAGCCTTTGCACTCTGTTTAGCCACCTTTAGGTGATGTGAAATGATAATCCTGAGATCCCTTTCTTCCCTAGTGCTTGTCAGCAACTCCTCCCCATCCTGTAGCTCTCTCCATGGTTTCAGCGTCCCCTTTTGCCTTTCTTCCCATTGAATCCCAGTTGCCACACATTGGACAATTTTTCCAGCTTTCCTAGGTCCCTCCTCATTTTCTCCACCCCTTCTGGAGTGGCTACCCTGTTGCAGATCTTGGTGTAATCTGCAAACAGGCAAACCTTCCCTTCCAGCCCTTCCACAATATCACTAATGAAGACATTAAAAAGGACTGGCCCCAGAACTGATCCCTGAAGTACCCCACTGGTCACCCCCTCTCCTCAGATTGTATCCCATTTAATACCACCCTCTGCTTCATGCCCACTAACCAGTTTCTAACCCAGTTTGCCACCCTGTGGCCCACTACCAGGCTACCCAACTTGTTAATCAGCCTTTTTCGAGGAACAGTGTCAAATGCCTTGCTGATATCAAGGTAAGTGACACCTACTGCTCCCCCCGATCCACCTCCTTCATCACCCAGTCAAAAAAATCTATCAGATTTGTTTGACATGACCTTCCTGCTGTGAATCAATGCTGCCTCGGATCCTGGGCTCTGTTGGATTCCAAGTGTTCCACAATCCTTTCCTTAAGCAACGCTTCCATAATCTTCCCCACTATTGAGGTAAGGTTGATCAGCCTGTAGTTTGCTGCGTCCTCCTTGCTACCATTTTTGTGGCGAGGGACTACATGGCCCTCCTCCAGTCCTCTGGACCCACACCTGTGTTGAGCGACTCACTAAACATGGATGCCAGTGGCACTGCTAACTCCTCCCATAGTTCCTTTAAAATCCTGGGATGAATGCCATCTGGGCCCATTGCCCTGTCCACCTTCAGTTTAGTAAGCACCTCTAGGACTCTCTCTCTACTGTAAATGGACTAGTGTTCCCTTCCCTCCCCCTTTGTATCTGTTGCCCAGCTGTGGTCCCTGTCTCTCCCCTTCTTCAGTGAATACTGAACAGCAGTATTTATTCAGTATTTCTGCCTTTTCCAGGTCTCCCTCCACATGCTCCCCTTCCTTCCCTCTAAGATTTACAATCCCACCCATGGATTTCCTTCTCTCACTGATGTACCTATAGAACGTCTTGTCCCCTTTCTTCACCGTCTGTGCCAATCTTTCCTCTGTTTGTGCCTTTGTGCTCCTAACTGCTTTCCTTGCTTCCTTCAGGCAATTTAGATACACCACCCTATCATCTTCCTTCTGTGTCTCCTTATATTACCTTTTGGGCCTTACCTTCTCTACTACCTCTTTTGAGAACCATAGTAGCTTCTTCCTTCTCTTCTTTTGCTCCTCAGCCTAATGCACTGGTTTGTCACCTCCACTATGGCTCCCTTTAGGCGTGACCACTGCTCCTCAACCCCACCTTTGTCTTCCTCCTCACCAGGACTTCTTTGATATATTTCCCTATCCTAGCAAAGTCCACCCTCCTGAAATTCAAGAGCTTTCCCTTTCTGTGGCTTGACTGCAACCCTGCACCCATGTTAGACCACACTGTGTGGTGGTTGCTGGATCACAGGTGCCCCTCCTCTCAGACTTCTGTGATTCTGTCTCCATTGGTCAGCACCAGGTCCAGAATCACCTTGTCTCTAGTGGGTTCCAGCATGAGCTTCCTGAGGCCTGCCCCCTGAAGTGAGCCAAGATGTCTCAGTTCCTAGCTGAGGCAGTCACTTGGATGGTACAATTTACGTCTGGCATTTTAAAATCACCCAGCAGAAGTACCTTCCCTTTTGTTTTCATCTCATGTATTTCTTCCACGAGTCCCCTATCCACTTCCTCCCCCTGAGCTGGAGGCCTGTAGATCACCCCTGTGTGAACTGCACCATTACCTGGCTCAAGGGTGAAACACAGTGCCTCAGCTTCCCCCTGTCTACCCTGTACCACAGTTGCTTTTATCCCTTCCCTGACATACAGGGCCACCCCCCCCAACTTTTTTACCCTCCCTATCCCTCCTGAATAGAGCATAACCTAGTACACTAATCTCCCAGTTGTGATTTACGATGTACCACGTCTCTGTTATTGCCACTATGTGCAGGTCAGCTTCTGCCATCAAAGCCATCGGGTCTGGGATTTTATTTCCCAGGCTGTGGGCATTTGTGTACATGGTCTTCCAGGTTTTTACTGCCTGCTCACCCTCTATTCCTGCTATTATCCTCTTGTTTCTTTCCTCCTTATTTGGTTTTCTTCTTTTGCTGCCACCCTCCTCTAACACACCCTTTATAACTGGTTCAGGTGTACCTGTCACCTTACCTTTCTGATCCTCCTTGCTGGCTGCTGTATTCTGCGGGGGTGGGCTGCCTGAGTCACCCTGCTCCCATTGCCCTCCCTGACTAGTTTAAATGCTTGCCAAGGAAGCATTTAAACTGTTCATTAAGGACGGTGGTCCCTTTCCTAGACGGATGTAGGCTCTCCCCTTGTGCAGTCCCACATCAGTCCAGGTGGGTCCCCAGTCCCCAATAAAGTCATAACCCTTCTCCCTGCACCAGCCCTCCAACCAAGTGTTGAAGCTTCTGATGTGGAGATTCCTACCTTCCCCCCTACTGTGGACTGGCAGCACTTCCGAGAATGTCACAGTGCTCGTTACCTACCCAAGGCACCCTCCTAACTCCCTGAAGTCCTCCTGCACCTGCTCTTGCTTGCCTCATCCCTGGCTAGGTCATTTGTCCCCAGGTGGACAACAACCTCCAGTCCCCCTTTCCTTGTTACTGCTTTAGTGATCGTTTGAATCCACCCCCTGTCCCTCCAAACTGTGCCTCCTGGAAGGCACTTACTCCCTCTCCACCCCACTACCTGTGCCCAAGTCCATTCCAAGTCCATTCCCCAGACAACTGAGTCCTTCACCAGGAGTAGTTTCCTCTGTCCAAAAACAGCAGTAATATTCAGGTATTTGCACAATTTATGCAGTCAAACAACAGTACACATACACGATTACAAAAGAGTGCTTTTACTCTTGTGCAGGTAAACACTTCTCTCTTCTGTACTACTTACAATGTCTTCTTACTGTACTGCTCATGCTACACTGTTTCCTTATGTCTCTCTCTACAGACACACAGTCTAGCTCTCTTCTTTGGACCCACTCATGTAGATACCCCAGCAAAAAGAGAGAATACAGAACTGGGTTGAAGCACTCATGCCTTCTACCACTCTCTCTCTCTGTCTCCCTGCTTCTTTGGCCGAGCAAGGTTGTAACATCACTTCAATTTTCCCAAATTCATCTGATTAGCCAAAACCACTTCAGATCTGGAATTTTGGGTGATGCCTACCTTCCTTGCAATGTCACCTAACCTTTGCATCTTAGAGACCCAACTTCCTCTCAAAGATTATTTAGCATCTGAAAGAAACTGCCTATTTGTAGTTGAACATGGTGTCTCAGAGCCTTTTATTTTACTAATAACCCCATCCCCTCATTTCGAGTTGTTTGACATTTTTAAAATCTTTTTTCTCCATTCTATACTACATACTCATGGGCTGATTTTATTTTACTCTCAAATTCTATTTTTCATAAAGTTAAGAACATATACTACTGTGTTATTAAAATATCTGACCATGCTTCACTATATTTTGCCATAGAATTGTCACCCATCTCTATTAATTTTATTGGGAATTTAGATTTATTTATTTTCAGAGATGAGTGCTTTGTTGATAGATTCAAAACAGAAATAGAAACTTTTTTGGCAATAAATTACAGTCAGGACACTTCAATTTATACAGTATGGGATGCATTTAAAGCTGATCTAAGAGGCCTATTTATTTCATATACATCTTTTTATATTAAAAAGATAGTACAGTATAATCAAAATCTGGAGAATGACTTGTCAGCAGCAGAAACCAAACATAGTGGGCCCAATTCTCAAAGCTCGCGGCATGGTTCAAGTTGCTTGCACCACAAAGGATGACGCAAAGTGCCCCTTCACCAAAAGATGTGCCTGGAGCAATTCTCAAAGGAAACCTGCATCAACTGCAGGCTGTGTGCACCAAATGCAGTTTGTGCCACCCGTGCACCACAAAATGGGCTGCAGCATGGTGGTACAGGCTTGCGATAGATGCCAGCTGCCAAATCCCCTTAATTGGGATTCTCAAAACTCTTCAGAGGGCATATTTCTAAGTACTGTTAGACCTGCTAGGGCTGGTATATGGGTACTTAGAAATGTACCCACTGAGCTGTGCAATTTGTGGCAATGTGCTGTGCCACCCCCTCCAGCTCTGACCCCCTTGTTATGAAAATAAGTCCCTGGTGGTCTAGTGGCCCCCCCAAGCCCCAATCCCCCATTATGATAAATGAAATCATCCCTGGTAGTCTAGTGAAGCCCCTCCTATCCCCGATTGCTCCCATAGGAAATTATATTTATATTTCCCTAGCGGTCTAGATTCCCAAGCGCTGACCCCCATTTGATAAATTCAATAACCCCTGGTGTGCAAGAGGACCCCCCAAGCCCTGATCCAGATTATGAATAATTAATACGTCCCTAGTGGTCTGCTCACTCCGGCAGACATTGCCTCATTGCCTCACTTTCTCATCCCAATACCACACCAGTGACTGGCACAGCCCACCATTCACCCCCATGGCCAGCCACCGACTGAGGTCTCAATGGCCACATACTGTATTCAGTATATGCTCATTGACTGACAGCTCAGCAGGCTGTCAATCCCTGAGCATGCACAGTATAAAGTACATGCTCTTTTAGAGCTCAGTCAGTGGCTGGCTGTGGTGGTGAGCAGTGGGCTGTGCCAGTCACTGGCTCAGTTTTGGGAAGGGGAAGTGGGGTGGTGGGGCAATCCCTGCTGGGTGGGGGGGTGTCCACTAGATCACCAGTAATGTGTTAATTATTCATAACAGGGCTTGGGGCTTGGGGGCGTCTGCTAGACCACCAGGGATTATTTAATTTATTATAATGGGGGATCGGGGATTGGGGGGTCCACTACAAGGCATAAAATAAGCAGGTTTGCATCACAATTTGAGTCCCAAGAATCTGGAAATGCAAGTCAATTGCCAGTTTGATTAGCAATGGTTGCTAAGCATAGAAGCTGGCCGTCCTCCATATTTTTTTTCCCCTGGTGTCTAGTGATGCCCCCCCAATCTTCCAGTTTCCAGCCCTTTGTTTCCCTGGTGTCTAGTGCCCCTTCCCTCCACCGATCACATCCCCATAATGCTTTTTATCCCTGGTGTCTAGTGGACCCCCCCATCTGATCACTATCCCCATTATTTTGATATTCCCTGGTGTCTAATGGCACCCCCCCAATTGAATTACTGTCCCCGGTATTTTGACATTCCATGATGTCAAGTGGCACACCCACCATCCAATCGCTGTACCTGTTTTTGTCCTTCGATGTTTTTTTTAAACCTGCAAAAAAAAAGGTCCATCGCCGATCACTCCCATACCCCCACCCGACCACCCACTGTGCACCCAACTCCCCACACCCCCGTCGACACCCTCACAGATTGTCACTCACCTGAACAAGTCCCAGGTTCACGATCCGTGCTCCCAATCGAAGACACGTCTTGCTGCTGGAACTAGCGACTGCAGCATGAGAACTGAAGTAATGCCGTCCTACGTATTTCAATGGGGGTTTCAACGTTGGTGCATAACTCTGTCATTTTCTGAGATATTGACCTAAATTTTCAACATAGCCTTTTGGGGACCCCACCTCATGAACAATATAACTGTCATTAAGCAACTCCTTCCCGAAAGGTGATTTTGCAGTTGCTTGGTGCCTGAAAGGTGATTTTGCAGTTGCTTGGCAAATTCACCTTTCAGGCAGGATTTGTATAATGACAGTCATATTGTTCATGCGGTGGGTTCATAAGAAGGCTATGTTGAAAATTTGGGGTCTAAATATGAAAAAATGGCAGCATTATGACCATTTGTTGCAATTTCACTGTGCACCCTTGTAACTTTGGAAATTTTAAATATGTTGACCCCAGATTTTCAACATAGCCTTCTTATTACCCCACCTCATGTATGTCACAGCTGTAATTTTTCAAATCCTGGCCAAAATGTGTTTTCACACCTGTGATGCAGAATGGCATTTCAGTTGTGTGGAACTATGCTTTGGCAGGGATTGGAAAATTTTCTGCACTGGGTACATGGGGTGGGAGTAATTGGAACAAGGCTATGCTGACAATTTGGTCAAAATGGCAAATTCAGTCTCAAAACTATGTATACAATGTCTATTTTATTAATATACTGTATGCAATAATAAGTAATAATTATATGGTTTAAAGTAAAAATACCCATTTTAGAAAACTGCTAATCAAAATTGGCTGACTGCTAATCATTTTTCATTTTGATTAGCAAAGGTCGCTAATCAACTCTCCGTCATCTCCAACACTAATTTATGCCTTGCACTAGACTACCAGGGCAGTTTTATTAATTCATAATAGGGGATTGGGGCTGGGGGGTGCTAGACCAACAGGGAAATATATACAATTACTTATAGGGGTAATCAGTGATAGGGAGGGGGATCCTCTAACCCACCAGGGAATGCTTCATCACATTGCTGCAGGCTTTCAGCAACCTGTTGAGATTCACCCTCTGTTTGGTGTATGGCTAGGGGTTGCTGGAAGCCAAGGGACATTGCCACCGAGATCCTACCCAATAAAGAATTGGGTGCAAGGTCCCTGGTGCACTGGCAATTGGCACAAGCTGCCTTTGACATGGCTTGCACTGAGTTTTGAGACTCGGGCTTAGTAATTCAGCTACTGTACACAAGATGACCTTTATAAGGTATTACTTACAAGTGAACTGTATAATAAAGAGACGGAAGAGTTAGTGGGAAGGACCATGTTAATGGCCAGATCGAAATACTACTCATTCAGTAATAAGCTGATAAGCTGCTTTCATTTCAACTTAGGTGTGAACAGAATTGTAATAAAATTTCTTGTATAAAGGATCATCTTAACCAAGTTCACAATAACCCAACTGACATAAATCTTTTGA
Organism: Neoceratodus forsteri; assembly: GCA_016271365.2. Classification (NCBI taxonomy): domain Eukaryota; kingdom Metazoa; phylum Chordata; order Ceratodontiformes; family Ceratodontidae; genus Neoceratodus; species Neoceratodus forsteri. The sequence continues at coordinate 562,054,826 of CM028132.1, forward strand.
GTACTATTATAAAAATCTCTACACTTTGGATATTAATTCATCTGATTTGGATAGGGACATTTTTTTAATTTACTGTTTCCATAAAATTTCTTCTGATGATCATGATTTACTAAATATAGAGATTGCTTTAGTGGAAATTGTGGAGGTGATAGGGGACCTTCCGAATGCCAAGGTAATTGCTCCTGATAACTTTACCACAGAGTTCTATAAAACTTTTGCAGACACTATAGCTGCAAAGCTATTTGCCATTTCTCAACAAATTAAATTTACAGAAGATTGTCTGAATTCATTCAATGAAGCTTTCATATCACTTATACTAAAAAAGAGAAGGATTCCACAGTTTGTAGCTCATATCACACAATCTCTTTGCTAAACAATGATTATAAGATATTTGCAAATATTTCAGCAATGAGATTGGGCCAAATTATCAATGCAATTATTAATAATGATCAGGCTGATTTCATTTCAGGCAGAGAACTTTCTGGGAATATTAGATGCTGTCTTGGTATTTTATATCATGCATCACCTTATAGCACTGTACTTCTGGCATCTGATGTGGAGAAAGCATTTAACTTGGTCTATTTGCACTTTCTAACTAAGATACTTCTGAATGTTGTTTTTTTGGAACAATTTCTTCAATTATTTGAAAAAAAAATTATAACAGCCCTAAATCCAAATTGTGTACACATAAGAAGCTGTGAAACAAAATTATCTAGACTAGGGAAACATGGCAAGGTTGTCCCCTATCACCTTTACTATTGCCATTATCCCTTGCCATTCAAACAGAACAAAAAATTAAAGCAGTAGTTATTAATAGTAGGCATCATGTCATTTCAGTTTACGCAGATAACATATTACTGTATTTACAAGACATTCAAACTTCTATATCTGCCTTTCTAGATCTGATTAACACATTTGGCAGCTAATCGGATTATAAGGTTAACTAGAAAAAAATGCAGCACTTTACCTCTTAATCCAGTCCATACCCCAAAGATTCTCCCAATCCTGCAATGAATTATCATAGTATTAAGTTCAGATATTTAGATACATTACATAAGAATTTAGAGAACATTTTTCAACTGAATTTTACACCTTTGATGCAGCAAGTTTACTCAGACAGAGACAGAGGGTCCTGATTACCCTTATCTCTGATGGGTAGGGTAAGTACCATTAAGAGGAATGTTTTATCAGTGGTGCTTTTTATTCTTTCAAGCCCTTCCCATTAATATTCCATCATGCTTCTTCAAAACATTGGAACAAAAGGTTAGGAAATTAATCTGAGTGGAGAAAACACCTCATTTATCTTTAGAAAAGTTATATTGATCACCTGAAGAAGGAGGTATTGGTCTCCCAAATTTCCTCTGTTAGTATTTGGCAGCCCAGACTGAACCAGTTTATTTATGGTTAAAAGCATCAACCTCTCTCCCATCATGGAACTCTCTGGAAGACTACATGTTGCCATGTAAAATGCTCACCTCAGTCATGGAATTGGATTTTTTTTTAAATGGTTTGCATCAAAAAGCCACACCATTTACTAAAGTCACAGCTTTTAACTGGCAAAAAATAAACTATTGAATGTCACCACTCTGTTATCGAGAACAACCCTTATTTTCTTCAGTCCACATTTTCTTTTGATGGTTACTCCCCATACATGGCTGAGAGATGACTTTGTATTCATAAAAGACCTATTCTGATACAGTACAAGCCTCTTAAATAAGACGTGCTTAAGCAGGATGACCGCTTAAGCGGGAAGTCTCATCATGTACAGATTGAGGCTTGTGTTAAGTATATGGTCCCATAAACGCTTAGTTGGGATGGTATTAAATGAGCATTCTGCTTTAGTGGGATGCTTCAGAGCCTGTTTGCGGCTGTATTTGTGGCTGTAATTTAATTTATTTGACCTTTAAGCTGTATTTAAGTCAATTCTTCTGAGTGCTTCAGTTTACAGTTTCTTTCCATGCTGCTAGCGATAATGTCTCTACCAAGGAATGAGCTGACATTGGCAGACCAAGTTTATATGCTTGAAGCACTATCCATTTCCAATCAGTCACTGTCCTCTGTGGTGGCAGAGTTTAAGATTTCTAAGAGCCAGGCAGGGTGCATCAGTAAAAACTGTGATGCGATCCTTGCAGAGTGGCAGACCAACTTTAATCCTAGCCACAAGAGGAAAAGGGAGGGAAAAGACAGTGAGGTAGATGATGCTCTGCTGCTGTGGTTCTCCCAAGCTCTGCAGAAGGGTGCACAAATCTCTGGGCCAATGCTGAAGGCTAAAGCAAGCGACTTGGCTACTGAGGTGGGCCACGAGTCATTTGAACATACCGATGGATGGTTATCTAGGTGGAAACAGAGGCACCAAATTGTTTTTAAGTGTGAACATGGAGAAAAGCAGGATGCTGATACCAGCACTGCTCACAGATGGACCACCGATGTGTTGCCTGGTCTCCTGGCTAGTTATTCCCCTTGTGATGTCTGGAATGCTGAAGAAACAGGGTTGTTTTATTGTGGTTATCCAGACCATGGCCACGCTTTAAAGCAAGATGAGTTGATAGGAGGGGAAAAAAGCAAAATATCGCATTTCTGTGCTGTGCTGTGCCAATCAATCGGGCACAGAGAAGTGTAAATTGCTTGTGATAGGAAAAAGCAAAAGGCCAAGATGTCTTCCCAGAGATCTAAAAGTCCTGCCAGTTTCTTACACCAGTTCAGCAAATGCATGGATGACTAGCTTTATTTTTCAAGAGTGGTTGATGTCTTGGGATGGGGAACTACGTCGACAATGACAAAAAATTATATTTTTTGTGGACAATTGTTCAGCACATCCACACAACCTTGCACCACGGTTCAACGCAATAAAGCTTGTGTTTTTCCTCCCAACACCTCAAGCATCATCCAGCCCATGGATATGGGAATCATCAGGAACTTAAAAGGACAATATCGATCCTTTGTTGCTGCTAAAATCATCCAGTCCATTGATGAGGGTGCAACAGCGCATGCAACTGAAATTGCCAGAAAGGTCAAATTGTCTGATGGCATCTATATGTTGCACAGAGCTTGGCAGACAGTCAAGGCAGAGACAATAGAGAACTGCTTCAGGAAAGCTGGGTTTGACAGATCCATCAGTGTTGCTATGGACACTGACAGCAGAGAGACAATGACACCTAGCATTGCTTTGGATGATGTAAGCATCCCAGCTTTTATGGATGCTGATGCATTTAATGCTTTTGTTGAGATGGATGAGAATGAGCTGACAGTGGGAGAACTGTCTGATTCTGAGGTGGTCAGTACCATAACTAAATGAGATGACTCTGAGGGCACTTCACAGGACAGTGTAGAAGAAGATCTTCAGGTGTCCACTTCCGATGCCTTGGTGGGACTAAGAGCAGCAGTGAAGTGGTGCCAGCAATGAGGACAAAATGAAGTGTGGGACTCATTGTTCAATGCGGATCACACTTTACAGCAACAAGCATTGAGTGAAAAGAAGCAGAGAACCATAACAGATTTCTTTGCTCCTATCCCTGCAGCATTGCCAGAGATGACCAGAAGTGAGCCTGATCACTCAATGACCTTCCTGGTCACTGGGGAACATGAAGATGTGCAGCTGTCAGCCTCAGCACCGCTCAGCAACTCACTGGTCCAATTCTATACAGTGCTGCAGACTGCAGAACTATTTTCTGATGAGTTATTTGATTCCGAGTGTACTGAATACACAACTGAGCAAAAGCAAATAAAAAAAAAAATAAGCACAGAATACAGTACAAAATAAAAAACATTCCTTTACCCTTGCCCGTGCCTATTGCCCATATCCCGTAAATAAAACATACGGCACAACACAATGTGCTTTTTTCACCAATGCACAATTAACAACATGGTAGAAATAGGCTTCACATTAGAGACATGGTCGGATAAGTGGGACGCCATGATTGAAACCCAGTCGTCCCACATAAATGGCTTGTACTGTAATAACTTTATCTCATACAATCAATTTACAAATCTTCTGCACTTATAACCAGGAAGTTTTTGAAATATCTCCACTTAAGAGAAACCATAAGGAAGTGTTTAGGAGACCTGCATCTTCCACCACAGACTCCTTTAGAACTTTTTTTTTGGAGATCTTACTAGTCCTTTACAATTTGTAAGTGGAATTTAGCTTGTATAAGGGCAGCTTAATTTCTTTCTCTTGTGTCCTTTAACTCTATTTGGGGGAGGGATCTTGGATATACTTTTACTGAACAACAATGGGACTTGATTCTATAATCGTTTACTCTCATCTCACAGAATACTAAACTGAAGCAAATACATTTTAACATAATACATAGAACATATCATACTACGCAAAAGTGCCATAAATTCAATAATACCATTTCTGATCTTTGCCTGAGGTGTCTTAAAGAAAAAGGTTTGATCATTCACTTGTTTATAACATGTCTGTGACTTAAGCAGTATTGGGGAAATACTCTGAAGTTCATGCCTAAAATAACTCGACAGACCTTTCCTTTTGACCCATGTATTCCTCTCATGTTGACATTTGATCTATTGTGCATGACAGCTAATTTACTGACTCTAGGTTACTTGCTCTTTTCACTACAGCAGAAAAGCGCATTCGTCAGCACTGGAAGGATCACAAGCCACCTGTTTTTTGAAAATGTCTTGAATCTTGCAATGGGTTCATCTAAAATTGAATGTGCACACTATGGACTAAATGGGGCACTAGACCAAAATGAAGAAAATGTGTCTTCCCTTCCTTCTTGCTCTTTTTTCCTAGCTAATTTGTTTATCTCCCTTTTTTTTTCGCTTTCCCTTTTTGCTTTAATTTGCAACCACCAGTTGGATCTTGTCACACTACCCAGCTATCCCTGGGTTGTGATGAAATTGCTATTAACACTGATGTGGTTACAGTTTAATGGAAATATCTCTATTCTTCCCTGATTTTATTCTTTCTGTTTATGTCATGTACTTCTGACCACCCCCCCAAAGAAAAAAAAATTACCCCATCTCTTTGTCAGCAAGCCTTTACTATGAGGGTCCACACCACTTAAGAAACTCTGCTGGGCTGCTGAAAATCTCCCAAATAGGCTAGTTTAGCCAAAGTTGATTACTGAATCCTGGTCCCCACTTCTACAGAAGGTGACTAGATTGACAAAATAATTCAGACTAACAGCAAAAGCTGTCTGTTTGTCACATGCCTCCCCCTTGTTTTTAAGAAGTTTCATATTCATGAGGTCCATGCAGAACTCCTTAATGCAGGCTGTCTCCACTTGTTTACCCATACTGGAAGACGGTCTATCTCCATTAGGGTCTGTCCACACTAAATGGGTACATTTATGCCATATTTATTTAATTGTGAAATTGGAATTACAACCCTTTGAGTTATAGACTTGTTTCCAAAGGCTCCACGTCAGAATAAAACATTGGCATTCATACAGTACATACACAGAATAAATGAGGGTGAGCAATCACACAGAGTATAAGTACAATGAGCACTGGTTAATGCCTATACATTTGGTAGCTAAAATAGGGCAGAGCTATCGACATATTTACCTAATGAGTGGTTAAGATCTATACAACTGGTAGCTAATGCTATGCATGATATGAGATGGTAGTAAGCTGTCTCAGGGAGGCCTTGTCTTATACATAATACAATGCATTCATAGTCCAGTGCAACTATATAGTAACCAAGGGAGGTGCTTTTATACCTCTTTACATGCCATTAATTCACATAATGTAGCAATTCCAGTCCGAAAAACTGCACTGCACTGTGCCATATAACAAACTTAGATAGGATTTATTACCTTGGAGTGGTAACACTAGCCAATCTATTTTATTTTAAAAAGTTGCATAAATGTCCCCTCCTTTCTTTATGCTCCAAGTGGGACATTTAAATGCAGTGTGTCTTGTGCACACTATTTCTGTCATTCATCCGGCACTGACAAATGCTAAAGACTATGGCCCAGATATTCAAACTGCACCACAAAGTAGTGCAATAGCAGGAGCATGTGCAAATGCAGTGCGCCTATGCACAACACACACAATATTCAAACACCGCGTAGGCAAAGTTGCGCTTGCGCAACACAACTGAATATCGCACCAACCATGCCGTGGCACAACCAGGGATGCACAGTGGCTCGGGTCTGATGTGCAGTACCACAACGAAAGATGTGCAGTGGTGCAGAGTAGCAGTGTATCAGCACAACCAGGGATGTGCAGGGACAGGATGCAGGGGTTCACCACCCATGGAAGACATGGGCATAGGAGCACACAGCAGAACAGACATCGCCCTCCTCACCCCGTGAACCGCACAACCTGAGGAGAGCTGGAAGAACCCCCAGACCATGTACACCAGCAACAATCCCACAGCTGGGGCATGGTGCCCCAGCACACCCCCTAGCAAGCTGTGACCGGAACACAAGGAGGTCCGGCCACCCTGTGCTACACCATCCCACCAACGCAGAGCACACTCTGCACAGCGATCTCCAGACACCCTGCCCAGGAGCAGCACCCAACAGTGCATGTCACCCTATGCATGCCACCACCCCCACTTTGACAATGCAATCCTGTGCACCATGGAGCCATGCAAGGCAGCCCCACCATGACCACCCTGCAGCAGGCAGCAGCAGCCACCGATGCAACAACTACAGACACAGAGCCACCCTGCACGGTCCCCCTGAGGTACAGCTGAGCGACTGACCCTGCATTGGCACAGAAGGTACCCTGCATGCGACAAGGCCCAACCCCGGACCCCACCACCAGCGGTGCAGCACCCCGCACACCCACTCAAGCACACACCCTGTCCCAGCACTGGCCCCAATAGCCAGTACAAACACCCACAGTGGTGCATGGAAGCATGCGCCACACAGGATGCAGCACAGTGCACGGACAAACACCCACCCATATCCAAGGACACACCAACACAGGGACACATTAGCGGGGCAACAAACCCACTGGCATGTGGCCACAGCAGCCATGTATATATGGCCAGCACCCCCCCTTGGCACAGGTGTACCAGCCACCCTGAGCATGCACCATGAATCCGTACACCACCAGCATGCATCCTGAGCACAAGTGACAAACATTGGAGCACATTCCCTGCAACAGACACAAGCAACAGCATAGAGGGGGAGCAACAACAGTGGAGGCCACAGTGCCACCCGAGGCAGATGTGCACCATACCGGTTACAGGAGGCAATCCGGCATTGTGCCAGGTACAGGGGGTGGCCAGCATGGACAGTCACCACTGACATGCCAGCAGACCATGCATAGCACAGACATGCAAGGGTGTCAGCTGCACAGGCCATGGACAGTCTGACAGGGGCACCATGGACACAGTGCATGCACTGTGGACCACTGCACACAGGTGTCCAGTGCTCAGAGAACAACACACATACCACAGACAGTGACTGAGTCCCCCGCCCACACCATAGGTGGGTCTCTGCAGGACACACACACACACGTCCATGCCTGCACCACCCCGATGCCATGCACACCACTGTAGACAAACACCTGTAGCCCACTGCAAATCAGAGACCACCACAGTTGTCATAACAAAATGCGTGTATTGAACAATGGGAACAGACAAACTTATTTACAATTATTTACAAGGGTGGGGGGAAGGGCCACAAACCAGGTGGGGGTGGGCATGGGGCAGGGGTGAATAAATGGGAGAGGGAAGAAGGGGTGTAAGGGTGGGTCCAGGGGGGTTAGGTAATTCAGGGGGCATGGAGGGCCTATTGCCTGCCCTGCTCTGCACTCCTGTAGCGCCTCCGGGTACTTCGTCTCTGGACCCCATCCCACTCCATTCTCTCCAGAATCATCAGGGACACCTGCACGAGCTGCACCAGCTCCTGCATGCCACATTCTTTGGCCATCCAGTGATGTCCACCTAGGACAAGGGAGTAGAGTCAATATGTGTGACTGTCCATCCCCCTGCAGCCCACCAATTGTGCATGGCATACAGCCATGGACCATGCCCCTGTGATGGTGTGTGACCACCCGCAGTGACCACGTCCACAAGACCTGCCTACCCAGGTGCACACAGTCATGTGGACAGCTGTACCCACCCACTGCCCAAGTCCCGCTCAGCACCACTGTGGCCATACAGTGACATGGCTATGCGGTGTGAAGGCAGTGGTACAGCCATGTACCCGGCGCATGCACGGACCACCAGCAATGACACCCACACATGCAGTGCCACAGGACAGTGCTGAGTGTACCGTGTGGTGTGCACGGCGGTGGTGTCAAGGGCTGGTGGCCATGCCCTGCCGCCAACCCTTCAACACTGCATGCACAGAAGTTCTTGGAAGAATGGCACTCACCTGCATCTGCAACAGCCGGGTGCTGCTGTACCAATGCCCCTCTGTCATGTCCCTGTCACTGTGCAGCATCCCTGTTGCACTGTGCTCTCACCTCCTGAGCATGGTGTCGTTCCTCAGGGCCTAGGGTGCAAACACAGAGGGGGAACATCAGTACAAACCAGTAGCAAAGCCCACCCAGTGTGTGGGATCCTGCACAGCCCAGACATGCCACAACCCCACCACCACCCACACTGGATGGCCCCCACCCCCCTGTGTGGTGGACACATGCACACCATGATACCCGGACAGACGGACGCTACCAGTGTATGGATGGATCACCTACCTGGTCTTGGCATGCCGTAGTCGACCCAGCCTATCTGGGTCCCTCTGCCAGAGGTCCCCATAGCAGTGGCGACACTGCTCTGGCTATGGGCAATCCTAGCGGCCTCCTCCATTGCCTCTGCCACCTCCTCCCACACAGCACTTCTTGGCCTGTCCAATGGGTCTTCCCCAAACAGGTCCCCAGCATGGGGCTCAACAATGGCCACAAGACTGGCCAGCTCTAGCGCACTCCACTGTGGTGCTCTCCTGCGTGCCATCATCCATGCAGATCAGATCACAAAATGACGCTCTGTACCGCACGTCCCCCACATGCAGATGCTACATGGTACAGTGCTGCCATTCCCCATTGCGCTGTCACCGAACAGCACAATAGGGGTGCACCCATGTGGACGCATGGTGCCTAGGGGGCAAAGGTCGACTGCAGGGTCAAGGGTCTGTTATGCACAGACTGCCACAGCCCTATTGGGACTCCCAGCACATAGCATGGTAGGGTGCCTGTGTGTGACGCCCTGCAGTGGTCTACCACACTATGGCACCATAGCACCTACGGTGCTCCAGGGCATGAGCACCACACATGAGAACAGTGCACTAGTGCCACTGACACAGTGGTGGCCATGCCCTGCACTGCCTCCCATGCTCAGCATGTCCTCAGCGTGGCAGGCATCGGCGTCAGTACCCCGGGCATGTGCCGTGCAGTGCCTACTGCGCATGTCACAAAACTGCGCCATTGCCTGAGCATGCTCAACACAATTGCACAAGGTGCAACAGTGCAATATTCAGTCAGAATATGCAAATCAGCTCATCAGCAATTCCATGGTGCAGCCACTGCATTAGCATCCACTTAAAGTTGCGCCTCGCCTCATTTGCATGCCTTGCACCATATAAATGCAACATGGGGCTGCACAGGACATAGTTTGGTATTGCAGTCTATTGTGGTGGGTTGCATGCTGTTTGGAAGTGTGGACTGTGGTGTATGAGAGATGCATGGGACTGCACAATCAAAGGTAACACCTGTCATTCCCACAGGCTCTATTATGGCTGAACATGAGGAAGAGGAGGAACAGGGATGTGGGAAAAGGAGGAGGCCCAACTTCACCCAGGTGGAAACAGATGCCCTGTTCAAGACCTACCTCAACAGGGAACTGCTGCTCAGTGGACAGCGGGGAACACCACAGGCCCATGCTGTCGCATGGGGTGAGGTTGCGCGTGCCAGGAACCAGCATGGCAGCCACAAGCGGTCCATGCAGGAGTGTAAAAAGAAGGTCAGCACGGACAAGAGGAGGATTAAGGACAAGGTGGCTGCCATCAGGGCAGCACGTGCTGCAACCAGTGGCAGACAGCCGGATGTGCCACGCCTGACACCACAGGAGGAGCGGGTGGCTGGCAGCATGCAGCGTTGTGCTATAGAGGGCATTCCAGGTGGTGGCTTCCAGACAGGTGGCAGCCTGTCACTCTATGGTAGGTCCTGTGCTGTCACTGTATGGGAGGTGAGGGGAATGCCACAGGGTAGGGCGAGACATTAACGCTACTGTGTTCCCTTACAACTCCTGAGCATCTACATGGGTCAGCAGTGGTGGGTGTGTCCACCGAGGGTGATGCCATGGACATGGAGCAGCACGCATCCACCTCCTCAGGACCACTGCATACCTGCCTGTCTGTCCGGACTGAAGATGGTGGTGGTGGTGCTCTGCCTCAGGATCACCTGGTTCAGGCGGTATCAGCCCACAATCTCTGTGTCTGAGTAGTGTTCAAAGGTGGTGCAGGATTGGTACCACCTGTTGGGGCCATACCACCAACGGGCCCTCCCATGGCCACGCCCCTATGCTTCTTGCCTTCTCACACCCCTCATTACTGCCTCCATCTGGAAGGTGGCACTGGCCATGTCCCTGGCTGGTGTCCCTCCCCGGCTGCTGTTATGCCGTTCTCCCTGCTGTCCACTTGTGATGCTCCCCCTGCACCGGGTACACCTCTGGCCTTTGGCTGTCCTGCCTACTGCCACTGCCCTCAGTCCACTGTGGCACTTCTCTGTCACTACTGCACAGTAGCACAGGCTCCCCACTCCTGTCCTGTTCCTGGTTGTTTCCAGGTGTGCTCTGTCCTGCTCCTGCCCAGTCCCACTCACTGCTACCCTCTTCCTTGCTGCTTTCACCTTGCTCCCACCTCTGGCTTCTCTGTAACATTCTTGCGCCTCTCTCTTGTTCCTTTTTATTTGGAATCATTTTTGCTATCGCGCAACTTCTGCTGGCTCCCGTATTTCGCATGCTGCTGAATATCACTCTGCACCATTTATTCATGGTTCTTCCCCCTACGGTTGTACATGCATTCATTACTATTGCACTCTTTCCCATTGCAACTTGCGTGGCACAGCTGCCTCCCGCTGAATATCACACAATGGCACATTTTTGTACTTGTGCTGGCGCATATCTGTTGCGCATGGCGCATCCCTTTTGAATATCTGGGCCTATGTGTAGACTGACAAGACACACACTTCCAAACATAGTGTGTGTTTGTTTATGTGCAATCACATATGTAACCTACTCTGTCCTCCTTGGTTATGTATGTGATTGCAATGTAAATTCCTTCTGGTCAGTGATATTTCAGTGTTCCGATACCTGCTCACAAAAACCCAATGGCTTACTGGAAGATTTCTGCTGTTTGTTTCCCCTGGAGCTCCAAGCTTCCTGAGCAGTCCCATTTTCAAATTGGGCATCTCCGATTCTGTTCCTCCCCCATTCCTGTATGTAAAGGTCCCCTTTCATGCCCTGGGAGTGTGATCAGTGCAGGAGAAAGGATTGGCTTATCTGTAGCCAATCATTCAAGGACCATGAAGCTTTTCAAGTGTGTTTGCCTGTGAACCCGGGCCATTTTGTCCTCAGTAGCAACAGCGGAAGGTTCTCCATCTCCTGCACTCCAGAGTTGTTGTGTACAGGATCATTTACACTGAAGTACTCTTTTTATTTAAATTGCAGCACATTCCTGGGCAATATAATTATTTTTACAGAGCGAGGTTGCTAAGGGCTATATTCTTGAACCAGGAATATTCATGTTCAGCTGATTCATCCAATGCTAGAAGGCTTGAATGCAAGGATATGAATTTAAATGGCAATCCTGTTTGTAACAGGGACAGCAGTGGCAGCAGCTGTCCCTGTTACAACAGGATTTAAACATTGGGCAATTTTTTTGTGGCACAACTCAGCATTATATTATTTATTTCAATGTAGTTAATAACTGCCATTGAAATAAATAATATAAAGTCAGAAAATTGCATCTTATGATAAGAATGACAAAAGTGGCAATAATTGTCCTGGGCAAAGTATGGAAAACTAATGTTTAGTGGTGTAAGCACTGTAAAGATGTGGTACTGCTGTGATCTGGCAGTGAGTTTCAAGTCAGTTCATCTTTTAAACCTTGCTTTAATGTCTAAAAGTTGTTTTAAAAATTCCCTCCCCAGTGCAATCCTGTTTGTAACAGGGATGGATTTTTCTTATTAAGGTTTATAACTGGGACATGTTATCAATATCTGTCCCTGTTACAAACCCCACTTTTAGTGCTTCCCCTTTTTTTGTCCGATTATTATAGTATTTGGGGCTCATTTTAGGAGCATTTTTCAGTGGTTGTAATAAAGTACCCCTGGTTTCAAAATGGCCACTGGCTAGCTGTGTGTGTGTGTGTGGGGGGGGGGGTTGGCTGGTGCAGTAAAAAATATACAATGTTATTTGTACTGCAAAAATGTTATTAAACTCAAGAAATATACACTGCTACAATGATTTCCTGATATGTTTAAGTTGCAGAAAGCTAATTATGTCTTGCTTGCTTTTGAAAGGTCAGCTTAAAACCCCCTTCCCCAGTTCAATCTGGTTTGTAACAGGGATGGAGTTTTCATATTAAGGCTTGTAATTGGAGACATGTTGTGAATCTCCGTCCCTGTTGCAGACCAGACTTCTAGAACTTCCCTTTTTTGTGTGTGATTATTACAGTTTTGGTGTTCATTTTAGTATGAATTTATTTTGGTGGTGTAAATAACTGCCTTTTATTTTAAAATGGCTGCTGGCTTACTCTGGGGGGGGGGGACTGGCTGGTACTGCAAAGAAAAATATAAAATGTACTTTTTACTGCAAAAATGTTATTAAACTCAAGAAATATACACTGCTACAACAATTTCCTAACATGTTTAAGCTGCAGAAAGCTATTTATGTATTTTTTGCTTTTGAAAAGTTAGCTTAAAAGCCCCCTCCCCAGTTTAATCCTGTTTGTAATGGGGCAGAACTATAAATATCCGTCCCTGTTACAAACAAGATATTTACAAAAAATTAAAATTAAAATGACATTGTGGTGGTTTGTGAGTTGGAGGTGGGTGCCACATGGGCACATAAAAGGCTAACTGTTTTGGGGAGAGGGACAAAGTGTGCCACCAGGCCTCAGGAAAGGCTGTCCTGATAGGGAGAGGTAAGAAGGTGCACAACGTTCCCATGGACAGTTGGCAGGGTGTGGGGTGGGAGATGAGAGGCACCAGGCCCTGGAAAAGGCTAAAAGGGTCAAGGAGAGGGAAGCTGGTACCAACAGGTTCCCTGGGACAGCAGGCAGGGTGTGGAGGGGAAGACAGGAGACACCAAGCCCCAGGAAAAGGCAGAAAGGGTTAGGGAGAGGGAAGCAGGCACCACAAGGTCCCCCAGGACAGCAAGCAGGGTGTGGAGGGGCAGAAAGATGCCACGAGGCCTCGGGAAAGACTGACAGGTTTGGGGAGAGGGAAGCAGGTACCACCAGGTCCTCTGGGACAGCAAGCAGGGTGTGGAGGGGCAAACTGGTGCCACCAAGCCTCAAGAAAAGCTGACAGGTTTGGGGAGAGGGACGCAAGTGCCACCACATCCCCTGGGACAGCAGGAAGAGTGGGTGTGGGAGACAGGAGCCTCCAGGCCCTGGGAAACACTGGAAGGGTTAAGGAGAGGGAAGCAGGTACCACCAGGTTCCCAGGGATAGCCAGCAGGGTATGAGGTGAAGATGGGGGACACCAGGTGGTGGGAAAGGCTGGAAGGGTTAAGGAGAGAGAAGCAGGTGCCACCAGGTCCCCAGGGATAGCTGGTTGGGAATGGGGTGGGGTACGGGAGCCTCCTTGCCCCAGAAAAGGCTGTCAGGGTTAAGGAAAGGGAAGCCAATGCCAACAGGTCACCAGGGACAGCTTGGCAGGATGTGGGGTGGGAGATGGGAGACAACAGGCCTCAGGAAAGGCAGAAAGTGTTAGGGAGAGGGAAGCAGGTGCCACCAGGTCCCCTAGGACAGCAAACAGGGTATGGAGGGGCAGACGGGTGTCACCAGGCCTCAGAAAAAGTTGACAGGGTTGGGTAGAGGGAAGTAGGCACAAGCAGGTCCTCCAGGACAGCAAGCAGGGCATGGAGGGACAGACAGTTGCCACCAGGCCTCAGGAAAGGCTGACAGGTTTGGGGAGAGGGAAGCAGGCACTACCAGGTCCCCTGGGACAGCAGGCAGGGTGTGGAGGGGGGGATGGGTGCCAGCAGGCCTCAGGAAAGGCTGACAGGTTTGGACACAGGGAAACAGGTGCCAAAAGGTCTCCAGGGACAGCAGGCAGGGTGTGGAGGGCTGTGTTGCTGTCACCTGTTGTCTTCCAGGTCCCTTGTCCATTTTCTTCAGGGTCCTGGTGGGTCCTCATGAGAAGTACTTCACACACCTGTCCGACTATGTCACTGTAAGCCAACTACCGTGTTCTCATCTGGTGGATTCAGCTATGCCATTACCTGTGGTCTTCCAGATCCCTGGTCCATTTTCTTCAGGGCCTGGTGGGTCAGCATGAGGAGTACTGCACACACCTGCTCAGGTATGTCACTGAAGTCCAGTGCCCATGTTCTCATCTGGTGGATTCAGCTACACCATCACCTGTGGTCTTCCAGGTTTCTGGTCTGTTTTCTTTAGGGCCCTGGTGGGTCCACATGAGGAGTACTGCAGGATATTGACAAAGTAGATGCAAACTACATAATATGTGGACAACTGGTCATTGTGAAAGATGGGCCTTATGTGGTAGAAGCATAGAAACTGTCAACAAACCCTTCAAAATAATGAAGCAGTAAATTAATTGGGCAGTATGAACATTTATTAATGTGATTGAGGCTGTAGTAATCAATGTATATAATGTGCATATTGTGGTTTGTTTATAGTGTAGAGGTTTGGTTAAGGTTTTAGTAGAAATTTATTGTGTATATCTACTATTTTATTGAGTAATAGTGTTGCTCTGTTGTATGATGAATTTCCGTTGTGGTGGTGATATGCAATATTATAACTTTTTCTCTAATTAATTCATTAATAATATGACCTTAAACAGTAAAAATATTAATTGGAAAAAATAAAGGACTTCAGTAGCCTAATTTTATGTTTTCCACAATGTTTTCAGTGACAGCTTGCACTTTCTGGATTTTTCTCCTTCCTGTTACATCCATTAATGTACCGCTCTTTCTCTGGTTTTTGGGGGATTAATTTGTAAAATAATCCAAGTTTTAAATGTTATCTACTCTTATTCCCATTTACACACAAATGCACTTTAATCTATGAACACCCAGGAATTCTGGATAAGAATTTTTTTTTGAAATTGCTTCATCCCATAGAACTACATCATGCGTTAGACTGATGGTCATCACACACAGCTGCATGCAGATATTTTGGAGTTGCTTAGTGAATTAATTAAATGAAGTAAAGTACTGCAAATTCATGCAAAGACTAAAAAATAATAGTTTTATTATTTTGCATGTTCTCTGTCTCTGTTACATACATTACATTGTTACTATTTCCAAACATTGGAGACTCTGCCAGAACAACCACAAGTGATATTATCTTTCTGTTTACAGTTTAAGTAAAGGACCTAAAGGGTAAAATATTGATGGTGAAAGAAGAAAGAAATGATAAAAAAAAATTTCTACAGTCATGTCCCACATATGTGCCCTATTACTGTGGATAGGCCCGTTAACATTTTGTGCCACACTGCAGTGCAGTATGGTGAAACCACAGTCCAATGTGCACAGTTTGTCATTTTGCCCACTCATTCTGTTTACCCATTGCAATGGATTGTTGTCTGTGACCACTGTAAATGACCTTCCATACAGATGGGGTGCAATTTTTTTGATGGCCTAGACAAAGGCTAGACATTCCTTCTCAATGGTAGAGTAGTTAATTTCCCTCTGAAGCAACTTCTGGCTGAGAAAAACAACTGGTCTTTCTATCCAATCATTGTATTTTTGAGAAAGCACTGCCCCCATGCCCCTGCCACTTGCATCTGTCTGAACAATAAACCCAAAATTGTAAACTGGGATAGCCAGCAGTGCGGCTTTGCATAGTACCAGTTTCAGTTACTGTAAGGTTATTTCACAGTGCTCCATCCACTGAATCTTCTCTGTTTTTAGCTGTGCTGTCTGTTAAAAATGAGCTCCAACAGTACTATAATTTTAAAACAATGAGTGATAATAACCCATAGTTTGCTGAAATGCTGTCAATTACTTCTTAGTTTGGTGGGTTGGCCAATCCCAAATTGCCTCAACCCTAGCTGGCTCAGGCCTGAAGTGTACCCCCATCACAATGTCCCAAGTAGAGCTGTGTGGAATAAGAAAATTCTGAATCCATTGAATTTTGCTGAAATATCACAAAATTCCACAACATTTTGTGGGATTTCATCAGAATGTCACATAATTTTTAAAATTTAGTAATTTGATTATAACTCAGCCACCATTTAAGCTAGATCTCTGAAATTTGGAATATTTACTCTTTGGATCAGTGGCCACTAACTTACCAACTATCATGAAATTTGTATAGATAATTTCAAAATTATAGGTGCTCAAATGTTGTCATTTTATTGTTTGTGTGTGCAAACTTTCATGAACATTTTTATCTGCATATACCATAACCATCTATTTGGTCAAGGATCTTAAATTTGGCATGCTTTCTTGATGATAGATGTTCTAGCAATCTGCCAGATTTCATGACAATATGACACATCATCTCAAAATTATATGTGCTCAAAATCTGTCATTTTATTTTTTTCATAAATTTCATGAAAAAAAAATTCATCTGCAAATAAGTCAGGCACCTTTAGAGCTAGACATGTGTAAATTAGTATGGATAACCTTTTTGTAATGCTTATAGAATGATATAAATATGGAGAGAATTAGATAAGAGATTTTTAAGTTACAGGGGCTCAAAACTTTACTATTTAAATATTTGCAAAACTTTATGAAAATTATAAAAATGTGGATGTTTGTAACTTCTCTGCTCTTGTATGCATAGAGTTAACATTTGACATGCATATCCATAGTCAGTGTATCCTTGTGTCTATCACAACTGGATAAATTGGTTAAGCAGTTTTAATTTTGCAGAAGAAAAAAAATGATTTGTAACATTTGCTCACATATTTATGATAGCATATACTGTAGATGAAGCATCCAGAATTTTTTTTGTGGAATTTACCATTAACAATGCACATATCACTACTTCATTTCATAAGCTGGGCTGAGCTTTTTGCAGTCCTGCTGTTCCTCTCTGGGTGATTATTCCCCCCTTCTCTTTAGGCATAGCCAGATTGGCTCAGTAAAACTATTGATCCCACTGATGTCCTCTTTGTTCTTTACAGTGACAAACTCCCTTAAACGTGAGTCACCTACTTCTTTTCCTATCGACCTACCCTGTTGGAATAGCCAGAATTCTTTCTTTCTGCTGCCCAGGACAATGTCTTCCCTCACTACATATGTTTGAGTACCTCTAAGTCCTAGACTTGTATGTACACCATGCTCCCCGGATCATAAATTTACTGTATGTGATCCTTAAATATCCTGCATTCAGGTTAGAATTGTTGCTTTCTTGCTCCAACCTGGGGGTCTACCACTGTTGTGCTACCCAGTTCAGCTGTCCCTTTTTGGTGAAACTGTGCATCTAACTCCAAAACCTGGTGACACCCTGTGCTACCTGCCTCTTATACCCCTATCCTTTAATTAGAATATCCCAGATAAGGCTGAGTGAAATTAGAAAATTCCAGTTTTATGGAATTTTTCATGAAATTCTACAATTTTTACAAAGACTCATGGTATTTGACTTTAAGTACAGATGTTATTTTGTAATTTCTCACAGCAAGCAATTAATAAAATTGCCACACACAGTCTCCTTGTAAGGTCTAAGAAACTGCCAAAGTTAATGGTATTGCATTCTCTAGTTTTAAAGTTTCAGGGGTTTATACATTTGTAGTTTACATTCTTGCAAATTTAAATTTTTAAATGTTGTGAAAGTTTGACTAATTTTAATTCAATCCCATTTAAAGCTGAAAATATGAACTTTTCCAGAAATGACCATGTGATATAGTAGTTTAAATGTTTCAACTCTGGTTAAATTTGGATATGTAGTTTTAAAATTAGTGGGAACTAACCAAAATCTAAATTTTGACAACATGTTTGGCAGGCTATAACTTAGTCCCATTTAAAGCTAGAAATCTTAAGCTATGTGCATATACAAATTCAGAGATAACTGGTAAGTTTTGCAACATTTCAATGCATGCTATCAAAATTATACTAAAATTACAGAAATCCAAATTTTTGTAAAACGTGGCTACCTACAACTCAGCTCCTATTGAAGCTTGAAATGTAAAATATGGTGCATATATGCATTCTAGGAGCTTCTCTAAATCCAGATATTTTTGAGAAATTTGGATAAGAAATTTTAAAATTATCTCAAAATAATTGAAAATCTAATTTTGATTAAATGTTTGGCCACCCATATGTCTGCCTCCTTTCAATGTACAAAGCTGAAATCTGGTACACTCGTGTAACCCATTAGGTACTGTTTACCTTCAACACTTGGTGTTAGTTGAACACATACTTTTAAAATAGTAGCAGAATAATAGAAATTTAAAATTTTGCAGAATTCCTCAGAATTTTCATGAAAATCAGTGGAATTCCACAGAATCAGAATGGTCATTCCATGTGCATTCCATGGGTGGAATTTTATATTCCACACAGCTCTAGTCCCAAGTACGGCACCACTGCCATCCCAACTTGGCACTTCTCTGGCTTGGCAGCTATGTTCCCCCTAAGGAGTGCGCACGTGCGCCCGCACAGTAGTCACAAATAACCCGCACACGGCTTCAGTAGTAGCACACAAAGCAGCTGACAGGGATCCTCATGTTCATGAAGTAGTGACTACAGTCATCACTCAGATTTAAGACTCAGACAGCAGGACATGAAAGTGAATGGGAAAGAAACATTGTATGTCCACCCCTGAGGCCACAACCCATTAACTTTAACAAGCCAGCAGTCTCGCTCATGCTCCACTTATTGAACAATGGAACCGATCGGCGAAATTCCAACCAATCGGCTTTGCAGTTGCAACAATGTTTTTAGCTTGACACCTCTTTTCAGTAAGACAGTACTTGATAATGAACAGTATTCCCCTGCTGGTCACAGAAATGGCATGTTTTATTTGTTTGGTAGATTCCCCCCAACAAAGCAATATGAGAGATTCTCTGACATAGGGTATATATTATATTATTTCAGTTTTAAAGTTGCACAACTTCAGTGTAATCTGCTTCCTCCCCAAGCAGCATCTCACATACAAAATGTGTTTATAATGGATTTAAAGCCTCACCGTGGAAAGCGTGTTCATTTTTTTCAGTAGAAAAATGGAAAACTATAGTTTTATTTACAATAAAAACATCAAAGCAACCTACTGTCTGTTTGTGTCATTTTTATGTATTTGTTGGAGCCGGATGGGTATAACCTTCTCAATTAGCAGGCTGTCACACTGACTGTACATATGTCTAGAGAGATGAGATTGCGCTTCTCTTTAAACCAGGGTCTCACATTATACACACATTTAAGATTCAATGAATTAGTGCTTGTAAAAGGTTGCCCATATTGGCTACATGGGGATAGTAATTCTAAAATGGACAACAAGAAATAGCAGTGCAAAAAATGTCCTTTCATTTAATTTCATAAATTCAGACTGCGCTTAGTATGGATCCGGAATGGAAGAGAAATACAGTCTCCTAAATGCATCTCCTCTCTCATATCACACTGACTCACTCACTACACTGCAAAAATACATTTTAAAACCCCACTGAGCTTAACAATACACAGCATAGTCATTGTAAACCATACCTAGGGTAAATGACATCACATACAATTATGCATGCATCCATCAAAGATCCCATTGCTAAGTACTGCTTTAAGAAGCTGTCCAACCCTGAATACCACATTGCCATAACAGTATTAAATGATGCATTTTTGGAGTTGGCAGAGTTGTCTAAGATGTTTCAGAAAGTGCTCTAACAACAGTTGGAGCTGTACAGATTGCTAGGGCAAAAATAAAAAAAGATCATAAGCCAGTACCTGGGTGAAACTGTCTACTGGAGCCAACCAGTAAAACTGCTTTTGGCTAATTGCACAACTGGAGTAAGCACAGCAGCAATTTTGCAATTCATTGGCCTGTTATGTGACCCTCTGGACAGCTGATTTCCTGCAGGTGAACTTTCTGACTGATCTGCCTTTGATTTTACAGCAATGCCACATTGCAGCTTTGAGTTTGGCTTATCAAATATTGAGAGACTGTACAGCAAATATCAGGACTATTTATTTTCATCAGTGGACCAGGCAGAAATTGTTAGCCAGTACAATGACTTCAGATTTATAGTTCCTGAAAAAATAAAGGGAGGATCATTAAAATCCTTTACTGACATGATCCACTTTGCTTTGAATAATGTGCAGTACAGCATGGTGGCTAAACTTATTGATGTATGTACTACATTCCAAGCTAAACATGAAGCTATCATGCATAAAGGTTCCTACACAGTCTTATCCTTCCCCAGAAGAGATTCTCCATAGGGAGGTGCAGAGTGAGAAGGATACGACAGCACAGACAAAAATCTTGGGAGTGATAGAGGATCACGTACTGAAGCAGAGAGAAGTATGGCTGAGTAAGACCATAACTATCTTTGGGTAGAAGGTTTCACTCAAGGATTCTTCTCATAGGAAAGTTAGGGAAGATCTGTTGCTGCTCTTGGAAAGAGCATTATGATTTTATATCTCCAGAAACATGATATTACATTTAAAAATCCTCATACAGCAAGCTGGATTGTTTGGGAATACATTTAGTTAACACGTTAGACTTGGGTGAAGTCTTTTCATGGTTTAAACAGACTAAGGATAGTCCAAAATCAATCTTAGAGGCAGATATCCCCCTGATTGACTTTGGGAACCTAATTGACCCTAATACCTACTCACCGTTATTGACTAAGCCTGACAAATGCAACCTGTAGATAATATCAAACAAATGAGCTCTGAATGCCAGCTGGATTTGGATAAGGGAGCTGGGAATCGAAATGTGGATGTCCTTTCTATACTTTCATGGAATACTGAAGGCATCCATCTTAAAATAATTGACCATGAAGTAGTGAGATTTCTGGATAATTTTGATATTATTGGACTGCAAGATACATGGTGTATAGAAAATGTGACTCCCAAATTGGCTGGATATTCTGTCTTTACTCTGCCAGCAACTAAAGATAAAAAGTTTGGAAGGTTTAAAGGGGGTATTTCCTTTTTTATCAAAACTTTGCTAAATTTTCAGGCTCTAATGATTAGCAAGGGACAAGAGAAGATCATTCTCTGCAATATATACTTTCCCCCTCACAATAAAGCTACTGATCCCACTGACCTTTTCATACAGGATCTGAAAATGGCACTTGACGAATTGTCAGAGAAGAGTATACCTTGTCCTACAATTATTTTGGGAGACTTTAATGCCAGAATTCCTTCTCATTTTTTGGAGGATGTATATTGAGATATGATCCATACAATATCTATAATTAATCCAAATATCTCATATACTAGGACTGCTCAGTATCTAAACTCTAACCTCAGAGGTAGGAATTGTGAACAGGCTTGACCAGTAGAAATTTCTGTATTTTAAATGGGAGAACTCAGGAGATCTAGTTGGATCCTTAACTGATAGAGGACCTACTGGTTCCTCAACCCTGATCAGGTTTGGACCAATTTGGAAGTAGTAAAGCTTATCCAAAAGTTAGAGATCATGGATGGATTGGAATCAGCATACTGTGCTATTGTAATTAACATCAAATGCCCTTTTGGAACTTTAAGGAGTGAAGCACAACAGGAAGAGAGTCTGGAAGTCATAAACAAGAGAAGGATTGGATGGGAGCAGATTCATCAAGCTAGTTTCAAAGAAATTCTTAGTACAGGAGTCTTAGGTGATATTCACGAGTTGGTCCTGGACAAAAGTAAGGCCTTTAATATTTTGGAGAATTGGGACACTATTCATTCTTTACTTGGACCTAGATGTAAAACAACGTATAATCTTAGGTCTCTTTATAAAAATAGTCTTAGTTTAATTCGGTATGCCTACAGGCAAAGAAAAAGTTTGGAGGAAAACTAAGACAGCACAAGAAGAAAATAAATAAGTCTGCAGCAGATTTTAAATTGCTAAAGAGTGAAAGAGAAACATATAGGAAAATTCTCAAACGGGAGAGACAAACATACTCAGGGACTTTGGGAAAAACTGAGGCAGGCTGTTTTGAATAGGAGTGGAAGGTGATTTTGGAATATTGTTGCCCAGGGATATAATAGATATGCCAATAGAATTGAAACCTATATTACACCTGAAGTTTGGGCATCTCATTTCTCCAAGCTCTATTATTCTCATGATGAGCAGGAGTCACCTGATGCTTTCAAAATACAGGAGGATGAAATTTTTCCAAGACCTATCTTGATCACAGAGGATGAAATCCAGATGGCACTGATTGGCCTTAAGGCAAATAAAGCACCAGGTCTCTTAGGTGATCTCTATAAGGTTTTTACCAACTGATGTATTCCTTTTCTTCTTTTGCTGTTTAATGGCCTGGTTCGGGGTACTCTTACCCTGCCAGTTGGGCAGGTAGTGTTATCTTCCCAATTTTTAAAAAAGAGGATCCGAATGACCCAAGGATATACAGACCTATTAGTTTGATAGATGTTTCACAGAAGATTTTATCTAGGATAAATTTTGGCAGATTGCTGTCGTGGGTCAAGGACAACTCAGTATTGAATGAGGCACAGAACGGTTTGTGGAAGGACTGTTCTACAGTACAACATTATTATATGCTTCAGCATCTGATCTGGAAGTATACTAAAGTGAGAAAAAACAGATTATATTGCTGTTTTGTGTACTTCTCCTTGGCCTTCGACAGGACTAGTAGAAAAATCCTTTGGGCTACATTAAGAGATCTGAAGTTGGAGGCCTCACTTCTTGATGTTATTAATAGACTCTATGAAAATATGTGGGCAAGAGTCCAGTATAATCAGTATGGTTATCTAACTGATAGATTTGAGACAAATGTTGGGGGCAGACAGGTGTACTGTATTTTGGCCCCCACTCCATTTAACATCTACATTAATACAGTCTTGGATCAGCGAGGTAACCCAGATTTTCATACTCCAAAAATTAATGATCAAAGGATTGAATGTTTAGCATATGCAAACAATTTAGTCTTGCTCTCTACTTCAGTCCTAGGTCTTAAAAGAAAATTGGCTCACTTTTAATGTCTCTGCTCTCAAAGGAAACTAAAAGTTAATCTCGGCAAGACCAACATTGTAGTTTTTGCCTCTCAGACAATGAATACGGTAGGCTGTAGGCTAAACGGTAACCATATAGACACTGTTAAGTGTTATGACTATTTAGGTGCCCATTTTGCCTATAGCCTATCTTGGACCAAACATTTGGAGGCTATTCAATTTAAAATGGGATCTTCTGTAAATGCCCTAAAAATATTTAACGGCAAGATGGGGAAGTCATCAGTGAGTGGGGTATTAAGAGTTGTTAATGTCAAAATAAGAATGAGCACGTTATATGCCTCTGAAATCTGGGATTATACTAAGGTTAGAGAATTAGAAATAATTCTGAATAAACTCTATAGAGACATCTTAATATTTTTAAATGGAACTCCAAGCTGTATTCTTGCCTTGGAGGTAGGACAATGTTCCTTGACTTCTCTCATCTGTGAACGACAGATTCTCTTTCTGTTGAAACTTTTTCTTTTGCCCCAACAAAGATATCCCAGAATGTGTGTAGTGGAAGCCATCAAATTGGCCAGCATGGGATATGTACATCTCTTTATTCAACTTATTAAGGAACAATAATGCTGGCCAGATTGGGCCACCTCTTATATAAAATTTACACAAGACCATTTGAGGAGATTAGGCAGGATGTCAAATTGAGGTTTATTGACTTAAGACATCAATTCTTTCTATGTGCAACTCTCCAAGCTTAAGCTATATGGATTTTATAAAAAAGTAAAGATTTCATGGGGATATGAGCCATATCTCTTTTTTAACCTGCCTAAGCAAAGAAGAATCTATACAAGATTGGGAACTGAAAACTATAATGCTCAATGCATTCATTTCAGACAAAAGAGAGGGGTTACTTCCTCCATATTGTGAATGTGGAGTGGGGACTATAGATGATCTCAAACATGTGGTACTCTTGTGTCCTAGGTATGAATCAACTAGGAAAAAACTGCTGGGTGGATTGTTAGGGGGATCTCAGCCTTCCCCTGGGGATCATTTGGAATAATTGTTTACTATGAAAGAGAAGAACATGGTAGAGATCTTTGCAAGATTTTTAATCTCAACTCTTTTGTAAAGTTTATTAGGGGGACTTGAAGTCCTGTGGAGGTTTTTTTATGTGAAAAGGTACTCTGTTAAATTGAATTACACTGTAAATATATTTAAGTTCCTTGTTGATTTATTTATTGTCTATTTATATTTACTATATATTTGTCCTGATTTTAGTATATTGTAACTGCATTATGCTGAACAATAAATTGTACTACTACTACTACTACATTCCAAGATTCTAGTGCTGACTGTGAAAGAGGCTTCAGCCTCATGAAAAGCATTAAGAGCAAACAAAGAAACTCCTTGGAAGAAAGCCATTTAGATATGCTGATGCGAACAAAAATGTTTTTAACATCTGGTGGAAAAATGGATCTTAATAAAATATAAGTCCACGGGATGAATGGGAAAGACAGGAGATAAAAACAGTAAATGTTGATCTCTTAGCAATGCATCATCAGCAGCACCCCTTTTAGATGCATGCAAGACTCTAAAATGTAAATAATTTACACATTTTTCCAGTTCATACTGTTATGGCACACAATACACATCCAAGCTTCAGACTGTGTCAGAATGTATATTTATACTTTGCATTGAGTATGTGAGTGTTTGGTTATGTTTTCTACTGTTTACTGACAATAAAATATATCACTTGTTTGGGCCACCCAATTTGCGCACATGAATCATTTTTTTTGCACAAAGTGCTGCACACACATATCAGTCACCCACCCACAGAGACTAAAAATTAGAGGGAACATTGGCCTCGAGGAAAGGAGGAAGAGTGGGGACATGATAGAAACTTTCAAGTACCTCAAGGGAATCAGCAAAGTCCAAGAGGGTAGCATCTTTCAAAAAAAGAGGTGTGCAAGAACAAGGGGGGCACAATTTGAAGATGAGCGGGGCAGCTCAGAGGTAATGTAAGGAAGTATTTTTTCACAGAGAGGGTTGTGGAAGCATGGAATGGCCTTCCGTAGGAGGTTGTGGAGTCAAAAACAGTGGTTGAATTCAAACATGCATGGGACAGTCATAAGGCAATTCTAGGGGTGGGAGTAGAAAGAAGTAGGCTGCTGGTTAACTAGGATCTGCAGCTTATCCATTAGGTAGGGAAATGGGCAGATGGGGTGGGCCAAGCGGTCCTTATCTGCCATCAAATTCTATGTTTCTATGTTTCTATATGTTATGAGGGGCGAGGTAATTGAACAAAATAGATTTGATGAAGAAATGTTGACAAGTGTGGATATCTGTCAATGCCCATGAGAAGTCAGCATTTGTTTGTCACCACATTTGGTTCATTTGAATTCACTATTATGCCTTTTGGAATGAAGAATTTGCCTGCCACTTTCCATAGGCTACCTGGCAGGGTCTTGGACTGGGCACTTTGATCTAGCCAGTATGGATGACATGGGCATATTTAGTTTGACATGGGACAAGTATCTCTCCCATGTGAAGGAAGTCTTGACAAGACTATGGGACACCAGAATGACTGCCAAGCAATGTTCCCTCTAATTTTTAGTCTCTGTGGGTGGGTGACTGATATGTGTGTGCGGCACTTTGTGCAAAAAAAATGATTCATGTGCTCAAATTGGGTGGCCCAAACAAGTGATATATTTTATTGTCAGTAAACAGTAGAAAACATAACCAAACACTCACATACTCAATGCAAAGTATAAATATACATTCTGACACAGTCCGAAGCTTGGATGTGTATTGTGTGCCATAACAGTATGAACTGGAAAAATGTGTAAATTATTTACATTTTAGAGTCTTGCATGCATCTAAAAGGGGTGCTGCTGATGATGCATTGCTAAGAGATCAACATTTACTGTTTTTATCTCCTGTCTTTCCCATTCATCCCGTGGACTTATATTTTATTAAGATCCATTTTTCCACCAGATGTTAAAAACATTTTTGTTCGCATCAGCATATCTAAATGGCTTTCTTCCAATGAGTTTCTTTGTTTGCTCTTAATGCTTTTCATGAGGCTGAAGCCTCTTTCACAGTCAGCACTAGAATCTTGGAATGTAGTAGTAGTAGTAGTAGTACAATTTATTGTTCAGCATAATGCAGTTACAATATACTAAAATCAGGACAAATATATAGTAAATATAAATAGACAATAAATAAATCAACAAGGAACTTAAATATCTTTATAGTGTAATTCAATTTAACAGAGTACCTTTTCACATAAAAAAAACCTCCACTGGACTTCAAGTCCCCCTAATAAACTTTACAAAAGAGTTGAGATTAAAAATCTTGCAAAGATCTCTACCATGTTCTTCTCTTTCATAGTAAACAATTATTCCAAATGATCCCCAGGGGAAGGCTGAGATCCCCCTAACAATCCACCCAGCAGTTT
Organism: Neoceratodus forsteri; assembly: GCA_016271365.2. Lineage (NCBI taxonomy): Eukaryota > Metazoa > Chordata > Ceratodontiformes > Ceratodontidae > Neoceratodus > Neoceratodus forsteri. Next base: position 562,081,450 of record CM028132.1, read on the forward strand.
TTCCTAGTTGATTCATACCTAGGACACAAGAGTACCACATGTTTGAGATCATCTATAGTCCCCACTCCACATTCACAATATGGAGGAAGTAACCCTCTTTTGTCTGAAATGAATGCATTGAGCATTATAGTTTTCAGTTCCCAATCTTGTATAGATTCTTCTTTACTTAGGCAGGTTAAAAAGAGATATGGCTCATATCCCATGAAATCTTTACTTTTTATAAAATCCATATAGCTTAGCTTGGAGAGTTGCACATAGAAAGAATTGATGTCTTAAGTCAATAAACCTCAATTTGACATCCTGCCTAATCTCCTCAAATGGTCTTGTGTAAATTTTATATAAGAGGTGGCCCAATCTGGCCAGCATTATTGTTCCTTAATAAGTTGAATAAAGAGATGTACATATCCCATGCTGGCCAATTTGATGGCTTCCACTATACACATTCTGGGATATCTTTGTTGGGGCAAAAGAAAAAGTTTCAACAGAAAGAGAATCTGTCGTTCACAGATGAGAGAAGTCAAGGAACATTGTCCTACCTCCAAGGCAAGAATACAGCTTGGAGTTCCATTTAAAAATATTAAGATGTCTCTATAGAGTTTATTCAGAATTATTTCTAATTCTCTAACCTTAGTATAATCCCAGATTTCAGAGGCATATAACGTGCTCATTCTTATTTTGACATTAACAACTCTTAATACCCCACTCACTGATGACTTCCCCATCTTGCCGTTAAATATTTTTAGGGCATTTACAGAAGATCCCATTTTAAATTGAATAGCCTCCAAATGTTTGGTCCAAGATAGGCTATAGGCAAAATGGGCACCTAAATAGTCATAACACTTAACAGTGTCTATATGGTTACCGTTTAGCCTACAGCCTACCGTATTCATTGTCTGAGAGGCAAAAACTACAATGTTGGTCTTGCCGAGATTAACTTTTAGTTTCCTTTGAGAGCAGAGACATTAAAAGTGAGCCAATTTTCTTTTAAGACCTAGGACTGAAGTAGAGAGCAAGACTAAATTGTTTGCATATGCTAAACATTCAATCCTTTGATCATTAATTTTTGGAGTATGAAAATCTGGGTTACCTCGCTGATCCAAGACTGTATTAATGTAGATGTTAAATGGAGTGGGGGCCAAAATACAGTACACCTGTCTGCCCCCAACATTTGTCTCAAATCTATCAGTTAGATAACCATACTGATTATACTGGACTCTTGCCCACATATTTTCATAGAGTCTATTAATAACATCAAGAAGTGAGGCCTCCAACTTCAGATCTCTTAATGTAGCCCAAAGGATTTTTCTACTAGTCCTGTCGAAGGCCAAGGAGAAGTACACAAAACAGCAATATAATCTGTTTTTTCTCACTTTAGTATACTTCCAGATCAGATGCTGAAGCATATAATAATGTTGTACTGTAGAACAGTCCTTCCACAAACCGTTCTGTGCCTCATTCAATACTGAGTTGTCCTTGACCCACGACAGCAATCTGCCAAAATTTATCCTAGATAAAATCTTCTGTGAAACATCTATCAAACTAATAGGTCTGTATATCCTTGGGTCATTCGGATCCTCTTTTTTAAAAATTGGGAAGATAACACTACCTGCCCAACTGGCAGGGTAAGAGTACCCCGAACCAGGCCATTAAACAGCAAAAGAAGAAAAGGAATACATCAGTTGGTAAAAACCTTATAGAGATCACCTAAGAGACCTGGTGCTTTATTTGCCTTAAGGCCAATCAGTGCCATCTGGATTTCATCCTCTGTGATCAAGATAGGTCTTGGAAAAATTTCATCCTCCTGTATTTTGAAAGCATCAGGTGACTCCTGCTCATCATGAGAATAATAGAGCTTGGAGAAATGAGATGCCCAAACTTCAGGTAATATAGGTTTCAATTCTATTGGCATATCTATTATATCCCTGGGCAACAATATTCCAAAATCACCTTCCACTCCTATTCAAAACAGCCTGCCTCAGTTTTTCCCAAAGTCCCTGAGTATGTTTGTCTCTCCCGTTTGAGAATTTTCCTATATGTTTCTCTTTCACTCTTTAGCAATTTAAAATCTGCTGCAGACTTATTTTTCTTCTTGTGCTGTCTTAGTTTTCCTCCAAACTTTTTCTTTGCCTGTAGGCATACCGAATTAAACTAAGACTATTTTTATAAAGAGACCTAAGATTATACGTTGTTTTACATCTAGGTCCAAGTAAAGAATGAATAGTGTCCCAATTCTCCAAAATATTAAAGGTCTTACTTTTGTCCAGGACCAACTCGTGAATATCACCTAAGACTCCTGTACTAAGAATTTCTTTGAAACTAGCTTGATGAATCTGCTCCCATCCAATCTCTTCTCTTGTTTATGACTTCCAGACTCTCTTCCTGTTGTGCTTCACTCTTAAAGTTCCAAAAGGCATTTGATGTTAATTACAATAGCACAGTATGCTGATTCCAATCCATCCATGATCTCTAACTTTTGGATAAGCTTTACTACTTCCAAATTGGTCCAAACCTGATCAGGGGTTGAGGAACCAGTAGGTCCTCTATACGTTAAGGATCCAACTAGATCTCCCTGAGTTCTCCCATTTAAAATACAGAAATTTCTACTGGTCAAGCCTGTTCACAATTCCCTACCTCTGAGGTTAGAGTTTAGATACTGAGCAGTCCTAGTATATGAGATATTTGGATTAATTATAGATATTGTATGGATCATATCTCAATATACATCCTCCAAAAAATGAGAAGGAATTCTGGCATTAAAGTCTCCCAAAATAATTGTAGGACAAGGTATACTCTTCTCTGACAATTCGTCAAGTGCCATTTTCAGATCCTGTATGAAAAGGTCAGTGGATCAGTAGCTTTATTGTGAGGGGAAGGTATATTGCAGAGAATGATCTTCTTGTCCTTGCTAATCATTAGAGCCTGAAAATTTAGCAAAGTTTTGATAAAAAGGAAATACCCCTTTAAACCTTCCAAACTTTTTATCTTTAGTTGCTGGCAGAGTAAAGACAGAATATCCAGCCAATTTGGGAGTCACTATTTTCATACACCATGTATCTTGCAGTCCAATAATATCAAATTATCCAGAAATCTCACTACTTCATGGTCAATTATTTTAAGATGGATGCCTTCAGTATTCCATGAAAGTATAGAAAGGACATCCACATTTTGATTCCCAGCTCCCTTATCCAAATCCAGCTGGCATTCAGAGCTCATTTGTTTGATATTATCTACAGGTTGCATTTGTCAGGCTTAGTCAATAACGGTGAGTAGGTATTAGGGTCAATTAGGTTCCCAAAGTCAATCAGGGGGATATCTGCCTCTAAGATTGATTTTGGACTATCCTTAGTCTGTTTAAACCATGAAAAGACTTCACCCAAGTCTAACGTGTTAACTAAATGTATTCCCAAACAATCCAGCTTGCTGTATGAGGATTTTTAAATGTAATATCATGTTTCTGGAGATATAAAATCATAATGCTCTTTCCAAGAGCAGCAACAGATCTTCCCTAACTTTCCTATGAGAATCCTTGAGTGAAACCTTCTACCCAAAGATAGTTATGGTCTTACTCAGCCATACTTCTCTCTGCTTCAGTACGTGATCCTCTATCACTCCCAAGATTTTTGTCTGTGCTGTCGTATCCTTCTCACTCTGCACCTCCCTATGGAGAATCTCTTCTGGGAAGGATAAGACTGTGTAGGAACCTTATGCATGATAGCTTCATGTTTAGCTTGGAATGTAGTACATACATCAATAAGTTTAGCCACCATGCTGTACTGCACATTATTCAAAGCAAAGTGGATCATGTCAGTAAAGGATTTTAATGATCCTCCTTTATTTTTTCAGGAACTATAAATCTGAAGTCATTGTACTGGCTAACAATTTCTGCCTGGTCCACTGATGAAAATAAATAGTCCTGATATTTGCTGTACAGTCTCTCAATATTTGATAAGCCAAACTCAAAGCTGCAATGTGGCATTGCTGTAAAATCAAAGGCAGATCAGTCAGAAAGTTCACCTGCAGGAAATCAGCTGTCCAGAGGGTCACATAACAGGCCAATGAATTGCAAAATTGCTGCTGTGCTTACTCCAGTTGTGCAATTGGCCAAAAGCAGTTTTACTGGTTGGCTCCAGTAGACAGTTTCACCCAGGTACTGGCTTATGATCTTTTTTTATTTTTGCCCTAGCAATCTGTACAGCTCCAACTGTTGTTAGAGCACTTTCTGAAACATCTTAGACAACTCTGCCAACTCCAAAAATGCATCATTTAATACTGTTATGGCAATGTGGTATTCAGGGTTGGACAGCTTCTTAAAGCAGTACTTAGCAATGGGATCTTTGATGGATGCATGCATAATTGTATGTGATGTCATTTACCCTAGGTATGGTTTACAATGACTATGCTGTGTATTGTTAAGCTCAGTGAGGGTTTTAAAATGTATTTTTGCAGTGTAGTGAGTGAGTCAGTGTGATATGAGAGAGGAGATGCATTTAGGAGACTGTATTTCTCTTCCATTCCGGATCCATACTAAGCGCAGTCTGAATTTATGAAATTAAATGAAAGGACATTTTTTGCACTGCTATTTCTTGTTGTCCATTTTAGAATTACTATCCCCATGTAGCCAATATGGGCAACCTTTTACAAGCACTAATTCATTGAATCTTAAATGTGTGTATAATGTGAGACCCTGGTTTAAAGAGAAGCGCAATCTCATCTCTCTAGACATATGTACAGTCAGTGTGACAGCCTGCTAATTGAGAAGGTTATACCCATCCCGGCCCCCAACAAATACATAAAAAATGACACAAACAGACAGTAGGTTGCTTTGATGTTTTTATTGTAAATAAAAACTATAGTTTTCCAATTTTTTTCTACTGAAAAAATGAACACGCTTTCCACGGTGAGGCTTTAAATCCATTATAAACACATTTTGTATGTGAGATGCTGCTTGGGGAGGAAGCAGATTACACTGAAGTGTGCAACTTTAAAACTGAAATAATATAATATATACCCTATGTCAGAGAATCTCTCATATTGCTTTGTTGGGGGGAATCTACCAAACAAATAAAACATGCCATTTCTGTGACCAGCAGGGGAATACTGTTCATTATCAAGTACTGTCTTACTGAAAAGAGGTGTCAAGCTAAAAACATTGTTGCAACTGCAAAGCCGATTGGTTGGAATTTCGCCGATCGGTTCCATTGTTCAATAAGTGGAGCATGAGCGAGACTGCTGGCTTGTTAAAGTTAATGGGTTGTGGCCTCAGGGGTGGACATACAATGTTTCTTTCCCATTCACTTTCATGTCCTGCTGTCCGAGTCTTAAATCTGAGTGATGACTGTAGTCACTACTTCATGAACATGAGGATCCCTGTCAGCTGCTTTGTGCGCTACTACTGAAGCCGTGTGCGGGTTATTTGTGACTACTGTGCGGACGCATGTGCGCACTCCTTAGGGGGAACATAGCTCGAGGCTATACATATTAAGCTCTTTTAGTCTCTCTTCATATGTCTTACAGTGCAGACCCTGCACCATTTTAGTTGCCCTCCTCTGGACAGCTTCCATCCTGTCTATGTCCTTGCAGAGATTGGTTCTCCAGAACTGCACACAGTACTCCAGATGGGGTCTGACCAGCTGTCTGTACAGAGGGATGTTAACTTCCTGTTTTCTACTGGTGATGCCTCTCCCTATGCATCCCAGTATCCCCCCAGCCCTCCTTACTACCCTCTCACATTGCTTGCTCAACTTTAAGTCATCTGATATGACTACTCCCAGGTCCCTCTCCATTTTTGTTCTTGTTAGTATCTCACCCCCCCCCATTGTGTACTCTTCCCCTGGGTTTTTGTTTCCCAGGTGCATTACCTTGCACTTCTTAGCATTGAATCTAAGCTGCCATACATTTGACCATTCCTCTAACCTTGCCAAGTCCCTTCTCATCCTTTCCACCCCACCTTGTGCATCAACTCTGTTGCAGATTTTTGTGTCATCTGCAAAGAGACATACTTTTCCTTCCAGTCCCTCTGCAATGTCGCTTATAAAGACATTGAAGAGGTCCGGTCCTAACACTGAACCCTGCAGTACCCCACTAGTAACCCCCTTTCTTCAGTGGACTCCATTTACTATTACCCTCTGTGTCCTATTCTCCAGCCAATTCTTTACCCAGGCTATCATCTTGGGACCCACTCCCAGGCTGGCTAACTTGTATATAAATCTTTTGTGTGGGACTGTGTCAAATGCCTTGCTAACGTCTAGGTAGACCATGTCCACAGCCCCTCCCTGATCTACTACTTTGGTCACCCAGTCAAATAAATCTATTAGATTTGTCTGGCATGACCTTCCTGCTGTGAATCCATGCTGTCTTGGGTCCTGTGCCCCTCTGGCCTCTAGGTACTCAACAATTCTTTCCTTCAGAAGTGATTCCATCATTTTCCCTATCACTGAGGTTAAACTAACAGGTCTGTAGTTTCCTGCTTCTGCCCTGCTCCCACTTTTGTGAAGGGGAATCACATCTGCCCTCCTCCAGTCCTCAGTAACTTGTCCAGTACCACCTCTGTCCTCAGCTTGGGGTATGCATCACGTACTGTGACCTCGTTTAACCACCTATAACTGACATAGAACCTGGTTGTTAGATCTTTCTTCAGAATCAGCACCACTGGGGCTGCCTACGGTCTGTTGGATGGCTGGATCACTTCTAAACCCAGCACTTCCCATATCTCTTCCCTCATTATTCTTTTTACTGCCTCAGACACTTGATATTACCTTTGCCTCTTGGGTTTTTCTACAGTGGTTCTCATCTCATGCATTGTGAGATCAGTGAACTCCGGGGCAGCAGTAAAAAGTGAAGCAAAGTTTTTAAGCACTTCCCTCCTCTAGTTTGCTTGCCTACGTGTGAGCAATTTAGACATCATCACAGCATTCTAAGAGGCATTTCCTTACTCTCCTCTAACAGGTCTGGAGCAGGCTCCTCCTGATTGTCATCTGCTGTGCTGTGCATAATGGTAATGTCTGAATGGTCATAATGGAATTTCATCATATTTACATGGAAAACCCACAGAGTGTGCCTTCTAATGGGCAATCTATGACATAATCCACATAATTCATCTGGTGTATGACATCATATGTCCCCTCCCATGCTTTCTGCAACTTGTTATGCCTCACTGGGGTGAGTACCATTACTTTCTTCCCTGTGGTGTGTGATTGAGCTCTGGCCCCTTTATCCCCATGTATTTTGCTTCTGTTGCACTGTTGCTAAGTGATCCTGAGCAAAACCCATGAATTCCATAAGCCAGTAGTGCACAATAGACTCACTCCGGGTGGCAGTAGAGCCTTCCCACTCTTCTCTAGGTCTAGGGGTCCTCTGACCCATCAAGCATGTAGGAGCTAAAAAGGTGACAAAATCAATTATTTCTGTGGGATGTTTTGGTATGCAAACAGTAAGTGAGGTAGGAATTTGTCCCAGTCCCCATTGTACTATTCTGTGAATGTGCAAAGTATATTTTTAAACTTGCATTAAAGAGAAACACTGGGAAAGATACAGCTTTTCCCAGGCACTATAAAAATGCCTGATCAGAGCTTTCATACATTAGCAATTTTTTTTTAATTACTTCTAATTGCTTTTTAATGATATAAGCAGTGGCCTTCAACTTTCATTTTCTGTTGCTGGCAGCCACCATTTCGTGAGCAGCAGAGAACTTCCTGAGCTCACGTTATGCTAATATGTCCTGCCAACCAATAGCAGAGGTCAAACAGACATATTAGCATACAGTGAGCTCAGGAATCTCACTGCTGCTCATGAGATGGTAGCTGCCAGCAACAGAAAGTGGAAGTTGTAGGTAGCTGTTTTAAATTATTAAAAAAAAGTTATTACTGTCTGAAAGCATTAATTGAGTTTATGTAGTGTCTGAGGAAAGCGGTGTCTTTTTCCAGTGTTTTCCTTTAAAGCTTTCAACCAAGCAATTCATTTTCAGGTCGTATGGGGTTTATGCAGTGACTATATTCCATTCCGCTTCCACAACTCAGTCATCAGGTCAGATATAATGTTTGTTCCCTGATCTGAAAAAATATCCATGGGAAATCCAACCCTGATAAAAATCCCTAGCAGTTTATCTGTTACCCTTTCTGCCACTATGGAGGACATGGCTGCAGCTTCAGGGTTTTGAGTAGGGCTGTGCAAATACCTTTTCCTGAACATTCAGAAGAATATTCAGTATTTGGACACCAGGTGTTCATTATTTGGCTGAATATTTGTTATTCAGGTTTAAAAAACAAGGAAAAGAAACAGCGTCACACCCTACTCCCTAGCCCAGATTCTTTAAATATAGAAGCTGGTCCCCCAACCTCAGTTAGCACCCAAACCCCCCCTTCCCCCTCACTACCCACATTTTGATACAATTAAACTCCAATGATGAGTGGCCGGCACAACCCACCTGCATCTGTGGCTGATCACTGACTTTCATCAGTGCTTTTTATTTATTCATTGATAACCTCCCACCCTGGCATCTGCACCCTTGTAGTAGGACACTTGTAGCAGGCACAGTCAGGACCCCTGTAGCTTTCCCCTGCCACACCCACACACAAGAAGGGAAGAAGGTGACCGACACAGACCACCTTCCTCAGTCCACAGTCGGCCACCCTCTTCAGAATGAAGACACTTGTCCGTTTGCTCACATAGTAAAATCAGTTGAGCGGTGTTAGGGCTTCTTTATGGCCCACCCATCCCTTTCTTAACAGAACACCCTCCCCATGTGCCTTCTTATACACAGAACAGCTGGCTGCATACTGATTGGTCCATTAGCAGCTTCTGGCACAGTACTAGGATTCTCATCTGTTAATCATATTGTATGATCAGTGTGCACTCATTTTAAAAACTGCTTTATGAGCATCACTTCACAAATTTCTTCAGCAGTTACAGCTGTCTTCCCATTTAACCATGTTCCAAGCAAAGCACTCAGTTGCAAACTCATTTCTTTATAATTCTTCCCTGGCTGCATTCTTAATTGTCTAAATTTGAGTCTTCAGATCAATAGAGCCACATGGGTTGTCCAATGCTCCTGAGCCAATTCATATTGTAACTCAGTTTCTCAAACAAATTAAGAAAATCATCACTATCCACAGCCTCTGTTAATTTTGGCAACAATATGGCCTGAATTTTTGAGTCTTGACTACCCTCATCTATCCCATTACTCACTTGGGTCTGGCATTTGCTTCTGAACTGTGTTGCCATCCAGAGTTTGTGGTCTCTCATCTCAAACTGGTGTCTGTGTTCTCTCTCTCTCTTCTGCTTGGGCTGTTTCCGCCTCTTGCTTGGCTTTCTCTTGGGCTGCTTCTGCCTCTCATTGTCTTTCTTCTGCCTCTTACTGCTTTTGTTTCTCTTCTGCATCTGCCTTGTGCTGTTTCTCTTTCCCCTGCATCTACTTCAAGTGGAGGCTGAAGGCCCACCTTTTTTGCCTGGCTTTCCTGGAGGAGTCTACATGTTTTGCTCGACTGCTGTCTGAAAATGACCTCTGTTATGTTTAATATTTTAATCTTAAATCTGCAGACATGTATATCTCCTGTGTTTTAATTTTGTGATTTGTATTGCTTTTATTGTTAGGCACCCAGAGCCTCTGGGATTGGGCGTCATAAAAATTGTCTCGCCTTACTTTACACTTTTTATGTTTGCTTGCACGCATGTGCAAGAAACATTACATACTGCCATCATCCGAGTTTTCCAGAGGTGTGTCAGCCTCTTCCAATTCAGTCGGTGTGTTTGCAGGTGTGGTCGAGTGTGCCAATCACTGCTCCAGCTGTCTAGGACAGCTGAAAATGTAGTGGCATACAGTTGAAAGGGAGAGCTCTGCTTCAGTGAGCAGAGCTCCCCCCTTCAACAGGCATGCACGCATATTGCGTGCTGACGCGCCCCCCCAAGCACATACTGTATAGCCGAGGGTGCCCAATGCCCCATCGGCTCCAACCCCCCCAAACAGCCTTACAGCTGCCATGCTGGGAGCCCACCCCAGCGTGGCACATATTGCAGATGGCTGACGGGGTGCCCAGTCCCCGTCAGCTCCAACCCCCAAAACAGTTTATAGCTGCCACGCCTGCAGCTCCAACCCAGCGTGGCAAGCCCATATGGCCGACGGGGTGCCCAATCCCTGGCCAGCTCCAGCCCCCAAACAGCTTTTTCCAGCTGCCACACTGGGAGCCCACTGCAGCGTGGCAAACGTCCCGTGTCGCCTTAGTAATAAAAACCCCTGTGAATTAAAAATGGTCCTCGCAGTCTCCCTGCCCCCACCTGCACCCACCCACTGTGCACCCTGCCTCCCACCCCCACCCCATACTTACCTCCGGAGTCTGGCGCGACGATCTTCGTGGACCGGGAACACGCCTGCACTTTTCAAAGCCGACCGCTGAACTGTGGAAATGCCGTAAGCTGTATAATGTAATAGATATGGTTTTTCAACTTGCTACATATCTTGGGCATTTTGGAATTTTGCACCAAATTTTCAACATGGGGTTTTTGGGACCCCTTCTCATGAATGCTGTCACTGTCATGGCGTAACTTGGGCCCGAAGGGTGATTTTGCAGTCACTGCGTGAAATCACCTTTCCAGAATGATTAACGAAATGACACTGCCAGTGTTCATAAGGTGGGCTCTCAAAAATCCTACTTTGAAAATTTGGTGGAAAAATTCCTAAAAATGACTGTTTTACGAGCGTGCGTTGCTCAGTTCCTACGCACGCTCGTAAGTTTGCGAATTTCAATATTTTCACTCCAGATTTTCAACATTGCCATTTTACCACACCTTCTTATGAGAAGTACAGTTGTCATTTTTCACATCTCACCCAAAATGTGTTTCTGCCCATGTAGTGCACAATGGCGCAGTCGGTGTGCGAAATCAATGTACAGGACACATTAAGAAAATCACAGTGATACACTTCATGAGCAGAGGTCTTAAAATGGCTATGTTGAAAATTTGGTGAAAAAATCTAAAAATGACTGTTTTACGAGCGTGCATAGAGTTCTCACGACGTCAGAAGTTCAATAAATTTTCAATATTTTCACCCAGATTAACATTGCCATTTTACCACACCTCCTTATGAGCAGTACAGTTGTCATTTTTCACATCTCACCCACAATGTGTTTCTGCCCATGTAGCGCACAATGGCGCAGTCGGTGTTCGAAATCAATGTATGGGACACGTTAAGAAAACCACAGTGACACTGGTCATAAGCAGAGGTGTTGAAATGGCTTTTGAAAATTTGGTGAAAAAATTCCCAAAAATGACTGTTTTAGGAGCACACGTTACGCAGTTCCTATACACGCTGGCAAGTTTGTTAATTTGTAATATTTGCACACCAGATTTTCAACAGTTCCATTTTACTGCACTTCCTTATGAGCAGTACCGCTACCATTTTTCACGTCTCACCCAAAATGTGTTTCCGCACATGTAATGCACAATGGTACAGTCAGTGTGCGAAAACAATGTTTGGGACAGATTAAGAAAATCACAGTGACACTGGTCATGAGCAGAGGTCTTAAAAAGGCTATGTTGAAAATTTGGTGACAAAACTCCATAAAATGACTGTGTTATGAATGAGCATTGCGCAGTTTCCACGTACCCTCATAAGTTCATGAATTTGTAATATTTTCAGTCCAGATTTTCACCAGTGGCATTTTTCCACACCTCCTTATGAACAGTACAGCTGTCATTTTCCACAACATGGCCGAAATGTGTTTTCACACTTTCAGCGCAGAAATGCATGGTCGCTGTGGGAAATCATTGTTCGGGACAGATAAAGAAAATCACACTGACACTGTTCATGATCGGAGGTCCCAAAATGCCTGTGTTAACAATCTCTGCTGTAAAATCCACAAACTAGTTACATTACGGTGTGCGTTGCACAGTTTCTCGCCTCTAAGTGACTTCACCAGTTTTTAAGATTTTCACAGCAGATTTTCAACATTGCTATTTTACACCTCCCCATGAACAGTACCTCTGTCATTTTTCACATCCTGTTCGGAATGTGTTTTTGCACCTGTGGTGCCAAATGCCATAGTCACTGTGCAAAAGCAGTTTTTGGCTAACAAACTGATATTGCCACTGTTCATGAGGTGGGGGTCACAAAAAAACCATGTTGAAAATTTGGAGTGAAAATACCAATGAATGCCTGAGGCGTTAGGGTTTCTGACCATAACGCCACACCCTGTAAAGAATGACAGGCATCAGGGGTGTGACTTGGGATTCTTGCCTGTCATGCTCACACCATTCAACCCCCACCCACACCCTGCAGCCAGTGAGGCATCAGGTGTGCCTCAGACTCTCGGCCCGAACTTCACCCCATTCTCCTATACCGCACCCATCTCATCTGTATTTCCTGATGGAATGGGAAAGATAAGGCCAAAGACCCCATGGCACACCGTGACACTTGTCGCGTCTGCAGGGTGGGTGTGGTGAAATGGCGTGGTCATTATGCCTGACCACCAAAAGGCACACCCCAATGCCTGTCACTCTCTGCAGGGTGGTGGTGGGGTTGGCTTCAGTTCAATACTTCACTGCCATTCCTATTATGCAGCTCTGTAACTTCTACACTACCAATGCCAATGCCAGCAAGCAAACATTCGGCATTGACAAATGCTTGTTTCTCTTTCCTCTGCATTTAGCTTAACTGCTTCAGTTTTTAACCTGACTAGATTTATCTCCCTCTCCTTCTGCCTTTCTGCAGTGCAAGCTAATTCTAACTCATCTTGCAAGGCTGCCTGGGCTCCTTGGTTGGCTGCTTCCAAAGCGTGAATTAGCTTAGCCCTATTCATGCCTTCATGTGGTATGCCTCTCGCCTCACACAGCTGCTAGATCTCTGGCAAAATCACCTCATCATACTTGCTTGGAATTTCTATCCTTTGACTTTGTAAACCTGGTCAGAAAATAAAATCAAAAAAAGGGAGAAAAGACAGAGTAGTAGTGTTTACTGTTGTATAACTGTTAATACTGCTTACTTTTTGTAACTGCCCCCATAGCTACTAAATTGCCAAACTGTGCTTTATGCAAGTAAGTCTCTTGATTTCTTCTTCACCACTGCTACCATATGTAATGGTCAGAGCACCCAACAACCCCAGTAGGCCTCCCTTTCTCTCATGCCTTTGCCACTGAGACTATCTGGACCAGCTTCACTGACATCAATGTCCCTTCTTTAACAAGAGCATAGACTTCGGTGCTCTGATGACCCTATTCTGACACCTTCTACCCTTTAGACTCCCATAATGAAGGTGTCTGCTCTGCGTAGGACACAGTCCACTCTTTCTAAAGCCCTGTTTACACCACCTACTTTGCAGAGCATTAACCCATGCACTCTGGTTGATGCACTGCAAAGTCAGGTGTGCGGGCACATTCCAGAGCACTGAAAGTGCAGCTCCAATCAGTTTTCTGCACCGACTCAGTTGCTGGTACCCCTATCAGAGTGAGCGCAGCAACTGATGGTGTAGACACTTTGTTGCACTTGCTCCATGTCTTTCCCCATGTCTCCATGCATCCTCATGGCATTTGCAGCCCCTCCTCGGAGCAACCTGCAGAGCTGTGAGGGCAGGCTGTGTAAATTAGGGGAACATTGTTTAACCAGGAGTAGCACACTAAGCCAAAGCTTGTTTCCAGGTGCAACCTGGGAGCACAAGGAAGTTAAGTGACTTGCTCAGATCACACAGTATGCACCCAGGCGGCTGTGGGATTCAAACCCAGGTCTCCAGATCTGCAGCTCAGAGCCTTAACCCACTGCGCTATACTGCCTCCTAAATGGGGGATTACTGTCCGAGCAGCCACCGCAGCTGGAAGGGAATAGCGCAAATGCCAGAGCATTGCTGCCATATAAACACAGCTAAAGAGTCATTTACTGTGCACCCCTTTATCCAGGTACCCTTCCTTCAGAGATGCAGTCACAAGTAACCAGTTGCTCCGGTCTTTAGTAAAATAACTAATTTATTACTAAACACTGGTTGTCCAAGTATTGTAGTAATATTCAGGTTTTTATACTGTTTTCACATAGTCCAACAATAGTACACATATAGGATTACTAAGGAAAGCTTTCACACTTGTGCAGGTAAGTGCTTCTATCTTCCCTACCAGTTACAAGGTCTTACTACTTTACTGTTCACACTATGTTATTTCCTTAAGTCTCTCCCTACAGGCACACAGTCTGGTTCTGTCCTTTGGACCCACTCACATAGATACCCAATGAAAAGAGGGAATACAGAACTGGGTTGAAGCATTTGCATCATCTCCCCATCTCCCTCCCTGATGCCTTGGTTGAGTGAGGCTGTGACATCACTTCCTTATACCCAAGTTCATTTAATCAGCTAAAACTGTTTCAGACTTGGAATTTTGGTTGACACCTACCTTGCAATTTTATCTGACCTTTCCATCTTTGGGTCCCAACTTCCTCTTGAAAATTATTTAGCATCTGAAAGAATGCACCTATGTGTATTCAGGACACAGAGTCTCCTACCTTTTGTTTATTAATGACACCAACCCCCTTTCAGGAATCCTCTACATGAAGGTCAACAACACTTAAGAAACCCTGCTGGACTGCTGAAAATCTCCCAAATAAGCTTGTTTTGGGTACCAGGTCAATATGTTGCTGCTATGATAGCGTGGAAGAAACCATGCTGTAAAAATCGTGAAAACAATAACAGCGACAGGGGTAGAATACCGTTAGTGAATTACCACTACCCATGTCATTGTACACACAGGGGAGAAAGGGATCAAGAAGCACTAGGTATGGGGACTTCCGGTGACATCAGCAGCCTAAATGGCAGCATAACTTGAGGAGTCTCCCAGCCCGAAGTTAAATCGATCGGCATCTACTGCAAACAAATATGCAATCGCTGGCCAAAGTCACCAGATCAAGAGCGGGGACCACCAAGAATAACCAGACTCCAGCACAGAAATTGCAACTTTTGCTGCAAGGAGAAAAAGCGTCGAGAATGTCAGGGCCTACTGACAACAACAGCTCCTCTGCAATGGAGACGGGCCCCGAAGATGACTATCCCCAACTAATAGCCTCGATTCTACAAACTGCGAAAATGGTTCAGAAAATAGATATCACACTAGCTGAGCTAAAATCTGATATTGGAAGAATCGAACACAGAGCAGATAAGTTGGAGTTGGGGCTTACAACGATCATGGAACAAGCGGACCGTCACGACCGCCTATTACTGTACCTGATGGCCCGGGAAAGGGAGCTACAGGCCAAGCTAGAGGACATCGAGGGACGGAGCAGGAGACAGAATCTGAGGATCTATGGTGTTCCTGAAGGTACAGAGGAGGGAACTTCGGACACGATAGCCTTCTTGCAGAAATTATTATCAGACCTGTTAAAATTACCTCCAGAGCTGGATGTTTCTATGGACAGGGCCCATCACTCTCTTGTTCAGTGACCATCGAGCCCGAACTCGCGGCCACCTTTATTTGTGGTGCGGATGTCCAGTTACACCTCCAAAGAAGAGATCCTTAAAAGATCGTGGAAATCAAAGAAACTTATGTTCGGGGCACACAGAATTGTAATAGATAACGATTACACTAGGGGGGTACAGGAGGCGCGTCGGATCATGTGGCCCATTGTGAAGCAGCTCAGGGCTCAAAACTTAAAGGCACAAATGCTATTTCCTGCAAGATTAAGGGTAGAGACCAGGCAAGGAATTAAAATTTTTTAAGACTTACTGGCGGCTAGACCCTTCCTAGAAGAGACCAGAATACCAGTCCCTGGGTTAGAAAAGGAGAGGCTGGAGAAAGAGTTGAAGAGATCGGCTTGGTCTGTGGTGCTTAGAGGTCTAACAAGTCACTCACGCCCTCATTCCACCAACCTAAGGTCGGATGTTGCTGCACTCCTCAGGTCCTATACGTCGAAAATACAGTTGGCTGGACTTAACTCACAAGACGATGCTTCCGACAATGCACAAACCTAGATAATGGCTCCTCAAATGGACAGAGCCTTGGTGGACTGAACGACAACATAAAAGACAGTGGGAGAACCTAGGCGACTAAGCGGATCCCCGGGGTAAAAGTACAAATGGGAAATGGACTATTTGATTAAAAGGGACAATACACAGGTACAAAATATAGGAACTGGTGTAGGATAAGCTACTTGATACAGAGCATCGAGGTGAGGGATTGGGGCCGAAATAAAACTGACTGAGGGAAATCTTCACGCATGTTTTTTCATCCAGATTAAGGCCTGAATGTAAACATAATAGGGCCCTAACTGCCATGGATTTGAATGGTGGGGGGGTGACGCATCTTCTGTTTCACCCCACCTTCCCTTTTAAAGATTAAGAGATCAATCAGAGTAGAGAATAGAAATACTTGATGGGGTTTCCCCTTCTCCTCCCATATATGAACAATAGATCTAAGGAGGTGGAGGTGGCTCTGGGTTGCCTACCTTGTGCTACTGCAGCTGGGGGAGGGAGGGGCATACTCTTAATCGAGCAGATATATAATCTATGAAAGAAGTTAAATGAATACTATGGATATACGAAAAAACAGTTAAAGGGAAAGGAATATGGTGATGGCCTCAGCCGGTCCGCCTGAGACTTCAGCCTACATCTAGGCTGGTGGACCAGAGTCGGACTGGCAATGGTGTACCTTTTTCTTGGATATCACCCCCCTGTGTAGCGGGTAGAGAAATTCAATAGAGATGGCCTATTACCGGGAGGGAGGAAGGAGGGGGAGAGTTTCCCTTCACCGAAATAAACAGAGGCTGGGGGGACTGGATTGGGAATATGGATTTTAAAAGGCTAATTACCTGTCTATTGGCTTTGCTGACATTGATTTTACTGCAGAACAAGGGGCTAAGACCCCAAAATAAAGCTCTGAAATGGTTTAGCCCAAGACACCGTACAGGGTTCAGTGCCCCAAGGGAGGCACGAACCAGTCCACTCACAGAGAGTTGGACTGACCTAGGAAATTGGGATTTTCAATATAGATCTCTAGTGCCCCCAGAATGATCTACATTTCTGGATAGAAAGGCACTTAAACAGGAGAACGTAGAATGGGGGATACTTACTAGCTGGATAACGATGTTTTCTAGAGTTCTGAGATTACTAGCTTGGAAACTTGGTGCTCTAGGGGTTCATGTGGTTAGACTGTTCAAAGCCTCATTAAAGGGAGCTGTTGTTTGGAGAGTTATTAAATGCATACAATTCGGCTGGCGGTTTAGGGCCAGCAATTTTCTGTTTTTATTACTTTATGGACAGCACGAAAGGCACAAAGTTGAAAGTAAATTAATGCATATTCAAATTAAAGGAGAAAGGATGAAATGGGGGTGACCTGGAAGTAGAGGGAGGGAGAGGGAGCAGGGGAAAAAGGCAGGAAGTCCTTAAGAATACACAGAAGTATAGATCATCAGAATTGACTGGAAATCTTAACTATGGATAAGTTAAAATCCAAAATTGTTTCACTGAATGTAAATGGAATAAATAACCCTATAAAGAGAAAGCGCCTCCAGAAATTTTTGAAGAGACAGAAATGTGAAATATAATTTTTGCAGGAGACGCACCTCTCCCCTAAAGAAATCCTCAAATTTAAAAGTAAAGAATTCCCGACTGTCTATCATGCATCCCTCCCGAATGGGAGAAAGAGGGGGGTGGCCATTATGCTCTCGGCCTCACTCCCATTCATAGAGGAGGATGTAATAAGGGATGGGGAGGCTAGATATGTGATGGTAGTGGGACATGTTCAGGACCTTCAAATAACACTGTTAAACGTGTATGCCCCTCCAGGGACACATATGGCTTTCTTTGCAGACTTATTCAAGTTATTGGCTGAAAAGGCAAAGGGGGTAATGATTGCTGGGGGTGATTGGAATGTTGTTCTGGACAGAGCCCTGGATACCACCTCAAACATTCTGACCCCTAATGAAAAAGTCTCTAAGCCGTTGAAGAGACTTATGAAAGACACGGGTGTAACGGATGTTTGGAGGGAAAAGTACCCCAGGGCAAGGGGATTATGCATACTATTCCCCAAGATACAACATCTTTTCAAGACTAGATATGTTCTTCACACATGGGCGAGACATGTCAAGTTTTGAATCAGTGTGGGTAGGTACTGAAACCATATCAGATCACAAACCACTGTATGCCTGGATAGACCTCCAACTCCCAAAAAAGCCTACACATTGGAGGCTTAACATTAGTTTGCTCAGGGACGAAAAGATCAGGGAGGAAATCCGGGAAACAATAAAACACACTATACAGTCGAATGAGGGCCTAGATGTCACACCCCAAATTCTTTGGGACATGGTTAAAACGTTGATTGGGGAACTGATCTCACTAGCCACGTATAAAAAGAGGGGGAGAGAAAAACAAAGAGAACAAATTAAACAGGAACTTCAAGCCTTGGAAGGAAAACAGAAAATAAAGTTTGATAAAGAAAGAGTGGGGGAGATATGGGACCTTAAACAAAGACTCCAGAGAATACAGCTCCTGGAGACTGAAAAGGTGCTATTATGCACAAAACAGGCCTATTATTTGGGTGGCCCAAGAGCTACACGCTTATTGGCATACCGTCTTAAACAACAATCGGCCAGGGCAAATGTCACTGGTATCCGCCACCTGATTACAGGTTCCATTCTCCATAGATGGGAGCAAATAGCCGAAACGTTTGTCACGTACTATAAAAAACTATACCATCCTCAACAGGATACAAGACCTGAGGATGCTTCGCGTTTTTTAGAAGCCCTAAAATTACCCGGACTCACTGAGGCCCTTAGACAAACTTTGGAACATCCAATTACACAAAGGGAAATTACAGACACAATAGGGAGGTTAAAGGGGGGTAAATGCCCGGGTCCTGATGGGTTTGGGGGGTAATTTTACAAAATGTTTCTGACGGATCTGAACCCCATTTTGAACACAGTATATAATCAGGTGTGGCTGGAGGGGGTCGCAGTCCCTCCATCCTGGAATTATACTTCCATAATGGTGATTACTAAGGAGGGCAAAGATCCAAAGGACTGTGGGTCCTATAGACCGATTTCCCTCCTCAACGTAGATTACAAAATCTTCACGGCAATCATAGCCAAATGTCTGCAGTCTTTTCTTGCAGATCTCATACACCCAGACCAAACGGGATTTGTGGAGGGTAGGCAGGCCCCAGAGGGAGTAAGGCGAACCATTAACATAATTGACATTATTAACAAAAGAAACATACCCGCTTGCCTTATGAGCCTTGATGCAGAAAAAGCATTCGACAAAGTCGATTGGAATTTTTTTTTCCTGGTCCTTAAAAGAATGGGCTTCCCGTCGACGTTTATGTAGGCGATTAAGGCCCTGTATGCCTCCCCACAGGCCTTTGTTAGGGTAAATGGGGGAATCTCACAGAGATTTACCCTGGGGTGAGGCACGAGGCCGGGCTGCCCTGTCTCCTCTCCTGTTTGACTTATATATAGAACCCCTTGCCCAAGCGATAAGGGAATCAAGTGAGGTCAAGGGAGTGGAAGTGGATGGGGAGGAACATAAAATATCCCTATACGTGGACAACGTCCTTCTTTATATAACTAACCCAGACAGATCCCTCCCTAAAATTTGGGAGCTTATTGATAAATTTACTCAGTACTCTGGATATACTCTAAATAAAAATAAAACAGAAGTTTTGAAATTTCAATACAACCCCTCCACTGACATCCTACAGATGCTGGACATGAAGTGGAATAGGGGGAAAATTAAATACCTGGGTATTCAAATCCCCAAAAACTTGACGATGTTGTACATGAGTAGCTTTGAACCTATAATAACCCAGATTAAGCAGGATATTAAGAGATGGGAAGCTTTCAACCTACCTTTATACTCAAGGATACAGTCAGTATCCATGAACATACTCCCTAAATATCTCTATCTCTTCCAATGTCTCCCCATAAAAATACATAAGAATCAATTTCAGATCTGGCAAAGGATGCTTACAAGGTATATTTGGAACAATAGAAGATCAAGACTTTAAATTTTGGTTATGCAAGCGAACAAAAAGCTTGGAGGCCAAAATGTCCCTAGTCTGGAAGACTACTTCTTGGCCACTCAGTTAAAATGGGCCTTACTATGGTCAGCCAGATCATGTTGGGCGAGATGGAAAACAATTGAGATGGCCCTGACAGATGGAAGGCTGCTAGGAGCTAGGGTCATGAGACCAGAGATCCAAGTTAGAGATCAGGACATCTTTCTAATGTCAGTTAAAAATACACTGGTCTCCCTAAAATGTTTATGGAATAAACATAAAGTAGATGATGAGACCTGGACACTGAGATGGTTTGCCTGGGATCCGGACTTTCCTCCATCTTGGCAAGACCTCACTTTTAAGAATTGGGGTAGACTGGGTCTGTATTCCTTAAGTCAGTTCCTACAGGGAAATATTGTCCCAGAATTCACTCAAATTAAAGAAGAATTCTCATTAAGACAGGCGGATTACTTCAGATATCTTCAAATAAGATCTTACATACATGCCTTACAGAATATTTATAAAAGCCCCACCTCGCTAACAGGGTTAAGGGATACTATAGTTGATATAATAAACTCAACAAAAGTTAAAGGTTTGATCTCGGCTCTGTATGGAACCTTGAGAGACAGAAAAGGAAACCAAACTGCACACATCAAGAGCAGTTGGGAAAGGGAAATGGGGGAGCATTTTGAAGATGAAGTCTGGACCTCATCCTTGGCATCGGCCCTCTGGACCATGTCCTCTCCGCAGTGGAGGGAGTACGAGTGGAAGGTACGAGCCAGATTCTTTATTGTCCCAGGGATCCAGAGTAAATGGGATAAGAAATGCTTGGAGGAATGCTGGTGGGGGTGCGGGGCAATTAAAGCGGATTATCTGCATGTGTTTTGGTCATGGCAGGCTCTCACACATTACTGGATGGACATACAACAGAAAATAAAAATGGTATTTTCCATACAATCCAACTTGGGTTCAGGGAACTTGATACTGGGAATGAAACCAGCAGAAATCAGGGGAGTAAACAGAATATATCTATGGAACATCCTGCTTGCTGCCTCTCACAAGGCCTTAACCAGAAAGTGGCTTCACCAAGTCCTCTGACAAACCAAGACTGGTTGACAATTGTAAATGAAATCAAGGACATGGAGGAAGTCACGTATAGAATAAATTTGAGAACACAGATGTGGGTGGAGAGGTGGACTCCCTGGGTGGTGTTATCAAATACTAGTGAGATGGAATAGAATGGGGGGAGAGAGGGGCAAGGAATGAGGGCTGGAGAACTATATAAAAAAGGATGCAGAGAATCAAGTCTTCCAGGTCGCCCTTCGTAAAATAAAAAGTAAAACAAAATACACTAACGGGGTAGGGTTCTAATGAATGAAACGAAGATGGAGAAAATTACTGTTTGTAAACATGTATTTGCTCCTTAATGTAAATATACTTAAAATGAACTGTGATGATTGCTTATCTGTGAAAAAATATGCAATAAACTTGAATATAAAAAAAAAGAAGCATTAGGTATGGTGCCTGCTGGAGCAGAGCCTCTCCCATGGTGGAGTGGCTAAGGCACTAGCACCTGGAGAGGTGGAGACTTTGGGACCAGGGTTGGTTCCCTGTTTCCAGTATTGAATTTTTTTCTATATATATATATATATATATATATATATATGTATATGTATAGTATATATATATATATATATATATATATATATAAAGAAATGTTCCCTCCCAAGTTTCCTCCCATCCCTGAGGTCCACATCCCTCTGAGTTGATTATAATAATTCTGTGGTGTGTTGGGGCAACCCCCCCCAACCGTCAGGGGGGTGCATCCCCCCTGGAGAAAAAAGACTCTAATTGAACAGGGTGGAATAGGACCCTGTCCCAGTTGTTATGGGGAGTTTAAATGCAAGGATCTGTTCTATTCTCCTCTTTCCTGTCCCTTGTCTGTCTGGTTGCGCAACCAAATATTCTCATAAGACCTAGGACTTGATCACCCTGACCATCGCGCAATTCTTTGCCTCTCACTGTCTCTCAGTCTTCCCTTGCTGTTTGTCTTTTCCTCCCTTGCATATCTGCTGATATTAAAAAAATATGTAAATCTTTATGTGGAAATGTAACTGATATTGGGATCCCTCTGTATATAAGTTATATAGTGTTAAGTTTTCAAATGTATATAATTATAGTTTGAGATGATTGCAAACAGCTATTGGAAACTCAAGAGGTTACCTGAGTGCATTTTTTAAACCTTTACAAGAGCTGTGGAAAAGGGGGCCTCTGTTCTGGGACACTGTATTCTAGCAGCACCTGCCTGATACTTACAAGGACATTTTTAGAAAAAAACAGGATGCTTGTTAAGAGGGGGAGTTGTTGCAAGGACTTATAAAAAGACAGCTGCAATGGCTTGCAGATGAACACACAGAGATTGAAAGAAAACTCTAATGAATCTGTTGTTTATTCTTCCTTTGTAAATAGTTATTCTGAACACGTTTATTTTTTTTTGTGTTACTGCTAGTGTAAATAAATATTTTTGCAAATTTTACAACTGCTCCTGGTTTTTCCTGTGCTTCCTGACCTGTGCCTTGATGACAGATGGTGTCAGCCTAAGTGGGATTTACACCGTGCATACTCTAAGCCAGGTGTTGTGTGCATGTGTACTGGACCTAATACCAGGGAAGCATAGAGAAAGGTATGGATTCTGCAGCAGCAAGTCCAGGAGTGGTTACCAGGAGAATGGCAACCAAACTAGCAGAGACAGAAGTCAAAGCTGAGATTGTACAGCCAGCACAAGTCATAGAAAAAGAACAGGCAGTGACAGAACCTGAAAGCCTGATGGACTTTTTCAAATGGTAGTCTGTACAATGAAAAGAGATGGAGAAGCAGAAAGCAAAAGAGCTTCAATGTTTAGAAGCACAGAGAAAAGAAGAAATGCAACACAAACAGCAGAGAAAAAAAGAGATGCAGTGACAGGAGCAGCAGAGGAGAGAAGAGATGCAGTGACAGGAGCAGTGATGGCTGGATGCCTTGCAAGCTGTCAAAGGCAGAGGATCTGGCACAGATCCAGACAAGCAACAAAACATGAGCAACTTAAAAACCATTAAACTTACAAAGTTGTGTCCCTCGGATGATATTGAAGCATACCTGACAACTTTTGAAAGAGTTGCCTCAGCCTGCCAATGGCCAAAGCAGCAATGGGCAATCAGACTGGTACCCTACCTGACAGGTAAAGCCCAACTTGCCTACAGAAACATGGACACTGCGCAGTCAGAAAACTATGACCTGGTGAAAAGTGAAATCCTGAAAAGGTATGACATCTCAGGAGAGACCTACAGGCAGATATTTCAATCTCTGAAGTACACCTCAGTTAACAATCCTTAAGAAGCCTTCACCTGGCTCTGAGAACTTCTGATAAAATGGCTCCACCAGAGGGTAAAACAGTCCCACAGATCATCAACACATTTGCCATGGAGCAATTCATCAACATCCTGCCTACAGATGTGCAGCTTTGGGTAAAGGAACATTGACCAGAAAGTGGGGAAAAGGCTGTTTCTTTGGCTGAGGACTACCAAATGGCCAGACAAATGCCACAGCGGTAAGATAACATTCAAGCCTCTTCTCATTTAAACTCCAAGTATGATCAGAACTCTGGTGGGGGTAACAAATCTGTGCCCAAAGACATTATTTGCTATAACTGCAATAAGCAAGGTCATATTGCAAGAAATTGCAGTAAGAAGAGTGATACTGGAGCAGATTTGTCCTTAGCAAATCGGGGCAAGTACTTAACAGATGTGAAGGTGGGGGATAAGACTGTAAAGGGACTCATTGATTCGGGAAGCAGACAAACCCTAGTGCATGTTAAGGTGCTGGGAAAACACTGTGCAGAAGAACCAGGTACTGGTGACATCTGCATCCATGCGGGACATTCGATACTATCCCACCACCCAAGTAACTAACACCAAATGAAAGTGGGGGTAGTAACTAAGTTATCTGTACCTGTGACTACTGGAAATGACTGTCCATGATTTACTGAGTTGATCTCAGAGGAAGTGAACTCTGCAGTTTCAGCGGGGTTGGTAACAAGAGCTCAGGCAAAGAAAATCTCAAATGGTGGGACACTTTTCCTTTCAGTGACTTTGATTTGGACTTGTTTGAGCACAGCTCCAAGATCCAGAAATCCAGAAAAGAAAGACATTGCCTGAAGAAACTTTGGCAACAAATGACTGATGTACATAAGGGGTTAACATATGAAAATGTTGAAACTAAGCTGATAACTGATTGTGATTTTCTTTCAGAACAAGTTAACAATGTTTCTCTCCAGGGTTATTTTAAGCAGCTGGGGGTGAAACCAAAACAGGGTGGACCAATGTTTAAAAAATGTAATGGGTTACTGTACAGAGCTGGGTTAAACCTCAGACACAGAAACAGACAGAACAATTGGTTATGCCACAGAAGTATAGAACAGAGTTGTTACAGATAGCACATGATAGTCCTATGGTTGGTCACTCAGGGAGGGATCGCACCCTTGCCAGATTGCTGTATAGATTTTACTGGCCTGGAATTCATGAAGATGTTGCCGCCTATTGTAATACCTGTGCTGAGTGTCAGAAAGTAGCCCCAGTCACTAGAAAAGACAAGGTGTCCCTGGTGCCCCTACCCTTTTTAAATGTGCCTTTTGAGAGAATTGCAATGGATGTGGTTGGTTCTTTAGAGAAAAGTAAAAAAGGGTAATAGATTTATCCTGATAGTATGCAACTATGCTGCTTGATACCCAGAAGCAGTTCCAATGCATACTGTCACAGCTTCAAAAGTTGCAGCAGAACTTGCAAAACATTTTCAGCAGAATGGGCATATCTAAAGAAATTATTACTGACCAGGGTAGTAATTTTGGTGCTGCATTACTTAAGGAGCTGTACAATGTACTGGATATCACTGCCATACAAACCTCCCCCATCACCCTCAGACAGACGGTCTTGATGAGTGTTTTAACCAAACCCTAAAATGCATGTTAAAAAGGTTTGTAAAAGGGGAAGGGAAAGACTGGGACCAATACTTGCCTTACCTACTTTTTGCTTACAGAGAAGTCCCACAGGCATCAACAGGGTTTTCACCATTTGAAATGCTGTATGGTAGGCAGCCAAGAGGGCCACTAGGTGTAATAAAAGAAATGGGGAAAGATAACCCCTCTAAGAAACAATCTATAGCATCTTATATGTCTGCCCTAAGAAAGAAGCTGGCAATATATGTTGAAATTTCCCATGGTAATCAGGAAGAGGCCCAAAACCAGCAGATGGTGTATTATGACCATGGGGTAAAAGAAAAAGTTTTCAAGCCAGGTGAAAAGGTTTTGCTACTGTTACCCACAACAGAAAATAAACTTAATGAAGTGGCAAGGTCCTTATAGAGTGCTTAGACATACTGGCACTGTTAACTACAAGATTGAGACCCTTGACAGGAAAAATCCTACCAAGATATACCATGCTAACCTCCTCAAGAAATGGGTTGAAAAAATTCCAGAAGCTGCTTTGCTATTTTTACCAGAAACCGATAAGGAAGATATTGATGTAGCTTATGATAGATTGAAACAAACTGTAAAAGCTGATGCTGTATAAGTGAATGTTTCCTTAACCTCAGAACAAACTGCAGACATTTGTAATGTGCTAAAGACATTTAACAGTACTTTTACCACAGTACCAGGCTAAGCAAAAGGGGTTGAGCATGTTATAGGGACAAGGAATGCTAGTCCTATTAAACAAAAGACATACAGGTTACCAGAGCAATTAAGAGCTGATGTGGTTAAGGAAATACAAAAAATGAAAGAACTGGGCATCATAGAAGAGTCAATGAGTGCTTTGTATCTCCAATGGTAATTGTAAACAAAAAAGAAGGGGGTGTTAGAATCTGCCTTGATTTTAGGAAACTTAATCAAGTGCCAGAATTTGACAGTTATCCTATGCCCAGAATAGATGATTTGGTGGCCAGACTGGGTAGTCAAAGTATATCAATACCCTCAATCTCACCAAGGGTTACTGGTGAATCTTTTTAGCTAAAGAATCCAAAGACAAAACTGCATTTGCCACTCCTGTTGGATTCTATCAGTTCACCACCATGCCATTTGGTTTACATGGTGCGCCAGCTACATTCCAGCAGTAAATGGATGTAATTTTATCACTTCACACTGGTTATTGTGCTGCGTACTTGGATGATGTTTTGGTGTACAGTCCAGACTGGAAAAGCCACGTGGAACACCTACGAGTAGTTATCCAAGCTATCAAAAATGCAGGTCTAACTATTAATCCTGTCAAATGTGCATTGGGCATGCAGGAAACTAGATATTTGGGCTATGTGTTGGGAAATGGAGAAGTTAAGCCAGAAATTTCTAAAATAGAAGCTGTAGCTAACAGCCCTGTTCCTAAAACAAAGAAACATGCCAGGTCATTTTCAGGGCTGGCAGGTTATTATCGGAGATTTGTTCCCAACTTTCCAGAGTTAGCTACTCCCCTCACTGAGCTCCCAAAAAAAGGTACACAAATAATGTGAAATGGACCCCAGATTGTGATGAAGGTTTTTAAGCCATTAAGGATGCATTATGTTCAGCCCCTGTTTTAAGGAGCCCAGACTTTGAGGAACCATTTTTGTTACAAACAGATGCAGCAGAGGTAGGCCTAGGTGCACTACTGAGTCAAAATGTAGATGGGACAGAGCATCCTATTCTGTACATAAGTAGGAAGTTGCATGACAGAGAGAAAAGGTACTCCACCATTGAAAAGGAATGTTTAGCAGCAAAGTGAGCCATGGAATCCCTTAAGTTTTATTTGCTACGAACTGACATTGTACTTATAACAGATCATGATCCTCTCTGTTGGCCTAACCAAATGAAAGATAAAAAATTCAGAATCACAAGGTGGTACCTGGCACTGCAGCCGTTTAGTTCAATGTAATACACAAATCTGATAAAGAGAATAGCAATTTTGATTTTCTGTCAAGATATGGATCTGGAATTGAGGGTTCTGAAGGTTGAAAAACAAATGTATGGGTTTGAACTTTACTGTTTGCTGTACTGTTACAGAAAAAGGATACTGCATGTGTGCTTAATTTCTGAAAGTTAGCAGCAAATGTTAGCAGAGAATTAATAGAAAGTTTTGGTAACCTGTTTAATAAAACAGGTTCCCTCTTAAGGAGGGGGGTGTATGTGACAACGTGGAATAGGACCCTGTCCCAGTTGTTATGGAGAGTTTGAATGCAGGGTTCTGTTCTCCTCTTTCTTGTCTCTTGTCTGTCTGGTTGCATAATCAAATATTCTCATGAGACTTAGGACTTGATCACTCTGACAGTCTCGCAGTTCTTTGCCTCTCACTCTTCCCTTGCTGTTTGCCTTTTCCTCCCTTGCATATCTGCTGATATAAAAAAAAATATGCAAATCATTTTGTGGAAATGTAACTGATATTGGGATCCCTCTGTATAGAAATTATATAGTGTTAATTTTTGAAATGTATATAATTATGGTTTGAGATGATTGCAAAAAGCTATTGGAAACTCAAGCGGTTACCTGAGTGCATTTTTTAAGCCTTTTGCAAGAGCTGTGGAAAAGGGGGGGCCTCTGTTCTGGGACACTGTGTTCTAGCAGTACCTGCCTGATACTTGCAAGGACATTTTTAGAAAAAATCAGGATGCTTGTTAAGAAGGGGGGTTGTTGCAAGGACTTATAAAAATACAGAGTTGCAATGGCGTGCAGATGGACACACAGAGATTGAAAGAAAACTCTGATGAATCTGCTGTTTATTCTTCCATTGTAAATAGTTATTCTGAACAGGTTTATTTTTTTTATGTTACTGCCAGTGTAAATAAATATTTTTGCAAATTTTACAACTGCTCCTGGTTTTTCCTATGCTTCCTGACCTATGCTTTGATGACACTCAGGTTTGCCTATTTGTTCTTTTTATCTCTGCAGCATTTTGTGCTGGTCAGTGTTTTCACCAACCTTGAATTTCATTTCGCCATTTTGCTTGCAGCATTGTCTGCCGCACTGTTTTTGTTTGTGGGGTTATGAACCCATGGCCTAATTTTGTCACAGTTGAGTAATACATCCTGGCCTCCACTTTTACAGAAGGTGATTACTGCAGTTGACAAAATAATTCAGACTACCAGCAAAAATTGCCTGGTTGTGAACCCCCCCCCCCCAACTTCCCTTTCTCACTTATGTAGCGGAAGAAGGTTTGCTTTATTCCCTCACCCCCTTTGCTTTCTTCAGTCCAGTGTCTGCAATGGGCTTCCTAATTAGTTTGGTATTTTTAAGCTGTTTTATATATTCCTTCCTGCTCCCTTTAGTATTTTCTGTATGCTGCAGTTAACCTGACATTCTCCTTAACATTACAGCTAAACCAGATTGTTCTCCTATGTTTCTTATTCTTTTTGATATAATTAATATTTTCCCTTACTGCCCTTTCTGCATCTTTTTTATGTTGTCTTGCGTGTGCAGCGCAGACAACACATTGTGGTAGCTTGGAGTGGAGAAGCATGTTTTGGAGGTACGGTCCTGCTGTGGCCAATGGTGCCACTGCTTTTTCCAGCCGGGCTGTACCACCAACTTGAAAGAAATTCATCGCTGCAATCAGGGAGTGCACCTTAATTGGAGAATCAGCTGTTTTTGCTGCTGGGGCAGTTCCTGATTGCAGCAGCAAATAGTAGTTTGCCTTGCCTGGTTTCCCAAGATGGTGCTGATGAGGGAGAGCAACACCAGTCTGTAAATCAGTCTGAGTAAAGTCCAGAGAGTGGGTCCCATAAGCCTGCTGGAAACTCCCATGCCTACTGAAGTTTCTGTGGTCTGCCATCTCCATCAGCGCGGCATGCTCCTGAACTCAGGAACTGAGGGTGAGCACATGCTCCACTCTCGAACTCCGTGGTCTGAACAGAGTGGACGGTCAGGTTTGTGGCAGCTACAGGGATGAGGGCACAAAATATGCAGCAGTTTACCAAGATCGTGAAACGGATATGAAGGGACTAACTCAGCTCCTCCTGCTGTCGCTACTTTACGGTGTCATGGTCTGGTTTGTACCAGAATGTACAGCAGATTCCAGATGTGCTGCAGCAGTGTGCTGGAAGGGAAGAAGAAACTCTGCTCCTTGAATCTGCAACAGTTGCCAAGTCTTGCCAAGGGGTAGGATGCACAGCGGTAGCAGCAGCCAAGGGTCATGCACATGGTGGGAGGGGGAGCCACAGACAGCTGGGCATCCAGCAAGCAAGAGGTGCTGTTTAACTGGACTCTAGGACAGGCAGTCAGGAGGCTTTGTGTTTCTTGCGCAGGTGAAGGTGTTGGGCTAGGCCTAGGTCACAGGGGAAAAGGGGTGATACAGAAGGCACTCACTACTGATGCAGGAGAGAAGGGCATTGCAAATGCATCCCAGATTGTTTTTTTTATTTTTTATGAATAGGCTGCATGTGGGCTGTTACATGCAATACATGAATCAGTCAGAGTCATAGAAAAGAGTTGGAAGTCAGCGACAATTATTTATTCTGTTTGGTGCCGCCCTACGGTTCAGTTTCTTATGTCGTTTGCATCTGACCTGCCCCCCCAAACACTCTGTATGTGTCGACGGGGTGCCCCATCCCCATCAGCTACAGACCCCCCCAACAAACACTTAGGTGGGGGCGTGATTAACACTCAACTAAGATGGCGACCTAACCGTGCAGCTCTACTTGCATAGAGCCTAGAACTGGTAATTTATCTTTTCTGGGGAGGACTTTCAAGAAGGAAAGTGAAAGACCAGTGAGCCGAGGTCTTGCTTTATCACCCAGGCGACTCTGAAGGAAAACTGACAGCAACTGAGCCACTTACAACCGAACGAACCTGCTGCTTAGTCTGCGTGACACACACTATGGCGCACTCAATAAAGGAGCGAGAAGAACCCTCTATAAGAGAGATGTTCGCGTCAATTATGGCTAGTATTGACACCCTCACTCTGACAGCTAACAACTCAGCCTTTTCAATTCAACAGATCAATCTGAGAGTCGACGCGGTAGAGCAAAAGAATACTACGCAGGAGTATGCACTTCAGAATTATTCGGCCTTCATGAGAGAGCAGGCAGCTCAGATACACCTCCTACAAGACAAAGTAGATGACTTAGAAAACAGAAGTCATCGTAATAATTTGTGCCTTTTGGGCTTTCCGAAGGGATGTGAGGACGGGAGGGTTTTACCCTTTTTACAGCAAGCATTGCCAGAGATTTTGAAACTCCCACAGGGCACTAAGATTACCATGGAGTAAGCACACCGCACGTCGCAACCCAGGCCTGCACAGGGAGAGAGGCCTCGCCCCATTATAGCTCAAATTCTGAACTTTGCAGAAAAAGAAGCGATACAGGCAAGGGCGAGGGAGTTAGGGCAACTACAGTGGAAAGACCATAAGATTATGATATTTCAAGACTATTCTAAAAAGCTAGCAGCCCTACACAAAGCTTTTACTGAAGCCCGTCGGAAGTTACATGCGATGAAGATCCCCTTTACTTTGAGATACCCTGCAACGCTGCAAATCTCATTCAATGGTGCAGTCCAGCAATTTTCTTCTCCAGATGCTGCCCTGGTCTTCATTGCCAGCACCTGCCCGAACGGCTCGAGCTCTTCATCCTCTATCCAGGCTGTAAGCAACTCGCTACCTCCCCTGCCAAAAGCGGATTCTCCTGTTATCTTGCTCCATCCTGCCCCTCAGGTGGGATTAGAACCCCGAAACTTGAAGGTTCAGAAGAGACCTCCATCCTCACCGCATCTTAAATGGGGCCATCCGCAGGAGAGGAAGAGCAATTTCGACATACAGGCCCCTGCCCCCCCGTGGCGGAGACTGAAGTACAGATAGAATATGTCAGTCCCTATTTTGCACATAACCGATTTTCAATCCTGAGCGATCTTCCTGACGCGGAGGCATGTGAAGTAATGAACAATGGGAGGGGACACCCGGAATGCAGTCTCCCGGAAGAATTACACACTGAAAGGACCCAAAGTGTGGAGAGAGACTCAGCGATTCTCCCACCGGACCTCCAGGCCCCAGGCTCGCCCTCAGACCAAAGCTCGGGCCTAGAACCCGTGGAGGCAAAACAGCTGAACCCTCCATGAACATTGGGAAATCCCATTAGTTTAAACTGTTGAACACTCAGATAAGTATCTGAGGTTGCTGATATTGTAAAGTTGTAATTTTGTGGGTGGGGAAAAGGCATAGCTCCTTTTGGTCTGCATACGGGAGTTAACTTTGACCCATTCTGGGACAGAGGTTCCCTCTCAAAGGTTAATTCAGCCTGTGTCAATACAGGCTTACTTGTTTAGTTGTTGGGTTTGGTAGCCAGAAGCTGTGTACTGAGTGGGAAAGCTGTAGGTATGGATAACTGTAATGAGTGTATACAGATGCTTTTGCCAGGGACTACAAGCCGGAGGACTGGGAGCACTGGACAATCCTACTGGTGCGGTTCATTTACTAAGGGAGTTAGCGGTACCCACCTCCACCCCCCATTACTCTTCCAATTGGCCCTTTGTCCTCCATAACATGGATCCCAAAGTTTCTTTCTGGGCTTGTTTTTCACCCCTTCCATTACTTTGTTCTCAGGGATCAGCAGTGGGGCGGTAAAATGCTTTTTCTAGATCCTGAATGGGCTATATGCTATACTAGGTACTCAAATAATACTGGGGTCACTACATTAATCCTTCTGTAAAGTGCTAAGTGGCTGGCGCATTTGGCATTCCTATCTGGAACTGAGTTTTTTTCTCTGCGTCGAATAGGGCTGTAAAATGAGTCAGCTCAACTGTTGTCTGCTGTAAGAATTTCATTAGAAATGTTTTCAAACCTCTAATATAAGGGTTGAATGTTTTTAGTGACCACTAAAGATATAAGCTTTGGAGACTTTCCTCTAGCACCTTCTAGATGACATCAACATAGTAAAGAGTTAAGAACTAGGAGCGAGTCACCTGCATCTCTAGCACATACAGTCTTGGATTTCACTCACCGCTGTTTTCCGGCAGTTTGCTAGTAACTCCAAGAAGGTTAGCCCTAATTACAAAAGTGGAGTCTTTGATTTCTTTATCGGCATTAGATTTGTATGCTGGTCTAAGAATCCGTTGATAGAACCCGTAGCCCCACCCCCCCGCTAGAAGGGGTGGCAGATAGATCCGGATAGGGCTCTAGTAAGAGTTGACTTGTTGTTCCTTTTGATCTTATCTCAGTTCCGGATAACCTGGTATATATATCATAGTAGTAGTGTATTTTCTCCCCCTTTCATGGGAAGTACCTGTTCCACACCCCCAAGGGCGACAGGACATACCATTGGCTAGGGCTCTAGCCAGTTTAGTCCTACCGCTCCTCCTTAAATATTTTGTAGATAAGTTAGTTTGATAGTTAGATATAGTGGCAGTATATAGTCTCTACAGTCCTGATAGCTAAACCCTTGCCTGGTACAGAGGGGCCCTGTTAAGACTGGGGCAGTGATTCTTAATTACCAAGCATACAGAAACACCTAACTCCTTCCTTTAGGTTCTTCTTTATGCTTGTTATATACTGGGGCCCTTAACTAAAATGTCTGACATTGTGATGCATATGTGGAATGTCAGGGGGCTAAACTCACCAATAAAACGAAAGAAAGTCCTGGCTCGCCTGAAGCGTAATCGTTCTCAAGTGGCCTTTCCGCAGGAGACGAAATTCTCCAAGGAGGATCATACCCGCATGAGGAAAGATTGGGTTGGCCAGCAGGTTCACTCTAACGCTCAGACCAGGAAGCATGGGGTTCTTATCCTGGTGAATAAATCTCTTGCCTGGACATTAAACCAAACACGTTCAGACCATGAAGGCAGATGGGTAATGGCCACTTATAATACACCCACTGGTCCACTCACTCTCTGTAATGTATATGCTCCCAATGAAGATGCCCCTCGGTTCTTTCATAATTTGGCAGAGGTAGTACTTGAATTTAACCCCCCCCGGACTGCCCGTTACTTAATGGTGGGGACTTTAATCTCACTCTGATGCCTCTCTTAGATAGGAATGATGGGGGGAAAGAGGCGCATCTTAGAAGCAGGAAGGCTGTCCAGCAAATGATGTCTGATCAGGGGCTTACAGATCTCTGGAGACTATTCCACCCCAGAACAAGAGATTATACGTTTTATTCAGCTCCAAATGCCTCATATAGTAGGCTGGATTTTTGGCTTGGCTCATCTACCCTGACTACTAAAACCCTTGATGTCTCAATTTTTCCCTGCTGCATCTCTGACCATGCTCTGGTCCAGCTTCTCGTACATTGGGACCCTGTGGCTCCCCCGACTAAGCAATGGAGATTGGACCTGCTCCTGGTTAAGGACCTCGAATTTACCCACTGGGTTATTAAGGAGGCTTCTCTTTTTTTAGCCGAAAACCCTATAAGTGATATAGCTGCTAGTACAGCGACAGGAGCCTTCAAAGCTTCTATGGGAGGTAACATTATGGGGTTCGCGCCACTAAGTGCAGGCAAAGGGAATGCAGCTGCTCACTCTTGAACGGAGACTGGCTGAAGCCGAAAGTATTTTTAAGGCGTGCCCTCCCCTACCATTCATTCCGCTATAGGTAAATCCATTTTGGCTATTCGGTTTGAAATTAATCAGCTTCTGAATAGGAAAGCTGAATCTGCCATCCTTCATCTTAAACATACCTTTCGGGAAGGGGGGATAAAGGGAGTAAAGTACTTGCATATCAACTACGAAAACAGCAGGCTAGCAGATATATCCCAGGTTTGAAAAACAAACTAGGGTCACTTAGTACTTCCCTTGGGGATAATAATGAGATTATGTCCTCATTTTATAAAAGGCTAAATTGTTCCACCCACACTGGCCCTAACAGGGACACGCAGGGCTTTTTAGATACCTTAGGCCTGCCTAAGCTGCAGATCCAGCAAATGCAACTTCTAGATCTCCCCATTTCAAAGGAGGAGCTGACTGTAGCCATCCAAGACTTGGAAAAAGGAAAATCCCAGGGAGCTGATGGGTACACTGCAGAATTCTACCAGATTCTGGTTTCCACTATTTCTCCCCTTTTAACTCAAGTGTTTCAGGAGATAGAACTCAAGGGAGCCTTACCGCCCTCCATGCGGGAGGCAATTATAGTTGTAATTCCCAAAAAAGGCAAAGACCCTACCAACCCAGAAAACTACCGCACAATTTCACTTATAAATTTGGACAGTAAACTTTATGCTAAAATTTTAGCCTACATACTTAGTTCTGTGTTGACTGATCTTGTACACCCCTCACAAGTGGGATTTATACCTGGAAGACACAGCTCAGGTAACTTAAGAACTCTGCTGAATCTGATCCCCTTTGCCAAGTCCCTTCATACTCCCACGGCCGCTATTACGGTTGATTTCGAAAAGGTATTTGATTCCGTGGAGTGGGACTATCTGTATACGACTCTTTCCCATTTTGGGATAGGGGAAACATTTCTTGCCAGGATAAAAGCCATATATGAAGGCCCCTCAGTCAGAGTCAACACAAACTCAATGCTTTCTGATCCATTCCCTTTGGGCAGAGGCACGAGGCAAGGGTGCCCACTCTCCCCTCTCCTTTTTGTGCTGGCGGTTGAACCTATGGCTGCGGCCATCCGTAACCACCCAGAGATTAAAGGGTTAACAGTGGGGAATACATCCTATATAAGTTTTATGTATGCTGATGATCTCCTCCTCCTTTTGGAGGACGCATACCCCGCTATCCCCCCACTCCTTGCTCTGCTAGAAGAGTTCTCTAAATACTCTGGCTTACGGCTGAACTGAAATAAGACGGAGGTAATCCCCCTCACCGATCACTGCGTTCAGCAGGGGATAGCCGCAGATGATCTAATTTGGGCACCGAAGGATCACGTATCTGGGTATTTTTTTGACCCCATCTTTAGAAACAATTTGGCAAGCTAATGTACAACCCCTTCTCTCCTCCATCAAGATAGACTTCGATAGATGGAGGCTTCTTAAACTCACTCTAGTGGGGAAAGTGGCGGCGGTGACACTGATCTCTTCCCTTAAGCTATTCTATCTCCTGATGCACCTGCCGGTTCCCTTACCTGTACAGTGGTTTCAGGGTATTGATAAACTAATCGGGGATTTTCTATGGGAGGGATCCAAACCCAGGTTCAGTTGATCTAAACTAAGGTCACATTGGAAGCGAGGAGGGTGGAACCTCCCATGGCCAGAGGGATACCTTCGGGCCTTTCTTTTGGCACAAATGGTTAATTGGGCCTGCTCTCCTTCCCCTCTCTCACCGCAGTGGGTACAACTAGAAACAGATATTATGGGGTTGTGTCACCCCTCATCCCTTTTGGTACAGAGGGACAGCCCTAAAAAATCCAGGACCAGTAAGACAAGTACAGAACTCACTTCCCCCACAGTGATGGCATCCAGGGGAAATTGGGTTAGTTCTCACCGTAAAATTAATCTGGACCCCCTTCCACTCTCCCACGTGCCTATCTGGCAAAACCCAGATATTACCATAGGCGGAGCTGAAATCCTATGGAGACATTGGGTGGTATTGGGTATCACTAAGTTGGGTGATTTGCTGACCCCTAACCACAAGGCCATGCAGACATTCCAATCTTTAAGACAACAATGGGGTATCCCACCACTAGACTTCTGGAGATATCTCCAGCTTAGGGATGCACTGCATCTTCTACCCCAGACACGGGCCGTAACAACCTTCAGCTGGCCAAGTGGATACTCTGTACTAAGGGCCTTGCAGGTCAGATATATGCTACTCTTAGAGATAGTCTTCCATCCCAATCTGATGAAGCAAGGCAAAGATGGGAGAAGATGTTGCAGACCCATATATCCTCTGAGGCCTGGGATAAAGCTTGGGTAGATGCAAATACCTAGTTCACAGATGCCAAATCCAGACTAATCCAAAACAAAATTGCACATTCTTGGTATAGAACTCCAGTTATTCTTCATAAAGCTAAAGTAATAGATCATGACAATTGCTGGAGATGCCAACATCTGGGAGGGGACCTAGTGCACGTGTTGTGGTGCTGCCCAAAGATCCAACCCCTGTGGCAAGAGATACAAGAACTTGCCTCTCGGGTTCTTCAACAGGCCATTCCCCTCAGCCCTCTCTTTTTTATCTTGGGGATCTGTGTTGATATGCCCAAACTGACACTGCTAAGATATAGGTGGCTGGCATTTCTGGCACTACAAACAAAAAGAGCCATTCTATGCCAATGGAGAACCCCTTTGGTTCCTACTATTGCAGAAATATTGGGGTCCCTGTCTATTCTGGCCAAACTGGACAATATATCCTATTTACAGAAGTCCAAACTTTCCTCATTTGAAGTCTGCTGGGATCCATATCTTAACTATCTGGGAAAAGTCCAACCACCATTGGGAATAGGGTGATCACCTTCAGTCTCCTCCGCCGGTTTAACAGGTAATATGACAAATGGGTTCTCTACCCAAGGTCCCATTAATATGTGAAGAGGCCCAGGTTTTTCTTTATAGGACTGGAGACTTTATTTATGGTGATTAAACACATGATGACATGTAGAATGTTTAATTCATTGAGTACAAATTTAAGCTTGGGATATACTTGTTTCCATTCCAGGATCAGTCTGGTCTCTTGCAGAGCATATGTACACTCTCACTCAACTTTCTCCAGATGCCATGAAGAGGGATAAGCCTGGTGGCAATTAAACAAATTTATTGTTGAGGTGTGTATGTCCGGCAAAGAGGATGCTCTGATCAGACACTAGCTTTCGGTGAGTACCCTTTACATGATAGTTACTGGGAGTCCATGCAGACGCAGTGGTCTACCCCCTTGAATTCCATAGTATGTCTCTGCATAACTAGAATGTTTATTCCACCAGGAAATATAGTAATCTGTATTCAATAATGGGAAATGATATGTGTCTGTACCCCCATTCTTGTCTTATATCCCTTAGCCTTTCCCTTGATTACTGTATTGGCGTGGCACCTTGCACCTATAAATGAGGCGCAGGGTGGTTAAATGTACCTACAAAACATGTGACTGTATACTGTATTATGAGTCTTTTTTCAGTTTTCCTATGTTCTTGGAAAATAATAAAAATCACTACAACAATAAACACTCAGGTGGCATGCTGGGAGTCCACCCCAGCGTACCAAACCACCTGTGAAAAAAGATAACCTTCCTGCGTTTTTTTTTATTACTTGTAAAAGAAAAAAATGTCTCTCGTTGTGTCCGGTGCCCCTTCCCCAACCTGCACCCACCCTCTGTGCACCCCACCTCCCCACACACCTCCTCACGCAATACTTACCTCCGGAGCTGGGCGCAATGATCTTCGGTGGACCGGGAACACGTCTGCACTCTTCAAAGCCGACTGTGAACTGAAGAAATGCCGGAAAGCTGTATAATAGCATAAATGTTTTTTTTCCAACTTATGTGGATAGCCTCAGCCATTTTTGTGAATTTTGGCACCAAATTTTCAACATGGAGTTCTTGGGATCCATCTCATGAATTCAATGACTGTCATCTGGTTATTTGGTCCGGAAAGGTGATTTCGTGGTCACTGTGTGGAACCACCTTTAGGGACCAATTAACAAAATGACAGTGTCACTGTTCATGAGGTGAGCTTCCAAAAAGCCTATGTTGCAAATTTGGTAAATAAATTCGGAAAAAGGACTGAGTCACGAACGTGCATTACGCAGTTTACATGCACACTGGTAACTTCACGAATTTGTAATATTTTCACTTCAGATTTTCAACATTGGCATTTTTTTACACCTCCTTATGAACAGTACAGCTGTCATTTTTCACATCCTAGCCAAAATGTGTTTTTGCACTTCCGGCGCAGAATAGTGCAGTCCCTGTGGAAAATCAGTGTTCAGGACAGATTAAGAAAATCATAGTGACACTGTTCATGAGCAGAGGTCCCAAAATGCCTACGTTGGAAATTTGGTTAAAAAATCCACAAAATAATTGTGCTATGGGCGTGCGTTGCGCAATTTCTACACACACTCATGACTTCACCAATTTTTCATATTTTCACTCCAAATGTTTAACATTGCCAGTTTTTTACACCTCCTCATGAACGGTATGGCTATCATTTTTCACATCCTGCCCAAAATGTGCTTTCGCACCTGTAGCGCCAAATGGCGCAGTCACTGTACAAAATTACCTTTTGGCTAATGAACTGATAGTGCCACTGTTCTTGAGGTGGAGTCACAAAAAGCCCATGTTGAAAATTTGGAGTGAAACACCAACAAACACTCAGGGCATTAGGGTTTCCAACCATAATGCCCCACCCTGTAGAGACTGACAGGTGTCAATGGTGTGACTTGGGATTGTCGGCTGTAATACTCTTGCCATTCCACCCCTACCCCCACCCCAAGCCCATAGTAGATATCTATAACAAGTAATTTTTTCTTGTTCTGAACACTAAATCTGTTTTTTCAGTAGCGCTAACTACAGCCTGGTTTATGTCATTTAACAGTGATTGTTAGTTCTTTTGTATTGCTGCTGTCTGATGAACCATTAAATGCTTTTGCTGATTTAAACTGCTGTAGTATAAACTGCTAATATTGCTATCAGAGACTAAGTTCTGCTGCCCTCTGTGTAAACTGCTGACTCCTGAACATTTCTGCCTTTCCCTTCTCACTGACTATTTCCTCCAAGTCCTTTCCTAACCCCTCCATTCATACGCCTCTTTCTCTAACCTGGTCCGAGCAATTAACAAGCCCTGCTACTATCTTTCCAAATCTCCCTTTAGTCTGCTCTTGCACTTGACTCCTACACCTTCCCCCACCTCTAGGCTCAAACTCTCACTGTTTTGCTCTCAGAACAACCTCCTCTGTCCCTGTGTGACACCCACCTCTACCTGATCTGAATTACTATAGCTAATCTTTTGTTTTGCTTAATCACCCCACCCCCCGCTTACTGTCTGTCGCCAGCTTCCTGCCCTTTCTTCTCCTCCCTTGTCTTAATTCTCCTATATTTACACTGTGCCCTCCTCTACTCCTCAGGCATTTCACTGCACCCCAAGTGGCACTTTCGGACCCCGGCGGCACCTCTGCCGTTATCACTGCTGATCCTGCTGGCTCCTGGCCGCCCTCCTGGTCTCCAAGTCAGATTCCCCTACAAGATACAGCTGCTGAGTTCTTCCAGAGCTGACCCACTCTCGGTGGCTCTCCGATTGGAGTGCCTTTTTTCTTGCGCTTCCTGATTGGCCCAGAGAGTAGCGCTTAGCTCCTGATTGGTGAACCTGCAAGCCCATAGTAGATATCTATAGCAAGTTATTTTTCTTGTTTTGAACATTGAATCTGTTTTTCTCCCGCCCCCACCCCCACCCAGGCCCCTATTAAATAACACTA
Source organism: Neoceratodus forsteri (assembly GCA_016271365.2). Lineage (NCBI taxonomy): Eukaryota > Metazoa > Chordata > Ceratodontiformes > Ceratodontidae > Neoceratodus > Neoceratodus forsteri. The sequence goes on from CM028132.1 coordinate 562,120,711, forward strand.
CTACCTTGCCTACCTTGGCTTGCTTTTACTTTTTTAGCATTCACAGTTCTTTCTCCCCGCCCACCACTACTAAGCTAGGTAAATTATGTCCTCCCACTTTAATTACACTACCTGCCCCACCTACCTCGGCTTGTCTTAACCCTATTAGCACTCACGGTCCTTTCTTCCTGCCCACAACTACTAGCTAGGTCCATTATGTCTTACTACTTTACTCTAAACACTCCTGGCTTATTCCTCTAATGTTTTGGTGTTACTCCTCTAATGTTTTACTGTAATCCATGAACCTCTCTATTAACATCTTCTTGCTCTAACCCTTTTAGCATTCTGTGTATTTAACCCTTTTAGCATTCAGTGTATTTAGTGTAACCCAGGAACCTCTCTATCAACATCCTCTCGTCCTCCCTATCTGGCCCCAGACCTTGGGTGCCAAAGCATTCCATATCCTATTGTGTTGCTAACTTGAGACTCCCTGCTGGCTCTGTCAGCCCTATTGTCTAGTAGCCTAGCCTTGTCATTAGGACATATAAATGGCAGTACCTCATCTTAAGGTTACATCATGAGAGGATCCCCATGGCTCCTCTTACTGCTGCTTCTTGCTGTGGTGCTGGTTGGTCCTCTCCAGCCATCCCAGCTGCCACCATGCACAGTTCTCAACTTCCCATTGTGTTATAGTAGCTTATCCCTTGATTGCCTATGTGATCATGAGCATGTCCTGCTGCAGCCTTACCCCTGGCTTAGTCCATTTGGTAGGACATGTACTGAACTCCCCCTACAGGGTCCTCCTCCTGCTGCTCCTTTGACAACCCACTGCATGTTGCAGTTAGAGTGTTAGTTTTCACAGTGCTAGGCCAGAATAGCTACAGTGGAAAAGCTCCGCACGTCAGATCTACTAATTCTCATGGACATGAAAAAACTAGGAATCTCAAGCTAACTATAGCTGCTCTTAGAAAATTATTACTCATCCTTCTACTGTGCTCAGGCAATTAGTCAAAGTAACCGCTCCACTCTGAAATGCCTGTGCTCCATGCAAAAATATAAAACATAATGAACAAAATGTGCGGGCAACAGGCAAAGCTGTAATAAATTGTTTTATTATTGCAAAAAATGTAATGCATATAAATAGTTAAGCGATACATACATGACCTTCACCGAATACGTTTGTTTTTTTTTCACAGTGAAGGCAATGTATGTATCACTTAACTATTTATATGCATTAAATTTTTTGCAATAATAAAACAATTTATTACAGTTTTGCCTGGTGCCCGCACGTTTTGTTCATTGTGCTCAGGCAATGTTGAGCTCAACCCCGGCCCTCTTGATACTATAGCCTCACCAGCTGATCTAGCAAGAGCCAAAGGCATGAGCATCTTGCATATTAATGTATGCAGCTTGTTAAAAAAGCTTACTATGATCCAAGCCTGGATAAGTCACCCCTCTCCAGATGTACTAGTAATTTTGGAATCCTGGCATAGACCAGCCAACTCAGACAGGGAGGTCAACATCCCTAACTATGCCTTGTTTAGAGCTGACAGGCAATCCAGAGGTGGAGTGGTGGCCATTTATGTTAAGAACAAGTTCACGGCCACCTGCCTCAACTCATCCTCTGTCACCAGTGAATTTGAATGCTTGTCTCTCAAGGTGGAGGTTTCGCAGACCAGCATGATCCAAGTAATAGGATGCTATAGACCTCCATCCATAGGTTTACAACTTCTGTCTCACCTATCTGCAAAGCTGGAGCAAGGCTCTCTAGAAACAATCATCCTAGGGGACATTAACCTCGATTGGCTATCTAATGCCTCAGCTCCACTCGCATCCTTCTGTGATGATCATGGGTTAACACAACTTATTGCTGAACTGACGCGCCCCAATAAAAGGAACCCTAGCAACAGCACCCTACTGGACATTATCATGGTGAGTAAACCTCATCTCTCTACCCATGCCGGCACCTTTTTTTTCGATGTCAGCGACCACTGCTTCATTGCTGGAGTAAGGGCTGCCAGCAAACCCCCTTCCACATCAGAGTTCTCTGTGAAGAGATCAAGACGTAACTTTGACTTGTTTACTTACCTTGACGAGCTTAAATACTCCTTGTGTTGGCAGGATTTCTACCTGACAAAAATGGTCATCTCTGCGTACAACATCTTCCATGATATCTAGTCAGGGGCTTTCAACAAATATGCTCCTCTGGCTAAAATCCGTGTAAGGAATAAAGACTGTAGATGGTTCTCCCCTGAACTCAAGACTATGCTGCTCGAAAGGGATAAGCTTTGGAAAAAAGCTCACAGATTTAATACACTTATGGACTGGAATCATTTTAGGAGATTATGAAATGTCTGCACAAAAATGGTCAGAGAATCAAAGGCTACCTTCTTTTGCTCGGACTTCGACTCTGCTGCCAAGAGCTCAGCTAAATTCTGGAAAACTATTAAGGACTTGTCCAGCCATGCTTCTGGCAACCCCCTTCTGACTAAGATCAACTCTGGAAATTCAACCATCACTGATAGGTCAGAGATCTTAGATTTGTTCAATATCATTTTGCCACCGCAGGCCTAGCATTTGATATTTCCCCAGCATGCTCCCTACATACCCAGGTTGGTACCCCTTATCCTGATTCCCCTGCCACAGATGCGGCATTCTCATTCCAACCTGCTTCACTAAAAGAGGTGGAGGATCTCCTTTTGCAGATGGACACTAGTAAAAATGCTGGTGCTGACTCCTTAGACCCTTACTTTATAAAGATTGCCCATCATGTACTTGCTGTGCCCATTATCCACCTATTTAATCTCTCTCTGTCTCAGGGTATTCTGCCACCTATATGGAAGACTGCCCATGTCATTCCACTGTTTAAATCAGGGGACCCCTGTGATCTTAATAACTACAGGTCGATCTCTCTCCTTCCTGTATTGTCTAAATTACTGGAGAAAATAGTGAATGCACAGCCGCAGTTCTATCTTGAAACTATGAATCTACTAATCCTAATGCAGTCTGGCTTCAGAGCTAACCATAACACTATCACGGCCCTTGCCGAAGTGACTAATGATTGGCAGAGGGAGTTAGACATCAAGAATTATGTCTGTGCTGTATTTCTGGATTTAAGTAAGGCTTTTGACACCATTGATCATAGCCTGCTCCTGCTCTTCCTGCAAACTATAGGCATGGATTCTCCATCGTTGTGTTGGTTCGCTGACTATCTAACAGGACGCTTTCAGCAAGTCAAAGCCAAAGATGAATTGTCACCTCTTAAACCTCTCAAGTGGGGTGTGTCCCAGGGATCTATATTAGGTCCCTTACTGTTTGTGATACACATTAACAATATTGACAATTGCACAAACAAGGCCAATATTCATCTGTTTGCAGATGATACTGTCCTTTACTTAAGCCGCCCAATGCCAGAAGCTGCCTGTGAAGACCTCCAATCTGAATTCAGTCTACTTCAAAGGCAACTAATCCATAAAAAGCTTCTCCTTAATGCCAAAAAATGAAAGTGATGCTCCTCTCTCCATTTATCCTCTCAATTAATCTTGCAACTATTGGTTCAGTCCCTCAGATTGCCACTTTGTTAGGAGAAAAGTTGGAATATGTCACAAAATTTAAGTACCTGGGAGTGTGGCTAGACCACAGACTTTCCTTCACTGAACATGTTGAGTATCTACTAAAAAGACTAAGGCAGAGGCTGGGAATCTTCTTTAGAATTAGTCAGTTCCTAACCAGAGATGCTAAGACACGGCTGGTCCAATCCATGTTTCTATCGTTGGTAGACTATAGACTTCCTATACAGCCAGTGTCCTACCTCTTGCTTGACAAAATTGGACACACTTTATCACAGAGCTCTGAGGTTCATAACGGGACTTCCCTTCGGCATGCACCACTGCTCTCTGTACATGGCTGTAAGAGGGACCTCCCTTAAGTCCAGGAGAGAGAAAGAAATGCCACACTTCGGACTTTCAGAGCTATTTCAAAAAAACTGCCACATTTTATTACCAACTGTCTTCCACTAAGCGCAATCAGTAACTACACATTATGAAGTTACTCATCTATCTCACTCAAGGTACCTATGGCTAAATCTCACTTTGGCAGAGCAGCCATAAGCTTTGTGCTGCCCTCATTATGGAACAAAATTCAAAAAACTCTTAAATTGTGTATCCCTGTCTGCCTCTCTGCCTTTAAGACTCTATATTCCCACTCATTCAAAGAAGTATGCAATTGTTTTTCCCTCCCAAAATCTGCATCAGTGTCTTCCATAGTACCTCATCCTGCCCTGCACAGTACTCAAAATCTCAAGAACTCCTAGTACTGTCCACCACCTTCCCAAGCCCTAGACATTCCATCATCTCCCTCCCCACCTCTCCCTTACTTGCTTCCCACCTCATCTTCAGTCTAAGTCTCCCATCTTCAGGGTAGGAATTGCTTGTACCCTCTGGTTGAGGCAATCGCCGCGCCCCTTCCCTTGTAACTCTCTCACCTCCCAAATGGTCTCCGCCACTACCCCTTGTATACACCCTTCTCCTACCCCACCTGTTCTCCCCCTGCACCCCTACTTATCTCCTCTTCCCTCCACTCCCCTCTATTCTGATTTCCTGCTGCCCATGCTGCTTCTCATGCTACTATATTACTGCAATCATGCTTCTTCTTCTTTATCCTCCTCCTCCTCCTCTCTTTCTCTTTTCCTCTCCTCCATTACTGTGCCCAAGTTGAATATATGTACATGCTCCTTTTTTTGCACTTCTGCCTCAAATTATTACAGGCTTGTATGTTCTATTGTTTCTTGTTGACCTGTTTTCAATATATATCTGTATTCAATTGTACTACCTTGTATTGTTATGTTCATTATGTTCCACCCAGGTCCATCTCGCAAATTAACATTGCTCAGCGATGTCTGCCTGCATGAGTAAAGATTTTGATTGATTGATTGATTGACCCTGCAGCCAATGACAGACATTGAGGTGTGCCTTGGACTCTTCGGCCCCAAAGTTCACCCCATTCTCCTATACTGCACCCATCTCAGCATATTTCTTTATGGAATGGGGTGAGCAAAAGGCCGAAGACCCCAAGGCACCATACAGCACTTGTTGGCATCTGCAGGGTAGGGTGAAATGAAATGGCATGCACTTTATGGATGATGACCCAAAGGCACACCCCAATGCCTGTCAGTCTCTGCAGGGTGGGAGTGGGGTTGGTGTCAGTTCAATACTTCACTGTCATTCCTATTCTTCATTTCTCTAACTCCTGCACTACCAATGCCAACAAGACAACATTTGGCATTGACAAATGCTTGTTAATAATCTCCCATTTGCTTTCCACTTTGGAAACATCCTTTATTCATTTGAGTTAATCCTGAAGAGCCTATCTCATGCCATTGAAGTTGACCCTCCTGAAGTTAGAGACCAGTACCAATGAATCTGGCCACTGATTTTCCAGAGATATCTTAAATCTCACCCTGTTGTGATCACTAGTTCCCAAAGGCTCTGCTACCCTGATGTCACCAATAATGTCATTGTTGGACATTAAAAGGTCCAGGATGTCACCTTCCCTAGTTGTCTCCCATAGCCATTGATTCTTGAAGACGTCCTGCATGGCTTCAGATTCCTAACTTTTTTTCACTGTCTGCTAATGTGATGTCCCAGTTCGCATCTGGGAGATTAAAGTCTTCCATAATGGCAACCCAAGCTCCTGAAATTTCTTGTGCTTACATTGTGACCATTTTGCTTCAGGACAAAAAAGAATCTGCCCTAACTCTCCCTGACCATAAACAGGCTATGGGAAGAATCAACATTAGTTTTGAACAGATAATAAAAAAAGCAACCAATACCAGCCTGATTCTACAGTCCTGACCAGTTTCCTTGAAATTTCCATCTTTAGTACCCCTGCCTACTTTCCATCCTTTAATCCCACTGACACTGAAAAGTATTCCTGGGTGTCTCTGTAAATGCACACGATACATATCAGATCACACCAATAACACTGGCATGGCCCCACCACAGACAATTTAATTTTTGTCCACAACCTGAGTCCACTAAAGTCTTACCATTTGGACCCCCAATCAGCACTTACTTTCCATGAGTTTGTATAGTCAGTTTCCATATTGCTATAGTGCCTATGTATATGATCTTTTTTAACACACTGGAAACAAATATTGTTCGGCTTCAGTCTTACTCTCACCTCCAATTGATTGTCTGGGGATCTGAGTCTAAAGAACTGCGGCCCTGGACTAGGCATTGGTTGCAAAGGCCTTGGGCAGTGAGGGGTTGCATCTTCACCAAAAGCAGAACACTTAACCAACAACAATTTGTTAAATCCCCTTTTCCCAAGGTCCCTTCTTCCTTTCCCAATGATGCTTCACCTGGTGCTGATACATGGGGCTTTTTGTCTGTTTGGGTCTGTCTTGCTTAGAGACATAAAAACATAGTATTTGTCAGCAGAAAAAGACTGCTTGGCCCACCCAGTCTGCCCAGATGGTCCCTATCTAGTCCTTCTCTGCTGACCTTAACCGACCTCTGGTGACCCTCTGTCCTCACTGCCTATTTACTAATATTCCCTATGTCTTTCCCATGCATGCTTGAAGCCCACTGTTGATTTTTCCTCCACCACTTCTGCCAGCAGTCTGTTCCAGCCATCTACTATTCTTTCAGTGAAGTAGTACTTCCTCACATTTCCCTTAAATTCCCCAACCCCAGCTTCATCACATGCCTTCTTGTCCTAGTGCTCTTTCTTATTTGAAAGAGACTCCCCTAATGCACCCTGTTTACCCCTGTGAGGTACCTGTACGTCTCTATCATGTCCCTTCTTGCTTTCCACTCTTCCAGGGTGTACATGTTGAGATTCTCCAGTCACTCCTCATATGGCTTTTGATGTAACCACTGCACCATTTTAGCTGCCTTTCTCTGGACAGCCTTCACCCTATCGATGTCCTTCCTGAGGTGCAGAATCCAGAAGTGGACACAATACTCCAGGTGAGGTCTCACCAGCAAGTGATATAATGGCAACACCACCTCCCTACTCCTGCTGGTGATATCTCTGTCTGTGCACCCCAGCATCCCACCAGTCCTACCCAATGATTTGCCACACTGTCCTGCCACACTGAGATCATCAGATTTGATACCCTCAAGGTCCTTTTCTTACTTAGTGACAGTCAGTACCTATCCCTCATCATATGCTCAGCTCCTGGGTTCCTATGCCCTAGGTGCATGATTTTGCACTTTTTGGCATTAAACCACAACTGCCATACTCTTGCTAGTTCCTCAAGTTTCTCAAAGACCCTACGCAGTCTCACAACCCCCCTCTTGAGTGTCCACCCTATTGAAAATTTTGGTGTCATCTGCAGAAAGGCATACCTTCCCTTCCAGTTCTTCTGCAACGTCACTTAAGAAGACATTGAAGAGGACTGGTGCCAGTACTTAGCCCTGGTGCACCCTACTGGTCACTCTTCCATCATTAGAGTGAGTGTTGTTAACCACCACCCTTTTTTGCCTATCTGTTAACCTATTTATAACCCAATTCACCATGTTGGATCCCACCTCTAGGCTGCTCAGTTTATTTATCAGTCTCCTGTGAGGCACAGTGTTGAAGGCCTTCCTAAAGTCTAGCTAGGCCATGTCTACTGCCTTCCCCAATCTATTTTTCTTCATCACCTAGTCAAAGAAATGAGTCTGATTCATTTGGCATGAACTACCCTCTATTTTTGCAATTAATCTATTTATACTCCTGGTCCCTGGTGGCAGTGTATCTTCCCTGATCCCCCAACCCCATCCCCCATTCACAGCTTACCTTCCAGCTTCCCCACCGCTTGTCCCTATGGTGGGGTAGGCAGGGATCCCTCAACCCACCGAATACACGGATCCACTGCTGGAGGTTACTGCTATTCATGGGGATGGCACCTGGGGGGATCAGCTTCATACGGCTGCACCAGGACACACTTTTTTCTCCTCCATTATTACTCCCCGAGATGAGGCATGCAATGATGCCACAAGAAGGAAGCGTGCACGCATCCGCACGCTCTCCTCTGAGCATCTGCCTCATCTCCTCCGTCTTCTGAAGCACCGGCATGCAAGCCCATAGCCTCCACTAGGGGCCAGTCATGAACCAACTGCTGGTGTCCCCCCTCCCCTGAGAAGGAGAGCAGTCCTATGGACACTCAATCCTTCTCCTCCCCCGCCTACCCCCAGTGGCCCGTGCTCACTCCTGAACATGGGTCGCCAGTGTAGCACGAGGTAAGGTGTCCAGTGCCACAGCCCTCAGAGCCACTGGGCCAGCTAACTACCTTCTATGAATTTATGCCACCTGTTGTCTAGCAGCCCACTGGATTCAAGATACTCTATCAACCTTTTCTTTAACAGGGTTTCCATTAATTTCTCCCCCACTGAGGTGAGATTGAAACATCTCTGGCCATTTGGCAGCAAAGTAGTTCTCTGTCAATGGTACTGTGGATACCAGAATGGTTTATTCATGCCTCCAGACTTTAATCCTATTGTTCCAGTGTGATAGTATCAATCATGTTCTCTTTGGAGTGTATCTCTGGCTTTAACCTGCTGGGCCTCTAGGCTGGGCTGAACACCTTCTGCAAATCCTATAGATCAAAACTTTCACAACAAACCTTCCTCAGTGATGGCAAACCAACCCACTAATTGCTGCCTTCATAAAGTCAAAATCTCTGGCTCAGACTACATCTGGTACTATGCATGCTGCCTGTGCCTCTTCAGTAAGGCATAGTTCTACTCAAAAGGCCAAATTCTCTTTGCACAACACCTCTGCACTGTTGGTCTACTTGCAGGTCATTGAATATGCCTCCTAATTATCCTCAGACCCAGCTTCATTGGTGTGGTGTACAGTCCTAAACTGGCTTGGTTCCCAGTAGCCTGAAGCTGGTACATAACCTCTTGCTGTTGATATGGCTGTTGCACCTGCTGGTCTGGCTGCATTTTTAAGCCCTGTACCATGAATCTTTTGGGCAGCATCATTTTCTGTGTTATCAAATCCTGCTGTCCATTGCCCTGCTGTTCTAATTGCTGGGTCTACTGCATGTGCTGATTGTTCTGTAGGGTAATTCAGCCTCTCTGCAACTGAGCCTGTTGAGTTTGTTGATCAGTTAGTCACTTCAACATTTTCTCCAATTCCTTCCTACCCCATACTTGCTATGGTGATTTCTAGCTCACTGCTACCACAAAACGTGATATGTGACTCATGGATGAAAACATTCAGATGGGTATCTGATGTGCAATTCAGACAAAATGGAGTTTATTTTTCAAGGTAAACAACTTAATAAAATTGGCTTAATGTCAGCCTTCCAGTTATCAAACAAAAATAAACTACTACATTCAGGACAGAACACAACATAACAATAATGACTTCTCAGCTAATGCACTTTACGTTTATCCCTTACTTTAATGTGTTGGCATTGTGGTTCTTGTTCTTTTAAATATCTTTCCTCTTAAGGGTTCACCATTCATATTATGTGGTTGGCGAACTCCGTGTCTTGGACTCAGGCAAATGGCTATAGCACAATCATGAGAATCATAACATGGGCACATCATGTGTCAGAGGTGTGTTGTTCTCAGCCTTTACAGATGGTGTGCAAGGCCATATGTCACCTTATGGTCCTGCTTAAACTGAAACTAGTCTAAATTCCTTCATATAATTTGCATATGTTACCCATTATGCCATGTGCCATGGGGGTACGTGTAGTTTTATGTTTCTTTACCACTTGGCTTTACAGCCACTGCCCTTTTAACATACCCCTCACTTCAGTGCATTTGCATTGAGTTTTTTATCCTTGTAAATTTCATTCCTGTTTTTGGCTCATTATTCCCTTGATGAGTCTGGCTGACCCTGTGTCTTGAGCAGAGATAAACAGTTATATCACATGAATGAGTCTTAATAAAGGCAAACAAATGCATGTCTGTCATTTATTTTCACCTTTGTAAATTGTTTGGGAGACCATTTGGCACCTTATGGTCCTGTTTAAAACGTAGTCAGCCTAAATTCCTTCATGGTGATTGGCATACATTACCCGTTAGCACTACATTATGAGGTCTGTGTCATTTTGGAGGTATGTGTCATTTTGTGTTTCTTTAACATACTTGGCTTCACAGCCAGTGCACTTTTAGCATAACCCTTATTTCAGTGAGTTTTGCAATGAGCATTTTGTCCTTTTAAATGTCATTCCTCTCTTGGGCTCATCCAAACCAAACCATTCCCAGCATGTGGCCTATAGTACATGCAGACCCATGACTGGTTAGTTTACTTTCCTTTTACTGTTTGGGTCTAAAAGGATAGTAGTAGGAAATGAAGGCGATACAGGAATTGCCCATAGTGTCTCTATATTGAATATGCCACTCTTTTTTTTCTTAGCTAACGTGTACAATTAGACATGGCAAGGTAAATTTTCAATGCAGCAAAAATCCAGGCAGTCTTGGCTGACACAAACATGATATTGTAGGACTGGCAAAAAGTTGACAGTGGTGAGCCTTGCTAATGTCAGGCAATGTTAAATCAGTTTTCCAGAATCCAAGAAATCTTAAAAAAATTAATAATCAATCAATCTTTATTTTACCAGGTGAAACGCCATTGAGAGGAACTTATTTGCAAGGTGGGCCTGGGCACAGTAACATAACAAAGGAGCAATGCAAGATGACACGTCAGGGTACATGCAAAGTGTTACAAAAATAAAACAGGAAAACTGAGAGAATAGACAACAATGCGGAATGGGAGCGATAACAGTAAAAGATGAACACAGCAGTTATATACAATATTTATATACAGTATGAACAATATATACAGTACAGTGCAGAAGGAATATGCAACGTATAACAATAATTTTATAAGGAGGGGTAAGAAGGGCTACAAGTATATAAGCAGAATTCAAGGAGGATGAGGAGTGGGGAGGGTTACAAGGCTGGGGGGTGCAGAGTAGGGTGTTTCAAAGTAAAGGAGAAGAATCAGGAGGGACAACCAGAGGGTCACATAGGATAGATGTCCCAACCCTAGGAAGTGAGCAGTAGTGAGTGGAAGCAATTACAGGTCTCATTGAGGGAACGTGCAAGAAGCAATTTGAAGGCAAACAGTTTTATAGGGATTACTAATTTCAAGTTTTTTCTATAACGAAGGTAGCACATAGCTTAAAGACGATCGACCAAAGTGGGATTTGACCATGGGGATATGGATCTAAGGTCTAGTAATAATAATCAGACACAACATGGCTTACACTTATTTAATTTTCTGTATTTATCACCCTTTATTTTTCACTACTGAGGATATTTGCTTGAAAAACAACCTTATTCCCACAGACATAATCTCTTCCTCTAGCTTTAGCTTCAAATAAAGTCACAGTTCTTTGCTTATGACACCACAGTATGTTGTTAAAATGATTATGATGTCACAAACAGAGGCTTGTGACATCATCAGACGTTACAGCAGGAGGCTTGAGGGACAAAGATCCTGTTTTCATGAAAATATCATATGTAATAAAGAATGAAGGAGATAAATATAGCCAACTAATGAAATATAAGCTGACTTGTATCTATCATATTTCATAACATTGTCTAGGATATCAGAAAATCACTTTAAAGGAGAACTGCACTGAACCTTTAAGTCATTTTTTCCCTTGGATTTTTTTTTGTCATGTATTGAATTCCATTCTGTTAATGTTCAGTCTTTGCTGGCCTTTTATTAAACTCAGTGGTTGCTTCTGCATTACACACATGTGGTAGGTACCATTTTAGAACTATGTGATACAGATTATTCCCCTTGAACCACAGAATTCGACTGTAGAACATGGCTGAATTGTGACAACAATGCAAGTTCTTAATGAGAACATAAACTATACCATACAGTTCTAAGATGGTCTTTACCAGCAGTGTGTATATCAGAAATACCCACAGAATGTGATAAAAGGCCATCAAAGATGGAGCAATAACAGAGTGTGAAACAATATTTGAAGCACAGCTTTTACAGAAAACACAGACATGAAGGTTCAGGGCAGTTCACCATTAAGTTGTCACAGGAGGTGATTACAGTACAGCACTGCTGGCTGACATGGTCAGTACAAGAGACAGAAAATATTCCACAGATGCTGATGACAGGCAGTGTGAGCCCTGAGAAGGTCAGACAGTTTCGGCAAAGGCACACAAAGGGAATGTCAGGCAATGTTTTCCTGAGGCTTAGATCAGCTCAGTACAGGACAGGAGGGGAAATCAACTATGTCATTGCAGTGAAGAACAGGTAGTGCTGGAAATGGTATTTACTAGAATCATGTACAAATAATTCAGGACAGTTTGCTAGAGACCAAAGAAACTCAGACTATATACCTATGGGGACATAACTTTTTGTCTCGCTGTCTGACTGCTTGCTGATCATTGCTGCTGATTCATCCTCTACACTTCAATAACATCTGTATGCATCTTCCTAGAGTTTTTGACATGATGTTGTTGGTGCCACTTAAATTGATTCACACTTCTTAACTCCCAGAATAGGGCACAGCAGCTGCAATTGTACTGCACACAGCCCACTATATGTCAGTGGTGCCACTCAGACAAAAAATTCAAAATAGGAAAGACATTTGTTGTTATAAGCACCTTCCATACAAGCTGTATCCCAAAGCACTTCACAATCCAGGATAGAGAAGATAGAGCAAGTTGCTGGCATTTCAATTGCACAGGGATATTCAAACAGCACAGAGACATATTAGAAAGAGAAATTAGAGAGAGATTAAGCATAAAAAGGTTAAATGACTTACTCAGGATCACAGTGAATAAGTGGCAGTTGTGGGATTCAAACCTGTGTCTCCAGGTTCACAGTTCTGTGCTCTTTCTGCCTGGCCAAAATTCCTACCTAATATAACACTTGCAGAAAAAGACACAGGAGGTTCAGCTGTGCTATTTACCACTTAGCCTACTACAAGGCTGAAAGTCCATCTAGTCTGGTTCAAGATCCATATTAAGATATTCAAGATGTTCAAGATATTAGGTGGGACCTCCACGCACCCCCCAGGAAATGTAGCGTTAAACAGTACCACCACCCCTGGATCTCACCCGATCTCATTGCCATGTGTCGTTCTAGAGACAATGCATGGAGGCTGTACAAAACCACCCATGCCATACATGATCTCAAATACTACAGACATCTTTGAAATAACTGCACCAAGGCCATCCATCAATCCAAATCTTCTTACTTTAAAGCACAAATTACCCAAACCCCAAACTCCCCTGCATCCTTCTAGAAGTTGATTAACTCCCTTCTCAACCCACTGTCCAAGCAAGCTTGTCCTGTCCTGAACTTCGAGGGCAGATCTGTCTCAGACCCTGAGTCCGTAGCCAAACTTTTTTTTTTTCTTCTTTATCCTGGCTGGTCCGCTGTCACCATCAGAACTGGTCATGGCCCCTGGGACTTCCACTACCATCTACTGCTGCCATCCCCAGTTATACCCGGCTTACCCCCTTGAGAGTGGGGCAGCGGCATCGGTCCCCTTTATCCGTGCTGCAGAACTGGTATCTGGTCGGGGATGCAGCGATGGCAGCTAATTGAAGTCCCAGGGAGGGCTTCACATAGACAGCGGACCCACCCACCGTCTTTTTGCTGGTTTTCTCAGTGGCAGGGATATGCAATGACGCCAGCATCCGCCCCGCCACCCTGATGCCGAGCGCTGGTAGCGTGAGTGACTCCCAGCCTCCACCAGGAGTCCTCATTGCACCAGACACCCCCACCACCCCTGGAGAGGAGGCTGCCGAGGGGCACTGTCTTCTCCCCAGCCAGCCCTCCAGCCACCCAGGTCCGTTCCTGAACTCGGGTCGCTGGTGCCGCAAGTGGAATTCCAACCGCTGCACCGGTGGGCAGGCTCATAGCCAAACTTTTTAATAAATTCTTCTTCTCCTGTGCCATGTCTGACTCACCACCTTTTTTGCCTGTCTCCCCCTTCACCCAACCATGACCCTACTGCACCCACCTCCCCTACCCCTGGTTTCCTCTTTCCTCCTGTCACACCACTGGAAGTATACAATGCAATCACCTCCTTAAACCAAGACAAATCCAGCCCTGATGGTTTCAACTCCAGAATGCTCCGCATCTCTGCCACTGCCATTGTTGCCCCCCCGTCTCTCTTTCCACAGCCACTGTCCCTGCAGCCTGGAAACGGGACAAGATCATCCACCTGCACAAAAGTGGAGATCCCTCATTACCAGGAAACTACAGGCCCATTTTGCTCCTCCTGTCCCTTGCAAAGGTCCAGAAATCCCTCATTCTGTCCAAACTGTCAGACTTTCTCTCCTCAAACAACTCCCTCTCACCCTTGCAGCCAGGATTCAGAAAACACCACTCCACCATTACCTCTCTGCTGGGCATTACCGACTCCATCCTCTTGACCATGGATCATAGCCAAATTTCTGTCGCCATCTTTATTGACTTGGCAAAAGCCTTCAACTCCATTTCCAACCCTCTGCTACTCCATAAACTCAGCTCCTTTGGCTTCGCCCAACCTGATGTTGACTGGTTCTGCTCTTACCTCCAAAATAGACTTCAGTCAGTTCAAATAGGCGACACCCTCTCCTCTCCTCTCCTCTCCTCTCCTCTCCCTATCCTATCAGGTGCCCCCCAAGGCTCTATCCTCTGCCCCATCCTCTTCTCTCTCTCTCCATAAACAACCTTCTCTCTGCCAGCCTCTCCTCTAATGTGCATCTCTGCACAGATGACACTATCATCTTTGCCTCTGGCCACTCCTATGATAGCGTCTTTTCCAATCTTGAGAACAACTTCAACCAAGTCCAGTCCTGGCTCCTGGATAACCAGCTAAAACTAAATGCCAACAAAACTGTCACCATGGTTTTTGGATCAAGACAGAAGCTTACCTTCCTCTCTGCCCCCGTAATCACCACCCTGGATGGCTCGGTCCTTGAATTGGTACCAGCCTTCAAGTACATGGGTGTCTGGCTAGACAGCCACCTCAGCTTCTCTACTCACATTGAGACTATCTGCGCCAAACTCTGGCCAAAACTCGCTGTCCTATATCAGCACAAAGCCAGCCTATCCCTTTCCACCCTGTGCGAGCTTGTATGTAAAACAATCTTGGCAGTGTTGGACTATGCCGACATTGTTTATGGAATGGCCCCAACCTTGTCTCTCTCCAAATTGGACATTCTACTCAACTCTTTCTGCTGCTTTGCCACTGCCTCCCCCCCACGCACTCAGCACTGCACCCTCTACGCACCACTCTCCCCTGCCTGCTCTCCCATAGAAGAACCATCCACAGCACCTCCCTCATAGCAAAATTCTGGTTCTGTTCCCTCCCTCCCTACCTCACACCCCACCTGACTCCAGCAAACTCCATTGATTACCCTCTTTGACACAGGGATTTGCACACTTTTCACATCCCTCACCCACAAAATGTTACCGGCCAAGCTGCCTTCTCGTACCATCTCCCCCTCTCTGGAACAGCCTCCCCTCCAACCTGCACCTGATCTCCTCTCTCCCATCCATAAAAAAACTCCTCAGGTTCCTCCCAAGCCCCCTCTGCCCCCTCTGCCCCAATAGTCCCAGAACGCCCCCTAAGCCCTACCACCTGCTAACAGAAATCTTGCAGCAGTCCAGTACACTTTTTTCCGTATACTGGCCTACTTTATTGTGAATGTAAAAATGTGTGTGTACGGTATGTAAAATGGTTGTTTATACTGTGTCCTGGGAATTTCCTTGTGTATCTCTTCTCATTTCTGTGTACGCTCTGTACCCGGGTCGCACCTAGAAATGAGCTTCGGCTCAGAGTGCCTATCCTGGTTATTAATTTTAATAAATAAATAAATAAAATAAATATATTCTTCTTGGAGATACTCTTATCTCCATGCTCCCTCCTAGTCACCCTTCCTCCCTCCACTTCCTGTTTGATAACTCTTTTATATGAGTCACTCTTCCTCTTGAATCCTGCCAATGTTCTTGTCTCCACGATTTTGTCAGGAAGTTAATTTCACCCATCCACCATCTTTCCATGAAGTAATGCTTCCTAATGCCCATTTTGAACCTCCCCCCCCTCAGTCTTGAGTGCAACCTGCCCACTAGTGGCTGCAATGCTTCTTAATTTGAACAGACTTGAAAAAGAGTGCCTCTCTGCTGTTTGTACCGAAAAACTAACTAGTATGCCTGTGAAAGACAAGGCATAGCTACAGCCTAAATTTGGCTTCACAGCCATGGTGTAGCCATTCAGCCCAGTCAGTGCAAGTTTCCCTTTACCTATTGTCTGCCCTGATGTAGTGCCCCTGGTAATGAAGACATTGAATAGAACTGGACTGAGCACCAATCCCTGTGGAACCCCACTGGTCACCTCCCCCTCTTCTGATTTTATGCCATTTACTACCACCCTCTGGGTCCTGCCTTTTAGCCAGTTTCCAACCCATTTTACCACTTTAGAGCCCACACTCAGATTCCCCAATTTGTTAAGCAACCTTCTGTGAGGAATGGTGTCGAAGGCCTTTCTGAAATCCAGATAGGCCACATCCACCGCCCCTTCCTGATCCACCACCCTGGTCACCCAGTCAAAGAAATCAATAAGATTAGTCTGACAGGACCTACCCTCAGTGAATCCATGCTGCTTTGGGTCTTTTGCACCGCTTGACTCCACGAACTTCACTACCTTCTCGTTAAGCAGGGACTCCATCAGCTTCCCTACCACTGAGGTCAGGCTTACAGATCTGTATTTGCCTGCCTCTTCTCTACTTCCAGTCTTGTTCAGGGGGACCACCTCTGCCCTCCTCCAGTCCCAAGGTACCTTCTCTAGTGATTGGTTGAAGTGGGTTGTCAGCGGACTTGCTAGGACTTCCCGAGTTCCTTCAACACTCTAGGGTGAATCCCATCTGGCCCCATTGCCTTGTCTGTCTTTACTTTTCCTAGTTCCTCCAAGACTCTATCCACCGTAAATGGGCTGGTGTCCACCTCTCCCCCCTGTACATCTTTCCTCGTGAGTCTTGGCCCCTCCCCTTACTCTTCCTTGGTAAATACTGGGCAAAAACATTTGTTCAGTATCTCAGTTTTTTCAAAGTCATCCTCCACCCACCCACCCTCTCCCTTCTTTAACCTAACAATATAATTTCTGGTCTTTTCCAGAGCACTGGATCCTCTCTGGATCCACCTCGAGGGAGCTGGCCTAGATTCTTGGAGTACCAGAGATATTGGAACCATAAGTGAGCTTGATGCCTCCACCTGGATAATGGTTAGAAATACCTGAAAATAAATTGCAGGTTAACACCCCCCAGGAAATTATAGTGGTTGCCCCCAAGTACCTTTCCCACACAACCAGCAATTTCCACCTTTTGCAATAAGTCACTGCACCCTCATGTAACATTAACAATTAAAATGTTTTATTTTGGAGGAGGGGGAATAGGAGAAAAATAGCATAACACTGTATTCATTGTTGCATCACTTTTACCCCTCACACAAATCTCTGCCTCCTACCCACTGGTGGACCCGGTTCCCTTTTGGCAGCTGCCCAAAAATCTCTGAAGTCCCAAGGTGGATACCACACCACAGATGCAGAAGCAGTGGGGGATCTTTTGTTGGGACCCAAATAATTTATTTATTTATTTATTAGCTTTTGATAACCGGGTAAGTGTGCTAGGCAACAATCCTTCCCATTTTCAGGCATGACCCGGGAGAGCACAGGACATTGGTGTGCACAGTACAGTAGTACATAATAACATATTATAGTAGTACATAATAACAATCAGGGTAACATTTATAGTAAGTGTAACATTTTTAAACTGGGCAAACATTTGATCTTGCACAGTACTGCCCAGAAATTAACCCCCATTGATTTTGACTAGTTGAATAACTGATGAGGGCTTCCCCAAAGCTGCATGCCAGGGTACTTACAGTTCTGGTGATTCTTAAGGGTTTTTGCAGCTATTTCAATGGGCTATGCATCCAGTAAGTGTCATGCTTGTGCAACTGTGTAAAGGTACCTTAGGAAGGATCCCAAGGAGAGAGAGGCACTGATGCTGTAGGAGGAGGGGAGGATGGTGAAACAAAGAAAAAGTGCTTCAGAAGGATGCTGAGAGGAACTGCTTATATAGGTCAGGAAGTGGGAGTGGCTGGCTGCTTGTCCATTGAACTACAGGCCCAGCCTTCCAATTCAATGGCCTATGCAGCCAGTATAGTGTTATGCTTGTGCAACTGTGTTACTTAGGTTTTGGCCATTCACACTCTATTACAGAGGAATTACCACCTTGTAGGGGTACAGAAGGCAAAGAACTCTCTAAGAGGGTTCTACCCCTACAGGTGCCGTGGGACGATTCCCTTGGTTAAAGGTACTTTAGGAAGGATCCCCCAAAAATAAATGTAGTAGTATGAAGCAAATTAGCCATCAGTAGCTAACTGTAAGACATAGTAGTAGATAAGACATTAGGCAACCTGATAACATAATAAGAAGTGCAGGTTAGCAATGGCATGAGTATGATAGTTTGCACTGGAGATTAAGAGGTCCTTCCAAGGAGAGAGTGAATGGCAGGTAGGGACACCATCCACCTCCATCCAACAGTGGGACCTACCTAAAGGAACTAGGAAACATTAACTATGGCTAACTAACATTTATGACCAGAGGCACGAAGGAGAGAAAAAAAAGCTTTTGAGGAGGAAATGTCTGGGGATCCAAGGCCTAGGTCGCCTTCTCTCCAGGCTAGGTATAATTTGTTTAGTGATGGCTCTGCTGCTGTGATTTGGAAACCCAATCAAAGGGGGTGGAAAAGTCCAATTGGGAGGAAAGCTCTCACTTGATCCCTCTAATGGGAATGCTATGGAAGGTTGTGAGTATTGATCTACAACAAGACAGCCAAGGCAGGAGGAGGAGAGTAACAACTGCTGAGGCACTCACCTGGCCTATATGCTCTAAAAACAAATCAGGTGAACCAGAAGCAGTCATGGGGAGAATAGCTTTGAAGGGTGCCTCCAAACCCACTCAGGCAGCTGAAGGGGTCCTGTGAGAGCCCCACCCTTTCGCCGCTGTGTCTTAAAAGCAGTGTCAGTGGCTCAGTAGGTAGCACACTCACCTCTGAGACTGGGAGATCAGAGGGCTATGGGTTCAGTTCCCACATCTGGCACTTGGGTTAATATTCCAGTACTGACACTGTAGTGCAGCATGAGAGGGGTACTGCACTTCTGAGGTGCCGTCTTTTGGATGAGACATTAAACCAAGGTCCCATCTGCCTGGATTGGTGGTAGTTCAGGTGGATGTTAAAGATCCCATGGCACTTATCGAAAATAGTAGGAGGAATGTTTATTAACAACCAAAAACAGAATACAGAAAATTGAGACAATACAGAACTGCAACAATAACATAAAAAGAAAACCTACAGTAAACAAATGTGAAAAGCAATACAAAGTGATAGTGAACTGAAGAAATACAACAAAAACCCACTGAACCACAAAATTTTACATTACATCTTCAATACAAAAATACTGTAAAGTAAAAAAAATAAAATAAAAGGTGACACCAAACTGTACTAGCCCACCCACCCAATATCGTGCCACAATTGATTTCCAACATTAGATCCCAAAGTACGAAATTCACACTCATAAATTTTATCCAGTTCATTCTGAATCTGAAAAAAACCATCCTGCATTTGAATCTCTTTGTTTTGAAGGACTCTTAAGCACCTCGCTTGCCAGATGGACCATTTAATACAGGCTAAAATAATGAAAACTTTACTTCTATGCCATTTATGCCATTCTTTCAGGATCTGACCCAATATTAAAATGTTATAAGACATAGTACGAAAAAGAGGTTCACCCCACCAATTTGCTAGTGCTTGCCGAAAATGTTGCATATGAATGCAATCAAAATAGAGATGCTGAATAGTTTCTAAGTGGTCAGTTCCTTAAGTTCCTCTGGTAACAAAGTGGGAACATCTACATGCTGGAAAAACAGATTTAAAGAACTGGAAGCAGTATCTGAAAGGTAGTCTTCACATGTGCCTGAACAACTTGACATAAACCTCTAATATCCTGCACAACTGTACTATTCATGTCTAACAAAGCGAACATACCAAATCTATTGGACTCCTGTGTGGAAAAATCATAAGGGTTAACTTGTTGCCGTGTGCCCTTGATCAAATATTTTTGATGATATGACTATCTATCTTCCTTTAATTTAAGGAAGTCATACATTTTAGCCTTAATATCCTTAAGTTGTTGATGCGCTACACCATCCAAAGTGGTTACCTGAGTTAATAATTTCAAATATTAAGCCCTGTAACCTAAATATGACAAGTAAGTATCCCTGGCCCATGCCTTAGAGAGCTGTATAAAAAGTAATTTTAAATCCTGTTTAGTATCCTCCCACTAACCAATAGGACTATCATATAAAAAACAGAGACGGAACGTGCTGCAAAAAAAGTCTGTACATGAACCTTAGTAATTTCATCTTGTAATAAGGTAACATTTAACTTCCAATAGGCACGGCCCATCTGAAGCTTTTGATAGGGACCTATCAGTATCTTAACTACCACATGGTCAGAAGTCTCCATGGATAAAACCGTAACCCCCGAACAAGTAATTCTGCCTGATAAAAACCAAAAATCTATACGAGATGACAAAACCCCCTTAAAGAACATATGTGTAGGGGGTACGTGTAATAAATCCTATGCATATTTCAGGTTATTGTGTTTTACTATATCTAACAGCATATTGGTATCGCAAAAAAATTTCTGCGATTGTCTTCCCCAATCTCTGGGGGCAAGGCCACAATTAAAATCACCCCCCCACAAAACCAGTTTAGATGTATGCAAATAAGGGGCAATCCATTTTAAAAAGCGATGACCTATCAGCTTTCTGCTGAGGGGCATAAATGTTAATGAGGTGGTATACACAATTAGAAATGATGACATATACAAGCATAGCCCGGCCTGAAAAAATATCCAGGACTTGTAAAACATGGGCAGTAATATCAACAAACAAAATACCTAAACCATCACATGCATCTTCTCCTAAGGACCATAAGGAAATACCCCACCTCCAATCCCTTTCTGCTTCCCGCAAGTCCATCAAAGAATGTAGTCTAGTATCTTGCAACAGAATGATATTTCCATGACTTTCCCATAAACTAGCAAAGGTAACCTATCTTTTTTTCTGAGATTTAATACTGTTAACATTAACAGTGAGAAAGGCAATGCCCTCAGCCATGAAAAGAAGAAGAAAGCACTACCGGAAAAAAAAAAGAAATCAAGCATATAACACAAAAGCCAATCAAGGACATGTCACTTTTGTTTTTTTCACTTCTTTGGTTTGGGGGTTTCCCTAATACCCATATCAGGGAGAGTCTCAGTATGTGAAGAAGCAACCGAAGAAATGTCCGATTCTATATCATCCTCTTCTCGATCTTGGTTAAACAATGGGGCATAGGAATTCTGTAAAGGCACTGAATCAGGTTCCGTAGGTGCCTGTTGACCTTCCAAACATAATTTACTAGCCTTAGAGTGAGTCACCCTTTGAAAGGAAATGTCATGTTGCACATCCGGTGGAGGCATACTAGACACCTCTATACCCGTTGCAACATTGCAGACTGTTGCTGCCACCAAATTAACAGAACTGGCCTCTTCAGTTGGCAGTGCAGCAGGATTGGGGGATCAACCTGCAGTGGGAAAAACCTCAGTCATATCAGGGTTTGAAGGTTCCAGCTGTGAAATCTCCATATCAGACTGCGCATCCTCTGCTTCAACCACAGGTTTCTCAAGGCGAGCAGTAGACAGTCCCTGAGGTACTGGGTCAGAAGGGTGGGACTGCAGGAGCAAGTCATGCATCTTTTGTTTTTCTTTTTGGGCATTTGCTACATACACATCCTGTTCTGCACAGAGTGTGGAATCTGCATTGTTATGTGAGGCCCAAGAACATGTTCTTCACAAAGATTACATTTCACAGGTCTTCTACAGTGAGCACCAATGTGACCCAAGTCACCACAAAGGCCACATTTTTGTTGATCACAAACATTACTTAGGTGCCCTAATGCTCCACACTTGTAACAAGCCCTGGGCTGACCAGGGTAAAATATTACTCCCCTGTCCCTCCCTAAGAAAAAACAATTAGGTAGATGCTTAGTGAGACCATGCTTGAGATGCAAATCTACCAGATAGCGCCAACCCCCCGGTCCATAGGTGCTCATCATCTAAAATAGGTTCAGGCTGCCCCTTCACGGTACAATGGGGCTGCAACCAGTAGGTGATATCAACTACATTAACACCCTCATTGAGGAACAAGACAGTCATTTTCTTTGTGATTGGTTTTGTCAGGGGGATAGCCATAAAGGGTTTCCATTAAGGAGTACTTTTAAGGTTTTGAAACTGTTTCCAGAATCTATCAAATCCTTCAGGATGTTTGAAACTGATGTCAACAAGCATTTGTCAATGCTGACTGTTTGCTTGCTGGCATTGGCAGTGGTAGTGTAGAAGTTACAGAGCTGCGTAATAGTAATGGCAGTGAAGTACTGAACTGAAGCCAACCCCACCACCACCCTGCAGAGAGTGACAGGCATTGGGGTGTGCCTTTGGGTCGTCAGCCATAACGGCCATGCCATTTCACCACACCCCACCCTGCAGACACTGGCAAGTGTCATGGTGTTCCTTGGGGTCTTTTGGTCCTTATGCGTACCCATTCCATTAGGAAATACAGTGGGATGGGTGTGATATAGGAGAATAGGGTGAACTTTGGTGCTGAAAGAGTCAAGGCATACCTCAATGCTTCTCACTGGCTGCAGGGTGTGGAATGGTATGAGCATTACAGGCAAGAATCCCAAGTCACACCCCTGATGCCTGTCATTCTCTACAGGGTTGGGCGTTATGGTTGGAAATCTTAATACCTCAGACATTCGTTGGTATTTTCCTCCAAATGTTCAACATGGTTTTTGACCCCACCACATGAACAGGGGAATAACAGTTTCTTAGCCGCACAGCATGCTGCGACTACGGCATTTAGCACCGGTGCAAAAACATTCGAACAGGATGTAAAAATGACAGCTGTACTGTTCATGGGGAGTGTAAAAATGGCAATGTTGTAAATCTGCAGTAAAAATATTTAAAAATGGTAAAGTCATGACTTACATAGAAACTGTGCCGCACACCGTAATATAATTAGGTTGGGGATTTTTACAGCAGATTGTCAACTCAGGCATTTTGGTGCCTCTGATCATGAACAGTGTCACTGTGATTTTCTTTATCTGTCCCAAACAATAATTTCCCACAGCGACCACGCATCTCTGCACTGAAAGTGTGAAAACACACTTTGGCCATGTTGTGAAAAATGACAGCTGTACTGTAAATAAGGCAGTGTGGAAAAATGCCACTGGTGAAAATCTGGACTGAAAATATTACAAAGTCATGAACTTATGAGGGTGCATGGAAACTGCGCAATGCTCACTCGTAACACAGTCATTTTATGGACTTTTGTAACCAAATTTTCAACATAGCCATTTTAAGACCTCTGCTCATGAACAGTGTTACTGTGATTTTCTTAATCTGTCCCAAACATTGCTTTCACACACCAACAGCACCATTGTGCGCTACATGTGCGAAAACACATTTTGGGCAGCATATGAAAAATTGCAGCTGTACTGTTCATAAGGAAGTGTAATAAAATGGCAATGTTGAAAATCTGGAGTGAACATATTAAATTTGCAAACTTATGAGCATGCATAGGAACTGCGCAACGCACACTCGTAAAACAGTCATTTTTGGAGTGTTTTCACCAAATGTTCAACATAGCCATTTTAAGACCTCTGCTCATGAACAGTGTCACTGTGATTTTCTTAATGTGTTCCATGCATTGATTTCGCACATCGACTGCGCCATTGTGTGCTACATGGGTGGAAACACATTTTGGGCAAGATGTGAAAAATGACAGCTGTACTGCTCATAAGGAGGTGTGGTAAAATGGCAATGTTGAAAATCTGGAGTGTAAATATTGAAACTTCGTGAACTTAAGAGTGTGCGTAGGAACTGCAAAACGCATGCTCGTAAAACAGTAATTTTTTGGAATTTTTTCACCAAATTTTCAACATAGGCATTTAAGACCTCTGCTCATGAACAGTGTCACTGTGATTTTCTTTAATTTGTCATACATTGATTTAGCACACCGACTGTGCCATTTGTGTGCTACATGGTGGAAACACGTTTTGGGTGAGATGTGAAAATGACAGCTGTACTACTTATAGAAGGTGTGGTAAAATGTCAATGTTGAAAATCTGGGTGAAAATATTGAACATTTGCGAACTTACGGCGTGCATAGGAACTGCACAACATGCCTTTCGATAAAACAGTGTTTGAAATTTTCCACCAAATTTTCAAAATAGGCTTTTGAGAGCCCACCTTATGAACACTGGCAGTGTCATTTCATTAATCAGTCCCAAAAGGTGATTTTGCACAGTGACTGCGAAATCACCCTTGAACTGAATAACGCCATGACAGTGACATCATTCATGAGAAGGGGTCCCAAAACCCATGTTGAAAATTTGGTGCAAAAATTCAAAAAATGCCTGAGATATGCAACAAGTTGAAAACCCTATCTAGCCCATTATACAGCTTACGGCATTTCCTCAGTTCCCGGTCGGCTTTAAAGAGTGCAGGCGTGTTCCCGGTCCACCGAAGATCGTTCGCGAGGTCAGAGGTAAGTATGGGGTGAGGTGTGGGAGGCAGGGTGTGCAGTGGGTGGAGTGCGGGTTGTGGGAGGGGGTCAGGGAGACTACGTGGGACCGTTTTTCTTTACAGGTGTTCTTTTTGTTTCCAATGACGGCCTTGGGGCGTTTGCCATGCTGGGGTGGGCTCCCAGCATGGCACAAGATGAGGGGGGCATTCAGCCGATGATGGTGGGCACCCCCATCGCCCAAAGCATCGATTGCCACACTGGGGTGGGCTCCAGCTGGCACTCAGTACTCGGGAAGGTGAGGACAGTGGAGCCAGCGGGATTGGGCACCCTGGCTATATCATGAGTTGCCACGCTGGGGTGGGCACCCAGCATGGCATTTGGAAGGCTTTGGGGGTGGGGTGAGCAGCGCAAGCCGGCGGGGATTGGGCACCCCATCGGCTATACAGTGTGTGCGTGCAAGCGGAAGGGCGCACACGCCTGCATGTGCGTGTGTGTGGGGGGGAGCTGTGCATGAGCAAGCAATATCTTATCGCTGCTCACTGAAGCGTAGCTCCCCCTTTGAACTGTATGCCACTGCATTTTGGAGCCTGTCATAGACAGCTCCATCATGCATTAGCTTACAGGGGCTCTGCCTGCCAACACACTGATTGAATTGGAAGAGCGGGTGACACACCTCCGAAATCTCGGATGATGGCACTATGTTTCTTGCACATGTGTGCAAGCAAACATAACAAACATAATAAATGTATCTTAATTTTTGAAGACCATTTTTTTCTTTTTTGTGCATGCATATGTGATGTATGAATGAGGGCTCCATTCACTGTAGATCAAGGGAGGATGTGAAATGGTGCAGGTACGTTGGGGGTGAACAAAGTGGTAGACAGTAAGCTCTACCTGAGTTTCAGGCTGATGTAGCACAGCTGGACTAAGGCAAGGGAGGATGTGAAATGGTACAGGTACATGGGGGGTGAACAAAGTGGTAGACAGTAAGCTCTACCTGAGCTTCAGGCTAATGTTGCACAACTGGACTAAGGCAGGAGCACCCACAGCATGTTCTTATAGTCCCCATGTATATGTCCATTTATGTTCTTACAGCGCTGATTGCCTAACTGAGCCAAGATGTAAAACAGACACTAAAATGTCAGGTTTATTTCAGGTGACCAGGATCGTAGTGGGGAGAGGGGGCAAGTGAAACAATGTCCTGAGAATGTGCTTAAACTTATTAACCGTTGCTGTGCCAAGGTGATACACCGGTCCAGAATCAGAATCCCTATACGTTTAAATTATGTTTGCAGCCTAAAGGTGCTTAGGTGGATTGGCATTTACATTACTCAGCGGCAAATCTTTTTCATACTTTTTGTGATCATCAGTTAAGATATAACCACTAACTGATGAGACACCTGGGGGCATGAAACTGTGCTACCAGCAAAGTTGCATTTGCAAAGCCCTGAATATTTATCTGTTGATAATGAAATGAAAACTGTCAGCTGATAACATTCAGCCACTGTCCATTGCACAGAATAGACATCTCACTGATAGATCTAGAGCAAAGGGACATGCACTTGCCAATAACACCACTACAACTCCAGACACGGAAGAAAGAAGTTCATGCACTTTCATCGCTGTTAACTTTTTCAGCATTTTAAAATAGTTACTTAGCATCTGCACTAAGATGTTACATGTCGCTGAACTGAATTGTGACACCAGAATCCCTGCAATCAACATTTGTCAGCAAAAGTGAATTGAAAAAATCAATAGATGTATAAAATGGTAAGTGACATGAGTCAATAACAACATATTTGCATGTAATACTTGGCTTAAAATTTGAGCACCACCATATTCCACACCACAGTGTCAAACAGAGATGCCATTTATAATTCAGCTAATGTCAAGCAGTTTTTGAGCCATAAAAAGTATTACTGTATCAGTATGGTGGCAGCAACAGGATCAAGAAATTATTAAATAAAATGCAACAGCACCCCCGTCAGCCATATGTTGTGCGGGTGGAGGGAGTGCATGAGCACCCAGGGGTGGGCTGTTAGGCGGCTTCAGATTCACCAGAGAAAAGGGTGGATTTGATTGTGAGCTACGGTTGAATTTGTGTTTTCTTTTTCTATATCTAGTTTTTGCTATTTTGTTAGGGCACATGTCCAACCCTAAGATGTTTAGGGTCACAAGGTGATGTGACTTCATTGAGCATCTGATTTGAGAAAGAGCTGTGTGATTCTATCTAAATGCCAGCTCACGGCAATTCAGAGAAAAAAAAATATTTTGAAGCTGCATTACCAGACTAAGTGTGCAGTTTAGTGAATTACCACACAGGGGTGTGCATATGACAGCACTAAAGGCACATTAAAGTGCTTCAGTCAAAACCTCCCCACTGGCTGCTGCTGAAATGCATAGCAGTATGTTCTCCTGTGTGCATTCTGGCTGTTCTTTGCTTCAGCTGCAGGTAGTACAATGCGCTCAAGTTCATTTGCATAGGTTTTAGCGAGGAGTTCACATTGACAGAGTCTAGTAAGAGAAAATGCTTGGAATTACACATACAAAGAAGTCTGAGTTTTCACATCAAATGCTGAGGTATTTTTTTTCTGGAGGATTAGAACCCATGGAGTCCATGAAGGTGTGCTTTGGAGAACTGGCGTGTGTAAGGACTGTTAGGCACCCACACATTTTGGTGGTCCTGCTGTGGCAGGGAACAGTTTATTAAAGTAATGATGTGTGGCTTGTCTCTCTAAGCTAGACAAGACTACACCATCCTATCAGGTAACCAACACAGTTGATCTGTGTGTGTGTGTGTGTGTGGGGAGGGAGCTGCTCACTGAAGCGTAGCTCCCTCTTTCAACTGTATGCCACTGCATTTTCAACTGCTGTCATAGACAGCTTCAGCAGTGATTGGAGAACTGTGACCACCCCTGCAAACACACTGACTGAATTGGAAGATGCTGACACACCTCTGAAAAACTCAGATGATGGCACTATGTTTCTTGCACATGAGTGCAAGCAAACATAAAAAATGGAGTCCCCAGGCATATGAATCAAAGCATATATTTCATATGCATAAAACTTCATGCTTCTCTTAAGAAGTTCTCACCCCACAAAGTACCTATTCGGTACTTCTGACATAGGT
This sequence comes from Neoceratodus forsteri, assembly GCA_016271365.2. NCBI lineage: Eukaryota > Metazoa > Chordata > Ceratodontiformes > Ceratodontidae > Neoceratodus > Neoceratodus forsteri. Next base: position 562,148,432 of record CM028132.1, read on the forward strand.
CCTCTGAACTTTAAACGGACTACGTTATGCCTAGCTGCAGGCTCAGAAAGCAGTCCAAAAGTAGCAGGAAACAACTGCTCTTTAACCTTATCATGCCATACATTAACTGAGGTTTGTTGAGCAGGAGCAGGTTTTGTATGTCCCGAAGCAGAAGGGGAAGATGACTGCTGCACAACAGAAACCCGATGCTTAGCAGAAAGGAGGGGGGGGGGCTTCAACAGACAAAGGAACTTCTCCTTCCAAACATTTAATATCATTTAGAAGCAAATCCTGGGCTTGATTAGGGAGAGTTCTGGATCCCTACCATTGGAGAGTGCTGTCCTGGTGTCAATAGGGAATCTGTGAGGTCCACATCAGGGTCAGCAGCAGTCCCTACCTGCTCTTCCATTTCAGGCAACACTTTCACATTAGCATCCCAGCCTTTCCCGTCTGGAGTTTTTACCCAGCCTGGCTGCCTCTAACGCATTCGTAACCCAAGTTGCAGGGGCCCCAGCAACTCCGGCCGAGAAGTCCACCTCCTGAGAGACAGTTACAGAGGGAGGGGAAGTCATCACAGCTGGAGCCAACACTTGACCTTTCCTTTCATTTCCTAGGCCAACAGTTCCACTGGTTCTAGTCCCCTTACCCCTCGGTGAAAGTCCAATATGAAATTACCCTATAGAGGAAGAACCAGGACTCATGCCATCAGTAACAGCTAGGCCTTCCTCAGCCAGAATGCCCAGAACAGGCCCGTCAGGAGATAACTTTCTCAGAACTGTGTCACAAGGCTGTAAAATAGTCCTACCTGCATTAATAGTACTTACGTCTCCCATAGACGAATCTGTACAATGCGGCAATAGATTAACGTCCTTGGTTGTTTTTGTCAGTATAGGACTCCCTTCTGATAATGCCTCCAATTCTAGGGTTGGTACAGTGGAAGGCCATGTAACTTCCTGTTCCTGTACTTCCATCGAGTCTTCCTGGTGACTCCCAAGTTCCTGCAGCAAATGGTTCCGAGAGGCCAGGAACCGTTGTTCTTCTTCAGCAAGCTGCAGTCATATCGATGCAGCATCACAAACTCCTTCTATTGCAGACTCCACTGAAGCCGTCAACTGAGAGCCAGTAGTACCTGCAGTCTCGCAACTCCGGTCATCCATACTGGTAGGCTCGTTGTTCTCCATTCGGTCGTTAGCCAGGGTGATCACTCTGTTGAAGGGGGGCAGAGGAGGTGATCAGCACCTCAGCCTCCCTCACGTCCACTCTCTCCGCTGTCTACAAGCACACTGCCAAATTCTGGCAGAAGCACAGCGCCATCTGTCCAAGAGTAGGAGAAGTTTTTATTAACATCCAAAAACAAAATACATCAAGAAATGATAACTGAAAAAAACAAGTCAAGAAACCAAAGAAAAACAAAAGGTATTCATACAATGTGAGGAAAAAAAAGACAAATTCAGTGAGGACCAACCTATCCTACCCACCCTATATTGTGCCATAAATGATTACATACAATAGGACCCAATGTCCGAAATTCATTCTCATAAACTTTATCCAAACACTGAATATGAAAAAAAGGTCTTGCAGTTGTGTCACTTTGTTTTGAAGAATTCTGCAACACCTTGATTGCCAAATTGCCCATTTTATACATGCAAATACTACAAAAAGTGTATCCTTCTGCCACTTATTCCATGCTTTAGGTATTTGACCCAAAACTAGAATCTCATATTGTATAGCAAATAAAGAGTTCATTCCACCAATTAGCCAGAGAGATCCAAAAGTTCCGAACATGAATACAGTCAAAAAACAGGTGATGAATGGTTTCAAGGTGGCCCTGACACTCAGGTTCAGGGCAAATCCTTTCTGATAGTTGTTTATGCTTCTGATTGCTCTTGACATTCAACTTTTGATGTCCACAAATCCAGTTCACATCCTACATTTTACGAGGTATTCTGGGTTCTATCATGCTAGCCAACAATAAATCTGTATTAATGGGGTCAGAAACTGGAAATAATGGATCTTCAAAATAATATGTATTCACTATAAAAGAATAAAATTATTTTTTACTATGAGAAACAAACCAGTTGAGTTCTATTTTTCATAATCTGATATATTTTAAAGTATCTTGGACATAGGAGGGGAGCAATTTTTCAGAAGTATGCCACTTTCCCCGTCCCCAAGCAGTCAAAAAGGCAGCACCCCATAACTGCATGCAAACCACACCCCTCTCTGTAGAGTCTAATAACATTGGTCTTATGGAGCTATAGAAAAAATTACCAAACAGATATACCAATGGCTGTAGCATATTGAGACCTCCGGATTTCCACTGTCTATAGGTATCTGCCCTTTTTATAGGATTCAATCTGCTACCCCAGGGTAATTGAAAAAAAAAGACTCATTACCTTTGCATGCATGTGAAAAGGCAATGGGAACACATGGGAAACATATAAAAAAACAGGAGCAATATAGGCCCGAAGAAGAAAGACCCGTTTCCATCTTGTCATCTTCCAAGATTGCCACCAAAGCACTTTTTGGGCAGCCAAATCTTACACAATATCCCAGCTATGTTGCAAGGCATCCTTTGTACCAAAACAAAGACCCAACAATTTCACTTTATCAGTAGCAATCGGTATATCAAAATCTGCAGCCAAATCAGCATCTCCCAAAACTAGGAGAGTACTTTTATCATTGTTGATGGACATGCCAGTGGAAACCCAGAGTTCATCCAGTAGCTGCAGTACCCTCTTACCAGAACTTAGGTCTGCCACTGAAAAAATACAGTCATCTGCATAGGCCAAGACCTTTGTAAACACGAAACCTGTTGTTGCAACAATGGGCATCACCTGATCATCTCCTGCTATTCAATGCAACACTGGGTCCAAACCAAAGACATGCAACAAGGGGCTGAGAGGGCACCGCGGCGCACCCCACGAGATAAAGATACAGGCTGACCCAAATGCCCATTTATCAAAGGTGTAACTTTTGCAGCAGTGTATAAAGTATGCAATAAATTAATCAGCGAAGTTGGTATTCCATATTGCTGTAAAACATTCCATATATGAGATTGCCAGATAGCATCAAAAGCTGTCACTTGATCTAATGATAACAGGTAACCCCTCAAATTCCGCAGTAAGCCCTACTCAACAAGCTCCCAGAGATAAACAAGATTATCAACAATGTTTCTACCAGGGACTGCACATGTCTGGGTAGCTATCAATAATTTTTGAGCAATCCTGGATAAATGTGTTGACAAGATATTAACTAAACTCTTATAATCAGATCAATAAACTGAGAGGCCTCCAATTTTTCAAAAACTTTGAGTCCCCTTTCTTATATAACAAGATCATTACACCATGTTGCATACTATGACCAAGACGGAGTTCAGACTAAATGGCTGCAAAAAGTAAGTGTAACCATGGTAACAATAAATCCAGGTAACATTTATAAAACTCATTTGGTATCCCATCAATACCAGGTGAAGTACGGTTTGATAACTTTAGTACTGCCGCACGAATCTCATCAATAGTGAACTCTGCCTCTAAACCCCACCCCCCCGTCTTCTGGTGATAAGGAAGGACAATCAGAATGCCAAAAAAACAGATCATTAGGTCCAGTCTCTACATCCTGAAACACAGACTGTATATGCAGATGTACAACCTGACAAATATCCCGTATATCAGTAACTACTTTCCCAGTGGAATCCTGTAAAGCCGACATAATAAACCGAGTAGAAGCTTGAAAGAGCTCATCAAATGGATTCACCTGCTCACGCATTTACCCTTAAATAAATATTTCTGTTGAGAATAATATCTGTCTTCCTGTTTTTTAGAAAAGAAAACATCTTATTTTTGAGATCCAAAAGCTTGTGATGAGCCTCACCAACTACTGATGTTGTGTGGGAAAGCAATTTCAGATACTGAGCCCTGTGAATTAAGTAAGCCAAATATTGGTCCCTTGCTCGCGCAGTAAACAATTGAATAAATAACTGCTTCAAGTCTGTTTTCGTGTCCTCCCACCAATCAATAGGACTATCATATAAAAAACATAAGTCAGAACGGAGTGCAAAAAAATATTCCATTTGTACTCTCATGTCATCCTCCTGTAAAAGAATCGTATTCAATTTCCAGTAGGCATGGCCAATCAAAAGCTTTTGGTAACTCCCTGTGGACACCCTGACCACCATATGGTCCGAAGCCTCCAGATTAAGAATAGAAACCCCTGACACTGATATTCGGTTGGACAACAAAACAAAAATCTATACGGGAGGATAGGGTACCCTTAGAAAAAGTATGTATGGAAGGAACATGCAAAATATCGTAGACATCACTGAGGTCATTGTCTTTGGTAATCTGAAGTAAAGCATTAGTATCACAAAATATATTTTGAGTCTTACGACCCCAATCATGAGGAGCTAAGCCACAGTTAAAATTGCCCCGGCCCCCCACAGTATCAACTTCGAAGTGTGTAAATAGGGAGCAATATGTCTAAAAAGAGCAGAACGATCAGCCTTTTGTTGTGGAGCATAAACATTAATAACTCGGTAAACACAACCATTCACAATCACATCAAGAAGCATAGCATGACCAGGGGAAATGTCCAAAATACGTAAAACTTTAACAGCCACCCCAGAAAACAAAAAACCCAAGCCTGATCACTGTTCCTCACCCAAGGACCAGAGGGAAACACCCCATCTCCAATCTTTCTCGGCCATTTTTAGATCAGACAATGAATGCAACCATGTATCCTGTAATAATATAACATTTCCTTTACTTTCCCTCAAGCTAGCAAAGGTAATCCTTCTCTTCAACTGTGATTTTATACTATTAACATTGATAGTAAGAAAGGTAACAACGCCAAGCATGATAAATGAGGAGAAAGCATCAGAGATATAAATAGGAAATTACTGTAATGAAAAGCAAGAAAATAGTGTCATTTCCTTTTCTTCCATTTTTTTTGGCTTCATTTTTTCCCCCGGGGATACTTCCAATATAGGTTCAGTGTGTGAGGAGGTCACCGAAGAGATATCTGAGTCAATACCATCATCATCCCCAGCTTGCTCCAACAAGGGGGTGTAAGGATTGTGCATGGGCACCAACAGAGGATCTGTAGAAACTTGCTGTATATCTGGTATGGCTTTAGCAGCCTTAGATCTGGTTACCCTCTGGAAAGATGAATCTTGTTGTAAAGGAGGAGGCATATTATCCTGATCAATAAGAGGACCTGAAGAAGAAGCAAGTGATGCATCCTGATCTTCCAAGGCAGCATTAACAGGGAGAGGATCCATGGGGGGACAGAAGGGGAGGGAACAGTACAAGGAGAGGGAGTGGGATCCTTCAAAGCAGCAGCCAGAGCCATTGAATTCAACTGTGAAAGGTCTGCATCAGAAACGGGGGGTAGGGTAGAAACATCCATAGGATCCTCAGGATGAGGTCCATCCACATCATGTGGAAATGAAGCAGAGGGATGTGGCTGTTGGAGTAAATCATACAGTTTCTGTTTTTCTTTTTGTGCAGTAGCTACTAGAACATCTTGTTCTGCTCGAATAGCAGGATCCGTATTGTTATGGGATGCCCAAGAGCAATTTCGAAAAGTGTGACCTTGTTCCTCATAAAGGTTACACTTCAGAGGTCTTCTGCGGTGTGCACCAACATGTCCTAAATCCCCACAAAGGCCACATTTTTGCTGGTCACAAACGTTGCTGAGGTGACCAAGACTCCCACATTTATAACAGGCTCTAGGCTGTCCCAGATAAAAAATCACTCCTCTGTCCCGTCCCAGAAGGAAACAGTTAGGGAGATGCTTAGTGAGGCCTTGTTCTAAATGCAAAACAGCTAGATAGTGCCAGCCCCTGGTCCAAAGGTGTTCATCATCTAATATGGGTTCAGGTTGGCCCTTTGCTTTACAGTGCTGTTGCAGCCAGTACATTATATCCGCAACATTAACCCCTTCATTACAGAAGAAAACAGTTATTTTCTTCATAACTGGTTTCATTAAAGGAATAGCCATAAATGGTTTCCACAAGGGCGTGTGCTTAAGGAGCTGAAACTGTTTCCAAAAACATTCCAACCCCACTGGATGTTTAAAGCTGACATCAAACGCAGTATCTCCTGGCATATGAATCAATGCCTAAATTTAATATGCAAAGAACTTCATACTACCCTTCAGGAGCTCACGCCCAACAAAACACTGATTAGGAAGGTCTTCAAGAGGTCCCCTAAATTTAAGACGTACTGCATTACGTCTAGTCAGAGGTTCTGTTTGCAGCCCAAAAGTAGCAGAAAATAATCATTAGGCCACCATAGCATGCCAAACTGTAATAGGGGGCTGTTGCTCACAAATAGGCTTTGTAGGCTTTGCTGTAACTGGCTCGGGGTCTGTCTGTTCTGGAGCAACTACATCTGGATTACCCTCAGTAGGGACAGAAGGAGGGGGGTCAATTGAGTCAGATAAATCTCCTTCATTTTATGGCCTGTAAAGTAGGATCCTGAGCCAAAACAGGAGTGGGGGGTTCAGACAATGGGACAACCTGACCCGGGGGGAGGCAAAGAGTCAGGCATAGAGTTCAGTGCCATGTCCCGACAGTCAGAGCTTGAAACAGAGCCCAAGGGAAATCCCAAGGGTTTGGAGGAACAAATGGGATCAGTGAAGTTAGCATCCCACTCAGTACCATCAACGTTTCTGACCCAACCTGCAGCCTCCAGCACCGTTGAAACCCATAGAGCAGGAAGTGAAACAACAGACTCTGTGAAACCCCCCTCTGTACAGCTGATAGAATTCAAAGAAGAACATGTTGCAGTTGGAGGATGGGGCATAACGGGTGTACAAGGGCTAAGTGTTCCTTCACCTGAAGGATTTGCATTAACAGGAGGGAGCTCTAAATCAAAAGTTAACCCAGGAGAAGCAACTGCTGCAGTAGCAACAGAAGAAGCTAGAATGGGCCCAGTTTCAACAGGCAAAGCGGACTCAGCTGCTGATCCTGAAACATCCAACATGACTAAAACAATATGTCCAGCTCCCACATTCACAGTACTCACAGTTCCAGTCAGTGAAATCATACTATTTGGGAGCGTACTCAAAGATTGTGGTAGAAATCCTGCCCGAGAGGCACTCGAGGTTGCAGATGCCTCGTCCAGAGAGACCGAGGATTGGGTAACATCCGGTTCCCATACAGTCGGTAAAGGCTCTGACGGCTGCTCAAGTGCAAGCAATAAACAGTTCCATGAATCCAGAAACCATTGCTCCTCTTCCAAAAGCTGTTGCCGTAAACGTTCGGTAACTCAGGGTCCAGAAGAGAGCAAAACTGCATCCGATGCAAGAGGCAAAACAGGGATTTCCGAAATATCATTACTGGGTAAGTCGGAGACATCCATAACATTGTCAGCCATAATGATCACACAATGGAAGAGGAGAGCTGAGGAGGTGATCAGCACCCCAGCCTCCCACATGCCCATCCTCTCTGGTAGCAGCAAGCAGACTGCAGAATCCGGCGTTCTCACAGCACCCTCCCACGAAGAGTAGGGGAATTTCCCCAGTGTCCTGGCCAAATTTCCCTCATTCACTAAAAATACCACCAACAGCTTAATCTGGTTCAAGGTCAGTTGGCATTCATCTGTATCCCCCTCCCCCGGGTCGTGCCTGAAAATAGGCAGGATTTGTCTAGTGCACTTACCCGGTCATCAAAAACTAACTAAATAAAAAAATACTACAACTTGAGGTGCCGTTGGTACAGTTGATGACTGAAGGTCCACCTGGACCAAGGACCTTCCCAGCTATGGGCCAGGTGAGAAGGACCCCGCCCCAAGCTTTGCATGCTCAAGCTGTGGACTCTGGGTGCAGAGCGAGACTGTCGGCTACAGGAAAGCCCTGCGCCAGAATTGTATGGCTGCCATGCCCCAGAAAACTGATGAGGAGCTGAATGAGCATTGAGTGCTGGGACCTTGCAGAGGTCAAATGGCAGTAGTGAGCATTAAGCAATGGTTGCGTAAGCAAAGAGTGGACCTACATGTAGGTCAGTAAGGCAGAGTAGCAATAGCCAGACCTGCAGGTAGGTCAGTATGCAGAGTAGCACTAGTCAGACCTGCAAGTAGGTCTGCAAAACAGAGTAGCAATAGTGGGACCTGCACATAGGTTGGAGGAGCAGCAATATGAATAGTGGGCAAGGCAGCTAGGCATTCAAGAAAGCCAATGAAGGTGAAAAATACTTTGAGGATTTTTGGCAACAGAGGCAGGATTTAGAACATAAAGTAAGTAGCCACATGGGGCCATGACTCCCCCAACACCTCCAAGTCCCTGCCTTAAGAAAAACAAGAAAGTGATGGAAGGCACCAAGACCCACATGCAGATATTGAAACCAGTTACAGCATCAGCAGTAGCTTAGCTGACCTCAGAGTATAATAGCTGTGTACAAGCATAGAGAGCAGCATCTGTATTGAGTAACTATGAGTAGTAGAATTCAATAAACATAGAATGGAGGGAGGCACAATGCTCTGAAAGCAGCTATCACCAGGCAGCAATGAAACTGCAGCAATGAGGTAGGTAGAATGAGTTGAGAAAGCATGATTGAGCTGCATAGCTAGGGTTCAGAGTGAGCCTGAATCAGGTGAAAACAATCAAGTGTGTAGCTTGGAGATCAGCTATGTGGTTTGAGCTGAAACACACAGATAATGACTGCAGTTGCATTACGAGTAACTGAGAGCAAGGAGCATGAGCTCTGGATTAGCAATATACTAGGAGCTTAGAAACAAAGCCCCCAAAAGGCAAAACCAGAGACACACAAACATAGAGAAACAGGGAACAAACAACTGAAAGAAGCACACAGCTGGAGGCAAAATACAAACCAGATACAGGAAAACAAACACAGACGACCAGCAGACACAAGCAGAAGGGGAAGGGGGTCGGCCCCAGCCAGCTGCAGAGGACAGAGTCTCTGGCTGACAAAGAAAAAGTGCTTGAGAAGGATGACAGGAGGAACTGCTTATATAGAACAGGAAGTGGGAGTGGCTGGCTGCTTGTCCATTGAACTACAGGCCCAGCCTTCCAATTGAAGTCATTATAATGTTCTGGTATTAGGAGTAGTTGTTAGAACTCAAGACACTAGTTGGAGTTATGACAAAGATCAGTCTTCACCTGCCAAGCCTTTCTAATCTTTACCCATTGGGGCCTTTGTAGGCGGTTTTCACCTGGCAGGCCTCTCAAACTCTGTCTTTCCAGAACTTTCACCATATCTTGGTAAACTTTCTCTCACTCTTTACCTTTCCAGAATTTTTCTCTTTGTCCGGGTACAGATTCTTTATATCCAGGTACACTTCTCTCTCTCTATCCAGGTACAGCTTCCCAGTTTCAAACACAGAGGAACCGTGCATCTTCTTATCTGTTGTCTATTTTCTCTGACCAATGCCGCTGGCTGCCTTGCTTACAATGCTACCCTTGAATTGTATGAATCTGTACTCTGTTTTCAATGTCCACATTGTTGTAATGACTGTCTTGATGTTCCCCATAATCTGTATTTCTCTGACGTGGAACCTTTGTAGAAGAGCCTTGGCTCAAAGGTATTTGTAATCCTAGACTTGATAAATAAATAAATAAGGAACACCTTGAAACTCACAATTTCAAAGTCGGCAGAGCACTACGTTTGTTAGGTACTGACCTATACAGGCTCTGAAGTCCAAACTTTTCAATGCACTTTCTGCACTGCAGAACAGTCCCATCCCTTCTGGGCCAATCTCAAAATTCTCACTTCTCAGACAGTGTGGGCTTCTTTCCCCAGTCACAGGTTCAAATCTCATCAGCTCCTTCTCTGGAGCAACATCTCTTCTCAAATCTCGGGCTCCCACTCTGGAGCAAAACTCCTTCATACAGCGGCAATCAGGCAGAGATTCCATTCTCACAAGCTCCATCTATGGGGCAAAATTCTCTTCACAACTCTGTCTCTCTTTCTCTGGAGCAGAATTCCTTCATGCAGCAGCAATCAGGCAAAGAGTCCATTCTCATTGGATCTCTCACTAAAGCAAACTTCCCTCTCTCCCAGTTGGAGGTTCAGTTCAAGCAGCGGCTCACCATGGCTTTAACACAAATTCACGAAGGCTCTGTACAGCTTGTCCTTTTCTGTGGCTAACAAGACTGAGGAGAGAACACACAATCTTTAAAGTTCTCAAAACTTTTCCTGCAGATGAAACCTTATGCCCTTGAAGTCACAGTTCCCCACAGCACTGCCACCACTGTGGTTACAGTCACTTGCTGCTCTCTCACAGCTGGATGGTAATGGGCTTTGCAGCTTTCTCACAGCTGAAGGCTTTATAAACTTCCTTGGGCCCTGGGGGACAGGACACTGGCAACCCCCAGGAAGGCTCTTTTCTACCCTTTTATCAATATTTTTCTCCCTGGAAATGGAGCCCCTTCCCACAGGAGGGGGTACTGATGAACTAACTCAGAACAACAAGTCTCTCAGATTTTGGGAGCTCTTTCTCACTCCTGATTGGTCCATACACTTGTCTCTTTAGAAAATTAATATTCATTAATCTCTTTGACGCCCTATTGGTCCCTTGAAATAGCATCTAGAAATGTCCCACCTTTTATTCCCAAAAGTCTTTTTGGCAGTCCCAGAAGCCCTTCTGTAAATCCTGGCTGATGACTGGCTAAAACAGTGGGCAGAGGTGAACATCATGGCCACCAATTTTCAGTCCCAGAAAAAGTCACACTTTATACATAGATTTTACAGCCACACGCATCACTATTTACATTCATTTTTCCCACCATTATTTAGTATTCCCACTGCCCTGTTACATGAATGCAGAGTTTAATATTTCTATTTACATGGCCACCTGTTGCTGCTGCCAAAACACTATCCCCCTAATGTAGCAGCCAGGATCATTAATATTCATGAGCCACTAATGAATTATTCATGCCCCCCCCCACTAGCGCTCACTCACACTCGTAAAATAAATACAATTTGGGCTTCTCTGCAGCCTCCTCCAGGTGTCCAGGCTCCTTTTAGCTGAATACAGGGGTCAGGAATACCGGAGAGGCACCTTGAATGCTGCAGAAGCAGCCAGAAAACCAGATGCGTGAGCCGTGTATGCATGGACTGCCAACCTGCCAGGAAGCGGGCCTTCAGATTGATGGCACCACAGAGGAAACAGGACCACAAAGGTAAGCCCAAACAAAGTTGGGGGGCTTACATTAAGAAAATACTTTATTCAAACAGCTGACCCAACTACTGTAGATTCATCCTTGATTTGCACTTGCATGTCCAGGGGCCGGACCTCAAGTTAGACCAGAGTGATAATCAGGCCAGGTTACCTCATGTTCGTATACAGTCTGCAGCCTATCCCTGTTAGGAAGTGAAGGCAGTGGAGAAGTTACACCATTTCACTAGATCGGGCTTCCAATGCAAGGGCTTAGGCACTGATATGCTAGGTGTGCCATGGTGTACAATCTAATGCCAGCCAGGGCAATAGCTGCATGGCCCCTACCTACCCGTGTATATGTAATTTGCTGCCCTACACTAGCAGTTGCACTGCTGAACAGCTGATTGCTCACCCGCCTGTCATACAGACAGTCACAGAGGAACCATTACATAAACTGCTTCTCTTTCTCCCTCGCTGCAGCACACACAATTTTGCATTTACCACATTAAGTCATTTTCCCCTTCCTCCAGTTTTCAGCAGCAGTAAGTCCAAAATACCAGCTTGTAGGGTAATGCGCTGCCTCCATTGTTAAAAATTAAATACACAGACGTGTTTGTCATTTTGCGATTGCTTGCAGCGTCGGAGAGAATATGCCACACCATGATCTCAAATATAATCTTCAGTTCTGGTAGTACACTGTGATGAAATAAACATCCCCCCAAGTGTACTTACATATGAGAATTTGGAGAACTACAAGTTTACTACCAACTTATCTATCCATCACAGCACTTTTTTTGAGGTTCTTCATGCATGCTTAAAGTAGAGAGTGGTGTTCTGATTCTAATTCTTCCAAATCCCTTTTAATTTGTATAAGCTAAGATCATGTTGAGTGTAAGTTTAACTATAAAATAAGGTAGGTGTCTTGCCTATCTAAATCCCTACAGCTGCCAGGCTCTAACAAGTGAAAATCAAGCAAAATAATAACTCGCTGTCTGGTCTGGACTTAAAGAAATTCAGTTGTGAGCTTGTTGTTTTGTCTATCTCCTCAACCACCACCGGCATATTGTATATATTTTTTAGAATGAATAAACCTGTGCCTGGCATTTTCCATTTAGTTTCCCTACAAATTCAGAAAAGGACCTAACTGTGGAAAAAAAGACATACAGAAAAATGTTCTAAATGTGTACTATGGTGCTTTCCATGAGAACTTACACATCCTACAGTCTGGACCAATTCACTTTACTCACTAACTCCACTCTCTCTGACAACAGACTGAGTGAAGATGCATTGGCCAGCCAGCGGGGATCAAGCTCCGATTCAGACAGACCTGTCGGTTCTTTCTTCAGGGTTATGATGGCATTCAATCTGGGCAGTGTGAGGCACAGACAGATGGGGATGGGAGTTGGGGAGAGGACTGGTATCTGAGTGATGATAGGACCAGGAAGGAGATCAGCTAAGCAGGATACTGAAATGGGTCAAGTCAGGACTGTACATTCAGAAAGAATTGCATTAATTAGAGGGCACTGCTGGAAGGTCAACCAGGAGCTCTGATGATAACCAATCAGACAAACATAACATAACATACACAGGAATGCACAGGGGGGCCTACCCTGGCTCTGCCCTTCCCCCGTTAAAAGTCATGCAACCAAATTTTAATAATTATTTTTTTTTTAATTTGGGAGTCTGCTGGACTCAAGCCAGGACTGTCTCTCCTGAACCAGTTAGTCTCCCCTACCAGCCACCATTGCCCAGCCACCCAACAGATAGCGATACACAACTTGGCTTCAGTACCTCAGACAGCCAATCAGTGTATGCCATCTTGGACGGTCCAATCAAGGACAGTTTTACTTTGTCGTTGACATGCAGTCACACATCATTTCGGCAGGATATATGAAAAACTATCTTGAGGCTCTCTCCCCTTCACTGCCCCAACCAGGGTTTACTACTGCTTCAGCTGCTGTGGGAGGGGATTGTGAAGATGTCATGTTGGGAAGACTCTGCTCCAGCTTGCTGTGTCCATCACCCACCTGCCACATTCAAACATGATGCAGCCGACAGCCGCCAACTAGGGCCAAGATCTGAGGAGGAAAAGGAATACAACAGTGATGGTGCCGATCAAAATCTTTGGGTTGGACCTGGGTCCCACAGTCTGGATGGATGACACGCACTGTGGCCGAGACCTTAAAGCTGTCTTCAAGCAAGAGGGGGATGCCAGCAGACTGAGAAAGCCACAGGTATTCTTTTCTGTTCTCCTCCCTCTCAGTCTCCATGCTGCTGCAAGGCAATTTAACTTTGTCCATGACAGATGGCACTAAATACGGGGCTTGATCTCTTATTTTGGAGCTAAATAAGAGTCCCCTGCTTAGAAATATAATGCAGAAAAATGCACCATTTAAACTGATGTTTTAAAAATTTCCTGGGGGGGCATGCCCCCAGACTCCCTAGCATTGAGAGGATTTTGGACCCCCCTTGTTCACTGACTCTGCACACGCCTTTGCAAACATAAAAGGAGCACCTCCTGTTGCTGGCCATCGATTCATAGTTCCAGCCAGGTTTGCACTCTACATTCTGGAAGGAATGGAGGACCTGCAATAACATCCAGCAATCAACTACAGAGAGCAAGAGGGAGACAGAAGGGAAAGAGAGCACCTGACAGCAACTGGGGAAAGGAAACAGAACAGCTCAGAGGTTGGAGGAAGGGGCAGCAAAAGACAACATCCTGCATTTAATTTACAGCTGCTGAGCAAGAACACAACACTGACCCTTGAGACCAGTACTGTCTATTGCCAGCCAAAGAACTTCTTTAAAGGTAGCCAGGTCACTTCATGTTCATGTTACTAGCCTTGTATAGTGTTTAAAAATTAGTTGTGGTACTTTGTTACAGTTTTTTGGTGGTGGTGGTGGGGGGGGGGTACAGCTTTTTTCATTATTGTATCAATGCTTTTCTGAGTACTTTTTAATTCCATTTAAATTTTAGATACCCCCACAATAAAAAAAAAACAAAAACAAATCCAGTCTTATTTGTTGTTTTCTAAAGAGTTACACGATATAGCCAAGGTCACAAAGTGAGTATCTGGTCGCAGCAAGGTTGCATCTGCCATTTCCCTGTTCCCAAGGTTGTGCTTACACTACTAGATTGGAAATGGGAGATTGCACTTTTTTTATTTTATTTTACAAGTTATTCTGGCTATGCCATCTAGCAGCTACAGACCAGCCAATCTCACATCAGTGGTGGTGAAATTGATATTAATCTAGCTAAGTGGAGACTGATGGAGTACCTGAAGGCAAATGAGCTGCAGGACCACTGGTAGCATGGCTTCACAAGGAAGAGGTCATATCAAACAAATCTCATTGATTTCTTTGATTAGGTTACGAGGGAGGTGGAACAGGGAAGGGCAGGGGATGTGGCCTATAAGGGTCCCAGTAAGGGCTGTGACAATATACCACAGAGGAGGCTGATTTAGGCTATGTCCATACTAGCATTTTTCTGTGTTTTTTTTAAACTGTATTAACTCTGTTACCATGGTTTGAAAGAACTGTGTCCAGATTGTAGCATGGTAAAACCGTGCTACAATCCATATTAAAAAAACATGCTAAAACAGTGCTCAGTGCAGCTTTTTAGCACTTTTGTTTATGAACATGGTTTACTTAAACCATGTTAACAGCAGTTTGTTGATTCAGTTTGTGTAAGGCAATCACTTTCACACTGTAATCTTATTTTTTGGGCAGCTAGGAATGGAAAAGAAGACTCGCAGGCATTGTCGAGCTCACAGTGAGCTCCTGGATTGAACTGTGTAGTTCACCACTGGATCTGTTGCCACTCCCAGTCACAAGCATCACAGCATTCATAGCTGCAGCTGCAATGCTTTGTAGTAGTGCTGCAATCATGCCTGGGAACTTGAGCAGGCAAGCACAACATTGGAGTGCAATGTGGACACTCCAAAAACCATATTCAAGAATGGTAATAAAAATATTTTTTAAACTGTTTTTCAAAATTCATGCCTGTGTGGATGAGGCCTAAGAAATTTAGCAACCTTTGGGTGGGGGATAAGATAGTAAGCTGGGTATCAAGCTGGCTGAAAGCTTGGAGGCAGAGGGTGGTGGTAAACAGCAGTCACTAAGTGGATGGGAGAGTGACCAGTGGTGTACCACAGGCATCGATACCGGGTCCTGTTCTCTTCAATGTCTTCATAAGTGACACTGCTGAGGAACTGAAGGGGAAGGTGTGTCTCTTTGAGGATGACACAAAAATCTGCAACAGGGTCGACACTGGGGTGGAGAGAATGCAAAGGGATCTGGGGAAACGAGAAGAGTGGTCTAGGATGTGGCAGCTGGGCTTCAATGACCAAAAATGCAAAGTTGTGCACCTGGGGCAGAAAAACCCAGGAGCTGTGTATAAGATGGGGGAGGTACTTACAGTCATCAAGCAAGAGAGAGTCCTTGGGCTAACACATCTCAAGGTGGCAAGGAAGTGAGACAAGGCGGTAGGCAAGGATAGCTGGATGCAGGGGTACATAGAGAGGGGGGATTTCTAGCAGGAAAAGGGAGGTGGTGCCACCACTGTATCACTCACTAGTGAGACCCAAGTACAGCATCCAGTTCTGGATGCCACACCTCTTCAAGAACATTAACAGGGTGGAAGGGATCCCAAGGAGTTCTACCAAAATGATGTGGGAGTTGCATGAGAAACCATACAAGGAGAGGCTGTGGGAGCTCAACATGTACTCTCTGGAAGACAGGAGAGTGAGAGGCAACATGATTGAGACCAATAAGTTCCTCACGGGGGTTTGAAAAAAATGCAGGAGGGTAGTCTCTTTTAGAACAGGAGCAACAGAACATGGGGGCATGCTATGAAGCTTGAGAGGGGAAGTGTAAGAGGGATGTGAGGAAATACTTCTTCACAGAAAGGGTGGTGGACACTTGGAACAGTCTGCCTGTAGAGGTGTTGGGGATGAAGACAGTGGGGAGCTTCAGGCATGTGTGGGATAGACACCTGGGAAAATAAGGCAGAGGAAAGGGAAGAAGGGAGACACATGTGATTGAACAGGGTCCAGGGTGTAGTAATAGGCAAGAAAAATAGTGCAGACTAACTGAGCTTAGCAGTCCTTTTCTGCCGACACATCCTATGTTTCTATATTTCATCTGAGATGCAACATCTGATTTCCAGTTGTTTCCTACTTTACCCACCATCAGCCCCCTCCTCCCAAAAAATGGGGTTCAATTATTGATATATATAACACATTTTCCTCTTATGTGTACCTTAGAGGAGATTTACCCATGAAACATTACACACATTACATCTCCTCCTTATAATTGGTTAGCATTGGATGGCTAAAAAAAATGGTTTGAAAAGGATTGCCTATATGTGACCATGGAGGCACCAGACTGGCAAGTTGTTGTACAAATTCCAAATTTCTAGCTATAACCCTGTTCTGACATAAAGTGTATTAGTGCTCTTTTTTGCAGGTAACAGCAAAAGCTGCCAGACCACAAGGATTCAGTGAAAGCTGCCAGACCACAAGGATCGATGAAAGCTGCAGGATCTGGAGATTCAACAAAAGTTTTCTTTCCTTTGTGTGCACTTAGCCCATCAATCTTCCATGACAAGAAATCACTAGGACCAGATGGGGTTCACTCCAGGGTGTTAAAAGATACTAGGCAGGTGGTAATGGAGCCACTAGTAGTCCTCTTTGTAAAATCAGTAACAACAGGCATAGAGTCTGAGTATTGGTGGGTGGCAAATGTGGTTCCCTTACACTAAGGGGAAATCTAGGAAACTACAGGCCGGTAAGCCAGACATTGATAGCAGGGAAACTTCTGGAGACAATTGGTTTAGTATTTAGCAACTGAAATTTAATGGTCAAAAGTATGAGGTGATGGACATAGGTGGGGAAAAATCCATGAACAATGCACTATATTAATGGTATACCGGGAGACACTAAAGACAATATATTAATGGGACACCAGGAGGGAGCATGCAGAAGGAGAAGTACTTGGGAGTGGTGATCAGCAATAACCTGCAGACGACTGTGTCTCTGACATGCTGACCAAACTTTAATGGATTTGGACAGGGTGCAGATCACTGAGCTATATACTTGAGGGGAAAGAGAATTCTGACTAAACAACTGGCAGTGGATTTTTGTGTGACACCTGACCAGTGGAGATCAGAGTTTTAGGGGAAGGGAAACCAGGCCAGTGCCACTTGCAAGAGAGATGTAAAGCCAACTCAAATGCACCTCGTACTTTTAGGCATTAAAGTTCAACTGCTAAATACTAACTAAACCACTTTTCTAGTCTTCTCACGTCTTGGTTGTATTCATCCAGTGTACCTGTTTTTTCTGCATTGTATTTTCCTCTGTACATACCATATCCTTTCTTCAGAGGTGGGCAAGCCAGACATCTTTCACCTAGAGCCAAGCCAGAGCTGAGTCTAGGGTCTGGCTTGACTCTACGAGCCAAAACATGAGCTGAGCCATGGCTATTGCAGGCTGTTCTCCACATAGGAGCTGAACATTTCAGATGCTA
This sequence comes from Neoceratodus forsteri, assembly GCA_016271365.2. Classification (NCBI taxonomy): domain Eukaryota; kingdom Metazoa; phylum Chordata; order Ceratodontiformes; family Ceratodontidae; genus Neoceratodus; species Neoceratodus forsteri. Next base: position 562,166,056 of record CM028132.1, read on the forward strand.
CGCTAACTACTAAGACTGGGAAAAACGCTTATGTTGACCATAACTGGCTCAGGTTGACTTTGGCTCTCAGTTGCTTATAGAGGTCGAGTCTAGCATAGCCAGGCACTAAGCTCAAGCCAGGCTCGAGTCTGCTCTGACTTGCCCACCTCTACCTTTCTTATACTTTCTGTGTTACTGTTTGTCATTTTCCTTTCACTAATGTATCTAAAAAAGAAGAATTTGCTGTTCTAATTTGACCCTTTCTGCTAGCTGCAATTCTATCTTTGCCCCTCTGATGAGCCACGGCCCTTTATAAAAAAAAATTATGTCACCCAGCTACCCCTTCTCACCTTGATGCCAAGCAAACAAGTACAATCCCCCAACCAGCTGCCTTGTATCCCCCTGGCACCAGACAAGCAACCTCAGTCCCCCAGCAGTTTTCCTGTATCACCCTGACACTGAATAAACAACTCAATCCCCCTCCAAGTGGGCCCAGAACTGATCTTCCTCTACTTATGCTTTAGTAGAAGTCAAGAAAACTTCTGTCTGTGTGTGTTTCTGCGTGGGAATGTACAGACAGTACCTATGCATGTGTAGCTGAGTGTTTATGTCTTCCTTTCTGTGACTGTATGTCTGACCATGTGCTTCTGTGCTTCAAGCCCCCAGCCAAAACGGGCTTATCTATGAGAAGCTTCGACTTCATGCTTCCCCGTCAGCTTTCAGTGGCTCTGGGGGAATTCGGACCCATTTGGTCCACGTGTGATACTTCACGGCTCCAGCTGCCCTGGTCTGGTGTCCTGGCTCTTGGCAGACAGGTTGCATGCCGCTTGTATTTTTCTATGCCTCCAGATGCATTTGGGATGTTTCAGTCCCGGGGGCGGGGGTAGCCATGGTGTGTGACCAATAATCTGTAAATAGTTATGGCCGCCAATGAGGGAAAAGAAAAATAAAGACAAATTTAGTGGAGCAGCTGCTCTGGGTCCTGGGTCTGGTTGTTTCTGGGTCAGCCGGGCTCAGGACCATCTTCATTGAAAAAATATAAATAAATAAAATTGTAGATAGTTTTATGGTGGTCCATGCATACTAGGCATGCAAGGCCACCAAAGGGGGACAATTTTAAGGAGCAGCTGCTCCTTTTGAACAGGAGTAGTTCAGCGCCATCTGGCACTATTAGGGGTAAATTATAAATAGTTATTGTGGGACTATGGGTCTTTGGGGGCACAGTTGTTTTGGTGCCAGGGATTTGGTACAGGACTGGATCTCGGAGTTGGTGGGTGAGTTTGGCAATGGCACCCCAAGTAAGTGAATAAAAGGTGTGCTTTGCACCAATTGTGGAGAGATCACTGTAGAGAAGAGTGGAGAGAGGTTTGAGCAGGGCTGATTGCCCGCTCAGCCAATGAGGCCATGTTTTATTTTTTATTTTATCAGTGGTGCAGTGCTTCGGGTTTTAGGATGTGGTGGTGACCGTTACTTGTTAGAGCCCCACGTCTGGGGCTGAATAGAGATTTAGTCACTAGTAGGGATAGACGGAGCTGCCAGACAGGAGAGGAAAAGAGAGATCTTGCTGCTGGGATCTGCAGAGTGGGCTCTTGGCTAATAGCCCAGAGGACTACTGCTGAGCGGAACCTCTAAGAAGAATGGTTGGCAGAGAAGGACAGTGGAAAGGAAGATCTGGGGATGGGGTGTGGTTGGAAATCAGGGATCCGGAGCCTCCCCTGGTCCCAGGCTGCTCCTATTTCAGGACTGCTGTGTGTAAGGCCCTGTGCCCCAAATGGAGCTTGTTTTTGAGGGTGGCTGTGGGCTGGGCAGCCATCCTTCAGGAATGAAGTGGCTCTTTATCCTGCAGCTGTGAAGGGAGTTGAGAGGGAGTGTTGCTGCCTGAGATTAAAGGCCTATCCGGCCATGAGTTAAGCTACCTGTGTTTGGACTGTGGCTGCCTTGCCAAACCGGTAGCCACCTGGACTCAGCGCTCTGATGTGACCTTCTCGGTCCAGAGCAACAATTAGTTTTGGATGTGACCTATTCAGTACAGAGCAACCGTTCATGTGTTTCACTACTCCATGGAGTGACTGTTTCCTTTTTTTTTTTTAAATCAAATACATTTTATTGGTTTCCACAACAAACAGACAATAACCAGACTGACAATAACCATACAGTCCCCCCGCCACCCTTCCCCATCCTCAAACCCACCCCATGGCATCAGAGTGGTGACAAAGTCAGGTACTTACCTCTATATAGTGGAAATAAATTAACCAGACTGTAAAGAATACAGAGCTTGCATCTTGCTCTATATTCTGTTAAATCTAGTAAGGCGATTACGCAAGTTCGCAGTTAGCCTTCCGGCATTTAAATTGAAGAGAAGTTCCTGCAACCGCTTAGTATAACTTATAGCAATTGTGTCTTTCCAGTGGGATAAAACCAATTTTTTGACTGACATAGCAATTAAGGCCATGTAATATGTGCATTCTCAAATCCCAATTTCAGCATAGTCCCCCATCAAACAAACCTCTGGTGAAAAGTAATCCTTAATGTCTAGTAGAGGATCGGACCGCTGTTGTGTTAGTGACCATAAAGGAGCATCCATCGGGCATTCCCAGAATATATGCAGAAGATTGCCTTCAGCTTGAAGTCATCTTAGGCAAGTGGGGAAGGGGGCTTTACCTATTTTATAAAGTTTCACTGCAGTAAAATACATGTTATTAAGGATCTGGACTTGCATAAGTTGTAACCTGTCCTGAGTAATGTAGGTGTGACAATTCTGCCAGATTTTACTCCAGTCAAATCTTGAATGCGACAATACTGAGTCTCAGTATCCTGAACTCCCCCCTCTGTAGGAGGGTATGCCATGTCAAAGAGAATAACATCGATCTTGGACACAGCATGCGGCAAGGCAGTTAGTTCACTGAATGGCTGCATAAATATTCCCTTATCACTATTTTGTGTAGCATATTCCAAGTTTTGCACTAACAAGTGATGAAGCTGAATAACTTTAAAGATAGCGTTCCTTCCTAAATTATAAGACCTAATAATTCCTTCAGAATCGAGACAAACCCCTTCCCGAATTAGGTCCCCTATGTTTACTGTGGCCAATTGTGGCAGCCAGGAGACCATTATGGGCTTTCCTCCTATTTTGAAATTGGGGTTACCTAGCAGAGGTTGTTTGGGATCTTGGTTATGCGTGCATGTCAAGAAGGAGCATAACTGAGAATGGACCCTCACCGAGGTCAGTATTGGAAAGTTAAGTAGACTAATGGGGAGATCTTTAGGTTTTATGTACGTAAGAGCCCTTGGAGACAGACCTGAGGAAGCAATACGCACCTTTTCAATTGTAAGCCAGATTGGGTTGTTTGACAGGGAGTGCTGATCTTCTATCAATGTTAGACATCTTAAGTATTTACTGGCTTGACTAGCCCAGTAATATAGACCAAAATGGGGAAATATGAGACCACCTTGAGTTTTGGGGGCTGCCAACTTGTAGTATGCTCTTCTCGAGGGTTTGCTTGACCAAATAAAGTTAGAAATGGTGGCGTGAATTTTCTTAAACATGACAGTGAGATCCAGAGGTTCAACAAATTGATAGGATACAAAAGGCGTGGAAGTATATTCATTTTTATTAAGCTTATGCAACCCCAGAGGGATAGAGGTAAAGCCCCTCCATCGGGATAGATCCTGTTATATAATCTGAGATAGGGCATCAAGGTTGTGTCGTTTTAAGCTCCTGTCACTCTTTGTCAGGCTTATACCTACATATTTAAGGCTTTTTGGTGCCCAGGCTAACCCCAGGTCTGTGATTTGCCCCTTGATCACTCTCAAGTTTAACGGGAAAACCGTTGTTTCAAACCCCAGGAAATCTTACTGTATTCTGACTTATTCTGATTTATGCAGTATGGTCTCACCATAGGACTGCCCTGGAGCCGAAATGGTTAACAGAACCCATGCAGATGATGGACTGCTAGGTTTGAGCTCGGTTTTCAAATCACTGTCCCTTGTAAACAGTTCTAAACCATCAGATTCTTTACTCCGTTTGCCTCAGTAAGACGTCTCCGGAGAGCTCCACTTCATCGCTTGAAAAAACTTTATTTTCTCGGTTTATTCACTAGTAAAATTTATTTTATTGCTATTCTTTTCACTGTCCTTGGTTTTCAGGTAGTAATTTTTTAGATTTTAGTCAAGTAGGGGTAAGTAGTCGCTTTCCTCCCGGTTCTTCAACTATGGGGGACCAACAGTCTTCCTTTTTTATTTTACTAATTACATTTTCTGTTCCGATTCGGTATAGTCAGTTTTTATCCTTATCTGCTTTTTAACCAGGGTAACTCCTGGTTTCATTTGTGTTTGAATTCAACCGGGGTAACTCCTGGCATTTTATTCTATTTTCATTCTGGGGTAACTCCTGGTTTTTCTGTCGGTTCGTATAAGTGGAAAAAAAAAAAAGATTTTACTTTGGTGTGGGGATCTGGGTTATGTCACAGAAAACTAAAAAGAGAACAGGACCCACAGGTTTCCAGCACTGTTCCGAGTGCAGGGAACTTTTTGCAAAAGCAGATCCACACTTAATCTGTTCAGTAGCATAGCAAATTCCCAGAGGGCCTGGGTGCAAGTGTATGTTATAGGCCCCGGTTTTGAATAAACATTAAAATTATGATTTGGGCCCCTTAAAACTTGTAGGCCCGGGTGCAACGGCACCCTGCACCATTGTAGCTATGCCCCTGAATCTGTTTATTCTGTCTGGGGTCTGACCACCTACAGACAGATTGTGAGATTTGTGCTAACTTTCCGCAGTCCACCTTAGATAGACGGGTTAAAAGACTATTTGAAAGAATGGCTGATAAGGCTGCTAACCCAGCCACAGACCAACCGGATGAACCAGGAGAGCTGCCTCTGAAAGGGGCGATAGCTCTATTTAAAAAAAAATGAACTGCAGATAAGGCTGCTGAACCGGCCGTTGTGATCAAGAGAAAGAAGAAGGAAAACACCAGGAACCACAACCGAAACTAACCGCGGTTCCTTCTGCCAAGGAGATCGCTAATGCGACCAGGATTATTCAGTCATTACAGTCCCCGGTTCTGGTTGACAAGCAACTGTTTCCATAAACTCCCAGTTCAAATGTTATCCCCCGTTTAATAGACCAATTTGGGGATCCTTATGGGGACAATGACTTTGGAAATGAGCCTGATGATGGTGAAGATGATGAGGATTTTGGGGACCCTATTGATCCAGACATTTCCCCGGATCCTCACAGACCAGATTCCCCTGACAAGGGGACAGAGGATTTTACCTCCTATTTTGCTTTTATGAAGCAAGTGGCTCATCCCTCGATCTCTCATCCCAGGAATCTGCAGCAGATAAGGAGGAAGAGGATTATAAGGAGATGATGAATGTGCTCCCATCAAAGAGGCTACTCCTTCCTCTCCATAAGTCTTTAAGAAAGCAGACTATGAAAGTTCTGCAAACCCCCACTTCTATCCCACCCACAGACAGGAAGGTGGATAGGAAATACTGGGTGGCTAATTCTGGAGCTGAATTCCACTTTGGGCACCCCAGCCATGAAGGTGTGGTACAAGCTGTAGCTTGTGACAAAGCTGACATCCCTCTGGCCTCTCACCCTCCAGACAAGGATTCTACAAGGGTGGATTCCATAGCTAAAAAATGTACTTGGGTTCTTCGCTGGCTGTTAGGCAGGCATCTTACGTGGCCTATACTGCCAAATATCAGAAAAATATGTGGACCACAGTTCTGCAAATCGCTAAGGCAGCCCCCCCCCCATGGCTGCTAACCCGGCGGAGGCTGCAAAAAGGGGTATTGAAGCTGCTAAGATGCAGTTCAGGATGCCAGTGGACTCAAATGACACTGCATCCAGGCAGATGGCATCTGCTGTGTCTCTCAGAAGGTTTACCTGGCTTAGAACCACTAATTTGACACAAGATACCCAGACTAAGGCCATGGATTTTCCATGTGACCCTGTGTATCTGTTTGGGGAGCAGACAAAGGCATATATGAATAAAATGGATGAATACAAGGCTGCATACAAAAGTGCAGCAGCCAAAGAAAGAGCTACTACCACCCAGAAGAATCATGCGAGGGGTGGCAGAGGCAGGCCTACCTATAGGCCTTTCTTCCAGCCTCAGGTTTTTCCCCAGTATCAGCCCAGAGGATACTTCAGAGGCAGGGGCAAAAGGGGCAGTGGCTGCACTGGCCCCAATATTTAGCCAGCAGCTCAACCTAAACAGATGCCCTGAGGAGACTGTTTGGGTCACCTCCCCAACTCCAGTAGGGGACAGGCTGGCCCACTACTTCCAGGAGTGGAAAAATATCACCACAGACAATTGGGTTCTGGAAGTAGTGGGCCAGGGACTTGTCCTCAGTTTCAAAGCTCCGCCAAAGCTGAGGTCAAGAGTTTTCAAACCCTCTTCCCCATCAGAAATAGCCCTGTTGGAAAAGGAAGTTTCAAGCCTTCTGCTATTAAAGGCAGTGGAACCAGTCACTTCCAATCAGAGGGGAAATGGCCTGTATTCAAGGTACTTTCTCACAATAAAGAAAACAGGGGAGTGGCGACCCATTCTGGATCTCAGATGCTTAAACAAGCATCTGTCAAAACCAAAATTCAGGATGGTTACTCTAGCTACCATACTACCCACCCAAAGACAGGGAGACCGGTTAGCATCCCTGGATCTGAAGGATGCCTACTTTCACAGCCCAATCAGAAGGTCACACAGAAAGTACTTCAGGTTCAGGTTGTCATCAGGTCATTACCAATTCAGGGCAATACCATTTGGACTGACTTCTGCTCCAAGGAGTGTTCACAAAATGTCTAGCTGTGGTAGTAGCACACCTCAGGTGACAAGGAGTGTCAGTGTTCCCCTACCTAGACGACTGGCTCATAGTAGGCCAGTCACACCAGCAAGTAAGGGAGGCCCTGTCAATAGCACAAGACACTCTTTACTCACTGGGGTTCTTGGTGAACCACGAAAAGTCTCTTTTGGAGCCAGTTCAGCTGCTCAGATTCAAGAGGCAGAACTGGATACAAGAAAAGGGATGGCTTACCTGCCTCAGGACAGGCTGGACGACCTTATCCAGGTGGCCAGTTCCTTCAAGCTTCATGTCTCCAGGCCAGCAAGGTACTTCCTGCAATTGCTAGGTCATATGGCAGCTTCCACAGCAACTGTGTCAGGGGCCAGGTTCCAGATGATAGACATTCAATTTAATTTAAGAGATTACTGGCTCCAGAGAAGGGATTCTCTCTCAAAGCTAGTTCCAGTAACAGTCTCTTTTCTCCAAGCCCTTCAGTAGTGGCAGGAAAAGAGCAATCTCAGGTAAGGAGTACCTTTCCTGCAGCAGGTTCCCTCTCTGGTACTCACAACAGATGCCTCCCTCCTAGGGTGGGGAGCACATCTGGGGAATCACACTGCACATGGCACGTGGGAAAAGTAGGAATCCCTTCTGCACATCAACCTCTTGGAGCTCACAGCAGTTCTTCTGTCTCTTCAGTCATTTCACAATCAGATAAAAAGAAAGGTGGTCCAGGTCAGAATAGACAACACAACCACCATGTACTACTTAAACAAGCAAGGGGGCACAAGGTCAACTCCCCTCTGCACAGAGGCGATGAGAATCTGGGCATTTGCTTACTCCCTGAATGTTTTCCTCTCAGCTGTCCACCTTCCAGTCAAGGACAATGTCTTGGCCGATACCCTCAGCAGAATAAATCAGAGCCATCACGAGTGGTCACTGAACAAGCAGGTCTTGAGACCATTTTTAATTTTTTATTTTAGTCTTTGGCAACTGGGTAAGGCCCACTAGGCACAGGTGCCTGTTTTCAGGGGTGACCTGGGAGCACTGGGCCATTAAGTGACTTGCTCAGAGTCACACAGTATGCAAGTGGAGGTTGTGAGAATCAAACTCAGGTCTGGTCTGCCGGATGTATCAAGCTTGTTCACACCTCGTTCCTCTAACCTCTAGGCTATACTGCCAGCCATTTTCAGCAGGTGGGGCACCCTAGAGGTGGATCGTTTGTAGCCCCAGACAACCACCAACTCCTACAGTATTGCTGCAGGCCCCTCATCAAGGACACAATTCCTCTGGATGCACTCCTGCTGGACTGGATGGGGTAGTTCCTGTATGCCTTCCTTCCCTTTCCTCTCTTACTGAAAGTGTTAAACAAACTCAGGCTTCAGCCAGTCTCAATGATCCTCATTGCCCCAGACTGGGCCAGACAGCCTTGGTACTCCATGATCCTATCATTGTCAGTAGCCAAGCCAGTCAGTCACCCCAGGAGGTACAACTTGTTGTCATCCTCACTGGGCAGAATCATGTATCCCAATCTGATATCCTTCAGACTCAAAGCATGGCTCTTGAAGACTTAAGAGTATGTGGATTTACATCTTTCAGAAGGAGTCATGAATATACTGAGAGTCTCCATGAAGCCTTCTACCAAGAAAACCTATGCTTCCAAATGGAAGAGATTTTCGATTTGGTGTCAGGGTGAGGGGTTAGACCATACCCAAGCCAATCTCTCTACAGTTCTGGACTATATGACCCATTTGCATTCCACAGGGTTAAGTATTTCCACCTTGAGAGCACATCTGGCAGCTGTTTCAGCTTATTTATCAGCAGGTAAGGCATTTTCTTTGGCTTCAAAGCCAATATTCAAGAAGTTTTTTGAGGGATTACTGCATTTGTACCCACCACATAGGGAGCCTGCAACCATGTTGGATTTGAACATTTGTACTGCCCAGCTAATGCAGTATCCCTTTGAGCCCATGTCTACTGTAGACCTCAAATATGTGACTTGGAAAACAGTGTTCCTGGTAGCCATTACCTCTGCTCGAAAGATCAGCGAGCTCCAGGCACTATCCACAGAGCTTGGGTATATTGCTATCCATAGAGACAAAATAGTTCTGAGAACTAACAGAAGATTTCTGCCTAAGGTGGTATCAGAGTTCCACCTCAACCAGTCTATTACGTTGCCATTCTTCTTCATAGACCATTCCACCTCAGGTGAGCTCAGGCTGCACAGCCTGGATGTGAAAAGGGCAGTCAGCTACTATCTTGACCACACAAAGGGTCACTGACAGGATCAAACCCAGTTCTTCCTCACTTATGGGGAGATGGGAAAAGGAAAACCTGCCACAAAATGATCCATTGCACAATGGATTGTAGCCTGTATTCTGTTTTACTATAGCAAGGTGGGCAAGCAACCACCTGCAGGTCTCAGGGCCCATTCAACTAGGGGTACTGCAGCTTGTCTAGCAGCTGCTAGAGATATCCCTCTAGTGGGCATTTGCAAGGCTTCAACTTGGAAATCAGTCCACACATTCACCAAACATTATTGTTTGGATGTCCAGGCCAGAGGTGATGCCAGGTTTGGCACAGCTGTCCTGCAGAGCCTGTTTCCTAAATAGGTTATAGGCCCACCTCCAAAGGCACTGCTGGGTAATCTGCATAAGTCTGAATACAGTATGATTTCCTGGGGTTTGAAGAAGAAATTACTCACCATAGTAATCTTGTTTCTTCTAAGGGAATCTTACTGTATTCTGAGCTCCCTCCCTTCCTCTCCTACTCAAAACCTATGGTCACTGCACTACAGCTGTGTGTTGCAAACCTGGGGGTGTATTATGTTCTGTTTTTGGGCATCTGTGACTTGAGTTTTAGTGATGCCACTTTAAAGATTTTTTTTCAAAGAGGGGGTAAATCCCTTATTCATACCCTACTGTTTGTTGAGGAGGGTTGTTATTACTACTATTATTATTATTATTTTAGTAGTAGGACACTGCTTAGTGCAGGCTTTGTAAGAATCTGATGGTTTAGAACTGTTTACCAGGGACAGTGATTTGAAAACAAGCTCGAGCAGAGCATTCCAACATTTGCATAGGTTCTAGTAACCATTTCGGCTCCAGGGCAGACCTATGGTGAGATCATACTGCATAAGTCAGAATAAGTCAGAATACAGTTAGATTCCCTTAGAAGAAACAAGATTACTATGGTGAGTAATTTTTTTCTTTCTCTAGATTCACCTTATAGTTCGAGAGGTTGCTGTATTCTGGAGCATTTCACTGCACCACCCTGGCCACCTGGAACTCCCTCCCTCCTGTCCTGAGGCAGGCTAACTCCTACTCAGTCTTCAAAAAAGAATTATATCACCACCTATCCCGGGACCCCTGCACATGCTTTGATACCATTTAATACCTCACAGCTAACCACCCTTTTTCACCCAAGACACTGCTGCACTTCTTAACAAGCTTTGCTATGAAATGTCTTTAAAGCTGCCACTTAGCCCAGTTTCAGTTATTTACATGTACTAATGTCACTTTTGTCATCTCTACATAGCTATATGTATTTTCTCGAATACTATCTGACTTGATCTGTATTCTAACCTACCTGTACTATATACTATGTATTGTATAATCTCATCTCATTTTATGTATGTATTCTCCTGGGTCATGCCTGAAAATAGTCAACTTTGGCTAGCGCACCTATCCCAGTTAACAAAAACTAAATAAATAAATTATCTGATGGTTTCCAGAACTGCTGGTATAGATGTCTTGTGGTGTGTTAAGTGCAATAGTATATCGTCCGCATATGCTGACAATTTTAATTCATGAGTACCCACCTTAATTCTCCTTATATCTGGATCGCCTTTAAGCTTAAGCAACAGGGGTTCCAGATAGAGACTGAATAACAAATGCGATGGGGGCAGCCTTGCCTAGTGCCCGAATATAGCGGAAATTAGGAGGAGAATACACTATTACAATAACTACGTGCACTAGGAATATGGTATAAACTTTGACGGGAATCCAAAACTGTGCAATGACCTGAACAGAAATTGCCATGAAGCCCACCTGTTCTGGACCGATTAGAGATGGTAGCACCCTTCCTAACCTATCCACCAGCAATTTCGCTAATATTTTAATATCATAATACAAGAGCGATATTGGTCTATAGCTCAATCCCTTTTCAGCCTCTTTCCCTGGCTTATGAAGCACAACTATTAGCGCTTCAAATAGCCTGCTGTCCAGAGTGTCTGAGGTAAGGATATGGTGAAACAATTTTTTCAGCCAAGGTGCCGATTCCTCTATGAATACTTTGTAGAAGTTAAATGAAAACCAATCTGGGCCTGGGGACTTCTCTAACGGTAAAGCCCGGATTACCCCTTTTATGTCGGCTATGGTTATTGGCATGACTAAGGAGTTTTTCTGGGTTTCTGTCAAAGTGGGGAGTGAGATGTCCAAGAGGTACTTATCAACTCTCTGCAATGAAGGGGGGGGGGCTCAGGCATTGAGCTATAAAGCTCCCTGTAAAACCTTTCGAACTTCATAGCTATGTTCTTTGGGGCTGTTTTAAGAGACCCATCTGTTGAGGAGCGTATAATATTAATGATCCTCGCTGCTTCCTGTTGTTTGACCCTCATGGCAAGAAGATGTCCAGCCTTTTTGCCTTGGTCGATATACGTTGCTCGAGTTTTCAGGATAGTGTGCTCTTCCTTTTCTCGCAAAAGATCGCTATATTGACTACAGAGTCGGAAAAGTTGTTGACGAACTGTATCCATAGAGCTAGGTGAAATGTGTGCCTCCAGATCCCTAATCTGGGAAAGAAGGTCCAAGGCATTTTTTTCCCTCTTTCGCTTCCTGGTAGAAGTCATACAAATGAGCTCTCCCCTGATATAGCATTTCAGGGCTCCCCATTCCATATCTGGTTTACCAGTTGAATTCACCTTGGACTTAGTAAACTGGTCAATACAGTTAGAGATCCATTTAATCATCCATTCTTCTTTTAACAACTGGTTATTTAGTTTCCAAATAGTTTCTTTTTGTTGCAATGGGGAGAACGAAACCCTGCACCTTACCAAAGAATGGTCAGAAATAACACCAGGATCTATCCCACAGTCCACCAGATCAGCCAAAAGAGTCTGGCTGTCCAAAACATAATCAATGCGAGATGAGGTACCATGAACCGGTGATTTAAATGTGAATTCCTTTAGGTCTGGGTGGAGAATCCTTCAAGGGTGGCATAGGCCCAGTTGGTCAGTGAGATCACTGAGGGAACATTGGTCTGGCGTAAGGCCTCCCATCTGCCTTATCCAAATCTGGAGTAAATGGCAGATTCCAATCTCCCCCATCAAAATAGAAAGAGGTAGGAAAGGCAACAGCATGGAGACCAGCTCCATAAAAAAGGAGGGGGTATCTGCATTGGGACCATAAATAGATCCAAATATAACTTTCACCCTATCCAGGGACCCCTTAAGAAAGATGTACCGACCCTGTGGGTACCTAATGCATTGTAGACATACAAAAAGGATTCTCCGTGCCAATAGTATAGCAACTCCCCTACTTTGTGTACTATTCCCCGCTACATAGACCTGACCAACGTATTATCTCTGGAAAAGTGTTGCTTCATTCTCTAAAAGGTGCGTTTCCTGCAAAAACGAAGTATCTCCCCTGACGTGCTGTATATGCCTAAGTATTTGATACCTTTTACTTTTGTTGCGGGCTCCTTGAACATTCCAGGTAACCTTTGCAAACTGTGTGAGAGGCCTTTCGGCACCATACAATTCTGCTTTAAGTTGGACCAGCATAACATTCTGTGGTGATTTGCATATGCAGCCCATGATGCTTTGCATTGTGGGGGCATGTGTGATTTTGTAATAATGTTTAGATTGTTAACCATCCCTAAGTCATATGATCAGCCTGAAGGAGCTGACAAGTATCTCCCATAACCTAACATACACAAATTGAAGTCCTAAAACTACTCTGATGCCATAACCCCCCCCCCACAATCCCCCTCTTAGCCCAACAAAAATCCCATAAACAGAACAGCAACTGACATATCAAACTGCATCCAGGAAGAATAATATAATCCCCAAAAACGGTTGTACCCTCGAAACATCCCCATCTCCCAACATGGAACAATGAAGGAATTAACCCCAAAGTAAATTGAGCATGAGCCATACCCCCCCCCCCACACCAACTCATTAGCACGATGGCCCATGATACACCTCCCTTCTGCCCTAATTCATCAGCCTCTGGCCACTTCCCTCTGGATAAAGTTCCCAATTGTAAATTGAATACCCCCTTCTTAGCTCTAAAAAACATGCAAATAAAAGTTGTGTAAGCGGACAGAAGGGAGCAGAACCCCACCCAACAATTAGCAAGAATAAATGACTATCCTAGCGCCCCTTTATTTGATATGTTTCACAAACTGGAAGCACCGATTTAGTAGCATCCTATGAGATCAAGACCTATAGCTTTGCCAGGTTGTCCAAAATAAGTCCCAGTGTGCACAAGTTAGTGAAATTGCACCTCGCAAACTTCTTAAGTGAGGTCAAGGAAAAAAAGGAAAATGATTTAGGAACAAGGGAATATATGTGAACAGACCCCAATTAATTAACAAAAAGCCAGCAGCATCAGTCTCTTGACATGTTAACACTAGAACAAAGGATTGTTGCCAGATATATAGGCAAAACATGGAAATGACTGTCCAGTGTCCTTTTCTTTGGTTGACGCTGAAGTTGACTAGTCAGGCCTGTCTCAATCTCTGGGCATACAAATTGTATTGCTCCAACTAGGCTTCAGCCAGGGTGGCCTCAAGAGGTGATTCACTTAGCCACCAAAATCCAAACCAAAACAAATGTGAGGCTGATACCCCCAATGGGTGACCTGATTAACTTCTGCAAAAAAAAAAAAACCACAAAGGCGACTGAGCACTGTAAATGCAGTTATTGTGTCACAGTGTTAAGTTAGCATAGAAGGTTGGGGTGGGGGGGGGGCAAAATCAATTCTCGTCACACTCAGAGAAGAAGCAAATGAGTAGTAAACCACCAACCTTGATTTCAAGTCTGATACTTCTCCTTGTACCTGGACCACTGCCCAGACTAGAATCCTCTTAGGCCACTCTCTGTCAGTTCATCTGCTTTTGAATGTCAGGCATGGCTGCTCACAGAGCATCCTCTACTTTGTGTGCATCTTCGAACTTTTTCCAGGAACCTGCGATCTGCACCTGTAGTCTAGCAGGGTACCCCATCCTAAATTTAACTACTGCAGCAATTAACTTGGTGACAATGGGGTGGAAGGTTGCACGTCTTTGACTGACCGAGCCCTGTAAGTCTTGAGCCACTCACAATCTTGAATTTTCCCATCTAACCTCTTGCAGCTTTTTCACTTTATTTAGGAAATGCTGCCTTTCAAGAAAGTTCAGGAGTCTGAAAATGAGTGGTCGTGGTGCCAAACCCACAGCAGGCTTAGGTCGTAGGGCCTGGTGCGCTCTCTCAGTTGTATAGTATGGGCCATAAGGCGATGGTCCTGCTAATTTTTATATTAGCTTTTGGACAAATATTATCAGATCAGAGCCCTCCTCTCTCTCTCTCTGGGAGCCCAATTATCACTTCGTTGTTGCTCCGACTTCTGCCTTCAAGGTCCTTGACCTTAGCTTCTAGTTGAGCCATCATTTGTCTGGCCACAGTCAGCTTAGGGTCCAAGCGGTCTAATCTTTTCTCCAGTGAGGTAATATGAACTTTGTTATCCCCTGCTATTTTCGATACATCCTCTCATGCTACAGTCATCGACTTAAATTCAGAGGTAAGTGAATGAAGCTCCTCTCTAAATGGTTGAATCTCCTGCAGAAAATGCTCTACTGTAAGCGGTGTTTGCTCTGGCATAGTAGTAGCAGCTCGCCTGCTAGTGGTGCTTTGGGCCTTTGGTTTTTTGCTGCTCTTCTCAGGAGTAGGCGGTGGTGTATGCTTTGGAAGAGCTGCCTTCATTTCTGCTTCCATACTCCAGAAATTCGATTTCAGATATAGAGTACACCCTCTAGACTGGATACCAACAACTCTATTAATTGGAGTTGTAAAGGTTGAGGCTTGAAAAGTAAAGTTTTGGGGGAAAGTTAACCGGAGCTCCACAATGACACTGCTAGGCAGTAGGCTGCATCACGTGACTCTCAAGTGACTGTTTCCTATTCTGCATTATTTGTTCATTAAATGGGATCCCCTCGTTCCTGCAGTTCTGGTGTTTGCCTCATTTTTTGGATGAACTGTTCACTGCTAACAATGAGTTTGCCTCCACAGCCCAGCCCCTAGTGTGTGTTCCACGGTGTGCAGTGGGAGAACCAGAGGACCAAGGAGGAAGACGTCGAGACGCCTGCCCTGTGAAGACTGCCTATAAAGGCCTCTGAGGTGAAAATGGCAAGGCCGGGCAGGTGAAGATCAGCATCTTCATTACTCCAGTCATCTAGCTCTGCACCCAGAGGTTTGAGAGCACCCCAGCTTCATCAGGTCTGGTAAACCAGGATGACCAGGTATGTGGTCTTGTTATGCTATATAGTTCCCCCCTCTCTTATTTTTTATCTACTTATTAAGATTTTGGAAAGCACCTTTGAGCGAAGGCTGATTTAGAAAGATTCCACGCTGGAAGAAGACAAATTGTGTGTAACAGAAAGGACAATTTACAAGACAAGTAAGGTTATACAATACAGGGCAGCCAGAGGCTTTGTCAGCTACAAACATAGACATATAATTCCTGAATTTAGAATACACATTTTTGCAATGAGTCAAAGGCTTGGATAAGTTACAAGACAAGTAAGGATTATACAATGCAGGGCAGCCAGAGGCTTTGTCAGCTACAAACATAGACATATAATTCCTGAATTTAGAATACACTTTTTTGCAATGAGTCAAAGGCTTGGATAAGTTACAAGACAAGTAAGGATTATACAATGCAGGGCAGCCAGAGGCTTTGTCAGCTACAAACATAGGCATATAATTCCTGAATTTAGAATACACTTTTTTTGCAATGAGTCAAAGGCTTGGATAAGTTACAAGACAAGTAAGGATTATACAATGCAGGGCAGCCAGAGGCTTTGTCAGCTACAAACATAGGCATATAATTCCTGAACTTCGAATATACTTTTTTGCAATGAGTCAAGGGCTTGGATAAATTACAAGACAAGTAAGGATTATACAGTGCAGGGCAGCCAGAGGCTTTTTCAGGTTGAATCATATGTATAAAAATCCAGAACATAAAGACCTTTCTTGAAGTGGGTAAGGAGCTAGCCTAGCAGGGGCAGAAATAAGTGAATAGACTGAGTCGGAAGCAGATTAGTGGAATAGAGAAGGGTGTGTAGAGCAGCTCAAAAGCATTGTTAGAAAGGGAAAGGAAAGGAGGTGGTGGAGGATGGGGGCAAGAAAGTGAATGAGAGAATGGTAAGATGGGAGGGTGGGAAAGGGGGGACAGATTAGTGGGGGTGGTGGTAGTGGTAGGACGTCGGCAACAGCAAGAGAGCTGAAGTAATGGGGGTGGAGGTGGAGAGAGGGGCTAGTGAGAGGGGAAAGGATGGAAGCAGGAGCAGGGTAAGATGGGGTAAAGAGATCAGAGAAGGAGTGGGAAAATGTGAGTGGAAGGGTGGAGGAGGCATCAAAGGGGAAGGCAAGAGGGGGAGTGGGACTAGATTTGGTTATGAGAAGCAGTCACAAGAGGCCCTGGCTATGAGGTGCTGGCAAAGATTGCGCTTGATACAGCCCAGTGTGGTAAAGTTGGTAATTTCAGGTGGCAGTGAGTTGTGCTAAATAGAGGTACTGGTATTGGGAGAGCATTGCCCTTGGGAAGTGTGGCAGTGGGGAATGGAAAATGTGAGACTTTCAGAACATCTGGTTAGGTGGGAGACACTGTAAGGAGTCAGTATAGTTTTGACCCCAGGGGGCAGGAGATCCAATTAGATCTTTTTAGCTAGGATGCAAGTCTGGTACTTGATTCTGCCAGATATTTGGAGCCAGTTTGCTTGTTCATAGATATCACAAATGTGGGAAAGGCGGGGGGGGCAGAGGTTAGGAGATGACAGGCCTTGTTTAGGGCTATGGGTATGAGTCAAAGTGCTGTGTCAGTAGCTGATCCGGATATCACAAGGCCATAGTTGATAACTGAGATAACAGAGCTCTGAATGGTTAGAGCTTCGGCTGGAAGATAGCTCCTATGCTTCTATAACAGCCCTATGTGAGTATTCAGTTTTGGCAATGCTACCAATATGTTCTGAGTATGCTACTGTGCAGTCAAGGGTAACACCCACATATTTAAACAGATAAACCTGCTCGAGCAGTTCCCTGGTGCTGTTTACGATATTTAGTCCTCAATCTTTATGTTTGTTGTAGGTTCCATGGAACATCATAGTTTTAGTTTTCTTGTAGTTGTGGATGAGTTCATGTGATTTAAACCAGGTCTCCACTACTGTAAAGCTTTCCTGCAGCTGTGGTTGTAGACAGAATGGATCTGTATGGGAGATGTCCCCTCGGACAATTTGCCATCATACCCCTAGGCGTGGGGATGGGGGGGTGGGGCTTACGTGTACATGAGCTGCTGGCATAAATGAGTGAGCCTTGCCTAGTCCCATAGAAGAGACTGGTGGCACTAGCCACCTCTGAATAGAAAAGCAGATCATTTTGCTGTGCAAAGTCAAAACGTCTGTCAGACTCTTGCTATTAGAGTTTTAATAAGTACATAAATCTTTTAACCAGATTTGCTTAAATTACTGCTCTAATCCTTGCTATTGCAACAAGTTGATTAATGCACACCAGTGGGCTAATCATAATTTGAAAAGTAAAATAGGACGCCTACATATTTCTATTAGGTTCTCTAACAGGTTTTTTTCACATTTTATATCTTAATATAATAAAACCCTGGTCCCCATGCTATTAAATAGCCTCATAAAATAACAAAGTAATGCTGTATACCAGTTCACAGAGGAAAGCTCTTCCGAGAGCTAAAGTGTTGACAAACTAGTGCATATGGCTCTTTTAATACCACAGTGCTGCAGTCTATTCCCTGTTTCACCATATATGTTTTTGTGAGCGCTTTGAATGATTGTATATGGTTGTTTTCAAATGTACCTCCTGACCTTAACTACTGGTACTGGTGAGTGAGGATCCCTCATTATAGCTTATTTTTTTAGACTGTATTGGAATGATTTCCTTAGTTATTATGGACATATTAGAAAACAGGGCATCTTGGGCCACCTCAGTAATGTAGCAGTAGCATGCTTGTTTGTTACGCTGGTGACCCAAGTTCAAGACTGAAGTTGAGTCATTGGAGGCTAGCCAGGAAAGGAGCATTGAGCATCCCAAGAACTACTCCCATCCCTTTGGGTTGATAGGGATGTACTTCCTACAATGTGCCTGTCACCTTGTGGTGGCTGGGTGTCGTAGCAGTTGGGAGCCTTCAGCTAGGGTATAGGAAGCCAAAAGAAAGCTGTATGCATCACTGCATGTCATGTGTCCTGGAAAGTAAACAGGAAGAAAAAAGATGACAGGCAATGATTGGTCCTCCACAGGCTTGGCACAGCTGACTAGGCCCCCCCACCTCCACACTGTATCCTGCTCCGATGCGGTGTTGGGGGGGGGGGTCTAGCAAGCTCCTCCAACTCTACTATAATGGGTAAGTCACTGGAATATGGCAGCACTTAAACCCTATGGAAGGTCTGTGACTGAGCAAGTAGGGAGTGGGAACCATCCAGAATGGGGGGCAGGTAGAGAGGTAGGAGCACAGGACTGAAAGAATTAGTGCATATTTGAACTCATCACATAAAATCTTTATTTCACAAATGAGGCTGAGCTGGTAACTAATTGTCAAAGGCCAGATGTTGGGTAAAGAATAAGACATGACAAAGGTAGGATTAAGCATCTTAAGGCTTAAATCACCAGGCGGGTCATTTGCAAAATCTACACTGGAAATGTCTTAGGGCCTGACCCACATAGAGTGAGCACCGATCTGCACTTGCAGATAGTTATGGAAAGCTGCAAAGTGCACCTTATCTGCTGGATGTGCACCTTTTTGGAAATCCGCAGCTGTGGCTGTGCACCATCTCTGTACCCAATCACAAGTCTTGTGACTACCCCTGCTCTGGGACAGTTTGGGGTAGGCAAGGGGATGGGGCGGATTGCCTTCCAAACCTTACTGCTGCCAGGTTAGCAAGTGCCACCGGGGGAGGATGTTACATGAATCTAGTGGCTGCCACAGCAGCTATACGCCCCTCTGCAGTAAAATTGCCAGTCGGGACTATGCAGCCTGTAGAAACAAAGAATTTGACAGTAGATGAGGACTGCTTCACCCACCCACTCTGCTCATTTTTCCCTACCTGTACTATTACCACAGACCATACTTATGCTATATCTGTTTCACCCACCCCCCTTCCATTACACTATGATTTCCTTGTGTCTACCCTATGCATTCTTGAACTCCACTACTGTTTTCACCCTTACCACCTGCACTGGAAGACTGTTCCAGTAATCCATCACTCTTTCTGTGCAGAAGTACTTCCGTACATCTCTCCTGAATCGTCCCCCTCCAGCTTCATAGCAAGTCCCCTTGTTCCTGAGCACTTTTTTTCTTAAAACTACTTCCCTCCTGTGCCTTATTTACCCCTAAGAGGTATTTAAAGGACTCTATAATATCACCACCTCCTTCCTCTCTTCCAGGGTGAACATACTGAGGTCCTTTAGTCTCTCCTCATAGGGCTTTTGATGCAGATTCTGCACCATTTTAGTTACCATCCTCTGGACTGCCTCCACTCTTGGCCAGATTTTTCAAAGTCCAAGAATACCGCAAGTCCCTGGTGTGCCAAACATATGGCACACGGAGCTTGCGGCTTTCTCCTGGCAAGGATCAGGATATTCAATGCTGTGTGCCAAATTGCCTCAAGTTAGACCACTTTTTTGTGGTCTAGCTTGTAGCACTCCCAAGGGCCATTTGTACAGAGCTTACGCTAGATATTTGGCACAAGCTGCCATAAATTGGAGAAACTGTCACAACTGTGCCTGAGATCAGATAATTGGGTGCAGCTGTGGTGAAGGGGTTTGGTGCACTGCCAAATCCTAAGTGCCATGGCGCAGTGCTTGTTGCAAGCCCTGCGCCATGCTTTGAAAATCTAGCCCTCTGTCTATGTCCTTCTGGAGATGTGGTCTCCAGAACTGGATACAGTACACTAGGTGGGGTCTTACCAGTTACCTATACAGAGGCAACATCACCTCCCTCTTTCTGCTGGTGATACCCCTCTCTCTGCACCCGAGCATCCCACTAGCCCTCCCAATGGCCTTATCACACTGCCTAACTTTAGGTTATCAGATATGATTATCCCCAGGTCTCTTTCCTGCTTGGTAGTCATCAATACCACTCAACTCATTTTGCACTCCACCTCTGGGTTTCTTTCCCCTAAGTGCATTATTTTGCACTTTTTTTGCACTGAAACTCAGCAGACATACCCTTGACCACTCCTCTAGTTTTCCCATGTCTCTGCTTATCCTCCCCACCCACCCCACCCAGGAGTGTCCTCCTATAGCAAATTTCGATGCCCTCCACAAACAAGCAGCCTTTCCCTTCCAACTCTTCTGCAATGTCACTTTTTATAAAAACATTGAAGAGGGACGGTACCAGTACTGATCCTTGAGGCACCCATTGGTCACCGTCCCTTCCTCAGAGTGAACTCCATTTTCCACCACCCTCTGTCGCCCATCCCCTAACCAATTTCTTATCCAGTTTGCCACCTTTGGACCCACTCTTTAACCTACCCAGCTTGCTTACTAGTCTTCTATGTGGAACAGCATTGAAAGCCTTATTGAAATCTAGGTAGGCCACATCTACTGCTCCACCCTGATCTAATTCCTTTGTCACTCAAAGAAATCTATCAGATTCCTTTGACATGACCTCCACCCCCCGTGAACTCATGCTGCCTCGGGTCTTGCAACCCACTGGATTCAAGCTATTCCACAATACTTTCATTCAGCTGTGACTCCATTAATTTTTCTACCACCAATGTTGGGCTGACTGGCCTATAATTGCCAGCCTCCTCCCTGCTACCACTTTTATACAGTGAGACAACATCCACCAATCCATCTCCAATCCTCCAGAACCACTCCTGTTTCCAGTGAGCTGTTAAATAGGACTGCCAGAGGTACAGCCAGTACCTTCCTGAGCTCCCTCAGTACCTTTGGATGCACCCCACCAGACCCCATTGTTTTTTCCACCTTCATATTACTGAGTCCCTTTGGGACTCTCTCCTCTGAAAAAGGACTAATGTCCACCTATCTCCCTCCTTCCAAACCTTGTGAAAGACTGGCACAGGCTGCCATATCCTGTGGACCCCAGTGCCATGTGGATTGTGGCTCCATTGCCAAGCCAACCTGAGAAAAATGGCAGGAATGCCCCCAGCACTGCCCACGGTCCCTGTATGGGGGCTACGTGCACAAAGAGGTGCACATCAAGATAGTGACTTTATAATGGTGACAACCGAAAATACACACACAATACAGTGCACCTACATGTGAACACTCTTTTGTGGGGCTTCCCCCAAACACCCCTTGTAGGTGGCTTTGCCCCCATACTCCCCTTACTAAAAATACTAACTCTGGGGGGGATGCAACTTGGGGAGGAGGGGAACCTCTGGTTGCTGACATGGCACTCGCAGTTTTCCTGTGCGGTTTTTGGTCATCACCGTTATGAAGTCGCTATGACAGGATACCCATGCAGAGGGGGGAGAATGAGACTGAATCACACCCATCCCCATGTGGTTCAGGGTGTTCAGCAGCGCGGTGGAGATATGCTCATTTCAAGTGTATCCCCACCACATTTGTGGATCAGGCCCTTATTTCACTTATGGCATGTTTCCATCAAATATGATAGAAACATAAAATTTGATGGCAGACAGAGCCCAATGGTCCTTCAAGTCTGCCTTTAATACACTACCTCACCCCACCATCCACTATACTGCTGGGTCATTTCCCTTCTTCTCGCTCCCTCATACCTCATTCCTGTCTTGCCCTCCTGGAACTATG
Source organism: Neoceratodus forsteri (assembly GCA_016271365.2). Classification (NCBI taxonomy): domain Eukaryota; kingdom Metazoa; phylum Chordata; order Ceratodontiformes; family Ceratodontidae; genus Neoceratodus; species Neoceratodus forsteri. Next base: position 562,187,837 of record CM028132.1, read on the forward strand.
AGTCCCCTTGTCCAGTCCCAAATATGTTAAAACCCATTTAGGGTAGTTGCCCCTACCAATTCTGCCAGCAGTCTATTCCATGGTTCCAGCACCCTACCCATGAAATTAAACTTCCTCACATCTCTCTTGAACTTGCACCCCCAACACCTTGACCCTCCAATCACGCATCCTCGTGACAGTGTCCCTATTTCTTACAAACAGTTCCTCATGATTTACCTTGTTTAAACCCATAAGAAATGTATATGTTTCTAGCATGCCCTCCCCCTTTCCCAAGACCTCCAGGGAGTGCAAGTTTAAGGCTACCAGCTGATCCTTATTGGATCTGCTTTGGTGACCCCTCTCTGCACTGACTTCAGTCTACCTATGTGCTTCCTCAGGTGAGGACTCCAGAAGTGAGCACAGTACTCTAGGTGATGCCTCACCAGAGATTTGTACAGGTGCAGAATAACCTTACTTCTCCTTCTATCAAAACCCCTTCCTATTCACCCCAGCATCCTCAAGGCCTTGCTATATGCTTTGTCGCAGTGACTTGCTTGCTTGAGAAAGTCATGTATTATTGCCTTCAGATCCTTCCCTCTCTGTTGTAGTAGTGGCCAGCCCTACCCCTCTTCCTCAGCATTCAGTACATGAGTTCTGTCTCCCAAACTGCAATGCCCTGCTGTTTTGGGGTTGCATCTCAACTGCCAGATCTTAGACCACATTTCTCTATGTCCATCTGGATCTCCCACACCCCTTCCTCATGATCCACCCTGTTGCATATCTTCTGTCTTCAGCAAAGAGGCACACTTTGCCCCAGACACTTTCCACAATGCCGCTTGTGAACATATTAAATAGGACAGGTCCCAGGACCAACCTTGTGTACCCTGCAATGACCTCCCTCTCCTCTGGCATGGCCCTGTTCACTATGTTGCCTCCCTCAAGCCAATTTCCTACCCACCTGAATAAACTCTGCGCCACTCCCAAGTCCTCCAATGTTTTTAACTCATCCTGTGAGGTGATCTTTGCGATTAGGTGAGACTGCTTGGAGCTCTGTGCTACTTGGAATTGATTGCATTTTTTCATCAGATGTGATCTGTGTGGGAATAGGTAGTAATTTTTTTAAGCATTTCTCCCCTTTGTTGTTACAAGGCTGTAAATAAGTTACTGTAGTCTTTAGATCCCTTGTTCCATCCCTCTCCCACTAGTCATGTTTTCCTGCTTTGACTCTTGTACTAGTCCTAGGCATTAACCAGTTTCTAAAGGTACAATAGAGCTGACAGCATCTAGAGCTGGGCAAAAGTTGCAAATTCTGCTTTTGTGGAACTTTCTCAAAATTTTTTAAATTTTGTGAAAGTTTGCGAACTTCTGCCATTGGCAAGATTGGAATCATTTGAGTGTGTTTGGTGGATTTTCACCCTGTTCCACAGGAATTTTATTCCAGGCATTAATGAATTATTCTGCAATATATGTAATTGTTCCACAGTTCAGTGATTAGTTCAGCGGAATGTCTTTCTGCAGTATAATTCTCAAATCCACAATTCATACATTCATTCTGCAGTTCAGTGGCTCACTGTACTGTGGAATGAATGTATGACTTGTGGATTAATGTATTAAACTGTGGGAAAAATTCTGCAGAAATGACCACTGACAGTAATCCGTTCTGCAGAATTTCTTTCTGCAGTTTAATACAATAATCTGTAATTCATACATTTATTCCACCATTCTAAATTGAAATTTCCACAAAAGTTGGCAAAGTGCATTCTGAAATTTTGTGAAAGCAAAATTCCGACTTTTGTCAACATTCAGGAGCAGAAATTTAATTTCACTTACCAAAGCAACATCTACTTATTAGAATGGTGTTCCTTATTACCATCTAGTTCCTCTTCTCCATTCTCATATGATACTGCAAAATGATATGCTATGGCTAAGTCAATCTGTTTTTTCTGCCTGGCTTTCCTGTTGCATACTTTGCAATTACATGTATGGGCAATTGTTTGTTAGTACTACATTACATATACAGTGGAATCCTCTTATAATGGACATGTTTGTGGAAGCAGTTTTTGTCTGTTATAAGAAGTGTCCACTATATCCTAAACTCTATAACTCTCCTCTACCACAACTCACATAGAGGAGTTAAAATCAGAACATGCCACCCTCCTCTGACAATCAAGGGTATGGGGAACTGCTATTTGCAACTGACTGGGAACTGAGCAGTAAACATAATTGAAAAGATTTTGCTGTACAGTACCTGTGCTGACTGGGGGAATAGGGGACTGAGCAGTAAATGTTATTGGTAAGATTTTACTGTGCAGTACCTGTGCTGACTGGGGGGTCAGGAAGAATCAGGAGGAATCACCTTGAGCAAAGTGTGGGGTAACAGGCATGAGGTGGGATGAGTGATGTGCTTATAGTGCCAGACAAACCAGCTGAATAATCAGGTGACTGTTAGGTAGTTTGTAATACGTATCAGGGGTACAGAGGATCTCATAGTGTCTGCTATACAGGGGTTGCAGAGTATGGTATAAATGGGATTTTTAACATTACAGACATTGTTTTTGGATTTTGTCAAAGTGGATCTGTTTGTTATAAGTGGGTGTCCACTATAGGGGTGTCCATTATAAGTGGGTTCCACTGTATATGTATTCTATTATACTTGAAAAGTTTTAATAAACATATTAACTACAAAACTGTGATCTGTGTGATCTGGTTAGGTTATGCTTGGAACTATGAGCTAGATGGGTTTGGACTTCACCAACTGGTATCTGTGCCATTGGGTTAGGCTATGTTTGGAGTATTGAGCAAATTGAGTTTGGTTGCACTTCTTCACCAAATGTAATCTGTGCAATTGGGTTTAAAGTTGTGCATAGTGCTCTTTTGGTTCCACTTTCTCACATGTGATCTATGAGACCCAGTTGAAAATCCCTGTTGGTTAGTTTGAAGATGCTACAGAGACACTGCACTGGGCAACGTTCCTTCTTTATTTAGGTACATGGTGATTTTACTACATTTTCGAGCACTGCAGGTAGAATATTTGATTATATGTATATTGCTCTATCTATGTATGTGTCTCCTCACTGTGTGGAATTGTTTTTCTGAATGTGTTCTATGTTTTAATAAGATATTTATTTTTCATTTCCTGTTTCTGTCTGTTTAAATTGGGAGCATCGCCGAGTCATTTTAAGTTTGTTTTTGGTAAAAAATATTATTTTCAGTTTTGTTGAATGGATGTATTTCTTTAGTAAGATTTTGTGTTTGCTATTTGAGCAATGTTGCTAATGCTGGGGAAGGGGAGGGGAGGTGCTAATTTTTGTAATGTGGTTGATTTGCATGATGCCTTTTTCATCTTGCTTGGTTGTGTAATTTGCATATTAAACTTTCAATCCCAACACATTGTTGAATATTGAGATTTGCGCTTACCATTTGGATGATCCAAGTGAAATAGTTTTTTATATATTTCTGTATATGTGTACGTATATTTATATTTATGTATATGTAACTGTTTTTTAGCATTTGGATTAACCAAGGTTAAGGGAAGTCAAAAGGAAGGAGGACATTGGAAAACACCCTATTTAGGGTAGGTTGTTAAATGGAATAGCCGAAAAGTATTAAAGGGACACCACCAACCCTTTTTACATGATGTTATTTCTAGTTGAAACCCCACATTTTATGATTGCCTACCCTTTCTAAAATGTATAGAAGTTGTTAGTTGTTTTATTTGCTTCCTTTCTTAGTAGAACCGAAATGCATGGGAATAGTGGAATTATACCCAGCTCTGTTTTGTTTAAAATCCTTGATGTACTCTTATTGCATACGTCCTGAACATTATAGGAATACACACAAACAGTTTAGCCGCTCATGATACAATAGTCTCCTCTACTCCAACAGTATTATGAGTGGTAATATTGTATCAGCATTGTATTAGGGGTGTTTCCAAGGCCAAGGAAAATGCAGTGGAAATTGATTAAATAATTTAAGCAAACACTTGTTTTGTGTGTGGTAACACTAGTGTGGTGAGCAGTCTTTTTTTGTTTACTTTTACAAAGAGAAAAGGACTCAGAATCAAACTACAAGCTACGTCAGCAATCTCTACAGAATGAGAGCAATAATAACATGTATTTTTCAATTCAGACACACTATGAGGCCAAAGAGGGTTGAAAGTGTCCCTTTAAGGGAGATAGAAAATAGTGTGGGACAGGGTGTAGTACACTGTAGGAAGTGGGTATTAAATAACTGAAGGAGTGCTGACAACATGCACTATGGAGTACGGGATCAGAGGGGAAATAGTCATCTGCAGGGACTGTGGGGTGCTATGCTCTGGATGATGGAATACTGCCCAATATGTAGGAGATTTGGGGAGCTTCAGACACAGCTGGTAGCAGAAAGGGAAGAGATATATATGCTGCATCACCAGCTGGGCTAGTATTCACAGGCATGCCTCACACTCCAACTCCCCCAGAGACTCATTGACCCGGGGGCTGGAGTGTGGTGAGGAGGGGTGACAGGGGCAGTCACAAGTCACATAAACTCACCAGATCCATACTACAAATCATTTTGCACCATTGGAGGAGACACAGGCTCTTGATTTCTATGGGGAAGGGAACTGAGCTGGTTGAGAAAGGTGAACAGGATGCACCCAGGGGAAAGAAAAGGAAGAAGGCAGCAAGGAGTATCCTAGTAGGGGACTTCATGATAAGAGGGGTGAAAAAAGTGACTAGGGAAGGGGGAAGAGGAGGTGGGTGCTCAGATGCCTTCTCAGAACATCAACCATCTGAGATATGAATAGGCTAGGGAGGCTAGTAGAAGTGGATAAGAGGGAGAGGGAGCTTGGGGTACTGCTACACTTAGATACCAATGATCTGACAAACCAGCTGACTGTGACATCAGTGAAGCATAACATTCAAAGGCTGGGGGACACATTAAAGGAACACTCAGTTTCCCCTAGCCCTTTCTGAGGACATTCCTGTATGGGGTAGGGGACATGGGAAAGGTAGGGTAAGGATGAAGGATAGTGAGGAATTTAATAAGGGAATATGTGGGAGACTAGAAGGGCTTTTGGGACTGGAGGGTTTTCAAGGGCGATGGCCTTTGCCTAACAAGAGAGGGGACCAGTGCACTTGGGCAGAAGTTTGATGTCTATGTAGGTGTGTATTTTAACTGGGGGGGGGGACTGAGGCTGAGGGAACCAAAGAGGGTAGAGAGCAAAAGGTGAACCTAGCTAGGACTCCACCAGAAATGTGGTATAGGAGCAGTGGAGATGAAAGTAGAAAAGCTGGGGTCCATAATAATTTAAGTAAGATTACCAGGAGAGAAGGGTTCAGGAAAGAGGTAATATTACCTCTCTATAGATAACTGGTGAGACCCCATCTGGGGTACTGTGCCCAGTTCTGGAGTCCTCACCTGAGGAAAGACAGAGACAGGCTGGAGACAGTGCAGTGTAGAGTAACCAAAATGGTTCAGAGCCAGCAGGGCAGATTCTATGAGAATTAGTTTAGGAAACAGAACATGTACTAGCTGGAGGAGAGGGGAGAAGTGGGTCATGATAGAGACCTTCAAGTTCCTGAATGGAATAAATAAGGTAAACTGTGAGGAACTATTTAGCAGGAATGGTGGGTAAAAAACAAAGGACATGAATAGAAACTGGAGGTAGAAGATTCAGGAGGGATACTACAAAGTTTTACTTTGTGGGGAGAGTGGTTGAGCCGTGAAACAGCCTACCAGCAGAGATGCTGGGTGCAAAAACCATTAATGGGTTCAAGCATGACTGGGACAGAGTAAAGGGCTTAATAGTTACTCAGGGGGATAGCAGTAAGGTGGGGGGAAAGGAGGATGAAAACACCATCTGGACAGTAGGTCATGGGTAGAATGGGGTAAAATTTGGCAGAGTGGATGGATCAATTGTCTTTTTCTGCTGACATTTTCTGTATTGTAGTCTCCATTAATGCCGTATGCCACCCTAATAGTGACATTTATACAGCGACATGCGTCGATATCGACAACAACGCCATGCTGCCATAGAAGTACCACTGGAAGAGGCAACCACTTCCCTTCACCTGCACCCCTTCCTGAACTAACTCCAACCTTAAGTTAGAATCCTTTAGTTTGGGGGGGTGGGGGGCTTTAGGGGACAAAGCCCCCTGATGAAAAAATAGAGTCCAAAGTGTGTGGTTCCATGCTGACTGCAACTCGCAGTCGACATGGAACCTGGTGCTGTACTGACGGTTGCAGTGTTTTTTGTCGAACCACAGTGGTAGAGCCATTAATGGCAAACTATCAGGGGAATGTGCTATGTTACTGAAGTACCATGTGACTGGGCCCTGACCAGTAAGGAGGCAGAACTGGCCAGATTCCATTTTATAATTATGTATAACATACTTCTTTTAGAGTAAATGCAAGTATATTAGTTTAATGCTTATGCAGAATTCTAATATGACTCAACTGTATGCCTCCTTTGGGTGTCAAATAAATTGCCCGAGTAGAATTTTGTCTTGCAAACAAAGGACCTGATCTACAATAGCACCCTAAATATGCATGAACTGTGTATTTCTGGAGTGTGTACCTTCACTCCCACTGATGCCAGTGCTCATGCTGGCAGGCATTCAGGACCACTGATCCCCCAGGATCCTCGTGCAGTGTGTAGGGACCATAGGTGGGTCAGTGGAAGGTGCTGTGCTAGATGGCAGGCATCCAGTTATATGCTCAAGACAGCTCTGTGGCTGATCCCTGTCTGTACATGGAACAGGGGCTGGTGGGATATAGCAGCCATCCAAGGACTGTTGTATCCCCATTGGCAAAACTGTTTTTCTGGTTTCAGCACTAGGCTGTGCTGGTACAGTCCTTATGCCTCCATAGAGGCTTCAATGGCTCAGGGAGGTGTTGTGACTGTAGATCGGGCACTGTAGAAAGTCCTATTGCTGTGAAGGGGGAGCATAAGTGCTACAGCCATGCCACCTCTCAGGTCACATAGCTTCCACCCCCTATACTGGCCCTCTGCACTGTGGGGCATCAAATGCAGATGAGGCACATGCATGCCTCTTCCCCCTTGACCACTGCTAACCCAGATGCCCACATAGGCTCACGTGTTGCTTGGGATCAGGTGTGGAGGGGGTGCATATTCATGGCTGTGGATGCATGGAGGTATCTGCATGTGTGGAGTGGTAGCTCTGTGGACCACCATCCAATGTAGGCACTCCTCCATGGGTATATATCCTTTTGAGGATCGGGCTTGTAGTCTCTTTGGTTTACATATTTTTAATTTTGGAAATACTGGAGACAATTAGGGCTGGGGCAGCCATCCGTGAACTGGTTTTCAAATTACTTGTCTGACCATTATCAGACTGTAGTATTCAGTGGGCTTGTCTCTTCATTTACAAAGGTTTTTTGTAGTGTTACACACATTCTGGCCCCTTCCCCTTCTGTTTCTCGTTCATAAACTCCTTACCAACTTCTTGCTCCCTCACACAGCCTCTGTCCTCTTCTGCCAATTACTAAAATAAATATGCAACCCTCATGTGGAGAGGAGTTCAACTTTAAAACTCCTTGCAGCTCATACGTAATATCAAAGCCTTAAACGCCACCAATGGAGTGAGTACATGGACACTTCTAACTGAATTGGAAATCCTCTGATGACTGCTGTGACCAAACCAGACACTTAAGGACAATTGCACATGATATGTCTGGCGTACAGGATCATGTTTAAGTACCCTAGCTTTGTAAATAATGACATTTTGGGAATGACTGCCTGCGAACTGCAATCCCAGCAGCCATCTTGGTACCTCTTACCCCCATTCGCTTGTCAGAGGGTCAGAGCTATTTGATTAGCCAGTCAGGATCTAAAGTCTGCAGAGGGAACCACAAGGGCTTTTGGGCTAGAGAAGAACTTCATTAATTCAGGTGTGATGCATGTAGCCAATTTTTGAAAGAGTGACAGACCTCTAGCTCTTCTGAGAGTGATTGACATCAGAGACTCTTCATTTGTTCTGTTAGCCAACCAGACCCCAATCACTTCATCAAGTGGTTTTCATGTTGGTAAGTTATGTATCAGTATTTTACTGTTAAAAATGTCCTTGTTAATCCGCTATCTATGAACTACTAGGTGGTTACTACAAAGTTTTCAGACAATTTTTATCACTCATTATTTTTCTTACCTGTCAGTACTGCTAAACTTATGTACTTTCTGCTGAGATGATATACATTACTCTTGTATTTCTTATAAAATACAATAATATTTCAATTATTAAAAAAAGGAACTAACCAAGAGCTGGTTTTCTCCAGTAAACACCACGGGCTGTTCCAGGTCTTTTTCTGTGTGCATGGGACTGCTTGTGGAGACAGACTGGAGAGCTGAACTGGGAGCAAAAAGTCAGACCATCCATATGTCAGAGGCATGCAGACTTCCTGCACAAGAAAAGAGATGTAACTGCATGCTTGTACAGAGTGGGTTGAGAAACTGAAAGCCACAGTCGGGAGAGGTGTGAGTGAGTGTAAGCAGCCTTGTGATCACTCTCCTGACATTCTGAGAGAGTTTTGTAACATCGTAGCACACCTTGTTGTAACAGACAGCAGCTCTGTATCTGGGAAGCCATCCAGGCTGCTCCACTCTCAGATACTGGTTGTTGTAGTACACATAGGGACTGGATACCAGGCGGTGGTGCACTGGTCTGACATGGGCGAGCTTCACAAGGTAAAGCTGCACATGTGATCTCTGAGTGAGAGAGAGACATTGTCTGGTAGGATTCTAATCTTGATTTCTCCACCCATATTGATGCAATCTAAGTTTTGCCCAAATTAGGCATTTTATATTGCAATAAAGACAACCTTTCCCCTCCCTATTCGTTATGAGCTAGTACAGAAAATGATACTCCCGGTATTGGACTATGTTGACACAGTCTATGGCATGTCCCCTACCATATCCCTTGCCAAGCTCAACACCCTCCTAAACTCCTTCTGTCACTTTGCTACCAGTTCCCCTTTTCGCACACATCATTACTCTCTCTACTCCTTCTTCTTCTCTATCACACCCCTACCTTAACGGAGACTGACTCATTCTTTGTTTTTCATCACCAATTACTGGATTGGGACCATTCCCTCCTATCCACCTCCAATTCCTCCTCCTATCCTCTGCACTCCAGGGACTCCCGCTCCTTCTCCCTTCCTCATCCCCACTCAACTTCTGGACAGGTTGCTTTATCCTATTGCTTCCCTTTCCTCTGGAATCAGCCCTCTTCTACTACTCGTCAATCCTCCTTGCTCCCTGCCCTCAATTGCCTGCTTCGACTCACTCCTGCTGCCCCTTGCTCCTGCCCCTTTTCATCCCTTACCCCCCTGCCTCATCCCCCTTAGCTCCCTACTTGGTCCTCTAGTGGTCCTCCAAGCAATCCTCTCGACTCATAAATATGTGTGTATGATCTATTCATTATCTGCAATTTGGCACTTATTCTTTTGTAATAATTGAATTTGTTATGGCTTACTCTTTATTGTAACACTGATTTTATCCATTGTCACTTATGAACTGGCCCTGCCACTATGTTAAGATTTTGTTTCTCTCTTTGTATGTTATGTTTTCTCCCATTTCCCTGGGTTGCACCTGGAAACGAGCTTCGGCTCAGTGTGCCTTTCCCAGTTATCAAAATTTTAAATAAAAAAATAAATAAATAAATTGTCTGCTAAATGTAGAGAGAAGAGGCCCGACTGAGCCTGTGGAGAGCAATTTTGCACATCATCATGGAGGCCTGCATAGAGAGAGAGAGAGAGAGAGAGAGAGAGAGAGAGAGAGAAGCCAACCTAGTTAGAGGAGGGACTCACTTCATAGCTGTTACACCCTGCACATGGTGGGAGAACCTGCTGGACTTGGGAATCATGAATAATCCTTATCCCTGCAGCACACCTTATTTTGCATAGTTAATCTGGGCATAAGTAAAAGAAGAACTGCTCCGAACTTCTAAGTAATTTTGTCCTGTGAAGCTGTATTTTAAATACCAGTACAAATTATTCTGTTGTTTGATCTTATCTGGTCTGTTAGTAAACTCAGTGTTTCTGATTTGCACTCAGGTGGTCACTACCATTTTAGGACTATGTGTTGTAGTTTATATTCCATTCAATCACAGAATCCCACAGTAGAACACAGATGCATTGTACACACATCCAAACTGTTTAGCAAGCAAATAAACTACATTGTATGCTCTAAAATTGCACTCACCACTAAAATGTGCAAGTCAGGAACATCCACAGAATTTACTCAAAGACCAGCAAAGATGGAACACCAACAGAATGTGAACCGCTATTTGAAAATAAGCTTCAACAGAAAATACAGGCTTGCAGGTTAAATGCACTTCTTCTTTAATGGAGTAGGCCATCTGGAAAGGTATACAAATACCCAGCTGGGGTTAATTTTGAGTTTGTTTGTAAGTAAACTGCATAAAATTTTTAAGTGGACCCCATAATGATCCTGGTCAATGATAGACTATGGGTCTGCACTGATTCCATGGTTCGTACCCAGTAACTGATACAAAGGAACCTTAAACTAGAGTGTGGCGAAAGCATGGGTCTGTTAAAAAGGTCTTGCCCTGGGGACTTCCGGTGACGTCACCTTTGGCATGGTTGCTTGATTCCACAGCGCTTAGTGCCTGGCGGTTCAATCTATCTTAATTGGCTACAATGAACAGTGAAACCTATCTACAAATACCTTCTCCGAATTGTCTGATGTCATTCTCAATGCATGGTCAAAGTAATTTGAAGCAAAAAGATCGTGGAGGATGGAAAATGGACTGATGGAGGTTGAGGCCCAGAGACCATAGCCCCGAGGCCTCAATTACCTCTCAAAGCATGGTTGGTTTTGGGAGAGGAGGACGATGACCGCAATTCTGAGGCGTGGTTTGAGCCAGGACAAGCTGACACTGTAACAATAATGAAAATGCTCCACCACATTGATGAAAAGGTTACAGGCATAAGAAAGGACTTAAAAAAACTGGGACAGAGGACTTTGTCAGTGGAAAACAATATGGAGACAATCCAGATGAGCATGTGGCCTTTGGGAGCTCTCTCTTGTATCTTTATTGTCAAGAAAGGGAACTTACTGCTGAAATCTGTTCCATATGTAACAAAATTCGGGTCTTTGGCATACCCGAGGTTTTTGAACAGGATGACACAGCGAGCTTCATGGCATGTTGGCTGCAGAAAGAGCTGGCCCTAACAGAAGATTCAGAGCTGGGCATTGAAAGAGTGCACAGAGCGCTGGTGGCCAAGCCGGCCCAAGGTGCCCCACCTTGCTCCATCATAATTACATTCCTCAGCTACCCTGTGAAGGTAAAAGTGTTGAGACTAGCCTGGGCCAAAAGAGAACTGAACCTAGATGGAAAATGGGTATGCATAGATCAAGATTACCCTCCAGTGCTTCTGGCTCAGAGAAAGAAAGTGCTACAGGTAGTCAAACAACTCCGAGAGAAGGACTTAAAGCTCAAGTGCGATATCCAGCCCACTTTTGGATTCATGATAAGAAATCCAGCAGAGATTTTGAATGCCTCTTTGCTGCCTCCCCATTTCTAAACTCTTTCTCCATAAATTTGCCAGATCTGAGAGAGGAGATGATGGAAACTGAAATAGAGGACTTGCTGTGGACTGCGATTGCACCTAATACCCCCAAAGGCAAGCACAAGACTGGAGCAATCACAACCTTGCATGCTGAGCTTTCCAAATGGCTTAAAAAATCTGATCCTGCTACCTGAAAAAGATCACGAAAGCTCTCCGACATTTACCTATAGAGAATTTCAGCAGAAGGGTGAGATAATGTTGAATTACCTGTGGTTGTAAAAAAGTTTCTTTCACGGTCCGTGAAGCACTAGGTGTGTGGCTGTTTTGTAGTTCCCAAGAGCCTCAAGGGACAAACTGCTCCAGTTGAGTTTAGGATTAGTCAGCTTTGGTTTCTAATTGTTTAACAGTATACACTCATGGATGAGACTGAGGGGAACAAATGTAATGTGCTGCATAGTTCCAGTAAGTTGAATTTAGAGGAAACGCATCGGCGTCTTTTTACGATCTGGTGGACTCAGTGATGAAGCTACAAAAGAATATCATTTACATGGAAATATCCTAGTTTTGCCACTTATGCATCCAGCGATCCAGATCTTTAAGATATGGTATGTTTTTTTTTTTCAATCTTAGGAATTGTTTTGACTTTGCTGACCAGACAGATATTCTCTTGGTTTTGTTAGCTAATTAAGGACGCAACTGAGTCTGGCATTCTTCAGGTGATGTGTGAGAGATGGTCCTAGAAGAGAGGTTTGAAGTCAGACCTGCTCCAGATGGCCACCTGTCCACTTGATATCTCCACATTCTGTGTTTAAGGGCTGGAGAATATTTGTTTTATGGGGTGAAGGGTAAGCATGGACAAGCATGTTAGAGGTGCAGCAGGAGATGGGCCAAGACCTGTAAAACTTTTGCTGGGTTAGTTTCAGGCTCCTCCTGGGGGTTTCTGAAAGGTGTCGTTTTTCCTCTGGCTGCCCCCCCCCCCAAGAATCAGTGGGGAACAGGGTTTGGGGATCCTGGAAACTAACCCCTGAAGGAAGAAAGGCAGGGGACTGTTTGTCACCTGTGCCCTTTATACCCTGAGATCAGGATGCTCCGTCAGGGTTACATTACTCAATAAGGTGCCTTCAGGCACCTCAGTAAGTCATTTGCTCTCCCAAATGACATTGCAGGCTTTACCTAAATGGTTCTCTTTGAATATAGTTCTGTCAGTTTTGCAGCAAATGTTAAATGTTTGTTTTAGGGTTTTGGTTAAACATAGAAACTTAGACTTCGACAGCAGATAAGGACCACTTGGCCCACCTAGTCTGCCCATTTCCCTACCTACAGGATACACTGCAGATCCTAGTTAACCAACAGCCTATTTCTTCCTACCCCCACAAGAATTGCCTTATGTCTGTCCCATGCATTCTTGAATTCTTCTACAGTTTTAGACCTCACAACCTCCTCAGGAAGGCTGTTCCATGTGTCCACCACCCTCTCTGTGAAAACATACTTCCTCACATTGCCCCTAACCCGTCCTCCCTCTATCTTCAAATTGTGTCCCCTTGTTCTTGCACATCTCTTTTTCTGAAAGATGCTACCCTCTTGGACTTTGTTGATTCCACTGAGGTACTTAGAAGTTTCTATCATGTCCCCCCTCTCCCTCCTTTCCTCAAGGGTATACATATTGAGCTCCTTTAGTCTCTCCACATATGGCTTCTCTTGCAGACCCTGCACCATTTGGTTGCCCTCCTCTGGACTGCCTCCATCCTGTCTATGTCTTTGCGGAGATGGGGTCTCCAGAACTGGATGCAGTACTCCAGATGGGGTCTCACCAACTGTCTGCACAGAGGGATAACAACTTCCTGTTTTCTACTGGTGATGCCTCTCCCTATACATCCCTGTATCCCCCAGCCCTCCCTACTGCCTTCTCATGTTGCTTGCTAACCTTAAGGTCATCTGATAAGATTACCCTTAGGTCCCTTTCCATTTTTGTTGTTGTTACTACCCCCCCATTGTGTAATCTTCCCCTGGGTTTTTGTTTCCCAAGTGCATTATTTTGCACTTCTTTGCATTGAATCCAAGCTGCCATACTTCTGACCATTCCTTCAACCTTGCCAAGTCCCTTCTCATTCTTTACATGCCTCCTTGTCTATCAACCCTGTTGTAGATCTTTGTGTCATCTGCAAAGAGGCATACTTTTCCTTCCAGTCCCTCTGCAATGTCACTTACAGTATAAAGACATTAAAAAGGACTGGGACCAGTACTGAACCCTGCTGTACCCCACTAGTAACCCTTCTTTCTTCAGAGTGGACTCCATTTACAATTACCTTCTGTGTCCTGTTGTCCAGCCAATGTTTAACCCAGGCTACCACCCTGGGACCCACTCCCAGGCTGGTTAATTTGATTATTAATCTTTTGTGCGGGACTGTGTCCACAGCCCTTCCCTGGTCTACTACTTTGGTCACCCAGTCAAAGAAATCAAGTAGATTCGTCTGACATGACCTTCCCACTGTGAACCCATGCTGCCTTGGGTCCTGTGCCCCACTGACCTCTAGGTACTCAACAATTCTTTCCTTCAGAAGTGATTCCATCACTTTCCCTACAACAGAGGTCAAACTGACAGGTCTGTAGTTTCCTGCTTCTGTCTTGCTCCCACTTTTGTGAAGGGGAATCACATTCACCTTCTTCCAGTTCTCAGGTAAAACACCATCCTCCCATGATTTGTTAAAAAGGGTAGTCAGTGGTGTCACTAGTTCTCCCCTTAATTCTTTTAGAATTCTGGGATGAATTCTGTCAGGCCCCATTGCTTTGTCCACCTTCAGTTTTAGGAGTTCTTTCAGAACCCTTTCTTCTGTGAAAGGACTGGGATCGACCGCCCTATCCAGAGTGCTTCTGTTAATTGGATTAGGCACCTCCTCCTCCTCTTCTTTTGTGAATACTGAGCAGAAGTATTCATTTAGTATCCCTGCTTTTTCACTGTCCCTCTCTGCCCACCCACCGTCCATTCTATTCAGCCTCACTATCCCTTCCTTTGTCTTTCTATGCTCCCTGATGTACCTATAAAAGGTTTTAGTCCCCTTCTTAAACAAATTGGCTATCTTTTCCTCAGTTTGGGCCTTTGCTATTCTGACTTCCCTCCCTGCTTCCTTCTGCCTTAACTGGTACAGTTATCTGTCCTCCTCCTTCTGCGTATCCTTATACTTCCTAAATGCTATCTTTTTCTCCCTAACCTTCCCCGCCACCTCTTTTGAGAACCATAGTGGCTTTTTCTTTTGTTTTGATTTATTTATTTGCTTCACACAAAGGCTTGTTGCCTCTGTGATGGCAGTTTTGATGTTTCCCCATTGTTGCTCCACCCCTCCTTCTAGCCTGTTTGCTAGTACTTTTCTAAGGCACTCTCCCATCTTGCCAGAGTCAGCCCTCCTGAAGTCCAGTACCCTCACTATTGTATGGCTTGACTCTGTAGCTGAGTTTATCGTAAACCACACTATTTGGTGGTCACTTGTTCCCAGATGGCTACCCACTTCTAGATCTGAGATCCTCTCACTCTCCCCATTTGAGAGTACAAGGTCTAAGATTGTTCCCTCACAAGTGGGTTCCAAAACTAGCTGTCTGAAGCATGTCACCTGTAGGGCATCGAGAATGGCCCTGCTCTTGGATGTGGCTGCAGCAAAGGTGCTCCAGTTAACATCTGGCCTATTCAGGTCCCCCATTAACAGTATCTTCCCTTTCTCTGCCATCCTAAGGATGCCTTCTATCATATTCTTACCCATTTCCTCCCCTTGACAAGGGTGTCTGTATATAACCCCTGTGTGGATTGTGGTGCCATTTCCAGTCTCTAAGGTGACCCACAGTGCCTCCTGTCCTCCCTGTTTACTCTTTTGTTCTGTTGCTTTTATCCCTTCCCTTACATGGAGAGCTACTCCTCCACCTCTTCTCCCCTCCCTGTCTCTCCTGTAGGTTGTGTACCCTGGTATGTTAACATCCCAGTCATGGTTCTCTGTGTACCATGTTTCTGTGACTGCTACAATATCCAGGCATCCCTCTTCCATCAAGGCCACCATTTCTGGGAGCTTGTTGCCCAGACTATGAGCACTGCTACACATTACCCTCCATTTCTTGATGGCCTTACCTCTTTTTGCCCCATCCCTGTCCTTATTACCATTGTTATTTTCTCTATTTACCCCTACCCTTCTCCCTACTGACATCTCTATCTTGGTGCTCCTTTCCAGTGCCTCCCCCCTTGGCTAGTTTAAATGCTTGCCAATGAAGCATTAAATCTATCGCCTAGGATCCTGATTCCCCTCCTGGACAGATGCAGACTATCACACCAGTATAGGCCTGCATCACTCCATGTGGACCCCCAGTTCTCAATGAAGCCAAATCCCTGAGCTCTGCACCAGTTTTCAACCACTGATTGAATCCAATGGTGTGGAGCACCTTAGCCTCATCCATGCCATAGACAGGCAGCACCTCCAAGAAGGTTACCATGCATGCTGCTTGTCTAAGGCCCCTCCCCAACTCCACAAACTCTTCCTGCACTGCTCTGATCCCTTTCTTAGCCAGGTCATTTGTCCCTAGGTGGACAGTGACATCCAGCTCCTTCCCCTGTGCAGCTGCTCCTGTGATCCTCAGGATTCTCTCCCTGTCCCTCCAAGCCATGGCACCAGGCAGGCACCTTACCTCCCTCTCCAGTTCCTCCCCCAGTTCTACCCCCCCTAACAATGGAGTCCCTGACCAGGAGTTGTTTCCTTCCCCTGTGGGGTCCCATGCCACCCTACTGTGTGTCTCCTTTGTGGAGGTTCCCAGCATCCTCCTTGGTCTCCACTGTGGGTGCCTCCATAGAGGAACCACACTTTGCCAGAATGGCATATAAATTGTGGAGAGGTACAACCAGATGGATGTGCCTCTGTTCCACCACCCTCATCCTCTCTGAGCCCACTGTGGTCCAACTACTCCTCTTCCTTGGCAAACTCTGAGGCAATGGCAGTGGCCCTGGAGGTCCCTGGGTGGGAGAGGAGGTCCCCCAAATCCTGGCCAACTCAGCCTGGAGATGAGCAACCTCCTCCCTCAGCCCAGAGAGGTGTCGGCAGATGGGACAACACTGCATCATCCAGAACATCTCCTGGAAGACTGCTGCTCCACAGCCACTGCAATGCACAACTCCCATCATGTCTTATTTCTGGCCCCTTAACTGTTGTTTGAAATATTTACTCTTTCCTCTGTTTATTTTTTTTTCCTCCCTACTTACTTACTGCCTTTGTGCCCTTTAAGCTCCTGATCTTCCTGTTCTAAGACAAGAAGTTCCTATATTCCTCAGTAGTCTCCTTACTTGCTCAGAGTCAGACCTCCTGCAGCTAGGGGGGATGGAGAGCTACTCTTTTCCTTCTAGGATTGTGAGTCTTTTGTGGCTCTGTGATCACTCCCTTCCTGCTCCCAAACAGGGAGTTCCTATTGTTAGTCAAATCCTGTGCCTATAAAAGTAGAACTGGCTTGGGGTGGAGGGGAGGGAAGGAGGGCAATATAGTCCAAGTAGAGAAGTATGGTTATAAGAGCAGCTCCTTTCTTTTGGTGTTCTCTGCCTGTTTTCTGGCAGAAGCTATCTAGGGCAGTTTTTAAATCTGTCTTTAACCTGGATTCCTTCTAGCTAAGCCACTCCCCCTACTTAACAGCTCTTTCTACACTAAGTTAATTGCTCAGATAACAATTCCCTTCAGCCACCAGAGACAAACACCTAGATAACTGCACAGATAACAATTCATTTTAGCCAACTCAGACAAACACACTAACATTTTTTTGTTTGTTTTGTTTTTACCCTAAATTGAAGGTCCCAGTAGTAGAGTTCTAGTTCTTTAGTCTCAGCAGTAGAGAAGTATAGTTATAAGAGCAGCTCCTCGGTGTTCTCTGCCTGTTCCCTGACAGAAACTATCTAGGGCAGTTTTTAAATCTGTCTTTAACCAGGCTTCCTTCTAGCTAAGCCACTCCTCCTACTTAACAGCTCTTTCTACACGTCGTTAATTGCACAGATAACAATTCCCTTCAGCCACCTGAGACAAACACCTAGATAACTGCACAGATAACAATTCACTTTAGCCAACTCAGATAAACACACTAACTTTTTTTTTACCCAAAATTGAAGGTCCCAGTAGTAGAGTTCTAGTTCTTTAGTCCAAGTAGAGAAGTATAGTTATAACAGCAGCTCCTTCCCCTCGGTGTTCTCTGGTGGTTTATTGTCTCTATTATTTTTTATTTTTGGAAATGTATTTTGGTCGTATTACCTGGACTTTTCTGCAGTGTGGTGGATGGTGGGGCATGAGTGGCTGACTTATGGGGACACAGGAACCATGTGGTAAGGTATAAATTTCCTAAGAGTGAATTATGGATACACTTACAATATGTTCATGAAATGTGAAGGGGATTAATTGGGTGGTCAAAAAAGCCAACATTTTACAGGAACTGCAGAGGTCAAATGTGAAATGACCTGTTTACAGGAGACAAAGCTTTCCTCTACAGAACACTTAAAATTAAAAAGGATGTGGGTGTGGTGTGTGTATGCAGACTCATATCCAGACTCCAAAAAAGTAGGGGTGGCTGTCCTGGTGCACAGAGGACTACCCTTTCAGATAACTAATGTCCACTGTGAGGGCTTGGGCAGATTGGTTTTCATGTCCGGGGTATTAAGGGGCTGTCCTATCCATGTGCTCTCTGTCTATGCACCCACACCTCCTACTAGAGAATTCTTTTGCAGAGTCTTCCAGCTGCTCTCCTCACTGCCAGATGGCCAGATTTTATGTCTAGGAGACGGGAACTGAGTGGAGGATATGGGCCTTGACAGAAGTCCTTCACATGGGAAAGGACAGGGTGCTTGCTCCAGGCTACTTGGAGTGCTGAGGTCCGAGGGGGGATTTGTTGATCCACGATGGCTTCAGCATCCTACAGAGTGGGAGTTTACATTTTATTCACATGCCACAAAGTCATACTCTGGATTAGATAGAATGTACACTCAGAAAAAAATGGGCACATGTAGTGGAGGATATCTGTACAAAAACTATTACTTTATCGGATCATGCTATGCTAGTAGGACACCTGAAATGGGACTCTGGAACTCCAGGAGGAGGCTGGTGCCTGAATGTTAGTCTCTTGCATGACAAAGAATTTGTCATTTCTGCTAAAGTACTTATTAAAAATTATTTGTCTGAAAATATAAATAAGGGAACCACCCTCAAACATGTATGGGATTGTTTTAAAGCTGTAATAAGGGGACATGTGATTTCTTATGCCTCCCATAAGAAGCGGTTACATCGGGCTCTACTTGACAAGGCAGATGATGCCCTTTGGCAAGTGGAATCTGACCACAAAAAATGTAGAGATTCAGCTCTTCTGCCTAAACTGAAACAAGCTAGGGAGACCCTAAACAACTTATTACTGTGGAAGGTGGAGAATACTCTCAGAATTACTCATCAAAGATATTATGAAGGTGGAGAAAGGGTGGGTCATTTGCTTGCCCTGCACCTCAAAAAGCAAGAGGCGGAGAAGATACATTGCCAAGACTGCAGGGGAGGATGAGCTGGGGGGTGGGCACATCCCCTCTGGAATTGGTGGAAGAATTCCATAGATATTATGCTAAGCTATACACTCAGGAAAGACTACCTGATCATCATACTAAAATTAATGATTTTTTTGAGAAAGTGGATCTTCCGTGGCTTTCGGGGGGGGGGGAGCAGTTCCTCGAGGCCTCATTCAAAGAAGAATATATTAATATGATTATTAAATCCTTCAAAGGGGGCAAGGCACTATGACCAGATGGGATTCCATCTTAAATTTATCTGGCCTTTTCTACAGAGCTTGTGCCTCTTCTCACTGGGGTTTGCAATGAGGCTCACCAAGAGGGTCAGATGCCAGAGTCATGAAGCAGGGCTCTGGTGACAGTCCTGCCGAAACCTGGAAAAGATCCTTTGAAGTGTTCCAGCTACTACCCTTATCTTTACTAAATCAGGACACAAAGATATTTGCTAAGGCCATAAATACTAGGATACAAAAAGCCATTACGGAGCTGGTTCACCCCGATCAGATGGGATTTATCCCAGACAGACATAACCAAAATAATGTTCGTCTACTGTTGAATGTGCTGACTTTGGCGAAGTCACTCCCATCCAGAACTCTATATCCGGTAATGTCGATCGATGCCAAAAAACGTTCAATCGCCTGGATTGGCAATTTCTAGAGGCAGCCCTGAGCCATTTTGGATTTGGTGCCAAATTTAGAACATGGATTTCCAACCTTTATTGGTTCCCCACTGCTCATGTCAAGGTGAACGGAGTGACTTTGACCTCTCTAACAATTCAAAGGGGCATCAGACAGGGCTGCCCTATTTCACCTCTTTTGTTTGCCTTAAGCGTTGAACCTTAGTGGAGTTCATTCAACAATCTCCAGAATATGAGGGCACTCAGTTAGAGCAGGAGGAGCTGCATATTTCTCTATACACAGACAATACTCTGTTATACATAACATATCTGGTTAAGAGAGTTCTTAAGGTATTAAAAATGCTGGAGTATTCTGGGTCAGTCTCTGGATTTAAAGTTAATACATCTAAAATGAAGATGCTCCCGGTGGGCACATATAAAACACCACTCCCTGAAGATATGAGTGGGTTATGCTGGGCTGCAAGTGGCTTTAGATAACTGGGAGCTTGGATTCCAAGGGATGTCACTCAATTATACCACACCAACCATCTCAAACTCCTATGTGAGTCTCAATCAGACCGTAGAAAGTGGAGGGAATTGCCACTCTCCCTCTTTGGTAAAATTAAAACGATTCGGATGAATCTACTCCCGCATTTTATTTTTATTTTTTCAGTAATGCTAATGAAACTTCCAGGGGTGTTTTGAAAAACATTAAGATCCACTCTAACAAAATTCATTTGGGGCAGAAAGAAGCCTCGAATTAGATGGCCAGTCTCAATAGCACTCAAGGGGTTGGGGGTGGGGGGCTGGTCTTGCCGGATTTTAAGCTATATTATTGCATTGCCCAACTTCAATATATTATCCCTCATTTGAGAGAGGCTGACCCTCCACTTTGGGTAACTCTAGAGGAGGAATCTACAGGAGCAGCATCTATTAATGATATGTTGTTTATGGATAAAAACAATTTTAAATTATTACACTGGAAACATGTGTGCATCTTTGCTTAAGCAATCTTGGGGGCAGATTTGTTACAAGTGCCACCTACAGATGGCCTTAACTAATGATACTCCATTAAGGGCCTGTATTGATTTTCTCCCCTTCAAAACAGAAGGTGGTTGCAGAGCCTGGGAAAGATATGGACTGAAGACTATATGGCAATTATTTTGGGGGGTATACTTAAATCTTTCTCCCAATTATGTCATGAGTATTATCTTCCAGGAAAGGATATGTTCAGACACCTACAATTTAGACATTATTTGTTAGAACTATCTTGAAGAGCTCAGCTAGACTTGGGACCCAACCCCCTCAAACAATTACTTATAGCCTTGTCAAGGACAGCAGACACTAAGCATAGAATCACCAAGATTGTTCATTTACTCTCTGACATGGAGCAGGGTATGGGTCAACAAATTTGAGACAAATGGCAATCAGAAGCAGGAATACCTGTGCAAGAACAGGAGTGGGTCAAGATACGGGAAGGGGTGTTCTCTACTACATCATCATCATCCTCATGGAGGGACTTCCGATGGCAGGTAGTGGCCAGGTATTTCAGTACACCTGTCATAACAAACTATTTTGGTGCACACCAGTCAGATCTGCGCTGGAGGGTTTTGTGGGGAGCGGGGGACATATACCCACATTTTTTGGACTTGTCCCATTGTGGAATCATATTGGCAAGGGGGGGGGAGACAGAAATTGGACTTGTTTTGGGGACCACGGTTCCACGGCAACTCCAAACGTTAGTAGTGGGACTCCATCCTACGGCCCTACACACAAAGGCACAGACATATTTATTTTATATATTGATAGCTGCAGCCTTAAAGGCTATTACTTGGCTTTAGTTGATTCCCAAGAGACCTTCCACAGTTCTCTGGCGTGAGATATGTCTGAATATAATGGAAATGGAAAATATGACGGCTAAGTTAAGTCTTAAAAAGGATAAATTCACTAGTGGTTGGCTTCCCTTCTTCCATTACTTGTCAGCCAAACAGAACAGAGAAGTAATTGAGATTTTGGCTGAACAAGGATAGAGGGAACCTTGCAAGTGCTGTACCCAGCCATCCCCCGCTTCTTCCATCCTGTATACGCTAAACTGCACGATTTTCTTGGTAGTCTTAATAGGAGGTTTAAAGAGAGAGTCCAGAGGTTTATTTATTGGTTTATTGGTTCTCTTATTTTCTTTACCCCCTTGTTGGGGCCTCTGATTAATTTTTGTTTATTGGCTAAAACTTTATCAAATTAATCTGATTACAAATATGTTAATGAGTCATATTTATTTTCTTTTAGTTGTAATACGTTGTCTATTCTATAAAGTGAATATGTGACTGACTGTTGTTGATTGTTATAATTGTTCTGTGTTATTATGAAAACTTGCAATAAAATAGTATTTTAAAAAAAGGTATTGCCCTCTCACAAATGAAAATAATGG
Source organism: Neoceratodus forsteri (assembly GCA_016271365.2). Taxonomy (NCBI): domain Eukaryota; kingdom Metazoa; phylum Chordata; order Ceratodontiformes; family Ceratodontidae; genus Neoceratodus; species Neoceratodus forsteri. Next base: position 562,209,932 of record CM028132.1, read on the forward strand.
CATATTATGAGGCAGGCAGTCATTGAATATTTAGTTTATACAACACATCATCAAACATAAATGTGTCAAGTTCCCCTTATTATGGAGCTCTTAACTGTTTAAATGGACTTCCCTTCTCTGGATGAAATGCTGCATGGCTGCACTTTGACATAATTTAACATTGCTTTAGCTGGTCTCCCATTGGTTAAGTACATTTTGACATATTTCACCCATGTATCTTGAATTATGACAGATCTGCTATCAAGATAAATTGTTACCTTGTTAGTAGATATGTCATCACCAACAATAACATCATTTATCTGGTGAAATTTATTCTTACTAGGGTTGAATAAATATATAGGGAGCTCCCTAGAGCCAGGGGATTGCATAAATCTGGTACCAGTGAAGGCAGTAAGGCCTAGAAAACACAGTCAGGTACATGGGGGCGTGCATGTGTATGGAATGGGGGGGGGGCTGCTGCAAATATGGCAATGGGCTTGCATACTATTTCATATATCAGCTGGCTATGCCTAGAAGGGCAACTGAAGACCAGAGGTTACAGAAACAACTATACTGCTAACTCACTGTGGAACCTTTTTTTTTTCCCCAGAAAATGATCCTTCTACCCTAATAAAACCCTTGATATTTGTTCACATTTACTGTCTGTGATCATATTATTACTTTTATTAGGGTGATAGAAATTGCAGTCTGTAGGAAATAGTTGTCATATCATGCTGGTCCATAGGTGGGGAATGATTATATGAGGAGGTGAGGATATATTACATGCTAGGATGTTATACTTCCTGCCGGATCACTTTAATTTTCGCTGGGTAGAATTACCACACAGTTATTTACAATTTTGGACATGACCCTCCCCCCAATAAGGAGTTTATGACCCAAACCCTTCAAACTTGTTTTAGCCCACAAGGCAGTGGCAGTAATTGTCAACATCCATGGTGACCTGGTTACAACCAAAATGCTCAAGACTGATTTCACAAAAATGCAAAACTGGATGGCTGAACAAAAAAACACTGTCTTAAATATGTATTGTGTGGCTTAGAAAGCACTCTAAAGGTATCAATAAATGATGGGCCTTCCTTGGAATGAGTAAACTTTCAAGTATATTGAAGTTCACCTTGATCCATCATTGAATTTCTCCTGTCGTCTGAGCTTAATAACTAATTTCCACCTTGATCCATCACTGAATTTCTCCTGTCATCTGAATTTAATAACTACTAAGATACATCAGAAACTTGGGGAGTTGTACAGAGTGAATGAATCCTTGAGCAAGGAACACAGGCTACTCATTACACAGCAAAACCTGCTTGCACTGTTGAAGTATGGGAGTATTGTTGATCATGCACCAAAAAGAAGCATAGAAAGGTGTTAGCAGAAAAAGATTCATCCTAGTCCCATCTTGCCTGCCCATTTTCTTACCTGAACTATACCAACCTATCCTAGGTCATGCCTCGGTTGAATGCCCATTGGTAGTTTATCCCCTTCCACCATGCTGTCTGCCTTCTTCAATCAGTTTTCAACAATCCCTTATACAGTAGCTGTCCTATGCTCTCTTGAGACCTGTCACCGCCTTAGCATTTAACACCTCCCTTAGCAAATTGTTTCATCTATCCACCAACTCCTCTGTGAAGAAGTATATTCTTATGTCCTTCCTGAATGCAACCCACCAGTTTTTACTCATGCCCCTAATTGTTAATCCTGTACTGTGCATAAACAGGTCTTTCTGGCTGCTCATCCCCTTTCAGATACGTAAAGGTTTTTATCACATTGCCTCTTGTCCTTTTGGACTCCAGAAAGTGCATGTTCAGGTTGGCTTAATGCTTCTCCCTGCTTACCTTGCCACATCCTTGAAGTCAGCATCAGGACTCATTCATGTGGTCTTTATCTTTCTTCAAAACAGGCTCCAGAACTGGACTCGGTACTACAGGTGTGGCTTCACCAGTGATCCACAGAGGCATAAAGGTACCTCTTTTCTCCTACTGGAGAACTCTCACCCTATGCATTCCAGCCTCCTGTTTGCCTTCTCAAGTGCTCTGGGTCATTGACGAGCCTATCATTAATAGTGGTCCACAGATTTCTTTCCTCAGTGGTGACACTGATTTTTTTCACCCCTAGCCAATAACTCATTTTTGGGTTACTTTTGCCTATGTGTAAGGTGCTTTCAGGAGAGTGAGCTTTCCCAGGGTGAGTGCCCTCCCAGATGCCTTAGGGAGACAGGGCACCACTACTCTACAGTGCTGCTGGGTTGCCGTAATGATGGTGGCACCTGTGTTTGTAATGTCTCCATGCATGATGTGAGGGGGGTTTGTATCTGTTGCTAGAAAGAAATAGCGCAGTGCCTCTACACTGAGAAAGAATAAAGTGGGTCTGGTGATTGTGTGGTACAACCCTCTGGGATGCCATACCGCCCCACCTCCACACTGTAGCCATCCCACCTGTGGACTACACAATGGCTATACAATCCACCCAGATTATATACTTAAACTCTATAATGATAGTAATAGTAGAAGTTTATTGTTTGATCAGTTATTAAACCATTACAAATAGTAGTAGTAGTAGTAGTAATTTTATTTGTTTGTGGTGTCCTTCCCCGGAGGCCCATGGTTCCATTATAAAAACAGTAAAACATAAAATAGTACACACCAACAACTCTGTTCGATACGAATAAAACAAATAAACAAATATTTAAATACTTATAGCTAATGCACTTATTTAATCTCCAAATGTTTGCATGAACAAAAAAGTTTTCAGACCCCATTTAAAGGCCCTTAACCAAGGGGGGCCTTCCTCAAAGTCCTAGGCAAGGAATTTCATAGGATCAGGGCTGCAACCTGAAATGTCCAGCCTCGAATGATTTTAATCTTGCCCTCGGGACTACCAGGAAGCCTTCCACAGCTTATCCAAGATGATGACCAGGAATATGAGGATGCAGGAGCTCTGTCAGGTAGCCTGGGCCTAGCCCGTCCAGGGCCTTTTAAGCCAGAAAACCCATTTTAAAGGAGATACACCACTTCACCAGCAGCCAGTGCAGTTTAAACAGCACCAGCAACACATGACAGAACCTTGAGAGGCCTGTCAGTAGCCAGGCTGTTGCATTCTGTAGCAGCTGCCGGTTTCACAGAGCTCCCTCACTGACCCCAAGGTAAAGAGCATTGCAGTAGTGGTGCCTTGAGGTCATGAATGTGTGTACAGTGTGGCCAGGTCAGCAGGCGGAATGAGAGGCTTAAAATCCAGCTGATATTTTGTAAATGATAAAAGGCACTCCAGACAACTGCCGCCACCTGAGCCTCCAGTGTTAGCATATTGTCCAGGATGACTTCCAGATTTTTCACCTTGGTGGAGGCTAATAATCTAGAGGAGCTGAGCAAAAGCCCAGTCTCCCTCTCGGAAGCCTCCACTCCTGCCCTTCGACCTGCATCCACCACTAGTACCTCAGTCTTCTCAGAGCTGAATCTCAACCAGTTCATTGACATCCAGGAATGAATCTCAGACAAGCACTTATTTAGCATATCGACTGCATCCTGTATCCCCAGGAGCAAAAGACAGGTAGAACTGGGTATCATTAACATAACAATGAAACCCACACCCATACCTCCTAATGATCTCACCTAGGAGCAGCATATATACTGTGAATAACATAGGTGACATGACTGAACCCTGGGGAACCCCACAGGACAGCGCCACTGTGCACAAGGCTCCATCATGACCCTCTGAGTCCTGTCCTTAAGACAGAACTCAAACCAGCCAATGACCTTGCTGGTGAGTTCCTACATATATTGGAAGGCTCACAAAGTCTCTAAATCAAATGCTGACTGTGACAGATACCGAGCCCTCAGAAATGCCTGCTTCAAGGCTACAAGGCTCGCTAAGTCTGAATACTTTAGATCCACCTTTGTTGCTAACATATGTACCCCATCAAAATTTTGGAAAGTTATTAACTCTCTCTTTTCTCCCCCCACCTCTAAATCCCAAACTCCACTCATCTATGTCATTAATGCCCTTACGTCTGCCCACCTCTCAGTTGCCTCTGAATTTAACTCTTACTTCACCTCATGTGCTGCTGCTGCTCTACTAGCTTCTCTTCCTCCTACCCACCCAGTCGCGTCTGTCCACAATAACTCACACCCAAGCACACTCCCTAATGACCTATTCTCGTTCTCTCCAGTCTCATCCCATGATACTCTAAATACTCTCCTCTCTCTCAATCCATCTAAGGGTTCCTCACCTGACAGCCTTGATCCCAAACTTCTCTTCCTCTCCACTCATGCCATTTGTTCACCACTTTCTGTTTTACTAAACCTTTCCTTCTTGCTGGCCTCCATCCCTGACCCATGGAAGCATACTGTAGTTCTCTCACTACCCAAGGGAAGTAACCCTTCTGTGCCTGGGAACTATCGGCCAATCTCTCTCTCTTACCTATTCTCGCTAAGCTTCAGAAGCACCTGGTCCTCTCTCAACTCTCCTCTTACCTCTCTGACTCTGCCTTTTTCACTCCCTACCAATCTGGTTTTAGGAAAGATCACTCCACTACCACTTCCTTACTTAGGCTCACCAATTCCATACTCTCAGGTATGGACAGTGGTCCAATCACATCTGCAATCTTTGTCGACCTTGCAAAGGCTTTTGACACTGTCTCCTACCCTCTCCTCCTAGATAATCTGTGATCTGTTGGCCTGTCTGATTCAGCCACAAACTGGTTTAGCTCCTACCTAACAGTCAGTCAAAATTGCTGACTCCACCTCCCACCCACTCCATATTAATGCAGGTGTACCCCAATACTCCATCCTTGGCCCCCCACTATTCTCCATATTCCTTAATGACCTCCCATCAGTGTGTACGTCCTCCTCCATCCATATATATGCTGAAGATACTGTCCTTTTCTACTCTGGCCAATTGTCCACTGATGTCACTTCCACACTTCAGCACAACATTGAGAAAGTTCAACAATGGCTAAGCTCCCACCACCTTTTCCTCAACCCCAAGAAAACAGTTTCCATGACCTTTGGCACTAGGCAGAGACTCTCTAGGCTAACTAAATTGCCCTCCTTCCACACCCTTGATGGCTCTACTCTAGAGGACATCTCCTCCTTTATGTATCTCAGGGTCAGGCTAGACCAGCACCTAAACTTCACTGGATGCATAGACTCCATCCTGAAAAAGTTACGCCCCAAGTTAGGTGCCGTTTACAGGAACTGAAGCTGCCTACCTCTACAGGCCAGGTGGGAGATTGTCCAGAAAATGATACTACCCATCTTTGAGTACTGTGACGTAGTCCACAGTGCTGCACCAAAGTCATCCTTAATCAGATTGGATACCCTTTTCAATGTTTTCTGTTATTTCGCTCTGGATGCCCCTTCCTTTACCCACCATTGCAATCTATATTGCTCTCTAGCTTTTCCTTCCCTGGAAAACCACCGTCTAGCCAATGCATAAAATGTGTCTCTAAATTCTGGTTTGATACGCTTCCCCCTTACCTTGCCTCCTCCCTGTCCTCCCACTTCACTTCCCCTCGCTCTCTCTCTTCCTCAGATCCAGTGACTCCCATACCCTAGCTATACCATGACATACCACATCTATAGGCCAATCATCGCTGTTCTCCTATAGGTTCCCTAAGCTCTGGAACTCAATGCCTTATCAAATCAGGCACTCCTCCTCCTCCCCCTGGTCCATCTCGACCTTCTTCCTCAACTTCCTCTCTCCATCCTGTAGCTGTTCTTAATTTCCCCTCTGGCTTCCCCATCTCCTTTCCCAGCCTAGCATTTAACAAGAGGAGAAATCGATGTACTTTACTGCACTTCCTTGTTCACATTGTATGTATTAGTCTGTAGTGCTGTTAATTTGCTCCTCTCACATCAAATCCCGATGTCTATCTAATGCTACTGATGTATTGTTTTTTCACTTTATTACTTCTCTGTTTTATATTACCTTTGGAAATGTGTTGTTGAGTATAGTATATATACTTTTCTATAATACTGTAGGGAAATGTGCTTTTGATTACTGTACTCCCATGTTCCCCTTCTCCTAGGATGCTCCATGAGATGATCAATTTTGTATCGTTCAGTGTGCCTTTTCTGATGAAACTTTTCAATAAATAAATAACTATCCCCTGAGTCAGTCCAGCAACAACCCATGGTCCACTGTAATAAATGCTGATAAGAGACTGAGGAAGACAAGAACTGACTGCTCTCCAATATACCCTCACTCTGAGCAGGTCATTGAGCACCAGAACCAGTACTGCCTCTATGCTGTGAATTTCCCTAAACCTAGACTGAAGGGGCTCATAGATGTTAAAGGCAGTAAGGCGTGTCTCGAGCTGTAACACAACCACCTTCTCAATAACCTTTCTCAAAAAGGGAAGGTTTGAGACAGGGCAGTAGTTCTCCAAGACGTCTGGGTCCAGAGATGGCTTTTTCAGCAGAGGCTTTACCAAGGCACTTTTCAATGCCTTCTGAAACCCCCCTCCAATAAGGAGCACCAGACAATCTCGGCAAATACTGGACCCAACTCCCCATGCAACTTACTAGTAGTCGCATTGGGCTTGGATGCAGACTACAGAAAGTTGGCAACAACTCAGAGATCACCTCACTTACCTCATTCACCATCACTGATTGAAATTCTCCCCAGGAACACTGAGCCCAACCCTGACTCCCAGTATTCACCCTGCTGGGTTGAACCAACCCACTTGGTGAAATCCTGGCCCTAATGAGGACACCTTATCTGAGAAGAATGGAGCCAATTCCTCACACTTTGCAAGTGAAAAGAATGTAACATGCTCTAGACAGACCAGATGTAAGAGCCTGTCCACTGTCCGGAAGAGCTGAGCATTGTCTGGAAGAGTTGAGCTGGTCAGGTCTTCCCAGCAACAATCTACCTCAATAGAAAAGCTGCCTTCTTATGGCTGATTGCTTTCTGATACTCACTGTAATGAGACATCAGAACTAGTTTATCCTCCTGGGCCCTGAACTTTCTCCAACAATGCTCCAACCTTCACCCTAGGTCTTCATCACCCTCAAGTCCCCATCAAACCACTGTTAGTCAAAACATGACACCAATGGGTGTATACAGACTGGCACTAGAGGGTCAAAGGCTTCAGAGGTGGCCCTATTATACCCTGCAGCACATGCCTTCAACACTTCCACGGCATCCAGTTCCACCAAAAGTCCCTCAGGATGAAGCCCTCTCAAAGGATGGAACTGGACAACTTCCACAGGGGTTGGACTACAAGGGGGAGACCTGAAACTAAACCTGATAGTGCAATGATCCGACCAAGAGACTGGATCAATCTCGAGATCATAAATCTCAAGCCCAACCAGTGAGAACACCAGATCCAAGGAAAGACTGTGTAGGTGGGTTCCAGAAGTAACCACTTGTATCACTTGCATGAGGTACAGAGATTCCATGCTCTGGAGGAAATCCTGAGCAAAGTGCGAGCCCTCATCATTGATCCAGGCATTAAAGTCACCAAGAATAGGCCATCTTGGCAACTCCAACACCCTTTTGTTGATGAAGGCCACAATTTCCTGCAAGAACTCCCCCTCATACCCCAAGGGAAGGCATGCAAGGAGGATCCTGCAGCCTGCACCTGGATACCCATGCACAGTTACACATTCAAACAGTGTGGTATTCACCACTGGGTGCACCACCAAGTTTAGCTCAGATCTAAAACAGATGGTCAGCCCCCCCCACGATCCCTCCTTGGCCAGTGAACCACTGAGAACCCAGTCCGGACAGCCGACTCCAGAACTGGACCAAAATCATCCCCTAGACAGGTCTCAGTGATGCAAGCCAGGTCAACTGATGAGACAAATCCGCTATAATAGCAGTCTTGTTTCTTACCAACCTGGCATTGCAAAATACTACTTGAAGTGGATGAAAGGAGAAAGCTGGCCCCCTCAGTGGGAAGAAACATGGGGCTAATCATATCAGATGACCTAAAGGTGGCCAGGCAGTGTGACAAGGCAGTAGAGAGGGCAAGTGGGATGCTGGGATGCATAGGGAGAGGTATCACCAACAGAAAGAGGGAGGTGGTGTTGCCTCTGTATAGATCACTGGTAAGACCCCACCTAGAGTATTGTGTCCAATTCTGCAGACCACATCTGTGGAAGGACACAGACAGAGTGGAGGTGGTCCAAAGAAGGGCAACTAAAATGGTGCAGAGTCTGCATCAAAAGCACTATAAGGAGAGATTAAAGGACCTCAATATGTACACCTTGGAAGACAGGAGAGAAAGAGAGAGGGGGTGGGATATGATAGAGACCTTTAAATACTTCATGGGGGTAAATATGGTAAAAGAGGGGAGCATTTTTCAGAAGAAAATGTGCTCAAGAACAAGGGGACATATTATGAAACTGGAGGGGGGGTAGATTCAGGAGAGATGTGTGGAAGTACTTCACAGAAAGAGTGGTGGATTCCTGGAACAGCCTTACAGCAGATGTGGTGGGTGCAAAAACAGTGGTGGGGTTCAAGAATGCATGGGATAAGCACAAAGGAATCATAGTAGAAAGGAAGAGGGGAGGGAGAAAGAACTGTAGATAGGGCACGGTCTGATGTAATAGTGTAGGTAGGGACAAATGGGAAGACTGGATGGGACAAATGGTCCTTATCTGCTGTCAAATTCCATGTTTTTATGTTTCTCAGCTGCCTGCCCACTCAGTCTAGTGGGTTCCCTGGGTAAAGGTACCAAACATGACTGATCTCTATCCTATCCCTTTCTCTTCACAGGGCATCTCTTGGTCCTCCTTCTTCCAACTGGTGCCTCCCCTTAAGACCTTAGCACAATCCTCCTTCTTGTCTTCCTGCTCCTCCTCCTCCTTTTCCCAATCCCCAGCTCCCTACACCACTGATACACAGCAGCTGGCAGGGTGGGGTGGGAATGAAAGGGGTGCAGGTTTCTGAGCAAGGACGGGTATTAACAAAGCCTAGGGGTCTGTAATAAGCAGCACATCCTGGGGTAGTTTAAAACTACTGTACATATGAAGGGAAATTGTTTAACCAGGAAGGGCACACTAAGCTGAAGCTTGTTTCCAGGTGTGACCTGGGAGCACAAGGAAGTTAAGTGACTTGCTCAGGGTCACACAGTATGCAAGTGGGGGGTATGGGATTCAAACCTCGGTCTGGGCTGCTGGATGTCATCAGATTTGCAGCTCAGAGCCTTAAACTATTGCAACTCAGAGCCTTAAACCACTGCGCTATACTGCCTCCATATCACCACTCTGAACCCCAAAAGAAAATGACCCAAAACAAGTCCACTAATCAGCAATCGCATCGTAACTGACAGACAATACTAATATTCTAACACACATAACCCATCATCAACACCCCAGAAAATAAAATAAATCAATTTAAAAAGCCCCCACCAACCCCAATCACCCACCTCACTCACTCTGCTCACCCACAGCCCCTGGTAAAATGAGCTACAATAAATCTAGGAGAACCCAGAGTCCAATAAAATCCAGCTGATAGTGAGCTTATCCCATTTGTGAATGGAATCACTGTAACTGGTCAGTTCATAGAAGTACAGTGTAGTCCAGATAAGTACAGTGTAGTCCAGATAAGTATAGTGTAGTCCAGTAAGGTGCTGTAACAAAAGAAACGTGGCCTAAAACATTTAAATATAAGTCCTGGCATCATGAAAGTAAAATATAGCTAGCTGAGGCTTCAAAGTTTCCCTGCTCTTACCAGAGAAAGGTTAGTCATTCAATAACGCACGACTAAACGCAGCTGTCTCACAACAGCGCTAGTCGTAAATAACTGGCTTGAAATGGCAGATCAGCAATTGAACAGTAGCCTTTAGAAATTTCTCACCATCTGGCAAGAGTCTTCTAAATTTAAACTGGATAAATCCACAGCCATAAAACTGAAAGCTACAAAGGTGAAGGTAAGCTATACTTCCAAGAAGTTAGATGTTGACAAACTGGCAAATATAATACAAGCTTCTGCAGGCTTTCTCCACTCAACATTAAAGCCCGGTTCACCAGCAGATTTAAATGGCTAAAATTCAGACAGCTGGAGGCTTGAGCAAGCATTGTCTAGAACTTCCACAGAGGGAGTCGGTTATACTCCTGCTGTGCTTCTCAAGGTCAGGACTATTGGACAGTCTCCTGTGTCCAATGCCCCAAAGCTGGAATAAAGCAAAGTCTGCATTTCCACTGTTGCAGTCAGCAACCCTCCTGCTTTGCTTCACTCCGCCCGGAAGCAAAGATGATAATAACAGGCTCTCTGCACCACTCTGCACCGATACAAATGAGACAAGGTGAGACATTCTTTTGAATTAGATGAAACTGGTGTAAAATTTAGATACTAAAAAATAACAAACCTAACACTCCTACCTCTGACTCACTGTAAATCCCTAGCTAACGTTTCTCCACACTAATCTCAGAGAACCTGACTTGCTTCCTCAGTGTAAGCAGAAGCAATTCAAACTAAAATTAGGATTTGACTTAGAAAACTTGTAACAAATTCCCAAAACTGTGTTCTCTAAAGCAAAGCTGCTAAGAAACTCGATGGAGCACAGAGCTCAAATGGACTGCACACCCAGCCTAGTGGTCATCTTGCAGGTATGTTACAAGTATGCCCTTTTTTCTTGGATTATCATTATCTTAAATCATGATCTATCCTGTTACCTTTATAATTCCATTTAACTTATGTCGCCCATATCACTGCTATGCTGTGGCTGACTAACTCACTGAACACCTCTGCACCCATGACAGCTTAATGATGGAGCAACATGGTTTCTGTAAGGACCATAGCACCTCCACTTCTCTCACCACTGTGGTCACCAGCATTAAATCTATCATGGATCAGGGTCAGCTCACTGGGGGCATTTTTGTTGCTCTAAGGCCTTTGATTTGGTCTATCACAGTCTCATGTGTTTTAAACTACAGGGCATAGGCCTGTCCACTCATGCTGTCACCTGGTTCAGGCACTACCTGTCAAACCAATGACAAGTTGTCAAGTTAAGCAGCTCCATCTCTGAGTCAACTGTTAAACTTTGGCTCTATGATGCTGGTTTGACAACACTTTTGTTGTCTGGCATCAAGGCGACGGGATTTATGCCAACCGCAAGTTGCTGTTGACGTAAATCCCGATTGTCACCTATACCCCTGTACCTTAGATTATCAACTGCAAGTCAGAGTTGATTCAGTGAGGGGCGCAGGACTGGGAGACAGTGTGTCCCTGTTCCAGGTGACCAACACAGTGACGTGTCGGTGAACTGTCGATTTTGTCGACAGCGATGTAGGTCGCTGTGTTGGTGTCGTTGTCGGGGGGGGGGGTATACCTTAAAGGGCAGGTCCCCCAGGGCTCAGTTCTCTGGCCAGTTCTATTCTCACTGTTTATAAACAACCACCCTACCCTTATCACTAAGTGTAGTGTTACATTGTATGCTGAAGACCTGGTGATCCTCCACAGTTCTAAGAACATAAATCTCATCAACCCCTGTCTTACAGAGGACTTCCACAAATTGCAAGCCTGGTTCATCAAAAACAATTTAGTTATGAATGCTAAAAAGACTCAAACTATGAGTCTTGGGTCCCCTGCCAAACTAAGAAGCCGCCTCACCACCCTGTCTTATCAAGTGCACTGATGGAACCCTCCTGAAGGTGGCACTGTCATATTAATATCTTGGGGTTACATTTGATCCACATCTCAACTTGTCCCTCCATATCCACAATGTTTGTAAGATGGTAAATGCGAAGCTTGATCTGCTATATTGTATTAAAAACTGCCTTACACCCAATGCCTGCCTAGCCCTTAATTGCCAGTGGTGTCCTACTCCCCTCCTTTAACTATGGGCTTGTATCCTTCTGTAGTACCTCTAGGTCACTGCTTGCCAAGTGGGAGACCACCTACAATAACATTTTCAGATTTGCCCTTTTGCTAAACAGAACAACACATCACTGTGATCTCTACTGCCACCTAGGATGGCTAGCCCCATAATTAGGTGTCACTTTGTTCTAGGCTGTTTCACAAACTAAATAATTAGGATTGGCACCGCAACCTCCACTGTGGCCCTACTCAAGTCCTACCACTTGTTCTACTTCCTAAGATCCAATGAAAATATCCCTTCGTTTTGTTCCCAAAACATCTACTTGCTTGGGGGACTGGGTCATTGGTGCTACTGCACCCAAACAATGGAACTCTCTGCCACTTGCAGTCTGTAACTCCTCCCCCACCCTCAATTTAAAAGTCACTGTAGGTTCAGCTAAAGGCAAACCTGAGTTGTTCCTGCACATGATTTTCCAGGGCATCCCCTTCCCTCAGGCTGGTCAGCCTTGCCATCAGCTGGTCTAAACGAAACCAATCCATGTGTATTTCCCATTACTAAGTAAAATGTGCTAGAAGTCTGTGCATTGTGCTTGCTTTCTCAGTTCGTTTTGCCTATACATTTGAGTTGGTCTGTATGTAGCTCACTAGCTTTTCTGGCCTGTTCATGTATTTTTCATAATGATTCCTTGTATTTGTGTGTTTACCTTTCTGTGCCACAATATGTCTTGTTGTATTTGTTAATTTGCTGCATTGGTCCTTATTGTATTGTAATTATGGTATCATTATTATGGCCCTTACTGTATTGTAATTTATTGTATTGTATTTTGCTTGTCACTAGTATATTGACTGTCTTATGACCTTCTGGGTCATACCTGAAAACAGGCATAACTGAGTCTAGTGTACTCACCTGATCAATAAAAGCTAATAATAACAATCAATTAACATGATTAGCAGCATATCACTGAAAGCTTATAGGCCCCATAGAAATTCAGCTCAAAATCATTTCACACATTAAATCAAGGAAGATAAGTTCAGAACCCACACAGTCAAAGTATACTATTCTGTGGGCATCCGCATGAGTAATACCTGTAGAGCATCCCTTCAGCTTAGGTGTACAACACCTCAAACAACAGTTCATTAGGACCTCACTTTGAGATGGAACAAAATGGCAAATTCAGAGTCATAAATTCAAATTTAGATTAAAATACAAGAGTACTCTGTCCCTAATAACAGTGGCATGACTGTGGTCATTACCCCCCCCCAAAAAAAAACAGCTCATGTGGTCAGAAGGAACCTCTATACAATGGGATGCACTCACTGGTACCATGCAGCATACTCTGCTGCATGCCCAAATTGATGACCCACCTGGTAGGTATTTCCTGTTGACTACAACCTATGGCATTATCTATAGTGCCCCATGAGCTTTCCTGCCACCCATTTGATGAGACCTTTAATTCCACATTATGAATTCTATCATCCAACAGGTACGTCATCTACAACTAGTTACCCAAACTCTAATTAGAGTCCCCCATTGACCATCAGCTAAGGTATAGTGACTCCCCTAGGGCAGAATGCTCCACTGGGGTAACTGCCACACTGGGGCAACCCTTTTATAATCCTACAAAAGGCAATACTTTAACTGTATATAAGAATCCTCAGTTTAAATGTCCCACCACTGTAGTTACAGTCAGTCATGATATTTCTGGATGAACAGACATAGTATTCCTATAAATCAGGCTATGTATTAATGCATTGTTAAATACATAAATAAGAAGGATTCAATATGTTTTTTGCTACATAAATAAAATGGGATTCAATATGATATTAACTCCATCAAGTCACTTTAGACCACAGAACCAAAATTCTGTAGCTATGATTATATATCCGCAGTGTAAGTCAAACAATTTCTCTAAATTTACCACAAACAATTGAGACACCACTTTAACACAGAGCTATCATAAACTTCATAGTGTCAGGTCAATAACATAAAATACTGTATTTCCTTTTTATATTTGCTTGCACACACGTGCAAGAAACATAGTGCGATGATCCAAAATGCAGTGCCATACAGTTGAAAGCCAGAGCTCCGCTTCAGTGAGCAACGTAGTTACTGCCTGCTCATGTGCATGTGTTTTTCCAAACACGCACGCATCCATATTGCCGTGTAATGCGCCCCCCCCCACACACTAGTTACCCTCAAACTGTATTAGCAGCAAGACAACATATTCCATATAGATGGGAATTCTGCACTACCAAAATGCACTGCAAAGAAACTAGGAATTTAGGCCAGGGCAAGAAAATATTATACATGTGTGTAGGTTATAAATACCTATAAATAGTATGCATGTTTGTAGGTTATAAATACTTATAAGATAGGCGAAGAAACCCTAGTGATATAATTGACTAGTAACCTGATGTGACTGTTCAGTTATTACAACGTAACAAGACACTTGAACTTCAGTGCACTTGGTAGGTATTTCAGTAAACAAATATCCTTTTTTTTGGCAATAAAAATGTTTATTGAAATTTTTATGTATGAAAGGGATAGCATATTTTACAGTGTCTAAAAGTGTTACATATATGGACACATCTAGTGGTTGAAAGTGCTTGACTATAACGCAAAGGAAGTGTTCATATATCGCAACACAATGGAACACACTGGAGTGTGTTATTCCATACATACAGAGAATGTATTCACGCATACTTATTTATTGCTGCTTATGAAGTGAAGGATGGGGAGAGAGCCCACATGATGGATCTAGTGTTGATTTTAAATTACTATGGCAGTACACTACTTTTCCTCGTGATTTCAATCCATTTCATATAATGCACCTACTGTTTTCCTGCCTTTGATATTTTTTTTTTTCTCTGCAGCATTTCAAATCTCCATTACAACCTCTTACATAGTCACTTGCTGTTAGCACTGAACTCCTGTTCTCAAGTTATTTATTTTATTAAAGTATTATTCTATGTGTTACTTCTTTATTATTTCATTATTGATCTGTTATTTAAATTGTAACACAATGTATACAGTGAAGCCCTTCATGACACGTCTATATAAAAAGCCCTAAAAATAAAAACAGTACTGATTTACTGCTGTTTAGTTGTTTAAAAAACTGTTTTAAGCTTTGAGCTTTGGCCCTCACACACACTTTACCGATTATTGGCCAGAGAATTTCAAACTTGCTACATCCCCTCCTCAAATACCAGATCTAAGGTTTTTTTTTTAATGATATCAAATTTAAGTAGTCTGAGCAGGGCATAAAAAAGGCAAAACCAAACCAAGCAAAACAAAAACAAACACAACAAAACAAAGTTTCACAACTACCGTATAATTTAACACCCAGAAGAATCAGCATACAATTCACTTCAAGAGGGAATCCATCATAATAGAGCCTGTCTTGAAACTATACTCTCCAGCATTGCTTCTGATGAGTGGGGAAAACCCAGCTGCTCAGTCTACTGGTCTGGGCAGTGCCGGTGTCATGCCAAATGATATCCTAACACAAATAGGTTCCCTGCTCTCGTACCACACATGCGTGTGTGAAAATGATCGCTTGCTATTCAGATCTGTTCCTCATACGGATCCAGTTTTGCACATTTTGCCGATTTTGTATCTTCGGCCGGTTTTCGGCAAATATCAACTAATAAAACCAATGTAAGACAACTAATTTTGAAGCCGTAGCCATGCATCAAAAAGTCACATCAGCAAACACTTGTCCAATACATGCACAGCTGAAAAAAATGTGTGTGTCCTAAGTCTTCCAAGAAGGTGAAATACAAATAAAATCACCTGTTATGCTGTTGTTTCACAACATTTCCCTTTTCTAAAGTTCATTTTCAGCCTTTATCTCTCTATTCTGTCACTCTGCTTCATACACTGGACCCATTACCTATAGTGGCTACTAAACATGAAACCGGAGGCTTTGTAGGACAGCTTGAGTGACTCCCCGGGCCATTTAACATCTCCTCCTGACTTGGTCAGAACGACCTGGGACTCGACACCTGGAGGAAAGTATATAAGTATTAATTTACCATTCTAGCTGCTTCATTACACATCTGAGACTACTGCACACTGTCTACAGTATATCCATAAATACTGTACTCACAAGAGAAACATGCCAGGCACAGCAACGGTTTGAAGTAAAAGTTCAAAGTTAATATTTAGGAATGATGTTAATGAACAGGACTGAAAACAAATGGCGACCTCGAGCTTCACAAAACTATCCTGGTATTTAAAAAGAATTCTACGTCGTTCGTGTTTGCATACTATTCTGTTCTGTTCTATATATAGCAGCCTGCATTTACATTGTACTGCGACTCCGTATATATCGGCGAATGTACCATACTGTATATATTGTGTACAGTAAATACTGCAGTTACCATATGTGCAAACTATTTGTCTGTACACTTTGAAGAATACGTACAAATAAATTAAAAATAAACATATTATGGTAAATGCATTGTTAGTTCATTAACTATGCTAGGTACATTATAAAATCCTCAAGAATTAAGAGTTGGTAAGAATGTCCAGCTAATGCTCCCTACCAGAATACGAGAAATATTAACATGCCTGTAATCCCTGCATCAGTAAGTAATGATGCTTTGATTTTTTGAATTAAACAAGATGTAACATTTTAAAGGTTTTTAACATTTTCAGCTGGGAAAATTACACTGAGCCAAAATGCATTGTGACATGGAGCACATGGAGGTTAAGTGACTTGCTCAGGGTCACAGAGCAAGCATGTGGCAGATGTTGGATTCAAACCCAGGGCTGCTGATCTCCAGCTGCACAGTTCTGTGCCCTTTGTGTAGTACTGCATATAAACATATAACATGCCCCCATTTTAACCAATAATTTTAGGTCCATTGTTGGTTTCTAAAAATATTGCTTCAGTGCTCTGAAACTGAGGGAGGCTACTAATACTTTACCCCATCCGGCCCTTTTTATCGGGAATGCACGTTTGTTGTCCATATTTACTGAGACAGGTGTTCTACAACTATGTTGACTTTCAGTAGAATCTTTGTACTATGAAATGGAGGCAGTATAGCACAGTGGTTTAAGGCTCTGAGCTGCAGACCGGGGTTTGAATCCCACAGCTCCCATTTGCATACTGTGTGACCCTGAGCAAGTCATTTAACTTCGTTGTACTCCCAGGTTGCACCTGTAAACAAACTTTCAGCTAAGTGCGTCTCTCCTGGTTAATATATATATATATATATATATATATATATATATATATATATTTTCCACATTTATACAATAATATGTACTTATCTTATAATATCCTGAGACTCTCCCTGTATTTAGTTCCCTTCATGCTAGATTTCTTCTCAGACCATTTGTATGTGAACAGGAGCTTTGTGTTTTACATTTTATCTCATCCTTCCATGTTTTATCTGAAAAAGTCATATCCCTTCCTTTCTGAGATTTTAGTCATTTTCACTGTAGCACCCTGTTCTTGAGAGAGGCCTATACAGGAGGTATTACAATCCACTAAGTCTTTACCTCTCTTTGGCATGGGAGTGACATAAACTTCAGATATTGATTGAGGCAGGCTTTACAGGATCCCGGCTTCTTGAATAACCTAACAGAAAATGGTTGTTATTTAGTGCCAGCAGTCAGTATAGTTCCTCAGAAATGCCACTTCAGAAATGCCATCTGGCCCTGGAGCTTTACCTTGGAAAGTTTTTGATTACTTTGGTGATTACACTAAACTGCATTGGAGTATCCATGTCAAGGCATCTTGCTCAGTAATGCTAGGCAGGCTAATTCTGCATAAGAAGCTGTCTGATTCCAGCGGAGAGTTAACTGTTTTGCTTTGGTAAATATCACAACCAAATTTTTGTGTGAATATTTCATTATTCACCTCCTTATGAACAGTACAGCTGTCATATTTCACATCCTGGCCAATATGTGTTTTCGCACTTTCAGTGCACAATGACACCGTCGCTGTGGGAAATCACTGTTTGGGACACATTACAAAACTTTCAGTGACACCGTTCATTAGCAGAGGTCCTAAAATGCATATGTTGAAAATTTGGTGATGGAACTCCATTAAATGACTGTGTTACGAACGTGCATTGCACAGTTTGCACTCACGTTCATAACTTCACACATTTGTAATATTTTCACTCCAGATTTTCAACATTGCCATTTTTACTCTACAGAAATCCCTAAAGCTGACCAATCTTATACCTCTAGCATCCTTTAAACAGCTTTGCACAGGTTTCTTCACAGAGAAATGCAACTGCTACCACAAGAGCTAGTCTAGTCATTTCATAACCCTCCCTTTCCAGACATTCACCATATATGGCATAATTTTTCTCTACAGTTCTCCCTCCCAGACAGCCACCCTTATTATAGTACCTCAGTTCCATTTAACTCTACCTACCTACCTACCTAAACCTTCTCCCACTAACTCCTGGCCCTTACACCAATCCTAAATACTCCCCATACATCCTAGTATTACATTATGCTGTGTGTATGCCTTGACTCCTCTATTGGGATATGTATATACTTTATTTACTAGTGTAATTTTCATATAACCTACCTTGTCATGTATGTCTTAATCAACTTCTTACCCTTGATTATTGTATTTCTAAGGGTTTTTTTCTGTATCTGTTATGCATATGTAAGTCCATTGATGTATCTGTTTGTGTACCAACTATTGAACCTTGACCTTATCAGGTCCATCTTGTAAATGAGCCTTGCTCAATGATGTTTGCCTGAATAAATAAAGATTTGATTGATTGATTGATTGATTTTTCCACACCTCCTTATGAACAGTACAGCTGTCATTTATCACATCCTGGCCGAAATGTGTTTCTGCACTTCTGGCGCAGAATACCGTGGTTGCCCTGGGAAATCAATGTTCAGGACACATTAACACAATCACAGTGACACTCTTCATGAGCACAGGTCATAAAATGCCTATGTTGAAAATCTGGTGACGACAGTCCATAAAATGACTGTGTTACGTGCATGCGTTGCGCACTTTCCACATATGCTCGGAAGTGCGTGCATTTTTAATATTCCCACTACAGATTTTCAGCATTGCCATCCCTTCACACCTCCCTATGGATGGCACAGCTGCCATTCTTCACATTCTGCCCAATCTGTCTTTTCATACATATGGCACAGAATGGCACTGTCACTGTTGGAAGTCAATGTTTGGGACACATTGACAAAATCACACTGCCACTCTTCATGAGAAGAGGTCCCAAATGCTTTCATGAGATGGGGTCACAAAAAAGGCCATGTTGAACATTTACACTGTAAATAACAACAAACACCTGAGGCGTTAGGGTTTCAAACCTTCACGTCCTACCCTGTGTAGATGGACAGGCATCAGGCTGTGCCTTTGGATTGCTGACTTTCCTACGCATGCCATCCCACCCCCACCCCCCAGCCACTGACAGCCATCAAGGTGTTTCTTGGACTCTTTGGCCCCACACTTCACCCCATTCTCCTATGCTGCGCCCATTTCAGCATATGTCCATGTGGAATGGGGTCACTGTACAGTCAAACACCCTAAGGCACATCTCAACAAATGTCACTGTCTGCAGAATAAGGTGAGGTGACATGGCATGACCGTCATGGGCGACAACCCACACACTTACCCCAATGCCTCTCCATCTCTACAAGATGGAGGTGGGGTTGGCGTGAACTTCCATACTTCGCTGCCATTCCTATTCTGCATTGGTCTAACTCTTGCATTTCAAATGCTAATACCAGCAAGCAAACATTCAGCATTGACAAATGCTTATTTTAGTTTGTGAGAAGTTCAAGTCCTACTCAATGCAAGAGTGCAGCAATTTGGAAGAAGTTTAATAACATTTTGGTAAAATATATTATGTAGTTCAGTTAACATATACAATATGGATCCTCAGAAAAATGACATCAAAAATACAAATGCGTCAGAGTACTCCAATAAGTTTGACAGGTTGTTACTCCAGCTCAGCTTAGACTCACTGCATCAGTAAAAGCTCTTTCTCTTCATGCTATTCTTCTCAGTGTTATGTTCAAATTATAGTTATAGTTCTAATAAAAATAAATGTTACCTCCTTATCAGGGGCCTTTGTAAGCCACCAACATTTAGAATGCACCAAAAATGAAGAGCGTTCTCAGAGTTCAAACAAATCCAGGACAAAAATGCCCAGTCCAACACATGAATCATCAACCATGTCCAGCTCAGAAAACTAACAGCCCATATTGGTGAGCCATGAGAACTCACTTTCAAGAATTCCAATTTTTTCCAATCCACTTCAGTCAGGAATTTTTATAATTAAGTGCAGTCTTATCCATCTCTTTCCAGGTAATCTTGTCTTGTCGCAGGCTGAGCATCACCAGTCTATCTCACCCGCAGCTCCAAAACACTCAGTCTTCTTCTCGGACCAGAGACTCCAAAGTAACCCACAAATAAAGCAGTGCCTTAGTTAGCAAGAGACCCCCTTTGCAAGCAAACTATAGGCGATCAAAAGATAACTTTAGAACACAAAACTATGTATTAAGATAAAATATAAAATTCAACAGAGCTGTGTAGCACAGTGGAGCAGAGCAGCCTTGTGGCCATCTTGCTGCTCCAGCCACCCTTCTCACATCCTATAATGATTGGCAACATTCAATAACTTCAAACAGATCAATATCAACTTTAGTAGGGCAACATACCCTAAAGGAGGAAAGGGAGCGTTAAGGACAGTATGAGATAAACAGTATATCAGGCTGGTCTTCCAGTTCTCAATGCAGGTTAAACATGTATGACACCTACATCTACTCTTCACTTGCCCTGGGCAGGAACAGACAACTCAAATACTTTCCTGGTCTGTCACAACAAATGCCATCCCAGGCACAGCCCTCACATGCAGCCCACCCCCACACCACCATGCACAATGCAGTATTGTGATCTTGACCTCCTGTACTGGAGGCACTACTCACTCTCTCTAGTCTAGTACAATTGCCTTTCCCTTAAAACCTCATAGGGAGCAGGCAGATATTATGGGGTATCCAGTTGCTGAATCAGTGTAGGCCCAGTGGTGTTGAGCATGGTTGGCCAGCACTGGGAACTTTAAATGAAAAGATTAACAATGTTTTAGTTAATGAGGCGAAACCCCAAAACCTAAAGGCTGTGCAACTGCAAATAGTGAACCTAATCTTCAAACAAAGGTACTTATAATTCCTGGCCTGCTGAATCCAGTGAATGCCTTCCCATCAATTAGTGCAGTCCCCCTCTTGCAGAGAAGAGCCCAGTTTTACACACAGGTGCACTGCACTGAGATCTCCCTTGCTATGTAGGATTCCCCATCACAGCTTGCAGCAATCCATGTCAATCAGATGGTCTGTCTGTCTGTCTCTCTCTCTCTCTCTCTCACTTTCACTCCCTCTCTTTCAATCTCTCATTGACTGTGTATCTGACCTTGTGATATCATGCAGAGGAGCAGCAGTTGAGTCAGTAGGCTGCTACAAGTCTGCACCATGTCTTAGGCCTCCAATCCCTTAGATGGTAATTATGGGGTATGGGACTGTGATAACCAGTGGCTGATCCTGCAACAGTATCAGGCAACTGTTCATTTCTCTCTTTCTCTCTCATTCTGGCCTGGTTATGCTCTACTTCAGCACCATGCTTGCTAGCATGAGAATGCCACCTTTTTTTAAGCAGGAAACTGCTTGAACCACTTCTAGTTCATCTCAGTAAATGCAGTCTGTTGCAGCACAGCTCTCAGGTCCCTGTAAACTTGCTCCTACAAGACCTCCCAATGATATGCTTTAAGGGCAGCTCAGCCCCAACTGTTCATGAGGGAAACAACAACCCTGATTGATCCAATAGGGCCATTAATCAGGACAGACAATCCTGGTGTTCTGTTTCTCGACAGGCAATGCAGTTGCAAAGGCACCTTAATTAACTAGGTCCACCTGCAGCCCACAAGCCTCTGTGACTCCTCAAGTTGGCAAACAAACCTAATTGACAAAGAACCTCTGTGCGCAAACACTGAGGCAAGGGTTACCCCAAAGGGCATTTGGCTGGGAAGCCAAGTTTCAAGAAAATACAAAATCACACATGCCCACACAATGCATTGTGTGGGCATGTGTTTTATTCTGGCTTACTTCCACAACTGCTAGGCAAACTGCCCTCTCATGTTACCTGAAAATTCTTTAATCTTTAAATAGTTTTTATTTTAATGGATTCACCACAACACAACAAGACACACTGTCTTAGGGTAGCTGGTTCATTCCACTGGGTGTCAAACAGGCGAGGCATACTGATGAGCCCTGGTAGGACGAAACACGTGTCTATGTCATCTGTTAGCACCCTTTGCAAACTGTGTAAGAGGCCTTTCGGCACCATACAATTCTGCTTAAAGTTGGACCAGCATAACATTCTGTGGTGATTTGCATATGCAAACCTAATTGGTTGACTTTGTGCTCACTAACCCCATCACCATGACAGGGTGGGTCAATGGGATGGTAAACACAGATGCTGGCTTGAATTCCCAGTGGCAGTTACCACAGAAGTCCTGATTCACACAGAATCCACAGTCTGGACACTACTCCACACACTGAACCAATCCTATATGTGTGAAAACTCACATTTGGAGCAGTCAGCACACAGACGGGATAATTTCTGGTCAACTTCTGACATGCAGTGTCAGCTCCATTGGTGCATGCCTTTGATGCTTAAATAGCAAGGAAGTCTTAAAGTGACAGTAACCTTCAAGAGGATTACATATGTATGACAGGGTTGAATTAGGCCCTGCCCCATTTGTTATGCAGAAAGAGTTTAAATGCAAGGATCTGTTCTGTCCTCTCCTTTTCTATCTCTTCTCTTCTCTGTCTGGTTGTGCAACCAAATTTTCTTGTGAGACCTAGAAGCTGATCACACTGATCGTTTTGCAATTCTACGCCTCTCGCTATCTCTCTGCCTTTACTTGCTATTTCTGTCTTTTCTTCCCCCTTGCATATCTGCAGTTATAAAATATATGTGAATCTTTTTGAGAAACTGTAAGTGAAACTAGGATCCCTTTGTTTAAAGCTGTATATAGTTATACTGTTGAAATGATTGCAAAAAGCTATTTGGAACTCAAAGGGTTAACCTGTGATGCAGTTTTTAAGGCTTTTGCAGATCTGTAAACAAGAGGTCAGTTCTGGGTCACTATGTTCTTTTTGCTGCACCTGCATTGAAACTGACAAGAACAGTCTGTAAACTTACAAGAACATTCTGTGAGAAGCAGGCTCTCTCAACGAGTTCCCAAACAAAGACTTATAAAAGGAGCAGCAATGCTTTTGCTAGAGAGACAAGGAGAGTGAGATACTGAGAGATTGAAACTTGGAATTAAGAGGTACCCTTAGAAAAAGGACTTAGTTTTCTCAGTTTGTACTGCCTTTGTAAATAATTATACTGATTAATTTTAATTTTTTATTTTGCTGTTATTGAGAAAAATAAAACCGTCATTGTGAATTTTAACCTGCTCCTGGTGATCCTGTGTGTTTTCTGACCTGTGCCTCGATGTCAGATGGTATCAGACAAAGTGAGATTTACACCGTGCATACTCTAAGCCAGGAGTTTTGTGCATGGGTACTAGACCTGGTACAGGAGAAGCATCGAAGAAAGGTATGGATAATGCAGCAGCAAGCCCAGGAGTCAATACCAGAAGAATGGCAGCTGAACTAGAAGCAGAAACAAAAGTCCAAACTGAGACTGTAAAGCCAGCACCAGTCATGGAAAAAAAGAACAGGTAGTGACAGGACCTGAAAGCCTGACTGCCTTTTTAAATGATGAGTTATAGAGCAAACAGAGACAGAGAAACAGAGAAGATAGGAGAAGCAACAGAGAGAAAAAGGGATTCAACGCTTAGAGGCACAGAGAAAAGAAGAAATGCAGCAACTCAAGAAGCAAAGAGGAGAAGAGATGCAGTGACAGGAGCAGCAAAGAAAAGAAAAGATGCAGAGTTGGATGGTTGCCTTACAAGTTATCAAAGCTGGAGGATCTGGCATTTGTCCAGCAGAGCAACAAGACACAAACAACTTAAAACACATTAAACTTACAAAGCTGTGTCCCTCGGATGATATTGAAGAATACCTGACAACTTTTGAAAGGGTTGCCACAGCCTGCCAGTGGCCAAAGCAGCAATGGGCAATCAGACTGGTACCTTACCTGATAGGTAAAGCCCAACTTGCCTACAGCAATATGAACACTCCACAGTCAGAAAACTATGACCTGGTGAAAAGAGAGGTCCTTAAAAGATATGACATCTCAGAAGAGACCTACAGGTAGAGATTTAGGTCTCTGAAGTAAAACTCAGTTGACAATCCTCGAGAAGCCTTCCCCTGACTCAGAGAACTCCTTATGAAATGGCTCCAACCAGAGGGCAAAACACTCCCACAGGTCACCAGAACATTTGTAATGGAGCAGTTCATCAACAGCCTACCCACAGATGTACAGCTTTGGGTAAAAGAACACTGACCAGAAAGCGGGGAAAAGGCTGTTTCTTTGGCTGGAGACTACCAAATGGCCAGGCAGATGCCACAGCAGTGAGGTAACAGCCAAGCACCAGTAAGACATTCTTTTTCCCATTTAAACTCCAAGTCTGATAAGAACTCTGGTGGAGGTAATAAATCTTCACCCAAAGATTTTATTTGCTATAACTGTAATAAGCCAGGTCATATTGCAAGAAATTGACATAGCAAAAAGAGTGACACTGAAGCAGATTTTTCCTAAGCAAATTGGGGCAAGTACTTAACAAATGTGAAGGTGGGAGAGAAGACTGTGAAGGGACTTATAGATTCAGGAAGCAGACAGACCCTAGTGCATGTTGAAGTGCTGGGAAAGCAATGTCCAAAGGTCTAGGTACTGGTGTCATCTGCATCCACGGGGACACTCAATACTATTCCACCAGCCAAGTGACTCTGACTATTAATGGGGTGTCACACCAAATGAAAGTGGGGGTAGCACCTAAGTTACCTGTACGGTGATTATTGGAAATTACTTTCCAGGATTTACTGAGTTAATCAAAGAGGGAGTAAGTCCTGATGTTTCAGCAGCTGTGGTGACAAGAGCTCAGGCAAAGAAAATCTCAGATGGTGGGGACTCTTCCTTTCGCTGATTTTGATTCAGACTTGTTTGAGCACAGCTCCAAGATCCTGAAATCCAGGGAAGAAAAATGACGCCTGAAGAAACAGTGGTAACAAAAGACTGATGGATATAAGGGATTAACATATGAAAATGTTGAAACTAAACTGATCACTGATTGTGATTTTCTTTCAGAACAAGCTAACAATGTTTCTCTCCAGGGTTATTTTAAGTAGCTGGGGGTGAAACCAAAACAGGGTGAACCTATGTTTAAAAAATGTAAGGGGCTACAATACAGAGTTTGGGTTAAACCTCAGATGCAGGACCAGATAGAACAATTGGTTATACAGCAAAAGTATAGATCCGAGTTGTTACAGATAGCACATGATAGTCCTATGGCTGGTCACTCAGGAAGGGATCTCACCCTTGCCAGATTGCTGTATAGATTTTACTTGCCTGGAATTCATGAAGATGTTGCTACCTATTGTAGTTCTTGTGCTGAGTGTCAGAAAGTAGCTCCAGTGATTAAAAAAGATAAGGTGTCCCTGGTGCCCCTACCCTTGATAGATGTGCCTTTCGAGAGAATTGCAATGGATGTAGTTGACTCCTTTGACAAAGTAAAAAAGGTAATCAATTCATTTTGGTAGTATGTGACTATGCTACTCGATACCCAGAGGCAGTTCCTATGTGTACTGTCACAGCCCCAAAAGCTGCAGCAGAGCTTGCCAAAATTTTCAGCAGTATGGGCATACTTAAAAATATTATTACTGATCAGGGTAGTAATTTTGGTGCTGCATTACCGAAGGAGCTGTACCGACTACTAGGTATCACTGCCCTAAGAACTTCCCCATACCACCCTCAGACAGACGGCTTTGTTGAGCAGTTTAATCAACCCCTAAAATGCATGTTAGAAAGGTTTGTAAAAGGGGAAGAGGGAAAGACTGGGACCAATACTTATCTTACCTGCTTTTTTCATACAGAGAAGAGCCACAGGCATCAAAAGGTTTTTCACCATTTGGAATGCTGTATAGTAGACAACATAGAGGGCCACTAGATGTAATAAAAAAAACATGGGAAGATAATCCCCATTAGAAACAATCTATTACATCTTAAATGTGTGCCCCTAGAAAGTGGCAAAATATGTTGAAATCACCCATAGTAATCAGGAAGAGGCCCAAAACCAGCAGAAGGTGTATTATGACCGTGGGGTAAAAGAAAAAAGCTTTTGAGCCAGGTGAAAAGGTCTTGCTACTGTTACCCACTACAGAAAGTAAACTGTTAATGAAGTGGCAAGGGTCTTATAAAGTGCTTAGACATACTGGCACAGTTAACTATAAGATTGAGACCCCTGATAGGAAAATTCCTATTAAGATATACCATGCTAACCTCCTCAAGAAATGGGTTGGAAAAACATGAAAAGCTGTTTTGCTTATTTTACCAGAAACTGAGACAGAAGATATTGATGTACAGTAGCTTATGACAGACTGGACAAACTGTAACTGCTGATGCTGTAAAGGTGAATGTTTCCTTAACCTCTAAACAAACTGCAGAAATGTGTAACTTGTTAAAGACATTTAACAGTACTTTTACCACAGTACCAGGCCAAGCAAAAGGGGTTAAGCACGTAATAGTGACAAGGAATGCTTGCTCTATTATACAAAATACATACAGATTACCGACATGGTTAAGGAAATACAAAAAATGAAAGAACTGGGTATCATACAAGAGTCAAGAAGTGCTTGGTCATCACCAATGGTGACTGTAAACAAAAAAGAAGGGTATGTAAGAATCTGCCTTGATTTTAGGAAACTTAATCAAATGTCAGACAGAATTTGACAGTTATCCTATGCCTAGAATAGATGATTTGGTGGACAGACTGGGAGGTGCCAAGTATATTAGTACCCTTGATCTCACCAAGGGTTACTGGCAAATCCCACTAGCTAAAGAATCCAGAGACAAAACTGCATTTGCCACTCCTGTTGGATTCTATCAGCTCTCCACCATGCCATTTGGTTTACATGAAGCACCCACTACATTCCAGCGGTACATGGATGTAATTTTATCCCCTCACACTGGTTATTGTGCTGCGTACCTGGATGATGTTGTGGTGTACAGTCCAGACTGGAAAAGTCACCTGGAACACCTATGAGCAGTTATCCAATTGATCAAAAAGGCAGGTCTGACAATTAATCCTACCAAGTGTACATTGGGCATGCAGGAAACCAGATAGTTGGGCTATGTTTTGAGAAATGGAGAAGTCAAGCCAGAGGTTTCCAAGATAGAAGCTGTAGCTAACAGCCCTGTCCCCAAAACCAAGAAACACATCAGATCATTTTTAGGGCTGGCTGGTTATCAGAGATTTGTTCCTAACTTTGCCCAACTAGCTACTCCCTTCACTGAACTCACAAAGAAATGGTTCCCCAATAATGTGAAATGGACCACAGAGTGTGACAAAGCTTTTCATGCCATTAGAGCTGTATTATGTTTAGCTCCTGTTTTAAAAAGCCCAGACTTTGAGAAACAATTTCTGTTACTGACTGATGCATCAGAGGTAGGTCTTGATGTAGTCCTGAATCAAAATATAGAGGGGAAAGAACATCCTATTGTATATATCAGTAGGAAGTTGCATGACAGAGAGAAAAGGTACTCCACCATTGAAAAGGAATGTCTTGCGGCAAAGTGAGCAATGGAGTCCCTTAAGTTTTATTTACTAGGAGCTGACTTTGTACTTTTAACAGATCACAATCCTCTCTGTTGACTTAACCAAATTCTAAAATCACACAGTGGTACCTGGCACTACAGCCATTTAAATTTAAAGTGATGCACAATTCTGGGAAAGAGAATATCAATGTTGAGTTTCTCTCAAGATATGGATCAGGAATTGAGAATTCCGAAGGTTTAAACAATGCGAGTTGAAACTTCTCTGTTTGCTATGCTGCATATACACTGAATTGTAAAAGTTATAAACTAATGCTAGAAGATAATTCAAAGAAAGTTTTGGAAACCTGTTTTTCTAAAACAGGTTCCCTCTTAAAGAGAGGGGTATGTGACATGGTTGAATAAGGCCCTGTCCCATTTGTTATGCAAGGATCTGTTCTATCCTCTCCTTTTCTATCTCTTCTCTATCTGGTTGTGCAACCAAATTTTCTTGTGATACCTAGGGACTGATCACTCCGACGTTTACACAATTCTATGCCTCTCACTATCTCTCTGCCTTCACTTGCTATTTCTGTCTTTTCTTCCCCCTTGCATAGCTGCGGCTATAAAATATATGTGAATTTTTTTGTGAAACTCTAAGTGATACTGGGATCCCTTTGTTTAAAACAGTATATAGTACACTGTTGAAATGATTGCAAAAAGCTATTTGGAACTCAAGGGGTTAACCTAAGATACAGTTTTTAAGCCTTTTGCAGAGCTGTAAACAAGAGGTCAGTTCTGGGTCACTATGTTCTTTTTGCTGCACCTGCATCAAAACTGACAAGAGCATTCTGTAAACTTACAAAAACATTCTGTGAGAAGCAGGCTTTTTTAACGAGTTCCCAGACAAAGACTTATAAAAAGAGCAGCAGTGCTTTTGCTAGAGAGACAAGGACAGTGAGAGAATGAGAGACTGAAACTTGGAAATAAGAGATGCTCTTAGAAGAAGGACTTAGTTTTCTCTGTTTGTACTGCCTTTGTAAATAATTATACTGAATAATTTTCCTTTTTTATTTTGCTGTTATTGAGAAAAATAAAATGCTATTTGTGAATTTTGAAAATGCTCCTGGTTTTCCTATGCTTCCTGACTTGTGCCTCGATGACAATATGTACATAACTTAACACTTCTTTGCATTAAACTTCAGTTGCCATACCTTAGACTACCCCTCCAACTTTACTAGGTCCCTCTTCATATCCCTCACCCCCTCATTGGAGTCAACACAGGTTGTCTACAAAGAGGTAAATGTCTCTCTAGATACCTTCCCAAATGTCACAAATGAATGCATTAAACAGTACTGGTCCCAGCACTGACCCTTGTAGTACCCCACATTTGACCTCCCTGACCTCTGAATGTTCCCTATTTACAGTTAGCCTCTGGGTCCTTTCACTTAGCCAATTTGCTACTCATCTTGTTATCTAGACCCTAACCCTCACATCCCCCAGCTTCTTAATAAACCATCTATGTGGTGTGAGTCAAAGGGCATACTAAAATGTAGATACAGCACATTGACTGCCTGGCCCTTGTTCTCTGCTCTTGTTACAGAGTCAAAGAACTCAGCTTAGTCTGGCATGACCTTCTGTTCATGAAGCCATGCTGTGTCCTATCCTGGAGTCTGCTGCTTCAAGGAATTCCATCAGATGCTCCTTGATGATAGTTTCCAGGAGTTCCCCATTGTTGATGTCAAAACTAACCAGTCCATAGCTTTCTATGTCTTCCCACTCTTGTGCAGGGGGACCATGCCCACCCTCCCCCACTGGGACTACCCAAGCCTACAGGAAGTGGTTGAACAAGATCATTAACTGCCATGCAGGCTCCTATCCTAATGCCTTCAGTAATCTGGGGTGCAACCTTTTTGTTCCTGGAGACTTATTCATCCCATGGGCCCTTAGTTATTTAAGTACCTGAACCCCTAACACTGGTTCCAAATTCAGTTCCCTCTGCCCCCTCCCATAGCCTGCATATTACAGTCAGAGAGTGGGCTGCCATTCCCTTCTAGTGTGAATACTGAGTAGAAATACTCATTAAAGATGCCTAAGCCTTCTTCTATCCTCTCCCTCCTCCTCTGCATATTCATTTCTTGAGTTTAGCCTCACAATACCCTCTATGGTATTTTTCATTTCTCTTATATAGCTAAAGAAGGCTTCTTGTTTTTCTTTACTCTCTCAGCTATTCTCAGTTCCGTCTGTGCCTTTGCTTTCCTTATGACTCTGCTTGCTTCCTTCATTTTCATGAGGTATGCCTCTCTACAACCCTTAGTTGATTCCTCCTATACCCCTCTATATTTACAGAATGAAGCCCCTTTACCCTGATTGCATCTCTCATTTCCCTGGAGAACCAGAGTTAGGTCTTGTGTTTTGTTTCTACTTATCTACTTCAGACAGATTTTAGTCACCTCCAAAAGACTACCCTTCATAAGATACCACATTTTCTTGACTTCCTCAACCCTTTCCACCCCCCACAGTTTGTCTTGGAAGGTCTCCCCATTCTCTTGATATCTGCTGTACTGAAATCAAAGACTTTTGTCCTAGGCTTTGTCTTCTGGTCATCTAGGGCCAAGGGGAACCAAACAGAGTTGTGCTTATTCATCTTCAGGTGCTCCCTTACACTAAATTTCTCACCATGTCCTGGTTTGACAGAATTGGATCCATGATGGTCTCCTCCCTGCTGGGTTCTTGAACCCACTATACAAGGAAGCTCTCATGTAATGAATCTACAAGAGTCTGGTTTCTTGCACACCTAGCTGTTAATGCTTCCCAGTCCACATCTGGGAGAGTAAGATCACCTATAAGTACCATGTTTCTTAGTGTGGTAGCCCTTCTGATTTCTCCCCTAGCTTCCTCTCCTTGAGCTGTTTTGGTCACTTGTAGGCTACTCTTATGTTGAGATTCTTCTCATTTTCAACTACCTGCTGCACCCATACTGTTTCTATTCCCATCCCTTCCAAAACACATTGGCTCCCATTGCTTATATATTGTCTCGTAAATAAAGTGCCACCCCTCCCCCTACTGGCCCTTACCCCTATCCTTTCTGAGTAGCAGGACATATCCTGTTATAGTGAGGTCCCAGCCATGGTTCGTTGCTCATGTTTCTGTGATTGCTAGTAACTCTTGTTAGGCTTCTGCTACCAATGCCTGGAGGTCCACAATTTTGTTCTTGAGATTTCTTGTGTTAACTACAATTGCCTTCCATTAGCTAAGTTTGTCCTTCACCCTGTAACTGCCACCCTTTTTCTTCTTCCCCTTGTCTACATGCCCTTTAGGTTTTATGCACCTTCTTAATCTGCTTCCATGTCTGTAATTGCCTGCGGGAGCCATTGCAGGTCTGTGTGTGTGTGCGTGTGTGCATGTGTGTGTGCACGGGTGTGCACAGTCACATAATTTGAGACCTACCTGTAACTGCCACTCCCCACTCCCTCATTTAAAAACCTGTTAATTCTCAAATTTAGCTTTGGTGCCAGTGTTCTACTGCTATTACTGTTAGATGCCTACCATGCATAGCAAGCAACCAATGCTTCTTCCATAATCTTCCCCGTCCCTCAAAAAGAAAAGTCACTCTTCCTAACACCTGCTCTTTAGCCAGATGTTGCACTCCCTAATTTCTTCCTGTTTGTCCTCTCCCTCACATGACACCTGTGGGACCTCAGAGAAAGAAAGTTATCATCCCTGCCTCCACTCCAGCTTCTTGACTAGTTCAGGGAAGCTGTCTTCCTCACTGTCTATGCTACTGCCTGTGAGATTGTTGATTCCTAAAAGAATTACCACTTCTGGCTTCCCATCCCATACCTTGATGTACATCTCCAGGTGAGGGAGCAGCTGGCTCACTGTTGCCCTTCAAAAGTAGTGAACAATTCTGTCCTCACTACAGGTGGTGCACATCAATCTCCCTGTACCTCTAACTATAGAGTATGCCAGTACTAGAATCTTCCTCTTACTCCTGCCATGTCCTGGTGCCCTCTTCTGTGCATACTTCCCCTTTAGGGTCAGCGGCCTGAATTGGTTCTGCTAGTGGTGTAGACTGGCTCATGATCTGTACCCTGGGATTTTCCCTTCCCTGATGGAGTATCTGTCTCCTTCTCTCACCCCATTCCACCACAGTTCCTCCACCCACAATGACCCTGGAGGGCCTCTGGGGGATTTGAACTGCTTTGTCATAATACCCTTCACTGAGATGCTCCTTGGGAACATTCCTTTTCCCCTAAGGGCAGTGACCTCATTAGCAAGAGCCCCAATCCTGCTACCCAATGGTCATCCTTCATGCATCCAGAGCAGTCACTGGAAGATGACGGCACCACATCCCCTACAACTGACCAGCTCTCTCTCCCATCTGTATGGTCAAATGTGGCACTAATGTGTGCTATTGATTTATGTGAATGTGGACTGCAATGCACTTCTGTCACTCTACCTCCCTCTTCTGGTCCTGTTTTGACCCCTTTCTAAAGCAGAGTGGCTTGCCCCTTGCCCTGTTTCTCTAAGGCCTTCTCCAATTAATTCCTTATGGTACTTAACTTTGTGGCACAATCACTACGCATAACTCACTACACTCATTGGAAGTGCCCTTATATACTTGCTAGTGCCTCACAACCTGGAAGTACTCTCCATAACTTTCTGCTTCCGAGCAGCTATAATATATAAGACCCCATCTACTGGGCCTCCATTTGGTCCTTGCTCCACTCCATCCCAAGGTAAGCAACCACTGAAACAGAACACTGAAACACACTTATCCCTGCCTGCCAGCCCACGCTACCTTCTTAAAGGGACAGAGCCCTTTAATGACGTTTTCTGCAATTCTTGCTAAAGGTGCTTGCACTGCCAGCAGCAGTCCCTCTTGGGATGCAGTACCCATGGCAGGAATTTCTTCCTGCATAAAACTGTTACTTTTACTAATTTTAACACAAAGCAAAACCTTCATGGTCTGCTCACGTTGACCATGCCTGATTCTAAAGCATGCTCACATTTTTACATGTCACTCAAGTGCCGGAATGCTCGTGCACTCATTACTGTAACAGAGTTCATTTAAACACAGTTTTGAATACTATAAACAATGCTGAACTCAGGAATCAACTGTGGTTTTGAAACAAGTGCTGAAAGTTACAGAAATCATTGTTGGAAAGACGAGGCATGATACTGGGCATGTGCATATGCAGATGTTATTGTATATGCATATGCATACATGCATGCCCAGTATCATGGCTCGACTTTCCAACCATGATTTCTGTAACTTTCAGCACTCGTTTCAATACCAAAGTCAGTTCCCCAAGTTCAGCACTGTTTGTAGTATTAAAAATGGTGTTTATCTGAACTCTGTTACAATAATGAGTGCACAAGCATTCTGGCACTTCAGCGCCATGTAAAAATGTGATTGCACTTTATTGTTTGTTGTACATGATATTGTATTTCCTGTTTGTTTTCTTGTTGTTGTTGGCTGTAGGAAACTCAATAAAGTATACTTAATTAAAAAAAAATTGAACACACTTTGGCATTGGGCATGGTCAGCATGAGCAGACCGTGAGGGTTTTGCTTTGTGCTAAAATTAGCAAAAGTAACAGTTTTATGGGGGAAGAAACTGCTGTCATGGCTACTGTATCCCAAGATTTTCAGACCTGATGTCCCCCCCCCCGTCAGTAACAGATGGAGATTTACTGCTGTGGACTCCCTTTTCTATGTCTTCCTCTCAAACCTGGAGCATCGCCAACTCAGACCCTTCTTTTTCTCTCTCTCCCTAACTCCTTCCTCATTGCCCTGCCCTACAGTCCATTTTTTACCTGCTGCTGCTATCAGGGGATATT
The DNA here is from genome assembly GCA_016271365.2 of Neoceratodus forsteri. NCBI lineage: Eukaryota > Metazoa > Chordata > Ceratodontiformes > Ceratodontidae > Neoceratodus > Neoceratodus forsteri. The sequence goes on from CM028132.1 coordinate 562,243,245, forward strand.
GAAAGCAACCCGGGCCCCACAAATATTCTTACTTCTGACATATGGGTTAGCTCTCCAGGGCTGAAAGTTGCCCATATCAGTTTATGCAGCCTCCCATCTAAATTTCCCAACCTTGAAGCCTGGGTAGTCCTCCACAAACCCCACATCCTTGGTCTCTCCAAAACGTGGCTAAAGCCACATATTCCTGATGCAACCTACCACCTTCCGGGGTACTCCCTGTTATGACAAGACAGACCTGGCAAAAAGAAGGATGGTGGTGTGGCACTCTCTATCAGAGAACCCCTCTCTGCCTCCCCATATTTAACTCAGACCCTACTTCCCCCAGCGAATGGCTCATAGCTGAGCTTACTCAGGGCTCAGTGAAAAATATTTATATGGGTTGCTGTTACAACCCACCAGCAGGAGGAATTACAGGTCTCAATAACCATCTTGTAGGCCTGAGCAACCCCCCCCCCAGGACACTATCCTCCTTGGAGATTTTAATCTCAATTAGTTTAGTCCACTAAAGTCAGACTACACAAACCTATTAAAACAGCACAATTTGGTTCAAATCATCTATGTCCCCACCACGCAAAACACTCATACACAAAACCACTCTCTTCTAGACTGGGTGATCACCAACAGGGAGGACAAGGTACTCCAGTCTGGGACCCTGTCCAACTCCGTTTGTGATAACTCCCCCATGTACATTGTCTGATCCACCAAGACCAAACGCCCCCCCCAAACACATTTCCTTCCATAACTTCAAATGCCTTGACACCTCTTTCCTACTTGGCGATTTAAGAGCAATAAACTGGTCTGCTCTTTACTCCCTCTCAGATGTGTCAGCGGCAGTGGGCTTCCTCAATGATGCCCTTCTTCAAATACAAGATCATCACTTCCCCCTCACCCCTAGAAGAGTGAGCGGTGGCTGTGCTCATTGGATCTCAAAAGAGCTCCTGTCCATGATGAAGGAAAGGGACAGAAAGTGGGCTGCCTACAACAAGGCCCCCTCTCCAGCTCTCTGGAATGATTATAGGCATCTGAGAAATGGATGCAAGCAAACTGCCCAGGTTCAGAAGTGCAACTTCCTCTGTAACCAGCAAAAGGACTGCCTGGGGGATCCCCACCATTTCTGGAGTACTATCGGTTCCATACTAAACCCTCATACACACAACTCTAAATATACATTTAAACTCCCCATTTGGTGCTTTAAATGACCCTGTTGAGGTCGCCCAAGCCTTCAACAAAAAGTTTACGGATCTTACTGCACATCTAAATAAACTACCTACCCAGCCAATGAACTGCCCTGTGCAGGGTCCTTGTGATTGGTCCTCCTCTCCCTCTCCCACTAGCACCCCCTTTCTACTTTAGAGCCATCTCCAGCAAAGACACCATCAAACTCCTTAAGGTCTACCACACTGAGGCAGCCCAGGCAATGATGGTCTCTTCCCTTCAATGCTTAAGCTTATTTCCCCTGCCATCTCCAAAACCCTCACCTTTATTTTTAATCTGGCTCTGACCACCTCTATCATGTTGGACTCCTGGAAGCTTGCCAGGGTGGTGCCAATTCACAAAACAGGTAACCCCCATCCTTGAATAATTACAGGCCAGTCTCCCTGCTTCCCCACCTGAGCAAACTCTTGGAGAAGATTGTGCATTGCCAGCTCTCTGACCACCTCAAGAAATATAACCTGTTATGCAACCAACAACATGGTCACAAATCCCACAGCACCACATCAGGACTGGCCCAGTTTACTGATCATGTCCACAGAAACATGGACATGGGGAAAGTGACGGGTGCTGTGTTTGTGGACTTGACAAAAGCTTTTGACCTGATCAACCACACCCTATTACATTCCACTCTCCACCAACTTGGTTGCTCTTCAGAGACTTCCCTGTGGTTTAGGAGCTATTTCTCTAGATGATCCCAGTCTATATGTATTGGCCATGCTATCTCCCCTGCCCTCTCTGTCTTTACAGGTGTCCTTCAGGGCTCCATCCTTGACCTGCTACTGTTCTCCATCTTTATAAACTCCTTCCCTTCTGCCTGCCTCTCCTGTGAAGCCCTTCTGTACACCGATGATCTTGTACTCTTTTACAGTGACAAGTCACTGGCAAAAATATCCTCTATCCTGTCCCATAGCTATAGCTCGGCACACAACTAGTTCCTGTCACATAGGCTACTGGTCAATGCTAAAAAAATTAAGGTGATGCTTTTTGAGTCCAAACCATACCTAGCCAGTATCGCCAAGTCTGACCTCTCTCTCTCTCTCTCTCTCTCTCTCTCTCTCTCTCTCTATCTCGGTGCTTACACCCAGTGGCCCAGCACTAGAAAATGTTCCCAATTTTAAGTATCTGGGTGTAACCCTTGACCCCTCCCTCTCCTACACGGAGCATGTAAACTCCATTGTACATCGGGTTAACAAAAAACTTGGGGCTCCACATCAGCTCAAACATTTCCTGTCCAGCGAGGCCCGCTTAGCTATTGCGCAAGGCAATCTGCTACCTATTATTGACTACTGCTCCCCCATATATTCCACAGTATCTTTGACTGTACACATACATCTAAACTCCATCTACAATAATGTATGCTGATTTTTACTTCTGGCACCTTACTCTATGCACCACTGTAGCCTTTACCAGGCACTAGGGTGGCTACCTCTCTCCAACCATTTTGAATATGCACTAGGCTGTATCATTGACAACATCCTTAGAGATGGCGGTGTTTCACCTTATGCATCCTTCCTGAAGGCTAGAGCTGTTCCTAGAAGCCTACATGTATTGTTGGTTCCCCCTATGGAAGTCCCTAAAGTCTCCATGGTAATGGGTGGCAAAGCTATATCAGTTGCTGCTCCTTTTCTCTGGAACAGACTCCCTGCCACACTCCAGTCTGCAGACACTCACAACTCTTTCAAACACTGTTTCGAAGCCTGTCTACTGAAAGAGGCAAAAAGCCTGTGCTCTCTGAGATAAGCTTCTTCAACTTACTACCTATCCCACCTACCTTAGCTGCCAACCCAGCTCTTATAGTGGCCTTGCCTAACACACTGTAGCACTCTGTGACTACCCTCTTTTTTGCTAGTTGGTTATCGTCTGTTACCTTTGACTGTGACTCCAATGACTTGGTCTCTGAATTTTTGCTCAGAATGTAATTGTATACTGTAAACTGTCACCCTTTTCCCCAATTCTTTGTAATATGTAGTGTATTATGTTAATTTCCCCCAACAGTTTGTACACTGTGCTGTTTATACTGTTACGCTGTTCTGTTTACATTCTGTATAATTTTGTTTTCTGGTATGTATTTTATTATGCCATACTGTTGGCCTGGTTCATGCCTGAAAACAGTCCCCTGGATCAGTGCACATAGTCAGTAATCAAAGACTTAAATAAATATAAAGAAGGACTGCTGCTGGCAGTGCAGACACCTTTAGCAAGAACTGCAGAAAACATTAGTAAAGGGCTGACAGTGTCCTTTTAAATCCTGTATTAAATAAAATAACTTTTTCGTGTGGGCTAGCTGCCCTGTTCTCTCCACTCTTTCAGGTCTCCCAGCACAGGGCCCCCCAGCCATAGTGTTCTACACGTATATTGAGAGGGGCTAGAGTGTAGACCGATACTGGCTCCCATGAAGCCGCGTATCTGCCATATTATGGGAGGATTGAGCTACCATCAGATAGCATGAACCCTTCTTGAAACTTAGATAGTGACACCAGCACACTCTTCTGACAGCAATGGAGTAATGCATTGCTTATACAAACAACGGAAATATGAGCATACCTTGCTTTTGTCTCCACAATGTGCATCTGCTTCTTCATTTCCCTGCTGTCGAAGATGCTTCTTACTGAAATGGATCAGCTCGTTGCTGTCAGAAGAGTAGGCTGGTGCCACTATCTCAATTTCAAGAAGGGTTCCTGCTATCTGCCAGCAGCTCAATCCTCCCGTAATATGGTGGACACGTGGCTTCAAGGCAGCCAAGGTCAGTCTGCACTCTAGCCTCTCTCAGTCTGTGTATAGAACTCTATGCCCCCAGCTAACTAGCATCTTACATGCCCTTAAATCTCCTGTCTTCTTTTAACCTGAGCCAACTTCTCCAATAATCACATACACCTGTTTTACAGGTTGTAACTAACCACTTGGCCATCTGGTAGCTGTATTTTACCCAGCTAGCTTCCTCAAACTAACTACTAAAATTTAATGAAATATAAAGAACTAGCTGCCCCAAAACACTGACTAAAAAACACTTTCCTCTACCTACTCACTACAACTGCCATTTTTAAATGTTAAAAAAAGATCTTAGTTTGTGTAGGCTAGTTATTCTGTTCTGTTCTCATCTTTGTTCTCTTTCATGTCTCCTAGCCACGGAATTATCATAGAAACATGTCCTATCTAGCAGAGTTGGAAAATTTGTGCTGCTAAATGGTCATATGACTCATCATTGTGCTATATTATTCCAGCTGAATTGGTTGTCTTTTGCCACTTCAATTCAAAGAGTGTTCTTATACTATTAATTATTTATTTAGTTGTCTGGGTGAGCTAACCGAAACAGTTCCTTTTACAGTAGTGACCTAGGAGAAAAGGTATACAGATTATCACAGACAGTTATAGGTGATGTTCACAGACAGATATTTCTCTCTTTTCACACCGCCTTCTTTTACCAAAAACTCAAGGATGCTTAGCTAATTAGCTGCAACTTTTAAACTGTAGTTATGACTCCAGATCCTCTACTGGTTAATTGTTGTTATGGATGCCTCTAATACTGGCCAGCACCAGTTTAGTTATTGTGCTTCTCAAAATGATTAATGATGTCCTGCATTTTGGTAATGCACTGAAATCCTACCTACTGGGCCTAAAGCAGTCCCCTGTGGTTACTTCTCTTGAATTTCAGTACTGAAATGCTTTGCTTAAAGTTGCACATATTGTATTCCTGTGTTTTTCTTCCTGTAATGTTTCTTTGCCCATCCAGGTAGCACACAAAAAAGGGATGTATGTTCCAATATGCTTTACACAGGTAACAAAATCAACAAAACTAACTAAACAGTTGCATTTCACACACCACATGTGAGTTACCAACATTTAGAATGAGTCATCCACCTTAGATCAATTGAAGGAAAACTTAATGGTTCAGTCTGGTGAGAAGTTCTGATTTCTGGCTTTCACAGCAAAGTTTGTATTAAGGTTTTGCCTTGTGCAACATGCGTATCTTTAAACTGAAAATTCGACTGCTGTTGCTGACTGGCTATATAACCTTAAAGGAAATTTCCAACATTATTTGACCTGCTTTTTGGCTTTATAGCTTGTTACCTTAGGGCTGTACTAGTCGTTTCCCACATAAATTTTAATTTTTGACAGTCCATTCCAGGAGGGAAGGGATTGAAAATCTCGTTGAACTGATGGCCAGCCGGTCCTTTCCATTTCCCTGTTCGCTGGCCCTACCCCTGTGCTCAGACATTTTATGACATCTAACCAAGGAGAACGTGGGGGCATGTCCCATCGTAATCTATGTGAGGCAGTTTCAAAACATTTTCTATACATTAAAGCAACATTTTATATAAATGACTGCAACTGCTCAGCTAATACCACCCTTTTCTTGAACCCTATCTCATCTATACATACTATAGACAGGTATTGCTAAATCCAAGTCATTATTCCTGGTGGCCCATGATTCTGTGATGACTATGAGGTCTTATCCTGTATTTGCCACTCTTGCCTGGAATGTGGTTCCCAAGGTTCCTGGTATTTAGCAGACTGCCTTCCATCATGCACATGTACCCTCCCATTCTTGTTAGCACCTCAATTAGTTGAGCGCTGCCTTTCATATATACCAAAGATTGCATTATTATGTTAAAAGAAAGTTTTGAAACTGAGCCCCATAGACTTCAAAGTGCAAGTCCCCATGCTCTCCTTGGTTAGGCATCACAAAACATATGAGAGCAGGGCCAGGGCCGGAGACCGGGAAGTGGAAGGGATCAGCTGGCCATCAGGTTCGGCCAGATTTATGATCCCTTCCCTTCCTGTCTGGACTTCTCAAAAAATTATAATTGTTATCTCAAAGGACTACTGCTGCTGCACTAAGGTAATGGGCTATAAAGCCCAAAAGACCATTGAAAAATTTTGGAAATTCACTTTAAGCAGGCATCAGTCAGCATCATGAGTAGCAGCACAGATAGTTTCAGAGGAATGCTTGCAACAAACTACGCTATCAGGGTAAAGGTAGGTGCTGCCTCAGTAGATGCAGCACAGTGTGATGTGCTCACAGAGTGGGTTTAAGATTTTGATGTAGTTCTGTTTAACATATTCTCCATTTTTTGTGGGTGACAGGACCAACCTTAAGGAAAGGTGAACTAGGCGTCCGCCTAGGGTGCCATTCAGTAGGGGGCACCATGAAACAGAGTTTTCTTTTTTACAAAGTTTATTAATTTTTTCCCCCTGAGTGACATAAACTGAAAAATAAAGTTGGTGGTACTGGGTCAGTATGTCGCAGACGAAATCGCTTAAGAATAACTGTGCCGTAGAAAGCGTGAAGGTTTGTACAGTCACAGGGGTTTCTGAACGTATGGTTACAACCACTACCCATGTCACTGTATGCTCTTTTGGGAGCAGTATCAAGCAGGCTGCTGGTGCAGTGCCTGGTTGAGTCACTCTTGTGGTGGAGTAGCTAGGGCATTGGTACCCGGTGGAATAGGGGACCTGGGACTGCGGTTCGGTTCCCGCCAGGTCCCACTGTATTGCAACTTTTTTTTATTTAAAAAGTTTATACCTGCTACAGTGTTTTTGCTCTTTTTCAAAGTCAACAGCCCCTTAGAGTTAGCTGTATTTACTCTGGTGGGTGTGGGGGTGAAGCTCCCCATAAAAACACAGATATTACTATTTTTGTTAACAGTGTGCGCTCTTCATGTTATGGTCAGTGTTTTGTCCCTATCTTTTTTGGGGGCACAACGTTTTCTCTGCATCATTGTTGTCTTGCATGGTTTCATCCACAACATAATGACCCTGTGTCAAGTGGGCCAAATCTGGTGTTTATTGTGAGGTGGTGGTCTGCCAGATTCATCTTTGAGTGCCTGCCCAGCTCACCTGTAAACAGCCAGTGGATCTCTGCTGATCTCTGTTTAATGTTGTGTAGCCAATGGAATAACAGGCAGTAGAAGCATGTATCAGTTCCTCTGTTGTGCACCCCCCGCACCTGCTGCACCCCACACCTAACTGTTTTCATTTTGGCACTAAAGAATGACTAGTGGATGCGCAGAGTGGTGGGGAGCAGTTGCAATAGCAGTTTTGGAGGCAGCAACTTGGAACTGAGTGGAGCGGCTGGGTTTAGTGAGTGCATAGTGAGTCGAGAAGACTGAGCAGTGGCATTTAACTGGACTGGAATGGAGAAGGTCAATGTGCAGGCAGTGGAGGTTACAAGGAGGAGGGCACAGGAGTGCAGCGTGCTGCTGAGGGGCACCAGAACTGACACAGGAGGGACATCATGGGAGTCCGCAGCAGCCAGATCCAGCAGAGTCCAGACTTATCAAGAGGACTCGGAGTCAGGCAGGACTGTGGGGGAGATAAGAAGGTCGGGAGGAGGACAACTAGGTCCAACTGGGCCAGTGCCTGTGGGGCCACTGGGCTGTTCAGGTTAGCAGCAACAGCACTGCCAGTGAGTGGCCTCAGGCCTGGGAGTTGGGACAGGGGAAAAACATGATCATGCAGGGTTGGAAAGGTTAGGAGCCCTCAGGAAGGACTGGAGAAGGAGAAAAAAAAGTAATAGTGCACTCAGCAGTAGCAGCCAGGGCCAGGCCAGGCAATTTGAATCGGGCCTGCAGCGGGCCAGTGAAATGACTACAGACTAGTTTGCAGAGCCAGCCAGGCTAGCCAGCCAGAGAGAGAGTGAACAGCTGCCAGTCAGCTAAGGAGAGGGAGCAGTCATAGATGCTGTTGAGCAGAGCAGGCATTGCCAAGGAGAACAGCTATGGTGGTCCACCCTCCAGTGTCCCAGAGGAGGAGATTTTCAATCTGGTGGGCTTGGGTCACAGAAACTGAAGACCAGAAAAAAGAAAAAAAAGCAAGTACCTGACTCAGTCTGCTGTCCTGTCAGAGTCAGGGCCATCATGTGCCTCCACTAAGTGCGTAACCTGGAGGTTCTGTACTTGGACTTGTGGCAGTCTTTGTTCTACTGATCTTGAGGGGCAGCTAGAGCAGCAAAGGTGAGCAGCATGTTAGTAAGAGGAAGCAGGAAGACAAGGAGGACCACCAGCATGGACTAGTACTAAGGTGAGTGGCTGTGTCCAAGGGAGTGAGGAATAAAATGATGAACAAATTCAGACTTGATAGTTTTAAATTGTTTAATTACAACTTAGAAAGTTAAGTTTTTGAGTTAAAAGTAATTGGTGAGGTGACCTGATTGCTAGCTTAAAGGGACTTTGTTAAACTTAATTTGCCTTTCAGCTTCAGAGTGCATGGTCCTTGTGGATTCATTCAACAAATATTTGTTAAATATTTACATAATTTAACATTCAAAATCTGCCAAGTAAGATTTATTTGAGTATGATGTCTCCCCCCACCACCATTTGCAAATTGTGTCATGAAAATATCACAAGATATGTGAGAACTTAAAGCATGTGTGTTGTAGTCTTTGTGGGCCATTGCAAGAGGAGTTTCATTTTGTGGTGTGTGTAAGACTTGGTTGATAAAAATTGACATGGCTGGTTTGGTTATTGTTACTGCTGTGCTGCAATTTCTTAGTCAGTAGTAATGCATAGGGATGTACGTTTGTCATGGATGAGGTTTTAATGACTCATTGTTTGTTCATGAACTCATTAGTAAACAGTAGTAAATGTTGTGGCACTGTCATCATTGCTACATTCTGATGACACTAGTGAAAGTCATGGAAGTCCTGAATAAAGATCAAATGTCATGGAATCAATGACGTGTATGACTGCCATGACAAACTTACATCCCAATGCATAGCATCAAGGAGCAATAATTAATTGAAGTATTTGAGTGTATTTAACAGATATATGGTATGGATTTCAGGATTTGTCTATTACTGTGCAGGTGCTTGAACAGAACTTAAGTAAGAAGTTAAGTATTTGAAGGTCTCAACTCAGATGAAGGAAATAGGAAAGGGAATAATATGAAAAAAATGTCTCTGCTCAGTGCTGCTTCTGTACAATTTAATGATTGCTGACTTACAGTGGCAGGTCAGTTCCCCTAGCCCTCCCACATGGTACCACTATTGTCTAGAAGATCACTCTAATAAAATATATATCCAATCCATCAGTTTGCCTGATGGGGAGGCTAGGTTTGTTCTGCAGTGTAGCTGAATTGTGCATCCTGGCCTGAATTTAATATCCCGTACAGTATGTGCAACTAGTAGCTCCCCACTTCCTTTTTCCCATCCACAAACCATTTTGAGGTCTAGGACCCTGGATGGACAGTATGTGCCAGGGTTAGCTGGGGAACTCAGGCAGGCTGGTCTGATTGTAGGTCATTTTCTGCTGACATTGCTTATGATTCTGTTTTTTTCTGTGATTATTTGGGGCTTTGGTAATGATATTTAGGGTTCCTTTTTCCTTTTTTCCATTACTGTTTGTGGACACTTCTGTCTTTGTCACTTATTTTCATTTTATAAGGAGCCTTCTGTTTGCTGATCATGCACACCTTAACTGTACTGTATGGAGTCAGGCATTCTGGATCATAATAGGTGTAGGTTTGACCACTGACCACAGCAACTTAAGTTGACTTGACTTAAATTTAGTTGAGTAGCTGGGTCTGTTAAAACTGAGCACCCTCCTCTATACAAATAAGTGGCACTGTCATCAGTTATTCCATCTGTCAATATTGAAAATGAAATGAGCATCAACTAGCCTGCTGAATCTAGTTAGGATTAAAGAATGTAGTATTTTATGACAGAATTGTTTTGTTAAAGGGCAGAAGCTCAGACAGAGCTTTGGAGGTTGGTGTCACGACTTATTTCTGCTGTTAGCCTGTAAGGGGTACAAGGCTACAAGAGTTACTAGATTTACGCACCTCTGGTGAGAGAAACATCTAGGGCTGGTTGCTGTGGATACTAGGGTATTGTATGTCCCGGGGAGACTGCCTGTTCATTAGCCCTGAGCAAATAGGGAGGTTAAGGATACACCTACGTTGCCTGGCACTCTCTAAAATTACTTGGTAGTGGCTAGGAAGCAGGTGTAGTGCTCCTGGGAGAAAGTCCACCACATGAGGTGGCATTTTACTATATACTGTGTTGTTTGTGTGTTTTAAATACTGCAATCTTGCCCTTGCTGGAGCAGGAAGTGGGTGCAGCTACACTTCCTGTGGTGGCTGCATAAAGATTGCACCTCACATGAGCAGGAGCAGGACAGACAGAGCTTTGAAGGTTGGTGTCATGACTTATTTCTGCTATTAGCCTGTAAGGGGTACAAGGCTGCAAGAGTTACTGGATTTGTGCACCTCTGGTGAGAGGAACATCTAGGGCTGGTAGCCGTGGATACTAGGGTCTTGTATGTCCCACTGAGACTGCCTGCTCATTAGCCCTGAGCAAATAGGGAGGTGAAGGATACACCTACATTCCCAGGCACTCTCTAAAATTACTTAGTAGTGGCTAGGAAGCAAGCGTAGTGCTCATGGGACAAAGTCCAGTGCATGAGGTGGTGTTTTATTATATATCGTGTTCTTTGTGTGTTTTAAATACTGCAATCTTGCTTTTCCTGGAGCAGGAAGTGGGTACAGCTACACTTCCTGTGGGGGCTGCATAAAGATTGCACCTCACACGAGTGGGGCAAGAGCATGGTTTCATGCATGGAGATGCGTGCAGAGACATACGCATCTGTATGTGTCTGCTGTGTCAACTGTGGGTGCCAGGGACAGGAGCCAGACCCTAAGAAAGAGGGTTAAGGGAACAAAAGTGTGGTAGCAGTTAAAAACAACACTTGCCTGAATAAGCTAGTGGCTAGAACAGAGTCAGTATGTCACAAGGTAGGGGAAAAATCCAAAAAGCTGCAAAAACAATGTATGCTATGTAAAATGTATACTGAGGGGGATAAGGAGCAGCAGTTCAGATACAACAATTGTCTGCTGATGGAAACACTACAGGAGGAAATTAAAATGTTACTAAAGAGACTGGAAGTGAAAAAGGAGATATGAGAGTTGGAGAAGTTTATAGATTCTATGTCAGATAGTCTCACAGTACATGAGGAATGTGTAGAAACTAGCACTCCTAGTTGTATAAAAGGAAGGAAGAAATCTGTATCTAGAAAAAAGGACAAAGGATTGCTGTTAGCAGTGAACAATGAAAAAAACTAAAAAAAGAAAGGGGAGCATACACCAGGGGGAGCCCCTACAACTCTACAATAGGTATGAGACCTTAAGCAAAACACTTGAAATAGAGACAGACAGCTGCAAACAAATAAGGGATGGGATTGAGGGTGAGAATCAATCAAAGTAGGAGAATTAAAAGAGCTACAACAGCCAGAAAGCATTATAGATAAAAAAATTTTTGCAAACTGCAGCAGCTGACAGTCTGAGCCAAAGAGAAATAAAAGATAGTGACATTCTTGTAATCGGGGACTCAATTACTAGAGGGACTGATGAGTTAGTTTGCAAGAACAGGAAAATGTATGCGACAGTTATCATGCTACCTGGGGTAAAAGTGACAGATTTAGAAAAACTACTGGATGGCCTAATGGAAAACACGCATGAACCCTTAGTTATACTACATGTGGGGACTAACGACATAAGAAAAAACAAAGTAGAAGTTATACAGGAAGGCTTTATGAATATAGCAGATAAATACAATCAAAGGGGGATGAGCTCATAATTTCAGGGATTCTTCCAGTGCAGGGGCCAAATGAATACAAAAATTGGGCATAAATCAAATGAATAAATGGTCATGTTCCTTCTATGTGGATAGAAATATCGGATTTATGGATAATACCGGGACATTCCAAAACAAAGCTATTTTCAAACATGGTGGGTTGCAGTTAAATAGAGCAGAAACTAGAATACTAAAGACAAAAATAAATAAGGTAATACAGTTTAATTTAAACTGGAAGGAGAGGGGCAGGTACTTGTAGACATGAGGGCAATGAGTGATATGGACACAATAGGAAAAATATGGAAGAGTTGGAATATAGTGTTATTAAATGCAAGGAGCTTACCAAACAAATTCAGCGAATTCCAGCACATGTTAAAATCAAACAGTATATATATAGTGCTGGTGACTGAAACATGGTGGGATGAAGCAGATCCTTGGAAAAAGAACATCACAGGATACAAATTATATTCAGGATCTAGACCCCATGGAGGGGGTTGCTATATATATAAAATACACTATATATATAAACTGCTCCACTTGGAGAATGTGGAAATGTTGTGGATAAAAATAGTGCATAAGTCTCAATCAAAAACTAGGTTGGGATTAGTGTACAGGCCTCCGTCTATGACTAAACAGGAGGATGACCGTCTCTTGGACTATATTTCCATCTTAGACCTGGCAGAGGATATACTCTTGACAGGGGACTTTAATATGTCTGAAATAGACTGGTTGGAACTAAGGGGGAAATCAAGCATATAATGGAAATTCCTTGAAGTACTTGACCAAATTGGGGTGGAACAGAAAGTGATGTCAGCAACTAGGGGTCATAACATCTTGGACTTGGTCCTAACTAACGTAGGAAATAAAATAAGTAATATTACGCTGGGTAGTCCCTTCAGGAACAGTGATCACTGTAAAGTGTACTTTAGGATAACAGGTGAATCAAGTGTAAATTGTGTTGTAGGTCTAACACAAAAGCTCAGTTTTAGAAGTGAATTTCTCTGGTTTAAGAGCAGAAGTTGTTGCTTGGGACTGGGAAACTGAGTTTTCTAATCTATCAGTAGACAGAATATGGGAAATTCTGACTATGAAAATCTCGATGGGAGTGCAAAAATATATACAAAGTATGAATAAATATGGAAAGAAAAATAATAGTAATGGTTGGTTTAATTCTAGAATTAAAAAAATGGTTAGAGAGAAGGATAAAATCTTCAAACAGGAATATTAAAAAGATAACCAGGAAGGATGGCTGATGTATAGGGAAAAGGATAGGCAGCTAAAGAAGGAAATAAAGAAAGCCAAAGCAGACTGTGAACTTAGTTTGGCTACAAGAGTGAGGGACAATCATAAAGCATTTTACACATATATAAATGATAAAAAGAAAGAACACAGGAATATAGGTCCTTATATCAATGAACTGGGTGAACGTGTAACTAATACTAAAGAATTGGCGGACATGCTAAATTTATATTTTAGTTCAGTATTTAGTAAAAACACTGGCACAAGAATTAAGAGTAAGTTAAGTTCTCAGGTTGGTCAAGTATTAATAGATCCTACAGATGTATTAGAAAGAATGAAAAATATCAATGTTAGCAAATCCCAGGGGCCAGATGAGCTACACCCACGAGTACTTGGGGAATTGGCTGTTAGCCTGACTCCACCACTGACACACTTATTTCAAAAATCCTTACATCAGGGAATAGTGGTACAGGGTTGGAGAGAAGCAATAGTGGTACCATTATTGAAGAAAGGCCCTACTACAAAACCTGAGAATTTCAAACCAGTTAGTTTAACTTCTATAGTGGGGAAGTTATTTGAAGGAATTTTAAAGGATTATATTCTATCCCACTTGACCTTACATAATTTAACAGATCCAACCCAATATGGCTTTACAACAACAAGATCATGCCAGACAAACATGCTAACTTTTTTTACGAAATAGCAAATAAGGCCTTAGACACAGGGGATGCAGTGGACATCATATTTTGGGATTTTTCCAAGGTGTTCAATAATCTGCCACATAAGGAACTAATAGAGGTACTGACCAGCACAGGGTTACCAACAAATATAGTGAAATGGGTGGAAGCATGGTTGAGTGATAGAAGGCAGATGGTTACTATCAGAGAGGTATTGTCAAATTGGGAGGTAGTCACAAGTGGAGTACCACAGGGTTATGTTTTGGGCCCATGTTTATTTAATTTGTATGTCTCCTCAATCAAATGCCATTTCCCTAACATTTGGTTGAGTAAGTTTGCAGATGACTGCAGGATTGGGGGTATTATGAATAGCACAGTGGACCAGAGTAGTGTACAGAAAACACTAGATATGTTGATTCAGTGGACAGATCGGTACAAATTAGAACTTAAATTACACAAGTGTGCAGTAATGCACTTGGGAAAAAAGAACAGCAAAATTGAGTACAATCTGGGAGAAGTTCAGCTCCATCAGATTTTGGAGGAAAGAAATCTGGGGGTGAAAAATAACTAGTGACTTACAATTCAGTATGCACTATAGTATTATTGTCAAAAAGGCTAACCAAGCATTAAATTGTATACTACAACATATTGGTCGCAAACATAGCAAGGTGATTCTGCCCCGTACCAGGCATTGGTGAGGCCGCATCTCGAGTACTATGCCCAGGTTTGGTCCCCTTACAAAAAGGCTGACATTAGAAGGTTGGAGGGGGTACAGTGTAGGGCCACAAAGAGAATTACAGGCCAGTGTCATGCATCATATCAAGAGAGACTACACAACATAGGACTATACACATTGTAATATCGTAGAATAAGGGGAGATAAGTGTATGATATACAGGGCCCTTCAGGATGAACAACTAAGACTGGACTTGGGACTTGGGGTTAGAAAGAACTACCTACATGAACCCAGGAGTCATAAGCTGCAAATAGTACAAGATAAGTGGAGAACCTTGAAGAGGAAAAACTGGTTTAGCCAGAGAGGGGTTCAGCTGTGGAATAGTTTGCCAAAAGAAGTGGTAATGAGTAAGACAATGGACTCCTTCAGACTTGGTCTGGATAAGTACTATAGAAATAAACCACTCTAACATAGATTTAAAAAGGCAAGCATTAAGGATGTAAGTTTACATAGCTTGAAAAAAACCTATGAAACCTATGAAAAACATGTTGCTGAGGTACAAATTTTCCAGTGTTCAGGTTTGTGACATTTTTTTCATAACCAAATATTTTCATTGTAAAGTAATTCCCTCCCTCCACCCACTTTAGTGTATAACATGTCTTGAAAAGATAACAGAACTTTGTTTTATCTTCACTGTAAGCCTTAAAATGCACCACAGAGCATCCAAAACCTCAGAACTTCTGGGGGCCACCCACGGCATTTTGCAAACATTTTTGCATGCTATCCATACAGCATACTTCCATCACTCACTGAAAGACTCCCTTGCCAGACAAATCCTGGCAATGGGCCTGCTTGGGGACAGACACCATTTGCAAGTTCGCCTGGGGTGCCACATACCCTAAGGCAGGCCCTGATAGGTGTTACATGTAGCTAATGGGATTCTGCAGCCTTGTGGAAGTCAGGATGTCTCAAACCAAGAATATGAGAGATAGAACCTCTGAAAGACCATTTGATCTATATCCTAGAGCACATACCAAGCATATGAGAGACCAAGAACCTCCAAAAGACCATTTTTTCTATATATCTCTAGAGCACCTACTGGGGGGATCTTGAATTATAAGTCCCTACATGAGGCCTGTGTAAGTTAGAGACTGTTATGTCTCTCCCCTCTACTTGAGCAGAAATGCTTCCATTCCTTCTGGGGAATCAAACCTGTAACCCTACGTTCCAAAGGCAGCAGTAATAATTCAGCTGAAGGGAACTTTCTCTAAGATAGGAAGTTAGAGACAGTCTTGTACTCTCATGCTTGCTATCTCATAGACTACCACTAGAGGTCCTTAGCAGACTCATGTTGCTGTTAAAAATACTCAGCCACTGCTTTTGACTATTATTCACAGCTTTTACTTCTAGATGGCATTCATTTGCACAGATTATCTTTTCTTATCCAGATTTTATAGTAGGTGCTTCTATGGATAAAGGAGTTTCATCAAACACAGGAAGCTGGCAGAGGGTCACTTCAAAAATGGATGCAGCTTAGTGGGAAGAATCAAATCAAGTATTTTTTCATAGAGTGATGGCACTACTTGAAGGTAAATGAAAATGTTAATAAATGTTTACGTTTAACATTGAGGCCAATCTGCTAGAACTCTAAATGGGGAGCAGCTTGTCATGCTGGCAGTCCAGGCTTATAACCATAGTGCGTAGCACTGATGCAGTCAGTAGGAAGAAGAGAAGGAGAAAGTTTGAGAATCCTGCAGGACTCCACTCCTCCAGAGTGGGGTGGGTGCAATCCTTCATCATGGCACTGTACCCTGAGAGCCAGTTACTTGCAGGCCTGAGTGAGCACAGAAGATCAGGGGTTAGAAATAGTCTGTGACCACCTGGGAAGATAGAGGGTGCAGAGAACATTCTGAGAAAACTGGGGCATTTTTCTGACAGACAATGCCATATGCCTCCCTTTCCCAAGTCAGGCTGCACTGACTTGCGTGGCACCACCCATCTAAATCCATTCTTGGATGGCTTTGAAGTTGAGCCATCTTTCCTGCTGGGAAGAGGTAAGACCATGGGGATTTAAAACAGATTTTTTTAAAAAAGATTAATTTTGTGTGCACTTATTTTCAAAAATAGAAAAGCTTATTTTTATTATTCTGCCATAACATTACTTTAAAGGCATCATCTTCCTACACTTGAGCTCTGTATCACTCTATATTTTGATGAGAATATGCTGATGTAGATTAGGCAGCAGTTTGACTTCACATACATAATAATATTTTCTGATACAGTACTGTGGTGGAAACTTGGTCCTTTAGAATTACAGCTGCTTCTGAGCTGTGGTGTGCATCCTTCTTCTTTTCTGATCCGTGGAAGAACATTATATTTTAACTTCAAGACCTGCTGTTGTAATTTTCTCACAAATGGGAACATGAAAAGAATAAAGGAGAAATACTGGGGACCTGTCAAAAATAATAAAAGTGCCCATGATCCCTGTGAAATGAGGTACTTAATCTACAGCTGTGAAGAAGACTTGAGAGTATTACAGCTCTGAAATTAAGAGCTATGCAAGCAGTGATTCCAGACATGGTGGGTGGTATTTGTCTATACCAGACTGCCCAGGGGCATAATTTATTTTATTTATTTATTTTAATTTGTTTACCGGGAGAGGCACACTGAGTCGGGGCTCGTTTCCAGATGCAACCAAGGGGATAGGGAGTGTTGAGGTTACAGTCAAACAATTTACACAAGTTGCAGTACAATAGTGAGACAGTCAGTACAGTAAGTAACACAGTAGATATAGTAGGTTTGCACAATGTGGGATACAATAAGTACATTGCAAAACAGCTATTAGAGATAGCACACAGTGGAGCGTTCTCAGTACAAATACAAACATAGCCTGTGCACGGTGTGCAATAAATCAGGTGCCATATTAGAGACTGGGAAATCCAGAGCTACATGGAGATAAGATAAGACTCTGATATGAGGAGGTGAGATTTAAGAGTGAGAGAAATGCAAAAGGGGAAAATTTGCAAGGGGGCAAGGGAGGCAGTGTAGGTTAAAAAGTAGTACAGGGGTGTACATTCTGGGACGGGGGGGAATAGGAAGAGGGTTTTAGGTGAGAGGGGGCATAGCAGAGTAGGGAAGAGAGCAAATGAACATATCTAGTCATTCTTGGGGTAAACGTAATATGAGGCTTGACCGTAGTGAAACTGTTTATCAAGATGGAAGATTGCATTTACAAGGGCAAGCATTGGCTTGATCAGTTAAGCTTGTCAAAGTGCATTTTAGGAAAGGGACGGAAGGGGAATGTCTGACATGGGAGGGAAATGTGTTCCAGAACGAGGATAGCCTGTAAGAAAATGCTGCTGTGCCAAAACATAAGGAGGGTTGTGGTAGGAAGAAAGTGTGGGTGTCTCTAAAATGAAGGGGGTATGAGGTCTCAGAAGAGGGAGACAGAAGTGAGGAGAAATAGGAGGGTAAGGTTCCAAACCAGTATTTTGAGATGAAGAGCGAGCAGTGGAGTAGGCGTCGATGATGAAGAGGGGTAAGGGAAAGGGACGAGTAGAGGGAACAGTGATGTGTACGGGGGGGGGGGCTTTTAGGGCAAAACAACAAAACACATTGTAGAGGGAGTCCAGTCTGGCTAAGTAGGAGACTGAGGTGGTGCCGTATGCTACATCGGTATAGTCAAATGATGGGATAACCATTTTTGTGAGGAGTTGACACAGTGTAGATAGGGAGAGGGCTTCTTTGTTTCTGTACATCGGGCCTTGTTTTGGGCAAAGTTTTGCATGGATATGCTCGATGTGCTTTGCATAGTCAATCTGGGATTCAAGCCAGACCACAAGGTATTTATAGTGGGTGACTATATCAAGTAAGGAACCATCCAATATGGAGAAAGAGAGAGTGGAGGGAAGGGAGGCATGTTTTGGGGTGTTTTGAAAATCATTGACATAGTTTTCTTTACATTTACTTTTAGGAGATTGTTTTCAAACTAGCAGAGGACCAAGTGAAGATCAGCCTGTAGCTGGGATTTGACTACAGCAGTAGAGGGGCAGGATAGGTAATGAACAGTGTGTCAGCATACATCTGTATGTTTGCTACAGAGCATGCAGACGAGAGACCATTCAAGAAAATAGAGAATAATATGGGGTCCACAATAAAGCCTTTGGGAACTCCTGCATATATTGGGGCTCCACTATCTTGGACGTGTTGGGGTCTGCCAGAGAGATTCAAGTTGAACCAGTGTATAGTTTCTGGAGAGAGGCCAGTGGAGGAGAATTTGTTTAGGAGGAGCATATGGAAGATGGAGTCGAAGATCTTAGCAAGGTCAATAAAAATGACTACAGTTATGTGGCCTTGGTCCATGCTGGAGAGGATGGAGTTTATGACTCTTAATAGGGAGGTGGTAGTGAAGTGGTTTTCCCTGAAACCAGACTGATATGGGGAGAGAAAATCTGAGAAATGTAGGAACTCAGAGAGGCATGTGAGGACTAGTGATTCTTGGATTTTGACCAGGGCTGGGAGCAGGGATATGGGACAATAGTTACCCTGGTTGAGGGAGTCACCACCCTTGTGTAGAGAGAGGAAGGACTTGGGCAGCCTTCTAGGCTTTGGGACTAAGCATTGCTAAAAAGATCAGTTTAAGATGTGAGTGAGGGAGTGGGATATTGTGGGGTGGATATTCGAAGGAGATGGGGATCTATGGAGTCAGGGCTAGATTCATTTGGGTTTAATGAGGCAAGGGCTTTTGGAACTTCTTGGACTGAGATGGCTGGGGAGGAGTAGCTTTGGGAGGGGGGAGTGGTGAGGAGTTGGGGTGGGCAGGAGGAGGTGAATGGGGGCACAGCACAGGTGGTGAAAAAGGAGTTTAGGGCACGTTGATAGTGGCTGGGTCAGTTACCACAGAATCATTAATAGATAATGTAGGGGTGGTGGACTGGGTGAGGGGGGGGTCTAGAAGAGAATGAAGTGTAGACCAAAAATCTGCAGGAGAAGTCTGAGTGGAGTGCAGAAGGGTATGGAAATAAGTGGACTTGACTGTCCTGATTGCCTTTTTTGCAGGTGTTACGTAAAGCCCTGTACATGCACATATCTTGAGATGTTTGGGAAGCTTTATACATAGCCCAGGCTTTGTCATGGGTTTTACATAATAAAGCCCCATGCTGCAGGCAGAGGGTGTTATAGCCCGTGTAATGTCCAGTATAGCTCATACCACCCACCCTGGAGGGTATTATTGCACTTAGAAAATGGGCTACATGTCTCATTTTTTAGTAGGATTTAAACAAATAAAATCATGGGATAAAAAAATGCGTAAAAATCCATTTTTACTGAATTCTTTAGTGAAGTAGCCCCTCTACTGGTAGACCTGCCAGCAGAGGGCACTGCAGTGTTTGTTAGCTGTTTTTCACAATTTATGGCTTGAAGCTTGCCCCCTCCCAATGTCCGTTTTCAGGCCTAACCCCCTGTTATGTTATCCCCTTACTGAGTATGAAGTTCTCAGCCCTCCTGCTTAGTGACCTCCATACTGCTCAGTTACTTTAGTGCTCTGCGGTTACTTCTGAGCTCCTGTACTGCACTGCTTGCTCAAGGATTAGACCAGTGGTAATTCCTTGAATTATGATGAACCACTGATAGAAGCACTATGCTGGCTTGGAGCAGAAATAATGTGGATGGGTTGCCAGAAGATGGGGACTCGAGCGACTTGTAGCAAAAGGGAAAGTGGCTGGGTGGCCAGAGGATGGGGACTTATTTATTTATATGTTACAGAAGAGCCTCCCCAGAAGGGCTGGGTGCACAGTGACAACCACTGAAACAGAAAGACAAAAGGCACGGCACTCACTTACTCCTCCAACTTAGAAAAACAGGGAGTCTATTCACTTGATAGCGTTACAAAAACTTCCCAGTTTTATTATTGCAGATATACAAAAAAAAAAAAAAAACCAGCAGTCAGGAGACAAAAATCCCTGCTGTTTCACATATTGCATGCTTTTTCAAAGATCAAAAGCATGTGATATGTGAAACGTCAGGGTTTCTTGTCTCCAGACTGTTGTGTTTTTTTGTATGTCTGCAACAATAAAACTGGGAAGTTTTTGTAATGCAGTCAAGTGACTGGACTCCCTGTTTTTCTAAGTTGGAGGAATAAGTGGGTGCCGTGATTTTCTTCTTTCTGACTTATTTATTTACTTTTCAAAATTTGAGGTTCACGTTTTACTTTCCCACTCCTGTTTTTATGTTGCTTGCACGCATGTGCAAGAAACATAGTGCCATCATCGGAGATTTCGGAGGTGTGTCACCTCCTCCTCCAATTCAGTCAGTGAGCTGGCAGGCACGGCCCCTGAGTCATCGCATTTTGAGCTGTCTATGACACGCCCAAAATGCAGTGGCATACAGTTGAAAGGGGAGCTACGCTACAGTGAGCAGAGATAAGAAGTCGCAGCCTTCCCCCCACACACGCAGGGCAGTGCCTTCAAGACCTACTGTGTAGCCGACGGGTGCCCAATCCCCGCTGGCTGAGCTGCGCCTCTCCCCAGTGTAGGTGCCACGCTGGGAGCCCACTCCAGCATGGCAATCAGTCCTTTGGCTGACGGGGTGCCTAATCCTCCGCTGGCTGAACGCCTCTACGTTTTTGTGCCATGCTGGGAGCCCACCCCAGCATGGCAAACGGTCCCACAATGTCTTTTTATTTTTACCTGAAAACGAAAATGGTCTCCTGCCGCGCGCCTCCACCCTCCCACAACTCGCACCCACTCACTGCGCACTCCAGTTTTCTCCACACCCTCACCCCATACTTACCTCCGACTCCGCGCCGATGATCTTCGTGGACCGAACACGCTCGCACTCTTCAAAGCCGACCGCGAACTGAGGAAATGCCGGTAAGCTGTATAATGGGTTAGATGGGGGGTTTCAACTTTATTGCATATCTCAGCAGTTTTTGGAATTTCATACCAATTAGGGACTTTCATGAATGATGTCACTGTCATGGCGTTATTCGGGCCTGAAGGGTGATTTCGCAGTGACTTTGCAGTGACTGCAAAATCACCCTTTGGGCCTGAATACCACCATGACAGTGACATCATTCATGAGAAGGGGTCCCAAAAACCCCATGTTGAAAATTTGGTGCCAAAATTCCAAAAATTGACTATTTTACAAGCGTGCGTTGCGCAGTTCCTACGCAGGCTCGTAAGTTCGCGAAATTTCAATATTTTCACTCCAGATTTTCAACATTGCCATTTTACCATACCTTCTTATGAGTAGTACAGCTGTCATTTTTCATATCTCACCCAAAATGTGTTTCCGCCCATGTAGCGCAGAATGGCGCAGTCGGTGTGCGAAATCAATGTATGGGACAAATTAAGAAAATCACAGTGACACTGTTCATGAGCAGAGGTCTTAAAATGGCTATGTTGAAAATTTGTGCAAAAATTCCTAAAATTACTGTTTCACGAAGCATGCTATGCAGTTCCTACACAAGGCTCGTAAGTTCGCAAAACTAATATTTTACTCCAGATTTTCAACATTGCCATTTAACCACACCTCCTTATGAGCAGTACAGCTGTCATTTTTCATCCTGCCCAAAATGTGTTTCCGCCTGTGGCGCATGACATGCAGTCGGTGTGCAAACTCAATGTATGGGACACATTAACAAATCACAGTGACACTGTTCATGAGCAGAGGTCTTAAAATGGCTATGTTGAAAATTTGGTGCAAAAATTCTTAAAAATGACTGTTTTACGAGCGTGCATTGCGCAGTTCCTACGCACGCTCGTAAGTTTGCAAATTTTCAATATTTGCACTCCAATGACTTCCAAATACCTAAACAGCACATAGAAGCAAGCAACATTCGGCATTGACAAATGCTTGTTTTAGATTGGTTTAGTGCCTGGCTGGAGCGTGATTGAGGGACAGATGCAGTGGGAGCATTAGGGCAGAGGAGGGTCACTCGGAAAGTGACCATAAAATATATAGCTACAAGGCTAGCTCTTACTTTCTGTTTTATAGAGTGCTTTGCTTTCTTCGTGCTGCTTCTGTTGATGGGCTCAGTTGACAGTATCGAGTGGTGGGGGACGTGGGGCACCTTGCTCACTAAGCAAGCAGAAATAATGGCAGGTGGTAAGTTTTAAACTTGAAATGGGCACAATGATATGAGTTTGGCATGAGGCAGGCTGGGCTGGCATGTTTTATTTTCTGGTCTCTTACTGATAGTTAATGTACCCCCCGCCCCCAGCATGGGTATCAACCAATCAGACACCACAAAATCTACAGCACATTTTCTAAGAGATTTCACTTTCAGGATCTCCTATTGTCATTAAGGATTCGGTATATTTGACTTTGATAACTACAGCACTGTACTACAGCCTTTAATATTCACTGAAAGTACATTCTGAGTAGAAATTTGAGAAAAGAGAAAACTGCATGAATACTTTGGCCTGTGGTGGCTGGTGGGCCACGTTAAAGTCTAGCTGGTTAACACTGATTCATTGTAATAGATGGGAGCCAGTATGCCTGCTGGCAGGTCTGATTCCTAGATGACATACCCTCTTTAAAAACAAGGCAATGAAAACTACTAGTTGACTCACCTGCACAAATTAACCCTTTTAAGGAGATTAGGATGACAGTTGATTTAAAAGGCACTCGTAAATTCGTCGAGTAGATTTCAAATGTTCCTTTAGCCCTAAACTAAGTGTTGACTAAGTAGCTTTCAGCTGTTGCCATTTGCATGATGCTGCCCACTATGTTACAATTGTTAGAGTAATCTAGTTGTAGAATAGGGCTTAGTGTAACCTAACCCTTGAAAGCTTTAATTGAATCTATGGATATTTCTTAGGTGTGTATACACAAAAGATGTTAAACCTGTTTTGAAGTTTTGCAAGCAAAGATTATTGACTTTTAGCTTCAGTTTTCTTGACATTGCACAATGAAACCTAAGAAATGATTGCTTTTCGCTACTGACCCTTTTGGTATTTTTTCTGATTTGTGAATTCTTATTCTACTTACAGTATTAGCAAGGTAAATGAAACAGAGTATTTGTCTTTTTAGAGATTCTCAGAGACATGGCCTCTCTTAGTTAATGTAGCAGCATATATTAGGAAAGGGAGGGAAGGAAACTAATTTAGGTTTATACAGCAACTTTCATAAACACTGTACCACAAAGTCCACCTTTCATATACACTTTTTCACAAAGCGCAGCATTTATACATAGTGTATCCCAAAGTACAGCTTTTTATACACTGTATCCAAAGTGCCCCCTTCCTACACAATGAATCCTAAAGTGCACCATTTATACATACTGTATCCAGAGTGCACATTTTATACATACTGCATCCCAAAGTGCACCATTTATGCACACTGTATCCAGAGCACACCTTTTATACACATTGGGCCTAGTTCTCAAAGCTCCCAAGCAACGCAAGGGGCTTGCATCCCAATGAGTGGGGCAAAGTGCTTGCATCACCTGTGTATCACAAAATGGACTGTGGCAAGGTGCTAGGGGCTTGTGGCAGACATAGGCTGCCACAGCACCTCAAACAGTATTCTCAAAACTCACCCAGAAGACTAATTTCTAAGTACCCTTAGACCAGATAGGGTTTATCTAAGGGTACATAAAAATTTACCCTCTGAGTGAGTTGTGCACACTGCGGCAATGTGCCGTGGTCCCCTGCCCCAGCCCACTCTCCCAATATAAAAACTAAAAACTACCTGGTAGTCTAGTGGCCCCCCAAGTTCCAATCTCCGATCTCTGTTATAATAAAAAAGTAATAGCCTAGTTTCCCTCATAGTCTAGTGGCCCCCCTCCCTGATCCCCAATCTCTGTTATAATAAATAAGTTATAGCCTCTTTTCCCTGGTAATCTAGTGGCCCCTGATCCCTGATCTCTGTTATAATAAAAAAAGTAACATCCTCTTTTCCAAAGTGTGCCATTAATACTCACTGTATCCAGTGTGCACCGTTTATACACACTGCATTCAGAGTGCACCATTTCTAAATACAGCATCCTAAAGTGCACCATTTATACACACTGGGCCCAATTCTAAAAGCCCAGCATATGACGCAAGGTGCTTGCACCAAACAGATATAGTGCAAGGTGCACCTTGCATCCAGGGCTGCCTCCATGCAATTCACAAGTGTCACCTGCGTTGACCGCAGGCTGCCTGCCCCAAACAGGGCTTGTGCCAGCCCTGTGCCCTGCACTGACCTGTGACATGGTGCTAGGTGGAGTGCGCCAATGCAAGCTGCAGCTTGCTATTCACAGACAGCACCCATTGGGAGAAATTCTAAGTCCCCTTAGACCAGCCAGGGCTGACGTAAGGGGACTTAGACATCGTTCCCCTGGGTGAACTGTCCTATGGGTAGTGCAGTGTGTCCCACTTCCCTAACCCCTCCATGACCCACAAGTGCCACATAGTGGACCTTCCATCCACATTGTGCCCCCATAGGACATCCAGTGCAGGAGCGCCCGCCCGATCCTCGATGTGCCCCTCAGCATGTTGGAAGTGCCCCCTTCCAGATCCTGGTGTCCCAGTTGCTACCAGGACAAATGCCACCAGCTCTCCCACTGGTGCCCCATGCCCCCCACCCATACAGGTAGTGTCCTCCCATCCCCAGACAGAGCAGGGGACCAGCACAGCCCTCTGCACACCTCCGTGGCTGGTTCCCATTCGGGCAGACCGTGCAGCCAATGGTCCAAGGAGCTTGCAGCAAACCCTCCTGTGTGTCATGTGTTTGCTGCATGGCTGCCACAAGCACTGGGACTTAACAGCCAGGATCCCTCCTGTACTAGAATCTGGTGCAGGGTCCGTGGCACATGGGGCTTTGGTGCAAACTGCTGTTGGCCGCAGCTTGTGCCGAACACAGCCCCCTTTGTGAATTGGGCCCACTGTATCCAGAGTGCACCATTTCTACACACTGCATCACAAAGTGCACTGTTTATACAAACTTTAGCCAGACTGCACCATGTATATACACGGCATCCTACAGTGCACCATTTATGCACACTGTATCCGGAGTGCACCATTTATACAAACTGTAGCAAGAGTGCACCATGTATACACACTTCATCCTACAGTGCACCATTTATACACACTGCATCCTGAAGTGCACCATTTATACACATTTTATCCCAAAGTGTACCTTTTACATACTGGGCCCAATTCCAAATTGTGTTACACCTGGCGCAAGGTGATTTATGCCAAACCCTATGGTGCAAATTGCACCTTGCACCATGTGATACGCAAATTGGTATTCCAAGATGCGGCTTGCACCATGCTGCATGTGGGTTCTGCCAAAGGTGGGCTATGCCACCCACTATACCTGAAACCTGCTGTGGCATTGCACAAGGGTGGGTTATAGCAGCACCTGTGCCCTATTCCAAAAGGTCAGCTGCCATAACTCACCTACTCAATTCCAGACAGCATATGGTGCAGCTGGGTTGGACCAGCACTTAGCTGATCTAAGGGACATCCGTCCTGGCACAGTGATGGATGCCTCCTCTCCCACAGCACCATGGAAAACACATAGACTTGCCCCACATACCCCCCCAGCACTGTCATGCCCCCCCACTCCCAGAATTTCAGGGACCTCCCAGGTCCTTTTTTTGCTGTGCCCCCCATGCGCCTGTGCCACCTGGCCAGCCCCCCCAAGGCCCCCAGATAATTGTGGTAGTGTTACAGGGCATGGGGGCTCTGGGGGCAGTTAACCAAGGGCTGCAACTTGTGGCACCTTGGTCCATTGTGCCATTGCCATGACGCAACCCTGCTGCTGCCGCAAGTCACGGGGCATAGATGTCGGGGACCCTGCCTGTCTTAGAATAGGGTGGAGGGTTCCTGAGTTAGTGGTACATGACGCAACTTGCATACATCCATGAGTTGATCCATGCGACTTGGAATTGGGCCCCCTGTATCTAGAGTACACCATTTATACACACACTGTATCCCAAAATGCACCTTTCATACATGCTGTGTCCCAAAGTGCATGATTTACACACACTGTATCCCAAAGTGCACCTTTTATACACACTGCATCCAAAGTGCACCTTTCATATACACTGTATCCCCAGCTGTGCCTTTCATACACACTGCATCCCAAAGTGTTCCTTTCATACACCATATATCCCCAAGAGCACCATTCATAGTCACTATATCCCAAAATGCACCTTTCAAACACACTTTCAGAAAAAAGGTATGCAAGAACAAGGGCGCATGATATGAGGCTAGAAGAGAGTAGGCTCAGGGGCAACATGAGGAAGTACTTTTTCACAAAAAGAGTAGTGAATGCTTGGGACAGCTTCCCTGCTGAGGTGTTGGGGATGAAAACAGTAGGGGAATTCAAGAATGCATGGGATAGACATAAGAGTACTCTTGGAATAGGGAAGGGGGGTAAGCCACAGATCAACTAGGGTCTGCAGTAATGCATTAGGTAGGGAAAAGGGTCAAACTAGGTGGGCCACACGGTCCTTATCTGCCGTCACCTTCTATGTAGCACTGTATCCTCAAGTTCACTTTTCATAATCACTATGTTCTGAAGTTCACCTTTCATACTAACTGTATCCCACAGTGCACATTTCGTAAGTAATATATCCCAAAGTGGACCTTTCATACACACTGTGTCTCAAAGTGCACTTTTCATCACAGTGTGTCCTAAAGTGTACCTTTCATACACACTAATCCTTAAGTTCACCTTTCAGACTTACTATATTCCAAAGAGCACATTTCATACTTATTTCCCAAAATGCACCTTTCATACTCACTATATATCCCTGTGTGCACCTTTCATATTAACTGTATCCTAAAGTGCACCTTTCATATCCATTGTATCCCAAAGTGCACCTTTTGTACACATTATATCCCAAGGTGCATCTTTTATATACATTATATCTCAATGTGCACCTTTCATACACGTGTTATCCCAAAGTGCACCTTTTATACACACGTATCCCAATGTCCACCTTTTATACACATTGTATCCCAAAGTATACCATTCATACATATTATAATCCGAGGTGCACCTACCTCTCTCTCTCTCATACACACTATATCCCAAAGTGCACCTTTTGTATACACAGTATCCCAATGTGCACCTTTAACACACACTGTATCCAAAAAGTGCATGTTTCATACACACTGTATCCCAAAGTGCACTTTTCATAAACATTATATACAAAGGTGCACCTCTCATACACATTGTATCCCAATGTGCACCTTTTATGCACACTGTACCCAAAGTGTACCTTTCATACACATTATATCCCAAGATGCACCTCTCTGTCTCATTCTCACTATATCCCAAAGTGCACCTTTTATACACACTGTATCTCAAAGTGCACCTTTTTAGACACACTGTATCTCAAAGTGCACCTTTCATACACATTGTATCCCAAAGTGCACCTTTCATACCCACTGTGTCCCAAACTGCACTTTTCATGCACACTGTACCAAAAGTGCACCCTTCATACACACTATATCCCAAAGTGCACCTTTTTTATCAATTGTATCAAAAGTACACCAATCATATACACTGTATCCCAAAGTGCACCTTTCATGCATACTGTATCCCAAAGTTCAGCTTTCATACCCTTTAGGTGTTGTGACAATTGCCCCTGGCATGCTACTACTAGTGTTTACCCATCCTTGTAACCCTATTGTATTCCCTCTGCTACCCGCCTGTCTTATCCAAAATATATATGCATTTATGTACATGTAACTGAGTGTTAATCTGTATAGCATACCTAAAACTCATCTGCTCTGTTGTACTGTCCTGGAATTGACGTGGAACCTTTGTAAAAGAGCCTCGGCTCAAAGGTACGTGTAATCCTAGAATCAAATAAATCAAATAAATAAATAAATAAATACACTCAGTGGGCACTATGTATGATGCCAATGCACTGTGGAAACAGGGCGCATTGGCATATATATGTGTGAATGCCACACAGCGGGGGTTCCACAGATCCCCTGTGGTACTCACTATAGGTGTGCTGGCCAGGTGCGCACCCAAGTGCCCAGCTGCATTGGCTGCTTCACACCAGGTCGGTCCAGGGGAGGGACAGGGGTGTGCCCACACTACGCACCATGCACAAAAGTGCATAGTGCTGAGCACAGGGGGTGTAGGTGGGCACAGGGTACGGCAGCAGGAACCCTGCCATAACTGTGATACACAGCCAGGATCATGCACACAAAGAGCCCCCACTGGTCCCTACATGATTTTATAGTCACCCCTCCAAACAGAATGAGCATCTGCCATTCCCAGCATGATGTGTCAGTCAGCCCCCCCAAAAGAATTAGCCCCCGCTGGTCCCAGCATCACGGAGACACCTCCCAGCAGAGGCCTGTCCCTGGTAAGCATGGCAGTGATGCCCCTCCCATCCTGACACCTGTAGGCAACCTCCCTCACATCCACCACAATAGTACCCCATCCTTGGTCCTGGCAGTGAGCACTGTTCCAAAGCACAACACTGCCCCAGCTCCTGACCACATTTCAGTGTCCCACCCCTGACCCCTGATCCCAGCACCCCTGCCATCTGATTGGTGGGCAGTGGACTCCCCACCCCCATGGCACCAACAACACCACTCCCAACCCCCGTGTCTGCAAGTCAGTGCCACAGCTATTGATGGTGAGCAGTACAGCCCTCTGCACACCTCCTCAACCACCCACCATCCAACTGATGCTGGGAACATGCTGCCTATTTGTAGGTGGTGTGCTCCCAGCATCAGATGGATGGCTGGTGGCTGAGGAGGTGTGTGGAGGAATGTGCCACTCACCATTCATAGCCCTAGCACCGACTTGCAGGTACAAGGGTTGGGGGTGGCGTTGTCAGTGCCACAGTGGGTCTGCTATCCATGGTATCCAGTGATGATAGCAACTGTAAATGAGCCACTGTCAAAACAGTGACTCATTTACAGCACTATCCTTTTGGGCTACCCTGTAAGGGTAGAAACCAAATGCAAATGCAAGTGTAGGGAGGGTGACTGGAAAGGGAGGGATAGGGAGGAGAAGGGGAGGGATAGGGAAGAGGGTTTGTGTGGGGTAGTGTGCCTGCTGCAACCAAGCTATCCATGTGATGTGGTGGTGAGGGTGGCTAGCATTGGTGCAGCAGGTACTGGGTTCAGGGCTAGGGACAGGGGAAACTTTTACTACTGCTGTGTCTTTTTTTTAATTTCGACTGTCTCCCCTTCCCTGACATGCACCCGCTGGAGTTGGTTATCTTTAATCAGGAGGGTGCAGGGGGCAAAGTCCCCCACAAGGGGGGGGGTGCAGGGGGATGCTGCTCCCTGCATAAACACTAACTTAACTTGCCAGATGTCTTTTTGCCTGCAAGTGTATATCACCAATTTGCTTTACAGTAATATGTATACACTCACTATAACAGCGATCACTGTTTTATGATCGCTGTTATGACATGGAACCATTATCCACCATTGAGATGACAGGGGTGCTGGGATCGGGGGTCGAGGGTAGCACACTGACATGTGGTCGGGGGACGGGACAATGTTGTGCATTGTCGGGGGGGGGATGCTCACTTCCAGGACCGGGATTGGGGTACTATTGTGGTGTGTGTGGGGAATTTCCTACAGATGTCAAGATGGGGAGTGGCACTACCTTGCTTACAGGGGCCAGACCTCTGCTGGGGTGGGGGGATTTGCATACATGCCTATGGGGATGAAATGCAGATGTGTGGTGGAGTGGGGGTTGCATCTGCAACCAGACATGGTCAGGGCACTGCTGTCTATGTGGGGGGGCCCTGACTTATGGGAGGGGGTGGGGTTGCTGCTGGAATGGGACTCCTGGCCACAGGGGTGGGTATCGAGCAGGGGGGACCACTGGACAAAGTGGCATGACCGCGTGGGTCTGGGTACCTGCAGAAGCGATTCAAGTATCCAGACCCAAGCCTTACCGCACAAGTGATCCACTGAGGATTGGATGCCTGCATGAGTCCATTACTCTGCCCCCAGCCATTCTACGCAGTCCTGCATGCTGGGGGCGGGAGGGCCACAGACAGATGGTGGCTGTTAGTGCATCCCAATCTGTGCACACCTGTCCTCAAGTGCAAGGCTACATGGGCAGGGTATGTGCCTCTGGCACGTACTTTCCACCCCATTCATGCATAGTACCCTAGATCCTTAAGTGCCCCTTTCATACACACTATATCCCAAAGTACACCTCTCATACACATTGTATCCCAAAGTGCACCTCCCACACACTGTATCCCAAAGTACACCTCTCATACACATTGTATCCCAAAGTGCACCTCCCACACACTGTATCCCAAAGTACACCTCTCATACACGTTGTATCCCAAAGTGCATCTCCCACACACTGTAACCCAAAGTGCACTTCGCATGCACACTGTATCCCAAAGTGCACCTCTCATACACATTGTATCCCAAAGTGCACCTCCCACACACTGTATCCCAAAGTACCCCTCTCATACACATTGTATCCCAAAGTGCACCTCCCACACACTGTATCCCAAAGTACACCTCTCATACACGTTGTATCCCAAAGTGCACCTCCCACACACTGTATCCCAAAGTGCACCTCTCATACACATTGTATCCCAAAG